>JBBGZY010001461.1:1097500-1795000 GCA_037952925.1 Lithobates clamitans
TACGGTAATTAGTCTAACAGTATGAAGGACATTGTTATAACTAATAGTGAGCTTTTTGAACACAGGATTTATTTTTCTGGCTCAAGATCCCTGTTCATAGCCAGACATTCAGGTGTACATTTATCAAACAGGGATAATTTATCTCATTTCAGTTCCCAGAGAAAAAAAACTTCACCTCTGGCACCTGTTTATGAAGCGGAGAACATTTGTTCTCAGAAGGAGAAGGAGAAGTTTTTCCTAAGGAGGGCTACCTGTGATCTCCTGAGACACCTGTGTGATTACAGAGCATCCGAGTTTTAAAAGTGAAACCAAAGTTAAAGACTGTGTAATCACATGAAAATAATAAGCACTGGCGCTTTTTTAAAAACACATTTTGGCCCTTTAGCACACACTTTGGCACAGGTTATTTTAACAGGCATTTTGGTATGGTTTGTAACGCACATTTTGGCGCTTCTTATAGCATGTAGTTTGAAACTTTGTTAACATGCATTTTGATTTGCTTTTTATGCATATTTTGGAAATCGGCACATTTGCTAGTCACTTTTGGGATGCCATTAACAATTAATGGAACAGCAAGGATGTCATACATTTTGCACGTGTTTCCGGAATGAACACAAAAAACGCAGGTAAAAAAAATTTGCCAAATACATGTTAAAAAAAGCACAAAATGCACATAAAAATATGTGCTAAAATGCGTTTTAAAAACCAAGGCAAAATGTGTGTTGGGAAAAAAAAAAAAAAAAAAAAAAGCAGCAAAAAGTGCATCAAAATGCGCACAAAAGAGACCCAAAAAGACAAATGTAAAATTTTTTGGGCATGGAGCATTGTGCATTTTTTAAATATTATATATATATATATATATATATATATATATATATATATATATATATATATATATATATATATATATATATATATATATATATATATATATATATATATATATACATACATACACACATATAATTAAAAACCACACACATATAGTTATATCAATCTTTAAGCTTGCTATTGCTGATATTAGGAAGAAAAAAAAGCCTCCTTCCTCACATCAGAGCAGCTTCTCACCCATATTCTCTACCTCTGAGCTGGAGAATCTGGGACGGAGATAATTTACAGAGATGGCCAGTGAGAATTTTATATCTCACCTTCATAAACTGGGCATCTGTGTAAAAGTGAATGACAGAAGGGTGTGTCCAGTGATGAGAAGTGAAGAACATGTTCTCCACTCCTCATCTCAGCTTCATAAACTGGCACACCTGAGAGATCAGCCGTGATCATCAGGATCTCGGCTCTTCTCAGTTTGATAAACGTACACCTCAGTGTGTGAAATGTATCAGGAAAATATTTGATTCTCACACTTTCTCTGCAAATTCAAATTGGAACAAGTTGTTTGTGATCTTTGCCCCACTTTGACCAGAAAAGACAAACATTTTATCCCTGCAGACAGCCACTGGGAAGTTACAGCAAGATGGTGGGATCTCTCCACTCTGCTCGATCTGCAAAACAAACACCAAGTCAGTTACACTCACCTGAGGCATGTCACTAAGCAATAAAAAGCACACTGCATTCACACAGAGATATTGGGCTGGCAATGATCTTTCATTACCAAGGAGGATTAAAATTACCCAGCCTCACTTATCAGGCAATCAGTGGTAGAGACAATAAATTAGATGGCTGCTAGATGTTTGAAGACTTTTACATTCATTTTGTTCTATTGATATATCCATTGAGGTTTGCAGCCTTTAAAATACCTAAAATCAAATTCAAATATGATAAACTCCAGTAATTTTGTGTAAATTTTGGATTACCTCTTCCCAAGTTGATAAATCCCGGTCTTGCAAACTGATTGTCCACATATCATTTAGTCTAAATACAAGAATACATATCAGTTAATAAAATGTGTGTATGATCAATGCGTAGAACCTATACAAAGTGTAGCAATGTGCATGGTCTATACAAAGCAAATAGGTGTGCTGGTCCTAATAAGTTATAATTAAATTTTAGTTTTGAAATCTCACTGCTTTATTTGTGCAGAATGTACTGTATGCCCCACTGCTGTCTGAAATGCATATGCCAAATATCATGTCCTTATAGAAAACCTACACCCTAGTGGGTTCTTCATTAGAATACATGAAGGGTGAACAGTTAGAAAGAGGAACAAAGAAGTTGAACGCTCAACAAAGAAACAGTGGTAAAATAAACCCTAAATCACTCCACCCAAAATGTATGTAAAGCTACACTTACACCAGAAGGTGGCATACACTAGCACAATCAAACTTTATGAAATCAGTGACGACAACCCACTTTCCTTTAATCACATCATATTTTAAGACATTTATATGACTAAAATAAGTTTCTACATGCCAGTCCTAGGTTTGTTTACTCCAATATGCAATACTTTCTATCCAAAGAAAACGCTGAATATATTTAGCATACCTGGCATTGCCATCATATCCAGCAAATATCCAAAGTTTATCATTGTATACTGTAGCTCCATGTGCTGAGCGTGCCACTGGTAATCTACAAGGAAAAGATCAGGTAAATAGATGAGGAGACATCATACAAGTAAGCAAAACAAGTCTCCATGTGTTAAAAAGCACTTAAACCAACAAAGAAATAATCTGGTCATTAAAAAAAAAGTACCTTAAGTCTGCTTAGAGCTTGCAAATAAATGTTCTAAGCAGATGAGATGACACATCAGTAGAATGAGGATAGATGTTAAGTGTATGTTTGCGGGAGGAAATAAGTGTGGGGCTAAGTTTGTTATAAATGTACATCATGGACATATATTCATTACCTATGACATCAAATTATTTTCAAGTAAATATGATTTTATACCTATGCTTGTTAGGCATTAACAATTAGTCAATTGTTAACAATTCCTTATCAATTAGTCCAGCCCTGTGTATAGAACATATTTGAGGATATCCCAAAAAAATCACCCAGATTAACATAGATCTTGTCATGTAAATATCAGGTTACATGCACAAAAGACACCATGAAATACTGCAGTGTTGGCCAGCAAACAATCTCCCCCCCCCCCCCCCCCCCCTTCACTCGCAAAGCCGCCATGCCCGCGGGAGAATGATGGGAAGGTGGCCTTACCTTAGGAGATGACGAGGATCGAGGACGTGGGGTAGGGCTGCTGCACCTCACGACCCAGTTCCTGATTGGACAGGAGGAGAATCAAGAAGGCAATAGAGCATATTAAATTTGCTATGGTTACACAACTGGGTGGGCTTAGGGAGCAGTGCTCTTCACCCCGAGGCCACCCTTTTTGAAGCCAATTAGACCCTTAGGGGCCAGGCACATGGATTTGGGGGGGGGGGGGTGTTGGGGCGGCGCCCCTGCACCCTGCATGGGCGGGCCGCCAATGAGATATTGTATAAAGAACAATAACTAAAGTCACATTCGTTTTTCAAGGCTAGCCACAGATAAAAGATGGCAGATCCAAATTGTGGAAGACTTTCCATAGGTATACACAATTGTTTCAGAAACTGTGCAGATAGCCTTCCATCAGGGAACCAATTGAAAGAAATAATTTTTTGGAAGAAAATTGATTTTTCAACCGAAAAGCAGTCAGTCAGAGGAATAACAGAAACTCACTAAAACACCACCAGGTAAATAAAAAGGAGACCAGTGAATACAGAATAGGGTGGGAATATAGATGTTGTCCTGGAAGATTCATGGAAATACCGTTACTGGTAAGTCAAACGGGGGTTTTCCCCCCTCATCTTCAAGGATAGCTACTTGAGAGGATAAGCAAGATTCTATACCCTAGGGAGGGACAACAGCCTGAAGCACTTTGCTATCAAAGGAGAGGTTCTGGCTGGAGAGCATCTGGACTCTAAAATGCTTGATGAACGCATGAGAGTAGGACCAGACAGCAGCTTTTGCAATTTCTTCCCATGATGCTCCTGCTCTTTTTGCCCATGACGCAGCCAAAGATCTCGTTGAATGAGCTCTAACTCTGGAAGGAGGGATGTGACCTGATGCTCCGTAAGCTATGCAAATTGCTTCCCTTAACCATCTGGAAATGGAACTTTAAGATGCTTTGTCCCCTTCTTCGGGCCACTGAACACCACTAAGAGTTGGGAGGATCTCCTACACTCACTTGGACGTTTCTAGATAAAGCAATAGGCATCTTTTCACGTCCAAAAAACTAAATCTTTCCTCTTCCGCATTCTTGGAGGAGGAACAAAAACTAGGAAGCACTACCTCCTGGGACCTGTTAAAGCTGGAAGAAACTTTGGGTAAGTACAAAGGATCGGGCCTAATCACTACCCTGTCCTCTAAAATCCTCAGGAAAGGGTCCTTAAGGAAAAGAGACTGTAGATCAGAAATCCTTCTACCCGACGTTATAGCCAAAAGAAAGTTAATCTTTAAGGAAATCAATTTCAGAGAGGCCAAATGCAATGGCTCAAATGGAGCCCTAGTCAAAGCATTTAATACGAATGACAGATCCCAGGGAGGAATCTGTTTAACAGCCCTGGGTGCACGCCTGGTTCTGGCTGAAAGGAACGTTCTGGCTGAAAGGAACCTCCTGACTGAAGGGTCCTCAGCTAGTCTTTTTTCTGCAAACAGAGACAGGGCAGCAACCTGAACTCTAAGGGTGCTGACAGAAATTCCTTTCTCCACTCCCCTCTGTTAAAAAATTTAATACATAGGGAGTAGAAAAAGAATCTATCCCTGTCTTCTCCTGCCATGAACCGAAAGTTTTCCAAACTTTCCCATACATCTTTCTTGTGACTAACTTACGGCTGTCCAGGATAGTCTCAATGACCCTCTCTGAACACCCCCTTAGCTATAGGATGCGCCGTTCAGCCTCTAGGCCATCAAATGGAAGGTCTGTGGGTTTGGATGGAGCACCGGCCCCTGGCGGAGAAGATCCCTCCTCTCTGGCAGGGGCCAGGGGGGTTCTATTGAGAGAGCTCTCAGCGAAGAGAACCAATTCCTCCTGGGCCTTCAAGGGGCAATCAGGATAATTTCTGCTTGATCTTGAACAATCTTCCGAACTACCAGCAGTAAGAGGAAATGGAGGGAAGGCGTAGGCTAGAGTGAAATTCCACGGGAAGGAGAGCACCTCTGTCCCTAAGGACTGTGTCTCTCTTTGCAGCGAGAAAGCGAGAACAAAACCGGTAGTTTGTTGTTGAGACTGGATGCAAAAAGATCCACCCTGGGAACACCCCACTTTAATGTGATCTGGTGGAAAGTGTCTTGATTCAGTTCCCAACTGCTGGCACTGATGTTTATTCTGCTCTGATAGGCCGCCAGAACATTCGCTGTCCCACTGATGTGCACCGCCCCGGTTTGAAGAGACATTGTTCTCTGCCCAGGACAGAATCTGCTGGGTTAACAATAGAAGAGTTTCCAAGTGAGTGCCCCCTTGCTTGTTTAGGTATGCCACAGTCGTGGCATTGTCTGAAAAAAAAAAAAAAAAAAAATCAACAGGTCCTTTGAATTGACCCTCTCCTTCAGAGCAACTAAAGCCTTCCCCGCTAACAGTTCTCTGAAATTCAATAAGTGACATGCCTCCTCTGGCAGCCAGGCTCCCTGGGCCTGCCAGTCCCCTTAGTGAGCTCCCCAGATTTGCAGTTCCTGGCATCTGTAGTAATTTTCATTGGCGAATTCTGTGCCCAGACCTTCCCTCTGTTCAGATGTTCCCACTGCTCCCACCAAGACAGATTGAGAAAATCCTCTCTTGGAAGCTGTATGAGCTGATTCAAAGAGCTTTTTCTGCGATCTCAATGACGCAGAAGAAACGCCTGAAGGGGCCTGGAATGCAATTCTGCCCATGGCACCCCCGGAATGGCTGCAGTCATTAAACCCAATAACTGCATGATATGACAAAGGGAGGCCTGTGGGAGCAACCTGAAGTTCTGCACAGAGAAAAGAATCTTTAAAATCTTTTCTTCCGGAAGAAAAATATTTTGGGCAACAGTGTCTATTAGGTAACCCAAAAAGGGCATGCTCTGGGAGGGAACCAGGCAAGACTTCTTATGGACCTTTCAGAAGTTGGGGTGGAAGGTCAATGAGTGGATCAATTGTAGAACAAGGCTCTTTCTCTAGGGCAAAGACCAAAAAAAATCGTCTAAATATGGAAAGATCGATACCTTCTGTATCTGAAAATAGGCCATGACTTCGGCCATGATTTTCGTCAAAATCCTTGGTTCTGCCGAGACAACAAAAGGGAGGGCTCTGAACTGCCAATGACTTGGACCGTTCTCCATCAGAACTGCAAATCTGAGGAACTTTTGAGGACTCAGATTGGTACATGAAGATAAGCGTTCTGAAGATCCAGGGTTACCATGAACACTCCTGGTAATAACCGATTCCTTACAGAATAAATGGTTTTCCATCCGGAATAGTCTGTAGACTATGAATCTGTTCAGGACGCTTAAACTGATGACCATCCGAAACCCGCCGGAAGTCTTCCTTACCAGAAAGAAGTGAGAATAAAATCCTCTGAATTTTTGATCTTCCGGAACGGAAGAAATAACACCCTCCATTTCCCATATTGCAATCAGATTCACCATGGCCTGCCGTGTCTCTTGGTCCCTCGGCAGACAGGTAAGAAAAAACCTCTGGGATAGGGGGCTTTTGAATTCCAACCTGTAACCTCTATCATTTGGAGCAGTGGTCATCAACCCAGTCCTCATGGCCCGCTAACAGGCCAGGTTTGCAAGAGAACTAAAATACATCACAGGTGATATCATTTGGTGCTCAATGATTGCAGTATTCTAGTCTACATCCCCCCAAGGTAATACATAAAACCTGGCCTGTTAGTGGGCCCTGAGGACAGGGTTGATGACCCCCGCTCTGGCCTCACTGGAGATTTTTGGTAGGCCCTGAAGGGGCAACGTGTGCCCCCCCCTTTATGCTTGTCTTTGTTAAAAGACCACTTCTTCTTTGCCTGTTGACCACTGGCCTTAAAATTGACTTTGTTCTGAAAGCCACGAAAAGGCCTCTTATTCTGGGGCTTATTCTTTTGAGAAGATGGAATCCGTTTACTCTTCTCAGAGGAAGTTCTAGCTTGTTCCTCCAAGGAAGAACCGAATAAGAGTTTGCCCTCAAAGGGTATGTCGCAGAGTTTATTCTTGGAGGCCAGATCACCTTCCCAAGATTTCTAGCTGAATTAATGAGTGCTGAAGTTCTGACCACAGATTTTACAGAAACTGCCAAAAAAGCAACTGACTTGGCAATAAGGTGTAGAGAATCCATGATCTCCTCTCTATGGGGGTGTCGGAGGAGAGAAGGTCATCCAGACGTTGGACCCACGCATCTAATTTCCCAACACAGGTGGATGCTACAGCTGGTCCTAAAGAAAAGGCAGAGGCATCCCAGGCTTTACATAATAAAGAATCTGCCTTCCTATCCAGCTGACCCTTAAATACCCCAGAGTCCTCAAATAAAAAAAACTGACTTTTTAGATACTTGTGACATAGGAGCATCTAATCTAGGACATGTGAAAGAAACTTCCTCAAAATCGGACTGAAAGGGAAACCTTCTTGTGTCCTTTAGACTGGAACAACCTTTTTTCAGGATCTTTCCACTCAGAAAGGAACATGTCCTTGAGTGAATGATGCACAGGAAAAGACCTAGTTTTCCATCCTTGCAGACCTCTGTACATTTTATCCTGAACAGTTTGGGTTTGCTGAGGCAATCTGTTCAGAAGTATATGTTGACTTTAATAGTTCGACAATATCTTCAACTGGAAAAATAGGATTTTTATAACAGCTTACCTGTAAAATCCTTTTCTTGGAGTACATCAAGGGACACAGAGCCACAGTAATTACTGTATGGGTTATATGGCACCTTCAGGTGATGGACACTGGGACACCCTAAACAGGAAGTTCAATTTCCCGTATAACCCCTCCCCTTACTGGGAGTACCTCAGTTTTGTAGCAAAGCAATACACGTGTAACCAGAAAGAGGGGAGGGACCTCTGTGTACCGTGATGTACTCCAAGAAAAGGATTTTACAGGTAAGCTGTTGTATAAATCCTTTTTTCTTTATCGTACATCACGGGACACAGAGCCACAGTAATTACAGTGGGATGCTTACCTGTGCCACAGACGGAGCGACCACTCCACAGGCATCCGCGGCTCTGGCACCACCAAGGATTCTTCCTCCACCTTCCTGCCCCACGGATCACACTGTACCCTACTCCCAGGGACGTGTGCAGGTTGCAGCACTCCCCCGTTCATCTCTGGAGACAGGCATATCCAACAGTCCTGTACCACCATTAAAGGAATACATACTTACTTTGCCACTATACCATACCGTTTGGACGTGGACTGCTATGGAGCTCAGGATAAGTAGCTTTACATCACAGGACACAGCTTCCAACTAGCCACTCCTCCCCATGTACACGTGTCGGCCTATTGGCTCACACAGACTGTGTTCCTGTTCTTTCAGGCTCTGATGAAGAGGTCACCCTCGAAACGCATCAGCCTTTTTTAAACATCTGCCTCTACATGGGCATATCCCTATTTTAACCTTTCAGTGTATATTTTGTCACCTGTTTTTATGAAACTAGTATTTGTATTATTCAGATGGTGATATTCATTTGTTTTTGTATTCTATTATACATGATTAAACCAAAATATGTTTTTGATGCAAGCGGTTGTTCACGCGCCCTCCTTTCACACAGTCTTCTCCAGACCACGCCTGGTCAGCTGAGGCAGCGGGACACGCATTACCATCTCCTTTATACTTTTCACCATCTACAAATACTACCCAATTACATAACAAACGCTCCCACTAGCGCAGGAGTAATTCTCACCACATTGTGTCCACATTTCACATTACAGTATGGGATGTCCCAGAGCAATGCCACCTAAGGGGAGGGGACACAAAAAAAGTAGGATGCAATCAGACCAGAGGACCTATACCGCTGCCTGCAGCACACTGCGCCCGAAGGCGATAGAATCTGGTGAATGTATTGACTGAAGACCAGGTTGCGGCCTTGCAGATTTGAGCCATGGAGGCTTGGTGATGCACTGCCCACGAAGCACTAACAGCCCTGGTGGAGTGCGCTTTAACCTGGAAAGGTGGAACCTTTCTCTTCAAGCCATAAGCAAATCCATTTGGCAATAGTGGATTTTGATGCTGCCAGTCCTTTCCTAGGACCTTTAGGCAACCAGAACAAAAACATCTGTTTTCCGAATCTGAGCAGTCGTTTTAAAATAGATCTTGACTGCTCTCACTACATCCAAAGAGTGTAGTGACTTTTCTTCCTTCGAACAGGGTTCTGGAAAAAATGAAGGTAAAAATACCCTGGTTTAGGTGAAAACCTGAAACTACCTTTGGCAGAAAGCTAGGATGAGGGCGCAATATACCACTCTATCCTTGTGAACGATTAAATATGGCTCTTTACAAGAAAGAGACGCCAGCTCTGATATCCTTCTTGCAGAAGAAATGGCTACCAGAAATACTAGCTTCCTTGTCAAAAGGACAAAGGGAATATGTCGTCTCGGCTCAAAAGGCTGTTTCTGTAATGCCTACAGAACTAAATTCAAGGCCCAAGGGTTCAGGGGTGCTTTAACTGGAGGATTAAGCCACATTAACCTCTGTATAAAGCTTCGGAACAAAGAACGAGAAGCCAGCGGACATTGAAACAATACTGATAAGGCCGAGACCTGGCCCCTGATAGTACTCAAGGCCAGCTTCATCTCTAGCCCCTTTTGCAGACAGGCAAGAATTCTACCTATGACATACTTCCTAGGATTCCAACCCCTGGATTCACACTAAGAAACATATGCCTTCCAGACTCTAAAATAAATGACTCTGGAAGCTGGCTTCCGTGCATTAATCAAGGTAGGTATCACTGAGCCTGAAAGCCCACGATTCTTTTAGAATGTGGGTTGTGGGTTTCAATAGCCAAACTGTTAAATTTAGCGTTTGGAAAGTAGGATGGAACACTGGTCCCTGCGATAGCAGGTCTGGACGTGGTGGTAGGGTCCATGGGTCCCCTACCGCCATCTTTACTATTTCTGCATACCAAGATTCTGGGCCATGCTGGGGCCACAAGAACTATAGACTTCCTTTCTCGCTTGATCCTGCAAAGCAGTCGAGGTAGCAGCAGAATAGGAGGGAATGCATAAATCAGTGAGAACTGATCCCACGGGGTCACCAATGTATCTGTTCCGCATGAGAGTGGACCCCTTGTTGTAGACACAAAGTTGTCGACTTTGTTGTTGAACCTGGATGCAAACCAATCTAAATCCGGGATCCCCATCTTTGGCATAGCCAGGAAGAGGTTGGGGTGAAGGGACCATTCCCCCCCCGAGAACTGCTGGAGACTTAAGTAGTCTTCCTGCCAGTTCTCTACTCCTGGAATGAAGTTTGCCGAAATGCACGGCACATGTTCTTCTGCCCAGGTTAGGATATGGTTTACCTCTCCCTGGGCTGCCTGAATTCTGGTGCCCCCTTGGTGATTGATATAAGCCACTGCTGTGGCATTGTCTGATTGAATCCTGACAGGAGAATTCTGCAACCTGAACGTCCAGGCCCTTAGTGCTAGACACGCTGCCCGAATCTCTAGAATGTTGATGGGCAAGGGCCTTTCGGTTCTGGACCATTTCCCTTGGACAGAAACTTCTTCCAAGACTGCTCCCCAACCTGAAAGGCTGTCATCAGTTGTTACCACCTTCCAGGTAACCAGCAAGAAGGATTTCCCCTTCTGCAGATTCTTGGATATCCTCCACCAACTCAGGCTCTGGGGCACCTTTGGTGACAACCGCATTGGAAAATCTTATGCCTGAATCTTTTTGTTCCAGGCCGATAGAATACGGTTTTGCAGCAGTCTCGAATGAACCTGAGCATAGGGAACTGCTTCGAATGAAGCCACCATCTTCCCCAAAAACCTCATACAAAGGCGAATGGAAGGACCTTTCTTTGCCTTGACCCCTTAGATCAGCTCCTTTATAGCGCTGATCTTTGCCTGGGGTAAAAACACCTTCATCTGCGCTGTATCTATGACCAGACCCAAGTACTCTAATCTTCTTACTGGCCTTAAAGAAGATTTATCTAGGTTGAGGACTCAACCTAGGTATTCCAGGTAGTTGATTGTGGTGACTACGCTTTGATCCAAGCGGACTACCGACCAGTCTACTAAGAGCAGGTCATCCAGGTATGCTATTATTGTTATAATTTGATTCCTTAATCTGGCCAGAGGAAGGGCCAGAAGTTTTGTAAACACCCGAGGTGCAGTAGCTAGACCGAAAGACAGGGCTACAAACTGAAAATGAAGTTTTTCTACTTCGAAACGCAGATACTTCTGGTAAGTGGGGAAAATATGTACATGCAGGTATGCATCCCTGATGTCGATTGATGCCAGAAGCTCTCCCCCTTGTAGAATGGAGACTACTGATCGGATTGATTCCATGTGAAAAGAGCGAATCTTCAGGAACCAGTTTAGATCTTTGAGATCTAGATGGGTCTGACATCCCCACTTAGTTTCTTGGCTCTTCCAGGGGGACCATCATGATCACTTTTTGACAAAAGTCGTTCTAACGCTAGAAAGAGAGACTTCTTTTTCTCTGGATCATTTGGGGACATTTGAGCCGAGGAAACGCGGAGACAGGAATTCTCGGAACTCTAGTTTGTAACCTAGAGCCATTGTGGAGACCACCCATCTGTCCCGAAATTCTTCATGCCAGACCATTGAGAACTGCAGAAGTCCCCTCCCCCACTCGAGCGAGCGGGGGCACCTCTTCATAAAGAGACTTTAGCGTTCTGTCTTGCGGGTTTCTTCCCTCAGGACCTCTTTTGTCCCTGGGGTTGATCCTGAGGTTTACCGCTTGAACCTGATGGTGGAGGTCGTCGTGACTGCCTGGAGGCTGATGCCCCTGTGTCACGTACCTGGTAGAGATCGAGCTGTAGAGGGGGCTTCTCTTGCACCTCCTGTCCGACACCCCTGGTAGCGATGACAGGGAGTGAAGGACACAGAGTGGCACAAGGGCTGATGTAGTTGATGGCGCTGGCTGGGCCTTGGCAGGAACCTGGTGGCTGAAGAGCGATGGGCAGGTTCTGAGAACCAGAGCTCTGTATTGCTGGGTCAGCAGAAAGAGGCATAGCCGGGACATAAGTCAGGAGGTCATTAACAGCCGGACAGAGCAGGTACCGAGACAAGAGGCAGAGACGGGACACAGATGGACACAGCAAGGTACAGGAACATCAGGCAGAAGCGGAGTCAAACACAAGCCGGGATCAGGTAGGCAGGCGGAGGTCAAGGAAAAGGTTCAGGTGTAGCTGGGTCAAGACACAGAAAGCTGGAACAGATCAGGTGCTTGTGCGCAGATGCGTGTATGTTAGCCGGACTTCTTACACCCTGGCACCGGAGAAAGAGCCCGTTTACATGAGGGACATTTACTCTTTTTCTTAACTGGCAAAAGGGTACTTTTCCCACTTGATATTTTTTGGATATATTTGTCCAAATCCTCCCCAGACAGCTTTTCACCGCGGTAAGGAAAACCAGCCAGGAGCTTTTTGCATGGCGCTTCGGCTGACCAACTTTTCAACCAGAAGATTCTACGCATATGCACTAACCCAAGTGTAAGGTGAGAGGTTTGAAGAAGAAGAAAACTGTGTGGAATGGGCCAAAAAACACACCTGAGCAACGCATGCAACTAGTTTCTCCATACAGGAGGCGTCTTAAAGCTGTCATTACCAACAAAGGATTTTGTACAAAGTATTAAATAAATTTCAGTTAGCGTGTTCAATAATTTTTCCCTGTGTCATTCCATCTTATTAGGCCTCATTCACACGAGGCAAACTCAGTTTCCACGGAGCCCGCCTCGGTCCGCCGGCTCAGTGGGAGATCTCACCGCTGAGCCGGCGGATGACAGTTCCCTCTCTGCTCACTGAGCGGGGAGGGGCTTGTCAGGTGCCGCTGCTGCCTATGGAGGGATCGGATGAAAACGGACAGCATGTCTGATCCAATAGCGACGGATCTGGACGTAAGGCCATCTGTCTGCTTTTTGCAGAACGGACCGGGTCGGATGTCAGCGGACATGTCTCTTCTGACATCCGTCGCTCCATAGGCCAACATGGAGCGCCCGTTCAGGTCCGCCGTCAAAACTGACAGGCGGACCTGAACGGTCCGATCGTGTGAAAGGGGCCTTACACATAAAATCATTTCTGAACTAATTTGTTTTGGTTTCTTTGTATGTGAGGATTGCATGGGTTGTTACTGGCATGTGGTGAAAAGGTTCATGTCAATAGCACCTTTAGAAAAATATTTACCTAGAAAAATGGTGACGTGGTTCAATACTTAATTTTACCCACTGTATGTTATAATATGTATTGCCTACTAAGCATGACAAAAGGCAGATCTACAAACCTTCCTTCAATTTTCCATTCTGTCCAGAGACCTGTTGCAAACTTGTACTCAAATAAATCGTTCTTGTTCTTCAGGTTTGAATTGGAGTAGATATCCCCAGTGTAGCCACCTAGAAATATATGTTAATGATATGCATCAGCTCAGCGCTTATGATGTTTAGGAAGATGCCTAAAAGGATAAAGTGCACCTCTGGGAACACGTTCCACCTGTTTTTATGCTCCCAATGCTGCAGCTGCTGTGCGATGCCCCCCCCCCCCCCGTGACAGCAGTACGGGGAGAAGTTCCCATGTGCTAGCTGTCACTTTTTTAAATCAGTGCAGACATGCGGGGCTCTGCCCACAAGGCCACATCATTCATTCACATAGCTATGTGTGTGAATGAACTACAAGCCCTGACATCCATCTTTAGGCTTTTAATGCACAATGAACTACCGCGGCGTTCATTAATTCTTCCTGTCACTTTGTATCTGCTTGCCCCATGGGATGTACGGCACACAGATACTGATAGATCTGGAGGAGACCTGAATGGTACCTGTTGATAGCTGGTGCATCGCTTTACAGGCTCCAAAACAAACAAAAAATAATAAATGCACATTTTTTTACTGGCAAAAAAAATGTGAATTTATTTTTTTTCAAAAAAGTGAACTTATACTTTAATTACTGCATACTGTGAGGATTTTATTCAACTTCAGTTATATTAAAAAAAGGCAAAACTTTTTTTCATTTTGGATAAAATAATGAAGGGTTAAAAAAAAACTCAATTGTTTACACTGTGTGGAGCAGTTACAGTTAGAAAGAGCTTTATTTATATTGTAAGTTCTGCTTAAAAATCCTGCAAGTTCATACACACACTATATTGTCAAAAGTATTGGGACTCCTGCCTTTACATAGACATGACCTTTAATGGCATCCCAGTGTTAGTCCATAGGGTTCAATATTGAGTTTGCCCACCCTTTTCAGCTATAACAGCTTCGACTCTTCTGGGCCCTCTTTCATCCATGTCTTTATGGACCTTGCTTTGTGCACTGGTCCAAATCATTTGGTGGAGGGGGGATTATGGTGTGGGGTTGTTTTTCAGGGGTTTGGCCTGGCCCCTTAGTTCCAGTGAGGGGAACTCTTAAGGCATCGGCATACCAAGACATTTTGGACATCTGCACGCTCCCAACTTTGAGGGAACAGTTTGGCCGCTTCCTGTTCCACCATGACTGCGCACCAGTGCACAAAGCAAGGTCAAGACATGGATGACAGAGTTTGGGGTTGAGGAATTTGACTGGCCTGTACAGAGTCCTGACCTCAGCCTGATAGAACACCCCCCTTTATCCCCACTTTCATTGCCCCCTTCACTTTCACAATCCCTTTCATTATCCCCGCTATCCCCGATGGTGGTACTGCACCCACGGACGGGCCCAATTTATTATTATTTGTTGTTGTCTTTTGATTTGAATGGCCGTCTATTTGTTGCGCAGTTGCCTAGACAACGGCTAGCTGACGTACTCACGTCTTTAATTGGAATTGTTATATAAGCCGCCTACTGCAACCATTGCGCATGCTCTGAAGAAATCCTTGACGGATGAAACGCGTCAGCATGACGCCATCACGTTTGACGTAGTACCCATACAGACCCACCCACTAGCCCTTGGGATCTGATTCGCTACTCTGCTGAAGCCGCTCAAGCCCTGCCGAAAGCCCGTTGAAAGCCCCACAGCACGGAACCCGGAAGTAACTGTGGTCTCACTCCGCAATCAGGCGGTACGCTACCACGTCCCCCCATTTCCACTATCCTGGTGGGCATCTATCCATACGGACTTACCAGCTACTTCATATTGATCAGAGGATGCCCCAACTTGAGGAGGATTGGAGTGTCCAAATTGCCTGATGTATCCGGATGTCTATGGTCTGGTGAGATCGCATCATTACATCCAGCTCACTTGCTGTTTCTATACATCAAAAGCTACACAGGCACACACCCCCTCCTGCACCTCTGCCTAGTACCTACACAGCCGCTCACGCATGTTATCAGCTGTGGCTGAATATCCATCTGCCAGTGCTATTACTAGCAACCTCTGTGGTCTGTACTTACATTTGTAGTCAAACCCAAGCCTGCCATCGGCAGTGTACATAGCGGAATCCCTCCATCCAAGGCTGCATACCGTCACCCACTGGCTTCCTATTTCTAGCTAGAGAGATACCATACATGAGACGATATAAGTCCAGCTGGTCAACCATATGTGACTGTATGTGTAGTGGTGGCCACCTGTATGTTGTTCTTTGTTTCTAGACAACGTTGTCTATTTTATTGTTAGTGGTGGTTATTGGTTTACTCACTGTCAATTTTTGTTGACACTATCTGGTGTATATGTGGTATCATTTTCTCTATAATAAACATTTATATTTTTGCTAAACCTGCTGGTTCCTCATTGAAGAATTCTTTTTGCCCTTTTTGTTTCTGATAGAACACCTTTGGGATGAATTAAACAACAAAAAAAAATATTTTTTACTTTTTGCTATAATAAATATCCCCCAAAAATATTAAAAAAAAAAAAACATTTTTTTCCTCTGTTTACTTTTAGGCCAATATGTATTCTTCAACATATTTTTTTTTGGGGGGGGGGGGGAATTAATCGCAATAACCGTATATTGATTGGTTTGCGTAAAAGTTATAGCGTCTACAAAATAGGGGATAGTTTTATGGCATTTTTATTTTACTAGTAATGGTGACGATCTGCGATTTTTATTGGGACTGCGACATTATGGCGGACACATCGGACATATTTGACACTGTCATTTATACAGCGATCAGTGCTATAAAAATGCATTAATTACTGTGTAAATGACACTGGCAGTGAATGGGTTAACCACTAGGGGGCGATAAAGGGGTTAAGTGTGTCCGAGGGAGTGATTCTAACTGTGGGGGGGGGGGTGGGCTTCAAGTCACATGACAGTGATCACTGCTCTCGATGACAGGGAGCAGTGATCTCGGTCATGACACAAGCCAGAACTTCCCCGTTCTGAGGCTCTTTGACATGATCGCCGGGAGACCGGCAGACAAAGAGTCCACTGGTCCCGCTGTATGCGGCGGGGTCGCTTGCTTGCTATCCCCAGCTCTTAAAGGGGACGTACAGGTATGCCCATTTGCCCACCGCTGCCATTGTGCCGATGTATATCGGCATGCGGAAACTGGTTAAAGTTCATGTAAAGGCAGGCGCCCCAATACTTTTGACAATATAGCATATATACAGTACACACACACACACACACACACACACACTATTCTATATATTAGAACTGTCATTTTACTCACCAAACACAAACATGCTGCTTCCATATACCACAGCTGAATGATGATATCTTGGTGCTGGGGGAGTTCCTGTTGTAAAAGCCCTATTAATTTAAGCACAAATATTTATCGGTTATAGAGCAATTTCCATTCTCTAAAACATAGTCCAGAAATGACAAAAAAAACAGCAATTTAAAGATGTTGCTTTTACAGTAATCAAACAAAAATTTTGAAAAAAATAAAATAAAAAGGGCTCTTGCTCAAGACTCAACTCCCGCCGAAACGCTTTGTTTTGGAAAGAGTGGGAAAGAGTTACTGCCTCTGTCCAGTTATATTGTCATCTGTGCCCCTTTCGGGGAGATTTCCTTTCACTTCCTGTACATCTTAAATACCTCATAAAATAACGAGCTGACACAGTGCAAATAAAGTTATAAGTAGCCACAATGCTGGCAGAACAACCATGTACCTGCACCAGGAACAGTCTTTCACATCAAACCTCAGCAAGTCATTTAGCATGTTCTTCCTGTAATAAAAATAAAAAAATAAAAATGTTAACACTCATTTCTGCTCCTGACACATCCTGTGTTAAAAGGAATTTATACAGTATTTTCAGTCTTTACAGTTGTTGGAGTAACATTTACCTACAAGTTAGGATGCCCACCATTCTGCATACCATTTTATAACTTGAGGATTGCATTTCAAAAACTATGCTGAATATTGTTTTTTGTCTCTAGTACCTTTATATCAGGCAGTACATTCCAGCTGAAGAATTGCTGAGACAAAATTAACTGCATGATAACCCACATGGGGAGTAAGTTGTGCATGCTCAGTCTGAGTAGACTGATAAATTGTCAGCAATGACTTGCCTCCCAAAACATTTTCTGTATAGAGCTTGTATTTTCCCTTCGTTTACATGGGGTTCCTCCAGGCGCTCTGGTACCATAATTACACAGCACAGTGTCAAATTAGTCAGGGCTCCTAAATTGCAGATCTTGGTCCTGGGTCTGAACTGAACCTAGGGCATAATATGCATGGAGTACTCAGGTTCTCCTTTTATCTGCATTAGGTTCCTACATGTGTTCCAATTTCCTGCAACAAACCAAAAGCATACAAATAAGCTATGTGCTTTGTCCATAAAAACGGTCCCTAGTGTTCGCTCTCTTCGGAAACAAGGGACAGATCTGTGTACTTTGTAAATCACTGCATAATATGTCAGAGCGAAATGCATATATTTGTCAAAAAAAAAAAAATGTAGCTTCTACCTTTGACATTAATCTGGGTCCAGGCTATCTATGCATCGTGGAGCAATTCATCCTCAACATTTACAGCGGAAATCACTGCAGCTCTTCAGGTCAATCACTCAGCAGCCCTGCTCCCATTCACATACCACCTGCACTGTGTTTGAGAGATTAGAAAGCTACCCAATCAATACTGAGGAGGTGCAGAGTGAGCTGTGCTGGGGAGATAATTATTTGAATGACTTCAGTGCTTCTGCTGTGAAGTTTGGGGAATAATTGCACCACAGCGCATGCAGCTACAGAAGTCAAGGGCTTGCACAAGGGCTTGTTTTAAAAGTAGAACTATAGGCAAATCTATCTCTCCCCCCCCCCCATTTTGGATAGAGCAAGGGATAGTTATAACCCTGCTAGATGTTTTTTCATCATCTGTGTCCCTATGGGGAGATTTACCATCACTTCCTGTTCCATAGCCAAACAGGAAATCCCTGCAAATTAAGGGAATCTCTTGGGGATCCCCAGAACTATTGTCCCCATTGGAATAAAATTATATTAATATATATATATTAATATATATCACACAGTATTTGAGCAGCGGTTTGTAAAACACAATTTTTTTGGGGGGAAAAATACTAATGAATTTAAAAACCACAAACAAACATAAAAAAACACACAAAAAAACCCCACAATATACCCCAATTTGCTTCTATAATATTAAAGATGATGTTATGGCGAGTAACTAGATACTCAAAATGTCACGCTTTAAAATTGCGCACGCTCATGGAATGGCAACAAACTATGGTACTGAAAAATCTCCATAGGTGATGCTTTAAACGCCTTTACAGGTTACCTGTTAAGCGTTACAGAGGAGGTCTAGCGCTACTTATTGCTCCTGCTCCAACGTTTGCGGCGATACCTCACGTGTGGTGTGAACACCGTTTAAATATGCGCATGTGACTTACATATGCATTCACTTCTGCATACGAGCATGAAGGGATTCGGGCTCTTTACATTTTTTTTCCCTATTTATTTTTACATCAGCCCTTTAATTTTTTTTCCAATTATAAGGATGACAGGTCCTCTTCATGGAGCGATATGGGGTCAAAATCTCTTTACCTTTAACCACTTGAGGTCTGGCCCATAGCCGAACGACGGCTACAGCGCAGACCTCAATTTCCGGGAGGCCATCATGGGACAGCCTCCCCCCGTGCACGCGCACCCTCTAGGACGCGCGGTGTGCGCGCTGTGGTCACTGAGTCACGGAGACTCGGATGATCACAGATCCGAGTAAGGGGCCGGTCCCGTCCCCTTACAATGTGATCAGCTGTCAGCCAATGACAGCTGATCACATGATGTAAACAAAAGCTCGGTGATCGGTTTCGTTTTCTCCTCACGCTGACAGCGTGAGGAAGAAAAAAAAGCAGATCACCGGCTTATGTCAAAGGGACATCGGTCCCGAAGAGGAAGGAGGCACATATGCCTCATCTGTGCCTGCAAGTGCCATCTGTCATTGCCACCTGTCAGTGCCCACAGTGCCACCTATCCATGCTCACAGGTGCCACCTATCAATGCCCACCAGTGGTGCCAATCAGTGCTACCTAGCAGTGCTGCCATCAGTGCCCATCACTGCCACCCATCAGTGCCGCCTCATCAGCGTACTTCAACCAAGGAGAAAAATTACCTGTTTGCAAAATTTTATAACAAAATATAATTTAAAAAAAAATTCTGTCTTTTTCAATTTTTTTAACAAAAACTAAACCGCAGAGGTGATCAAATACCATCACAAGAAAGCTCTATTTGTGGGAAAAAAAATGATAAAAATTTCATTTGGGTACAGTGTTGTATAACCGCGCAATTGTCATTCAAAGTGCGACAGCGCTAAAAGCTGAAAATTGGTCTGGACAGAAGGCGGGGTTAAGTGCCCAGTAAGAAAGTGTTTAAAAGAAAAAATAAAATTAAAATAAAAACACAACCTTTTTTTTTTTAATAAAGCAAATTTGTTTACTTCCACCCTGGACCGAAAGTGACGTTGCTCCGATCCTCCAAGGCAATAGAGGCGATCAAAAATGATATAGTCTTTTATTGCCTCTGTGACCAGCCGGAGGAACTGGATCGTTTCTCAGACGATCCAGTGGAAACCGCAAGCCAGAGAGACACCAGCTGGTGGGAGTGATGTTCTCTTCCACTGCTTCTGAAAGCTTTCCAGTGGTTTATGAGCTGCCCTGAATGCTTTCAAGAGAAAGCTGACTGCAAAAAACAATACTGGGGTGAAAATAATGCAGGGGAAGGGTCATACAATACTTTTATTTACATATTTTATTTTAAACCTACCCATTATCACCACCAAAGACATATATAGCATCTTTGTAAGCTACAACAGTGTGTTTACTGCGCCTGTGAAACAAAGAATAGAAAAAGCATATTTAGATGTACAGAAATTCATAAACAAATGTCTAGTTACAAATCTGCATAAAGAGAACCTATCAACCCTCTAGTGGCTTTAAATCTGCACTTTACTGCGATAGAAGGGAGTATACTTATCTTTTTTGATCCATTTCTCCTACCTTACCTCCATTCTAGTACTGCAGCCTCAGAAAGCCTTTTCAACATTTGTTACTTTCAGAAATGCCAGATGCCCGTTTCCCTCACTGCGGATCCTTCCACCGACCCAGATGTCATTGCTGATTCCCACAGTGATGTAGGGGGTCAGAGGGGGAAACCAGTTCACAGCAAGGGGCACACAACTGACACTGCCAGAAGTGTTGAATGCCAAATTGAAGCACTGTAAAAAGGTAGGAGAAACAGGCTATCAGGGAGAAGAGTATACATGATCTTGTATTGCAGTGGAGTACAGCTCTTGGAGGCCTGACATGGGTATATTTATCTAAATAGCTGGTTTTCAATAAAACCATTGAAAAGCAGTTCCTGAGCTCCACTCAAGTAACCATTTCAAGGTACAATTACACCAAATCTGCTTGAGAAAACCATCTTAATAAATTCCCTGTGGTCATTTTTCTTTCCACTGGCAACCTTAAAAGAAGTTTGCGATTAAAAAAACAAAACAGTTATATTCACCTAGGTGTTTGCGGCATTAATCAGATGCTGCATCTGTCCTCCGTCGGCTCTGCAGTGAAAACTGAATGATTAAACACTGCCGATTGCTCAGTTCTCCCCTTCAAGCAGAGAGCTGTGATCATCAGTCAGCGGCTCTCTGCTCTCCCCTCAGCAAAATCGCAGAGAGGCTGAGCCAGGTGCTGGCCCAGGTTTCTGGGCAGATACCGAATATATGGTTGGGATCTTTCCCGAGCTTGCACCAGTTGAGAGACGTCACCCGAAATGCACTCCTGTGATCCATAGATGTACAGCCAAAATAGCTTTGGCCATTCTTCTTCTTTACCAGATCTGCATTTTTTCAGACTGCCCATACATTTCTAGACACCTGCAAACCCTGGGGAGCAATCCTGACTGCAGGATGGCTTTGGCCCAGTGTCAGGGATCACTGATGTCCACACTTACCAAACATTCTTATAAATTGGCAGTGTTGAAGTTATCCAAATGCCTTTCAGTAACTATATACACTCACGTGGTCAGCAAATGCAAGTCTATTTGTGCGTACCAGAAGAGATGTCTTACTGCTGTCTGTGCAGATACAAAGCAAGCCATAACTTGGGCCGTGGTGTGTCCACATACTTCCCCCAATAGTACAAGAGGGTTCAGAGGACGATTTATCCACATTTTACATGGTTTTAGGTGCGCTCCCATTGAGTTCTATTATAACCTGTGTTTTATTGAAAACACAAAGTCCCACATGTCGCATCTTTGATGAGCTTTCAGAAAACAGTCTAATAGAAGTCAATGGGAATCGTGTGTAAAAAACAATAGCGCTGCACTCAAACCACAGTGCACTGGTGCGAACCCGCTCTAAGGCTTCGTGAACACTTGGCCAACTACAAACAGCGGCCAAAATGTTCCTATCCGAATGCTATTTTTCCATGTTAAAGCAGTTGAACCTCCCCTTACCACAGCAGCTCCTAAAAGCCTATGTGTACATGGACATAGGCTTTTATGGAGTTGAGTTTAGGAGCTTTGGCACAAAAACCCTAAAAGTTCCTAAACCCAAGTTTAGGAGCTGTAGTGTACATTTAGCCTCAGTTTTCACTCCACTTGCTCCAAGCAGCAGCTTTGCTTTTATACTGTGATGATGTAGGGGCTGGGGCTCTGTGGGTTGGCCAGAAGGTTGTAGATCTGACACTGCTGGAAGTGTTTTTTGATCAGCACTGATATCTCTGCCTAAGACTCTCAGAAAGTGCCTTAATAAGTACATGTATTACAAATTGTCAGACAGGTTTAGCTATAATGGTAAGATTTTGTGACAGGGTTCCTTTGAAACTCAACTCCAGGTATAATCTTATTTACATTGCTCCATGTTAGACCAATGTAAGTAAGCATATCTCATACCTGACAGAGCACTGTGAAAGCTTGACAATCAATACTGTAGTCAGCGCTACTACAGTGAACGCCACAGTCATCCAGGTTCTGTGCTCTTCTGCATACTGACCATAGAGGAACAGTCACTTGACACTGCCACAAGTCACAGAACACCCTATATTATTTTTATTGAATGCAAGATATTCTCTGACTGGATGACATAGGGAGTGAGGACTTACCACCCCCCTCTCTTGCAATCAATGAAAAAAAAAAAATTACAAAGTGTTGTGTGAATGGTGGCAGTGCCAAGTGAGCGACCCCTCATGGTCAGTATGCAGAAGACAGAACCTGGACAGCTGTGCTGATCACTGTAGCAGCACTGACTACTAAAGCGATTGTCAAGCTTTCACAACATTCTGTCAGGTAGAAGATATGCTTACTTACCTTGTGCCAAGCTGGGCCAATATAACTATGAAATAAAGATGGTGCCAGCCATCCATGGATAAAAATGTGGCTATTTCAGCAGGGACTGGCATGCATGTATGGGCACCCTCATTGTACAGATATCAATCAGCTTCTGTACAACCAACCTGTTGGGTTTTTCCCGATCAATCCATGCCACCACCTATAGACAGCATCACTAATCATTGTATTCCTTTCCTGCTGTCAGAACATAATAGAACAGGAGTAATCCCCCCCCCCCCCCTTCATTTTGAATGGGGGAATCTAATAATTTATTTTTCATTCAACTGTTAATTTTTCTTTTTTTTTGTTCAACCAGATTAATGTATGGCTTCCTTAGTAACACTTGTCCACGTTTATACATCAAATCTCTTGCATTTTGCTGTATGAAATGTATTACAACTAGAAATCTCATTAGTTTGTATTTGGCTGGTTCACATTTATGCATTTTATTGTGAAAGGGAAATGGGCCCATTCATATCTATGTGCGTTCATCATCACACACTGCAGAACAGTGTAAATCTAGCCCCAAAATAAGGGGCAGCCATTGAATTAGTGTCACATAATAAGGGTATCATTTGCGGATTCTTGTGAAATAATAAGAACTGGACCTGTCACCATCACTCACCTGGCTCCCACAAACTCATCGCAGGGCAGCAATCTCCTCCAGCGGTGGACACTCTCAAAGGGCCCAAAGTTCAGAGTCAAGTACTCCACACTGTCTGAGCAGCTGTGATCGAAGTCCACACTGGGGGCCACCTTAGACTTACACGCCATTGGAGCTCAGGCCCTGGACTCCTAGAAGAAGCAGAAATAATCAATAAGGTGCTCCCTGACAGCTTCGTCCTCCACCGAACCGTTCCCAGCCATAGGACAGCATGTCAGCCTGTGCTGCACGGGACACTAAGGGCTCCCCGCACATAACACGGGCCCTGGGTACAGGAGAGCCATCTGAGGGGCTCATATCAGGAAGAGTCACTGCATACTAGACTGGGAGCGGCGTCCAGCCGACAGGAAGGAAGAGGAAACGTGACAGGAAACGTCAGAGCCGTGTTAGGGAGACTATCTAACCGCACAGCTCTATGGTTAGTAAGCCGTCTGTAGCACAAGCAAGGAGCTATATCTATTATGGTGCAAGAGTGACATCTAGTGGCTGAAGAACAAACTGCGATACAGGCACCTTCTCTCATGAGAGAAATAAATAGGTTACTGAAAACTCTAGTAGGGCTGTTAGGCTAAGACCCCTTTCACACTGAGGCGCTTTTCAGGCGCTTTTGTGCTAAAAAAAAAAAAAGGCGCCTGAAAATCTCACGAAAACCTATTTCCATTAAGACCCCTTTCACACAAAAACCTATTTTCATTAAAATCAATTAATGTTTTCACACTGGGGCAGTGCGCTGGCAGGGCAGTGAAAAAACACCCCTCTCCATTGAAATGATTGGAAAGAGCTTCAAAAGCGCCTGAAAGCTCTTCAAAAGTGCTCCGTGTTTTATTGGCAGTTTACAAGCTCCTCAGTGTGAAAGGGGCCTTAAGAGCCTCTCCTGTCTCTCCAGTGTGAAAGCCAGAGGGCTTTCATACTGGAGTGGTGCGCTTGCAGGACGGTAAAAAAAAGTTCTGCAAGCCGCATCTTTGCAGCGCTGTAAGAGCGGTGTCTAAACCACTCCTAAAGCACCCCTGCCCATTGAAAACAATAGGGCCGCACCGCCAAAGCTGCTGGCAAACCGCCGCCGCAGCGGCGCTTTGCAGAGGGGTTGTAAACCTTTTTCGTTCGCTAGTGGGGGTTAAAACCGCCCTGCTAGCAGCCGAATAGTGCAGCTAAAACGACGGTAAAGTGGCGCTTTACCGCCGACACCCGCCTGCCCCAGTGTGAAAGGGGTCTTAGATCAATTAATGCTTTTAGGCTACTTTCACACTGGGGCTGCTAGCCCTTTTTCAGCCGCTAGCGGGGGGTTAATAGCGCCCCACTATTGTCTGAGAAACTCCACAAAAATTCTCAGAATTCTGAGTTGACTTTTGATCTCATATTTCTGACTTTGAAACCCAGAATTTGCACTTTTAGGCCCTGTTCACAAAGGTGTATTTATCTGTACACTAGTGTTGCAGGCAGTCCCATTCAATTCAATGGGGACACTGCCACTGCTCCCAATTTGACATCCATATGCGTGCAGGTTCGTGTCCCCAAACACAGACAGTTTGAGTTTGAGGACACAAACCTGCACCCACACAGATGTGGAAATGAAAGGGGTGGCTGTGTCCCCATTCACATGAATAGGACTGCCTGCGTGTGGATGTGCAGAACACCCATGCATTGCGTGTAGGCAAAGACAACCCTTACATGGGTCATATGATGTCCTTCAGAAAAAGCCACTCGTGCCTGTCCCCCTGGGTGCACATAGCGTGGCGATCAGTGATGTGGTGTGTCGCTCGGACACACTACATCTCCGATCACGGTAAAGAGCCTATGACATAGGCTCTTTACCACGTGATCAGCTGTGTCAAATCACAGCTGATCACAGTGTAACTAGGAAGTGCTTATGTGAACAAGGTCTACATATCAGAATTCTAACTTTGAAACCCAGAATACTGACTTTAAAAGCCAACATTTTGTTTAATAAATCTGTTTTAGATTGACGTCAGAGCCCCTAAAACTAAAATCTTTTTCTAGCGTTAAAGTGAGCAACGATTAGAACATCTGTCAGTTTTTTTTTCTTTTTTTTCCCTCTTGCTGTGTCTCTGGGGCAGGAAGTGAAGGCAATTCTCCCCTATGAGAAACATAATGCAAAAAGAGAAAAAAAAATATCTAAAGAGTTTTAACTGTTTCATAATTCAAAGTAAAAAAAACAAGGTTTTGGATTTAGATATACTTAACTTTCAGAGTCACTGACTAGGTCAAAAGACCTTACTGGCAGCAAGGGATGTCACCTGCATGCCTCTCCACCTTGCTGAATCTGAGAACACTTTGATTTCATTGAGAAAATGCCAAATAATTCTCTGAATGGTGCCTGTGCTGAGTGGCCAACCTCCTGTGTTCACAATGCAGCAGGGCAGCCGCTTGGCTCAGGACTCAGAAGTAGGTGAAGATCATTGGAATAGCAGTGTCTTCTTGAATTAACTTCCTGCTGCCAGGAGGATCCCACAGGTATGGTATATGCATAGATACATTGGTCTAAGCTGAATCCAAGTGACAATGTAAAAAATACCATGTGAAAAAGAGGGGATAGGTATGGCGCTGCTCTTATTAAGAGGTGACCTACAACCTCTAAATACTTGAGGGGTGTGTGTCATGGGTGCATTTAGTGCAAAAAGTGACAATAAAAGTGCAGAAAATAAATATTTGTATATTCACAAATCACATATATTCAAAAAATACCATACCTGGAATACATCTTTAAGTAGTCGCCCAGCTGGGGTTTAAAACAAACAAATCAGCGATGGCTGCAGTACTCACCTTCTCTCTTTCAGTGTCCCAAACAGCAGGACATGCTGTCATCTTAGTAGCGTTACAGAAATCTTTGGACATCATTATATCCATCCAATAAAAGGAATCAACACCTGTAATTATTGACACGTTTCAGCCTCTCACATAGGCCTTAATTAATAAAATCATATATGTTTTATTTTTGAGACATCGTTGTGCCGGATTTTTTTTTCTCTTTTGATTGGACGTTTGGAAGCCTGAGTACTGGGGCCATCTGAGCACATGAGTCTCGATCTTATCCTGTTTATCATTAAAGCAGATGTAAACCCATTGATTTAACAGTTTCAAAAAAGCATGCCAGGAGTGCTAACTGCACATTGGCTTTGCCTTTAACCAAACTGTCAAACCATCCAATGGCTGGTGTCATAACAGATCACATGTGCAACACCATGGCAGTTGAAGATTGAACAGAGGCAAAGATGGCAGCTTCCTTAGCTGAAAACGATAGGGGGGTTTACTTCCACTTTAAGGGCTATTTTGGGGTAGCAGCACTATTTCAATAGATGCTTTCTTAATATACACCAAAGGAGACACTGTGCAGAGTGCCAGGCACAGGAATGCAACACACTTTAGTACCCAGCAATCTTTTACAGGTTTTATAGAACAGGATAACCTGCTGCCCAGTAGTGCTTTTTTTAGTTTCAGCCAGGACATCACAATCAGAAGCGGTGCAGGATGTATAGCCTCCAAGGAGGTATGTTACTGCTAAACACCAATGGCAGGGGGACAATTACCCCACTTACACCAATGCTTGGAGGGGGAGGCACACTTTTATTATTTCCCTATACACTAATGCTCAAGGGGGAAGTGTTTTATAATTCTCACTGACACCTATGCGCAAGAGTGGGTTTTTAAAATTATTCTGATACTAATGCCCAGGATGGGGGGTCTTTGCCACTGACCACCAATACAGGGGTACTTTTTTTTTACAATAACCACAACAGTGAATACAAATTGGAGGGGTATCTTAGAGGGAACAAGAAGAAAAACCTACTGAGTGTGCAGGCAGTACTCTGAAGAGAACGTGTGAGTAAAATAAGCCCCATTGCTGGTGGCAGTGGCAGTAATAGTACCCCCCCCCCCTTTCTTTAGTTATCAGTGGCAGTGATAATTACTCTACTTGCATTGGGGGTCAGTTTCAGTAATAATGAAAAAAACCTTCATAGGGGGGTCAGTGGCAGTAATAATTAATGCCCCTTTTCTTCGGCAGTAACAGCAGTGGCAGTAAATAAACCCTGAATATAAACAAAAAAGTCAGTGCTACTACCCATACATCACATAGAAAGCAGAGATCCCAGGTGCTCGATCCACAGTCGCTGGCTGAGTAGCGAAATGAGGAAAAGATGATCCTCATGTCTCTCC
Source organism: Lithobates clamitans (assembly GCA_037952925.1). NCBI lineage: Eukaryota > Metazoa > Chordata > Amphibia > Anura > Ranidae > Lithobates > Lithobates clamitans. The sequence goes on from JBBGZY010001461.1 coordinate 1,125,090, forward strand.
GCAGAGCCTCCTCTCTCTTTCTCTCTTTTCCTCCTCTGGTGTTTTTTTCACATACCTAAATTATTATTTTTATTTTATTTTTTACTTTTTGTATCTAATGTTTTTTGTATTTCGTGGTGTTTTAATCATGTATATGTGCATGAGTGCATGCATGAGTGTGTGCACACATGTACTTATTATCACTCTAAGGTGTGTGACAAACAGTGGATCACCCAATATGCAGTATAGCTGATTCCCCTTTTTTGGATAATTGCCTGTAGTCAATTAAGACAATTAATGGGTGGAGCCAGTGATCCTTGGAGCTACTATTTATTTTCAAAGTTTCATGTCTGTAATGTGGTTATGACTAAGGCCTTATAGGCTGAAACACGTCAACTGTTCTTATTTGCGTTTGGTCACTGTGGCTTGTCAATAAATATTATACTTCTTAAGAGCAATCACCGGAGTGCGGATCATCTTTTCCTCAGTGATTAAACCCTCCCTTTATTGCTGGTCATTGGCAGTGATAAATAATCCCTCCTCATTCATTGGTGGTTATGGTAGTGATCATTAATGCTCCCATCCCTTTCATTGGTGGTAAGTGGTAGTGATAGTTAATCCCCCACCCCTTTCCTTGTAGATCAGTGTTAGTGATAATCAATGTCAACCCACTTCATTGGTGGTCAGCTTTAGTGATAATGAATGCCCCCACCTCCTTCATTGGTGGTCAGTGTTAGTGATAATTAATGTCCCCGGATCCCTTCATTGGTGGTCTGTGATAGTGATAGTCAATCCCCCATCCCATTCATTGGTGGTCAGTGTTAGTGATAGTTAATGCCCCCACCCCTTTCATTGGTGGTCAGTGGTAGTGATAACTAATGCCCCCACCCCTTTCATTGGTGGTCAGTGGTAGTGATAACTAAGGCCCCCGCCCCTTTCATTGGTGGTCAGTGGTAGTGATAACTAATGCCCCCGCCCCTTTCATTGGTGGTTAGTGGTAGTGATAGTTAACCCCTCCCCCATCACTTTCATTGTGGATTAGTGTTAGTGATAATTAATGCCCCCACTCCCTTCATTGGTGGTCAGTGGTAGTGATAGTCAATCCCCCCATCCCTTTCATTGGTGGTTAGTATTAGTAATAGTCCATTTCCTCGCCCCTTTCATTGGTGTTCAGTGTTGGTGATAATTAAGGCCCCCACTCCCTTCATTCGTGGTCAGTGATAGTCAATCCCCCCATCCGTTTCATTGATGGTCAGTGTTAGCGAGAGGTAATACCCTCACTACTTACATTGGTGGTCAGTGGTAGTAATAATAAGTCCCTCCACCCCTTTCAATGGTGGTCAGTGGTAGTGATAGTTAACCCCTCCCCCACCCCTTTCATTGTGGATTAGTGTTAGTGAAAATTAATGCCCCCACTCCCTTCAATGGTGGCCAGTGGTAGTGATAGTCAATCCCTCCATCCCTTTCATTGGTGTTCAGTGTTAGTGATAATTAATGCCCCCACTCCCTTCATTGGTGGTCAGTGATAGTGATAGTCAATCCCCCTATCCGTTTCATTGATGGTCAGTGTTAGTGAGAGTTAATGCCCTCACTCCTTACATTGGTGGTCAGTGGTAGTAATAATAAATCCCCCCACCCCTTTCATTGGTGGTCAGTGGTAGTGATAATTAACCTCTCCCCCCCCCCATGGCTTTCAAGATGGTCAGTGGTATTCCTTAATTGATCGCATGCTCCTGCACTGCTGCCTCTCTACTCAGCATATCTGGTCGGATATTTTGAAAGACAAGAGTCTCACATTTACTTTTCAGGTTTGTACCTAACAATGTTAAAGTATTGAGCTAACAAGCAAAATATAATCATCTTAAGCATGCAAAATACTTAATACACAAGTCATAACGTACATCAGTGAGAAATTGTGATATTAAGTCAAAAGTAAAGGTAACATAGTTTATAGAGCACTGCTTTATATATATTTAGTTTTATTTATATTTATACAGAGGTGTCAGTTTTAGCCTGGGAAAACATAATAAAAAGTTTATTAGCTGATACTGTATAAAACAGCTGAGTCTGAAAAGCATAAAAGAAAACAAATTACAATGGCAAACATATTTGCATGCAATCCATGACTCTGCATTTCTTAAATGTCTCTGTTTATTTTGTTTTTTAAATGGAACTGTAGTGGCTAGAACTTTTGTTTTGCAGTGCTGTGGTTGTGTGTTCAGATTCCATTTCTTGGAATTAGTTGCATGGAATTTGTATGTTATCCTCTTCTGTTGATTGTTCTATTTTCTGAATTCATATAGTGGTTGACATACTTTCTCCTAGTAATGCAGGTGTTATTTTATGAGTTATGTAAGGACATTAGAATGTTAGCTCCTTTGGTGGCAGGTACTGATGTAAATGGACAAATGTCCTCTTTAAAGTACTGCAGACCAAATTGACAAAATGAGTAAATTAAACAGATTTTCTATTATTTTCCTAATCAGTCAACCAACAAATTAAACTCTCAATATTTATCTACATTGTGACTCTCTTCACAGTAAATTTTTGGGTATGGGGAAAGTATTGACATCCCATTCCCCCATATGAAATTAATCTATGCCTAAGCAACTGATTGCCAAGTCTGAGATTAGTTGTGTGTATTTACGTGGGAAAGGGGCATTTTTGCAGATTAAAGCCCCATACACACTATCAGATTTTCTGCTGATTTTTGTCTTCAGATTTACCAAAACCATGTAATGCAAGGGCCTGCCTGATTGCGTACAAATTGAAACTCCTAGGGTTTGACCTCATATTGTATGGTTTTGGTAAATCTGAAGGAAAAAATCTGCAGAAAATCTGATAGCGTGTATGGGGCTTTAGGACCCATTCACACCTAGTTTTTTTGAAACACGTGTTTTTGTGCTTTCTTGCACGTTTTTTCCATGACATGCATAGGGCAGCCCATTGATTTTGCCCTACGCATGACAAACGCAACAAAGTAGCTCCTGGAGCTTTTTTGTGTACTGGTTTGTGTGTTTTTTACTGCGGGTTTTGCCACATTTGTTGAGTGTTCTTGCACATGGCAAAACACGCGTTTGCTTGCCGCGTTTGGGGTGCCATTAAAGTGGAGGTCCACCCTAAAAAAAAAAAATTGCATAAAAAAATTCCTAAAAAAATGGATGAAAATTTTTTTTTTAACTCACCTGAAATGGCTGTTGCTAGGCAGTCTTCCTAATCTGCCTCTTCCTACGCTGCGGTGATCTTCAGTCTTCTCCTCCCCGCAATGTCTTCTGGGGAATGGGGCGCGGTGTGTTATGGGAACTGTGTGTGTCCCACAACACATCGCGTCCCATTCACAAAGCGCTGCGCGACTCGTGCATGCGCAGTAGGAAACAGGCAGTGAAGCCGTAAGGCTCCACTGCCTGTTTTCCTTAGTTAGGATGGCGGTGCTGGGATCCGAGAGCCGAGGGACGGGTCGGCCTTGGGCGACCGACATCGCGGGCACCCAGGACAGGTAAGTGTGCTTATTTAAAGTCAGCAGCTACAGTGTTTGTAGCTGCTGACTTTTACATTTTTTTTCCCCGGCCAGAACCCCGCTTTAAGGCAAACCATAGAGGATTTAACTTTCTTCCCTTCCATCACGGGAAGTGATACACAAGTTAGGCTTCATCCACATCTGTGGCTCAAGCCTGCAATGCCATTTCATAAATAAATAAATAAATAAATGTAATAATTGGCATTGCAGGCTTGACCCACAGATGTGGATGAAGCCTAACTTGTGTATCACTTCCCACGGTGGAAGGAAAGAAAGTCAAATCATCTATGGTTTGCCGTAAAGCGGGGTTCCGGCCGGGAAAAAAAAAATTTAAAAGCCAGCAGCTACAAACACTGTAGCTGCTAACTTTAAATAAGCACACTTACCTGTTTGGGTGCCCGCGATGTCGGCCGCCCGAGGCCGACCCGTCCCTCGGCTCTTGGGTCCCGGCACCGCCATCCTAAATAAGGGAAACAGGCAGTGGAGCCTTACGGCTTCACTACCTGTTTCCTACTGCGCATAACACACCGCGCCCCCTTCCCCAGAAGACAACGCGGGGAGGAGAAGACTGAAGATCACCGCGGCGTAGGAAGAGGAAGATTAGGAAGACTGCCTAGCAACAGCCATTTCAGATGAGTTAAAAAACTTTTTTGTTTTTTTCCTCCATTTTTTTAGGATTTTTTTTATGCAAGATTCCCTTGAGATTGTCACGTGACCTGTGACGCAACACGTCGGGAGGAGGAGCCAGTGACATCAGCCACGAGTGTGCAGACACTCGAACGAGCTGAGAGAAGGAGTAAAACCTGACTGCTACACACGCTGTCTATTACAGCAAATACATGTGAGTGTATCAACTTGAGACAGCTGGTAAAAAGTCTCTGCAGTACAACACTATTGTGTTTTTTTCTCTGTACATGTTTGATCCCTGGAGGACATGGCGAACATCAGCATTAAGTGATCAAATCAGCTGGGCACATTCCACTTATAACACCATCGTATGCAGGAGTCATTGTTTACAAAGATCTGGTACTTTTTAGTTGCTGCTATTTGTTTTTATGTGGGTTTACCTGGCCGTAGCTCATTTCAACAGTAGGAACATATGACAGAACACTTCCTTTTTATGCTAGTTTTGATCATCAGTGTCTGTTATAGAGTATATTGGTACTTCATTAGAAAGATTCACTGTTTGTATGCGATCAACTCACATTTTATATATTTATTTATATACACACATGTTTGCGGTTTTAATGATAATCCATTCATTAATTCAGCACATTTATACATTGATTATTTCACAGCACTTGGCACTTTTATTAGTGGTTTGTAATTTAACCGGTTCCCGACCGGCGCACGACGATGTACGTCGGCAGAATGGCCATTGCGTGCGCCGGCCAGGAGCTCCGTGAGTCGGGTCGCGGGTCCCGCGGACTCGATCGCCGCGGGGGTACCCGCGATCGTCTCACGGAGAGGACAAATGGGGAGATGCTGATCTTGCAAGCACCCTTTTTTTGGAAAAAATACACTTTTTGAATAAAAATTATAAGAAAACAGTAAAGTTAGCCCAATTTTTGTTTTATATTGTGAAAGATAATGTTACGCCGAGTAAATTGATACCCAACATGTCACGCTTGAAAATTGCACCCGCTCGTGGAATGGCGACAAAATTTTACCCTTAAAAATCTCCATAGGCGACATTTAAAAAATTCTACAGGTTGCATGTTTTGAGTTACAGAGGAGGTCTAGGGCTAGAATTATTGCTCTCGCTCTACCGATCGTAGCGATACCTCACATGTGTGGTTTGAACAGTGTTTTCATATGCAGGTGCTACTCACGTATGCGTATTTGACCTTTTGTTTTTTTATTTTTACACTGTTTAAAAAAAAAAAACTGTGTTACTTTTATTCATATTACAAGAAATGTAAAAATCCTTTGTAATAGAAAAAAAGCATGACAGGACCTCCTAAATATGAGATCTGGGGTCAAAAAGACCTCAGATCTCATATTTACACTAAAATGCAATAAAAATTTTTTTTAAAAAAATTTGTCATTCAAAAAAATGATTGAAAAAAATGGCCCTTTAAGAGCTATGGGCGGAAGTGACGTTTTGACATCGCTTCCGCCCTGCAATGTCATGGAGACGGGTGGGGACCATCTTCCCCTTACTTGTCTCCATGCACAGCCACAGAGAGGACCAGATCGCCTCCGCCGTTGCCGACGGCTCTGGTAAGCAGCGGAGGGCACCGCAGCGCGGCGGGAGGGGGTGGCCCTCTCCCGCCTCTGATAAAAGTGAGCTCGCGGTGAATACGCCACAGAGACCACTTTTATTCTGTAGCCGACCACTGGCTGAACACAAGGATACCGGGGTTATGGCAGCTAGCTGCTGCCATAACAATAATATCCGTCCTCAAAGTAAGGACGTATATGGGTGTTCGGTGGATGGCAAGTGGTTAAACTGGCTACTCATTATATAATTTTCTTGTTCAATTTTCCTTTAGCATGCTATTGACATTTACCAAAACCATATAATATAAGGCCAAACCCAAACACTTTCAAATTGTATGCAATCAGGCAGGCCTTTGCACTACATAGTTGAAAGTAAATCTAAAGGAAATTGAGCAAAAAAAAATTGTATAATGTGTAGCCAGCTTAAGCCTGGAAAATTGTATGTCGAATTCTACAAATTCTACAAATGTGTGTGCAGTCAATTCTGTGTGTAGATGTAGACTGCATGTTTTATCTTAGCAAAATGGATGGGGCTGCAGCAGCTGCACAGTGTTCAGGTTCACATCCTGTCCAAGGAGAATGAGAGAGAATAAAGAAGATAAGACACTCTTTGTAATTTGAACTCTTGCTTTTGTGTCTGCCCAACAGCAGAATTTGTCCTGTTACCTCTCCTGCTTTCCTCCTCTCTCTACCTAATCCATCCTTTCTCGGCACAGGCTGACTTATTCCTGTTGTTTCCTCCACCCCCTCAGCAGCAGCAAATCATTAGGTGGTCAGCAGATTGGCCTCAAGTGACTGCCTCACTGCTCTGTCTATTGGCAGAGTGCTGAGAATGGAAGACAACTGAGGCTGAGCAGAACGGGATGAGAGAATGACCTACTGGATTCTAAACAACATAGATATTTATTTTTGATGTTTTATATAGTTATACATACAAAAAGTGCTAGCAGCAAGCAGTCTGTCAATACTTACAGCAGTTTTTCACTGTTAAAAAAAAATTAAAAGTCAGCAGCTAAAAATACCGCTGCTGCTGACTTTAAAAAAAAGCATACTTTCCTGTCCAAGGATCCAGCGCCATTCTCATCTGGGTCGGTTCTTCGCCAGTATTTAGGTCCCCAATGCCGGCGTCTTTAGTGTGGGAAGCCGGCTATAACACCTTGCTGATCCACAGCTAGCTTTCCAATGCACATGCGCGAGTTGTGCTGCGCTGTGTGAATGGTCCTGCAGCCTGCTGGCACCTGTGGCGTGTCCCAGAGGGGTGTGGGCAGGGAAGGCGGTGACATCACATAGACAATCCGAGTGGAAGTGGGAGCGGGTACCTACTAAAACTAGATACCCTCCCAAAAAAAAAAAAGTTCCAAAAGGAGAAAGGGGTGGGTGGAGAAAGAGGACTTTACATTTCTGACTACAGTTCCACTTTAATGCCCAATTTTATGAAATTGTTTCATACCGTAAATTATTTCCTGCCCTTTTGTAACATCCTCAGTGGGCTCTCAAACCTCTTTTCCCCCGTTACTTCTCTTGTTTGGTACAAGCATTGCCCATTATTTGCGGTCATGTGTTCTGCTCTATGCACACTACACATTCCATAGTCCATAATCTCTAGTCCATCTCAGGAGTGGGGAAAATAAGGTGGCTACATTGTTTCATACAGTGGGACCATGGAGAATGAATGTAGCTATGCTCTAACAGGAATTTAGATCATAGTAGCCAAAAAAAAAGGAATTTGGAGAGTTGGAGGAAGCTGAGAGCAAAAGAAGGTAGTTTACTGAGTTGGAAATACATACTTGAGTAGAATTTCTTTTTAAATTACAGTTTAGCATCTTTCTCGTCTATGTATGTTGATAGAGATATGGTGGCTGCTAAGGCTACCACATTGTCATTTATGCCGCGTACACACGGTCGGACTTTTCGTCTACAAAAGTCTGACGGATGCCGACGGACTAAAGCTGGCTGACAATCCGATCGTGTGGGCTTCCCCGGACTTTCTGCGGACTTTTCCAGCCTCAAATCTGACGGACTTTAGATTTGAAACATGCTTCCAATCTTTACGTCGTAACTCCGCCGGACCCAGAAATCCGCTCGTCTGTGTGCTAGTCCGACGGACAAAAACCCACGCTAGGCTATCAACTTCCTTATTTTAGTCCGGTGTACGTCATCACATACGAATCCATCGGACTTTTGTGTGATCGTATGTAGGCAAGTCCGTTCGTAAGAAAGTCTGCCGCAAGTTCGCCAAAAGTCCGCCAAAAGTCCGCCAAAAGTCTGTCGAAAGTCTGTTGGACAGGCTGTCGGACTTTTGTAGACGAAAAGTCCGACCGTGTGTACGCGGCATTAGAATCAACAGAGTGTGTGAGTAAGCAAGTTTATTTTCCCCATTAATAGTTTGACAACTAAACATTTCAGAGTAAGATTCTAGCATAAGAGGGCTTTGGAATGAGGAAAAAGAAGAGGTGAGTGATGTACTAAACTGTAAGCTGTGTGTGTGGCACAGTGGAGTGAATTGAAGGAAGGCTTGGTAGGAGATGGCAGAATGGAACTGGGTTAGACTAAGCATAACGACAGTTTATGACAGACCACTAGGCAGACTGATAAAGCAAAATCAAACACAGACTCTGCTGCTTTCACTTCCGCAATGGGATAAGAAAAGAGCTCCTTGAGGGGAGGGGAATTTATTCTGAGGTTATGCTAAGAGAATAAGATATATTTTCAAAGAGAAAGCAGAGACAGGCACCAAGGAGAATCCTGAATTACTTTAGCGAAAGATAGAGAAAAGGCAGAGAAGCTAAAAATAGCTGTATATGTAAATAAGGATTGCCTGCAATTAAAATTTAGTTAAAAAGGATGCAGAATTAAACCAATTAATATGTTGTTTAGTCTCACGCTTGATGAACTAAGTGCTTTTGAATTTTTAAAGACTCTATCACCTCAGCATTAGAGCAGTCTGAGTAATATTAGAGTTCTATTTTTGACAAGGGTATAGAGAATCTTATGTCTAAAAATTCCATAGCTGACAAGTGTCCTCGATCTTGCAGGACAGTCCCAGGATTTGGGTATAGACTGTCCTGTAGGACCCAGGATGCATAACCTCAGTGCAGATCGGCAGCAGGGTGCCTCGTGCTGGAATGTTACAGCAAAACCACTGACAACCAATGAAAGAGGTGGGGGTTTAATTATTACTGACATTGACCACCAATGAAAGGGGAAGGTTTATTAATACTGCATGGGGGGGAATTATTACTGGCAATTAGGGATGAGCCGAACACCCCCCCCGGTTTGGTTCGCATCCAGCACATGCGAACGGATTGAAAGTTCAAACATTCAATCATCGTTAAAGTCTATGGGACTTGAACGTGAGAAATCAAAAGTGCAAATTTTAAAGGCTAATATGCAAGTTATTGTCCTAAAAAATGGTTTGGGGACCCGGGTCCTGCCCCAGGGGACATGTATCAATGCAAAAGAAAGTTTTAAAAACTGCCTTTTTTTTAGGGAGCAGTGATTTTAATGATGCTTAACCGGTTCCTGACCGGCTCCTGTAGATATACGTCGGCAGAATGGCACGGCTGCGCAAAGTAACGTACCAGTACGTTACTTTGAATTTGCCGCCGTGTGCGCGCACGCCACAATCTCCATGAGTCGGGTCGCGGGTCCCGCGGACTCGATCGCCGCGGGCATAGCCGCGATCGCCTCACGGAGAGGACGAACGGGGAGATGCCGTTCTGCCTAGTGACAGTGTCACTGGATCTCTGCTTCCTGTCATCGGAGCAGAGATCAGTGACGTCACATACACAGCCCATCCCCCCTACAGTTAGAATAACTCCCCTAGGACATACTTAACCCCTCCCCACCCCCTAGTGGTTAACCCCTTCACTGCCAGTGTCATTTACACAGGAATCAGTGCATTTTTATAGCACTGATTGTTGTATAAATGACAATGGTCCCAAAAATGTGTCAAAAATGTCTGACATGTCCGCCATAACGTCGCAGTCACAATAAAAATCGCTGATCGCCGCATTACTAGTAAAAAAAAAATATTAATAAAAATGCCATAAAACTATCCCCTATTTTGTAAACGCTATAACTTTTGTGCATACCAATCAATAACCGCTTATTGCGATTTTTTTTTTTACCAAAAATATGTAGAAGAATACGTATCAGCCTAAACTGAGGAAAAAAAATGTTTTTTTATATATTTTTTGGGGATATTTATTATAGCAAAAAGTAAAAAATAATGCGTTTTTTTCAAAATTGCCGCTCTTATTTTCTTTATAGCGCAAAAAATAAAAATCGCAGACGTAATCAAATACCACCAAAAGGAAGCTCTATTTGTGGGAAAAAAAGGATGTCATTTTTGTTTCGGAGCCACTTCGCACGACCGCGCAATTGTCAGTTAAAGCGACGCAGTGCCGAATCGCAAAAAGTGCTCTGGTCAGGAAGGGGGGTAAATCCTTCCGGGGCTGAAGCGGTAAATTGAAAAAAAAAAAGTGAAGTATTCCTTTAAATATCGTACCTGGGGGGTGTCTATGGTATGCCTGTAAAGTGGCACGTGTTTCCCGTGTTTAGAACAGTCCCTGCACAAAATGACATCTCTAAAGGAATAAAAGTTATTTAAAACTGCTTGCGGCTGTAATGTAATGTCGGGTCCCGGCAATATGGATGAAAATTATTGAGAAAAACGGCATGGGTAACCCCCAGCCCATTACCAGGCCCTTTGGGTCTTGTATAGATATTAAGGGGAACTCTGCACCCAAATTAAAAAAAGAAAAGGCGTGGGGCCCCCAGGCCCTATATACTCTTAACAGCAGTATACAGGCGGTTCCCGGGTTACAAACAAGATAATGACTGTATGTTTGTTTTTAAGTTGAATCTGTTTGTAATTTGGAACAGGTACATTTTATAAGTGTAGCTCCAGCCAAAAAAATCTATTTTTAAGCTTTTTGGATAACATAGGGAAGGGTTATCATCACCCCTGTAACATTTCTTTTGCTGTCTGTGCCCCTGTTCAGAAGATTTCACCTCACTTTCTGTCGCAATGACAATTGGATTTTGAAAATTTGGGATTTTTAGGGAAACAAGGATTGGTGATAAAGCATCAGTGGAGACACCTTTTTCCCATATTGACTCTTGCAGGAGAGAATTTCCCTACCTAGGGGTAGATTTCCTCTCACTTCCTGTTGTCTTCCTCCGTTTGTAAGTAGGAGTCGTTTGTAAGTTGGATGTTTGAAATTAGGGGACCCCCTGTATATACTATACGGCCTGCCCTATATACTCTGCAGAAATTTGGGCCTTAGGTGTTGGTGGTACCAAAACACTGTAAGCCCTCACAGTTACTCTTGATGGGCGCTGGAACGGGCCCTGCTGTGAAATTTCATATCAAGAATTGTAATTACATGCCCCTGTTGAACAGGGGCAGAAAAATTGGGCCTTTGGTGGTGGTGCCACAACACTGTAAGCCCTCACAGTTACTCTTGGTGGGCGCTGGAACGGGCCCTGCTGTGAAATATTATATCAAGAATTATAATCACATGCCCCTGTTGAACAGGGTCAGAAAAATTGGGCCTTTGGTGGTGGTGGTGACACAACACTGTAAAGCCTCACAGATACTCTTGTTGAGCGCAGGAACGGGCCCTGCTGCGAAATATTACAGCAAAAATTGTAATTACACGCCCCTGTTAAACAGGGGCAGAAAAATTGGGCTTTAGGCACTGGTGCTGGTGCCACAACACTGTAACACCTCACAGATACTCTAGTTGAGCGCAGGAACGTGCCCTGCTGCGAAACATTCCAGCAAAAATTGTAATTACGCGCCCCTGTTAAACAGGGGCAGAAAAATTGGGCCTTAGGTGGTGGTGTTGGTGGTGGTGCCACAACACTGCAACCCCTCAAAGATACTCTAGTTGAGCACAGGAACAAGCCCTGCTGCAAAATATTACAGCATAAATTGTAATTATACGCCCCTGTTAAACAGGGGCAGAAAAATTGGGCTTTAGGCACTGGTGGTGGTGCCCAGAACCAAAAATGTTCTTAGAAGCTATCAACATGAACATTGAGGAGGAATAGGATAGTCAATCAGCATAGCAGGATAGTCACTCAGCATCAGCATAGGCAGTCTTCAAGGGATCTCACATTCATAAAAAAATTAATCGATTACATCAGCATCAGGTGCTTGGTAGCTGGTGATCCAAGACTGATTCATTTTTTTGAAGGTGAGCCGATCAACTGAGTCTGTGGACAGGCACACTCTGTGATCGGTTACAAAGCCTCAATCAGCACTGAATGTGCGTTCAGATAGAACGCTGAATGCAGGACAGGCCAGTAGCTTAATTGCATACTGTGCAAGTCCTAGCCAGTGATCTATCCTCAAGACCCAGTAACCCAGTGGATTTTTGGTTGGAAAGGTCTCCAAGTCTGATCTTGCCCCAAGGTATTCCTGCAACATGTAAATCAGACTCTGGCGATGGTTGCTGGAACCGACCAGACCTTGGGGATGCGGACAAAAAAATTTCTGAACGCATCGGTCAGACGGCCACCTTCTCCACCGCTCCTTCTGTGACTGACCGAAGCCTCAGCAACACGTTGTCCAGGAGGACCAGGCAATTGCAACCTCCCAGGCTCTGGAAACACATTGCACAAACCTTTCTGCAAGGCCTCCCGAAGATGTTTCATCCTCTGCTCCCTCTGTGAAAGCTGGATAAGTTCCTCAACCTTACCTTTGTAACCTGGATCAAGAAGGGTTGCCAGCCAGTACTGATCCTTCTCCTTGTTACCATGAATTCGAGGGTCCTTTCGCAGGCTTTGCAGGATCAGGGAGGCCATGCAGCGTAGGTTTGCTGAGGCATTCGGTCCGGAGTCCTCTGGGTCACTAAGGACGACATGATCCGCAGCCACCTCCTCCCAGCCACGTACAAGTTCATGGGTTTCTGGGGGCTAAAAACCATCCCTTGAAGACTGCAGCTGATGCTGAGTGCCAGGCTCCACCTCCATGCTGACACAATCCTCCTCCTCCTCTTCCTGTGTGATAGGCGGACCTACAGGAATACTGTCTGGATAAAGGGGCCTTGAGAGGTAAGGAAGTCCTCCTCTTCCTCCCTCTGTTCTGCCTCAAGTGCCCTGTCCATTATTCTATGCAGCGTGTTCTCCAACAGGAAGACAAGAGGGACAGTATCACTGATGCATGCACTGTCACTGCTCACCATCCTCGTGGCCTCCTCAAATGGTGACAGGACAGTGCATGCATCCTTGATCATTAGCCACTGGCATGGCGAAAAAAAGCCAAGTTCCCCTGACCCTTTCTTGGTGCCATACTCGCACAGGTACTCATTGATGACCCTCTGCTGCTTGTGCAGCCACTGCAGCATTGCCAACGTTGAGTTCCACCTGGTGGGCATGTCACAGACGAGGTGGTTCTTGGGCAGGTTGCATTCCTTTTGAAGGTCAGCCAGCCGAGCACTGGCATTATATGACCGACGGAAATGCCCACAGACTTTCCTGGCCTACCTCAGGAGATCCTGTAAACCCGGGTACCTGCACAAGAACCGCTGCACCACCAAATTAAGGATGTGAGCCAAACTGGGAACATGGGTCAAGTGTCCCTGTCAGAGGGCGGAGAGGAGGTTGGTGCCATTGTCGCAAACCACCATTCCTGGCTGAAGCTGGCATGGTGTCAACCACCTCTGAACCTGCCCCTGCAAAGCTGCCAGAATCTCTGTGTCAAGTCTGTAGTGTGAGGCCGGGTTGCTGAGAGGGCGTCCCTTGGGACTGAGTGCAGTGCGTCCCTGGAGTTGGGTACAGGGAATGCGATGCACAGAGGTGCACGGGTTGCCAGGAATACTGCAAGCTGGCTGGTTGGCTGTAAGTAGCTAGAGTGCGTTGTGGCAGCCGTGCGGTCAGATACCAAAAGACAGTCTGAAAGAGGTACAGGAACAAGCCGGGTCATACACGGAGGGCAGAAGATCAGAGAGTAGTCAGCCAAGCCGGGGTGAGAGCGAGGAAATAAACAGGAACACAGGTCAAGCCAAGCAGGGGTCAAGCAGGGGTCTTCAGAGTATACAAGGCACAGGAACACAGGAGCTGTTTGATAATCCAGGAAACTGCAAGTGTCAGTGGTAGGTTTAAATAGGCCGGGGGGGTGTGCCCACAAGATCAGGGTGCGTGCGTGTGCACGCACGTGTGCGCATTGGCGTGCACAGTCTGCTGTGGTCCAGCTATCGCGCATCTGCGTGCGCGCAGGCGCACAGAAACTCCCCTGGCACCACCATGATGGTTACTGGCGGAATTGCCCACAACACGGCCATTCCCCTGACAGTGCCCCCCCAAGGGGCAACCTCAGGATGCCCAACCGTGCCCATCTTTCGGGGTAACGAACTCGGAATCTCTGCAAAAGTCTAGGAGGTAACCCTTCCACTTTATAAGAAATTGAATGATCCTACCTCTCCGGCGGCAGTCCAGGATGGCCTCAACTTCATACTCTGTTTCATCTCCCACAGAAACTGGAGGCGGAGGATCTTCTTTCCTTCCTGAAAAAGGACTAGAGATAACAGCTTTAAGTAAGGAGACATGAAACAGAGGGTGCACTTTATAAGAACTCGGAAGTGACAGTTCAAAAGCTACTGGATTAATCTCCCGTCTAATCTTGAATGAGCCCATAAATCTTCGTCCCAATTTCCGGGAGGGACAAGGAAGTTTAAGATTTGCCAAGGAGAGCCAAACCTCATCTCCAACCTTAAAGCTAGGGCTCTCTCTCCTCTTCTTGTCATATTGTTCCTTGTAGTCCTCTTGGGCCTTTTGCATGGTTAACCGGAGAGTTTGATAGTTAGCCTGAATGGATTTTATCCTGTCTTGAACTGCTGGGACTGAGGTCTTTGGAATGACATTAGGTAGAAATGAAGGATGGAAACCATAGTTGGCCCAAAACGGTGATTGATCGGTGATTGAATGTACTGAATTATTGTATGCGAACTCCACACAGGGGAGTAACAAGGACCAGCCATCCTGGGAAATGGAGCAGAAACAGCGTAAATATTGTTCTAAGGTCTGATTAGTCCTTTTAGTCTGACCATTGCTCTGGGGGTGATAGGCAGAGGATAGGCAAACTTCAATAGACAACACTTTGCAGAGCTCTCTCCAAAATCGGGAAGTAAATTGGACCCCTTTATCAGACACAATGCTGTCAGGAAGGCTGTGAAGTCTGACTATCTCTCTTATGAAGGCTTTTGCTGTGTCTGCAGCGGAAGGAGTACCTATCATAGGCACGAAGTGTGACATCTTGGACAGTCGGTTTACAACAACTAGGATCGTTGTGAATCTTTCAGAGGGGGGCAGCTCTACTATGAAGTCCATAGATATATTCCTCCATGGTTGTTCTGGTACCGGCAAAGGATGTAGCAGACCCCAAGACTTAATGTTAGACCCCTTGTTTCGCTGGCAGGTAGTGCAGGAGCTTACATACTTTTTGCAATCAGTTTTCAAGGTAGGCCACCAAAAGGATCGCTGAATAAGATCCATAGTTTTCCATACACCGAAGTGGCCAGCAAGTTGATGATCATGTAAAGTTTGTAAGACCTGGATTCTGGCTTGTTGTGGGACAAAGATCTTGTCCCGATTCCAGAGATACCCCCCTGGCTTCTTAGAGGGGAAGTCTCTGGTTCCTGGCATTGGAGGGAGGCCTGTTCAAGAGAAGACCTTAGATCAGGTTGAATCAAAAGAAAGTTCTGTGGAGACAAGATCGTACTGGATGTTGTTTCTTCTGGAGTATCAGTAAACATACGGGATAAAGCATCGGCCTTGTCGTTCTTGGAGCCAGGGCGGTAGGTGATGGGAAAGTTGAATCGTGAAAAGAACAGAGCCCAGAGAGCATGACGGGGTCTCAGGCGTTTGGCAGTGCGGAGGTACTCAAGGTTTCTGTGATTGGTGAATATCATTATAGGGTGCGTGGCTCCCTCAAGAAGGTATCTCCACTCTTCTAAGGCTGTCTTAATGGCCAGAAGCTCACGATCACCTACGTCGTAATTCCTCTCGGGCTGGCTCATTTTCCGTGAGGAGAAGGCCACAGGGTGAAGCAGAGACTTGGGTCCCAGGCATGAAAGTACTGCTCCTGTAGCTACTTCTGAGGCATCGACCTCTAAAATATAGGGCAGGGCAGGGCAGGATCAGGATGTTGAAGAATTGGTGCAGAAGTAAACAAAGACTTCAGTTTCTCAAAGGCAGATTGGGCTTCGGAGGACCACAGGAAGCGAACATGTAGGCGGGTTACTTGGGTTATGGGCGAGATGATGGAAGAAAAGTTCCTAATAAACCTTCTATGGAAGTTTGCAAACCCTACAAACCTTTGTACACCCTTCTTGTCTGACAGATTTGGCCAGTCTAGGGTTGCCTGCACTTTCTGTGCATCCATAGCTACACCACCGGTAGAGATGATGAACCCTAGGAATTGTATGGATTTCTTTTCAAAGTCACACTTTTCTGCTTTTGCGTAAAGTCCCTGTTTTCTTAGTGTGAGTAATACTGTTTTTACGTGAGTCCGATGGAGATCCAAGGTGGTTGAGAAGATAAGGATGTCATCCAGATAGATGACGACGAAGTGGTTAAGATATTCCCGGAAAAAGTGCTGGAAAGTAGCCGGGGCGTTACAGAGCCCAAACGGCATCACCAAATACTCAAAGTGCCCGAACCTCGTTCTGAATGCCGTCTTCCACTCATCGCCCTCACGGATGCAAACGAGGTTGTAGGCACCCCGGAGGTCGAATTTGGTGAATACTTGGGCTGAACGAAGTCTCTGGAAGAGTTCGGGGACCAGTGGGAGTGAATATCTGTTCTTTATAGTGATTTTATTTAATTCCCTATAGTCCACACATGGTCTTAGAGTCTTATCTTTTTTTTCGACAAAGAAAATACCGGCACCGGCAGGAGAAGGATGGATGAAGCGCTTTGCCAAATTTTCGTCTATGTACTGTCGTAGTGTCCCCAATTCCACTTTAGAGAGGGGGAATCTACGTCCAAATGGAACTTCGGCCCTTGGAAGCAGCTCGATAGGACAATCATATGGCCGATGTGGTGGTAGAACATCGGCCTTTCTCTTATCAAAAACCTCCAGGAATTCATGGTACGCCCGGGGTACATCCTGGTTGGTGGAGGATACCGACTGAACTGTCAGACAACTGGTGGTATCTCTGGATTCAGGGATGAGGCAATGTTGTTGGCATTAGGGGGAAGTGAACAGGACTTCCTTCTTGATCCAATCGATCTGGGGGTTATGGGCTTGGAGCCAAGGGATACCCAAGATAATTGGAGACATAGGTGAACTCAAAACGTCAAAACGTATGAATTCCCGATGGCCATCGGGAGAGATAATAGGGAGAGGAGAAGTCTCTTGAGGAACAAGGCCGGAGTTAGGTAGGGTGCCATCTGCTAAATGGACTTCCAGACCCCGTTTCTTGTGGAGGAGGGGTGACCTAAGGTTTCTTGCCAGGTTCAAGTCCACAAAGCAACTGCATGCTCCAGAATCGATTATAGCCTGGAGCCGGATCTCTTCTTATGCCAATTGCAGTGAAATGGGGAGAAGGAGTTGTGAGGGAGAAGTCCCGGAAACCTGGAAATATGCTGGAGAGTAATGCCTCGTACACACGGTCGGATTTTCCGATGGAAAATGTCCGATCAGAGTGTGTTGTCGGAAATTCCGACCATGTGTGGGCTCCATTGGACATTTTCCATCGGATTTTCCGACACACAAAGTTGGAGAGCAGGAGATAAAATTTTCCGACAACAAAATCCGTTGTCGGAAATTCCGATCGTGTGTACACAAATCGGACGGACAAAGTGCAACGCATGCTCAGAATAAATAAAGAGATGAAAGCTATTGGCCACTGCCCCGTTTATAGTCCCAACGTACGTGTTTTACGTCAGTGCGTTCAGAATGATCGGATTTTCCGACAACTTTGTGTGACCGTGTGTATGCAAGACAAGTTTGAGCCAACATCCGTCGGAAAAAATCCTAGGATTTTGTTGTTGGAATGTCCGAACAAAGTCCGACCGTGTGTACGCCCTATAAGTGGGTAGCTTCTTGAACTTCCTGGGACAGTCGCATAGGTAATGTCCGTTTCCTCCACAATAGAGGCAGAGATTGGCTAGGATATGACAACGTCTTTCATCAGGAGTTAGTGTGGAATGTAACAGGCCAATCTGCTTGGGAACTGATCCAAAGGTGGGTGTACTGGCGGGTCTGCGGGTTCGTGATTGTTCGGACTGTCTCTCCCGCAAACGTCGATCCAGTTGGATAGATAATTGGATGAGACCCTCGAGTGTAGTGGGAATCCTGATCCTGGCCAACTCGTCCTTGAGGGATTTGGAGAGTCCTAGGCGGAAGTGGTGTAGTAAAGCTGCCTCATTCCAGGCTGTGTCTGCGGACCACTGCCGGAAGTCCAGAGTATAGTCCTCTACTGGTCACCTACCCTGCTGCAGAGAATGAAGAGCGGCTTCAGTGGTGGCAGTACGCTGGGGATCCTTTTAAAGTTGTGCCATAGCTGCCAGGAATGCGTCCACCGTGCAAATGACTGGACTCTTTTGTTCCCATAAGTTATGGGCCCAGGCCTGAGGTTCATCGGACAACAAAGAGATGAGGAACCTGACTTTAACAGTCTCTAAAGCAAAAGTCTGGGGTTGCAGGGCTAGGTACAATAGGCAGGCAGTCTTGAAGGATCTGAACTTTTTCCGGTCTCCGGAGAATCGCTCCGGAATGGGAACTCAGGGTTCTGGAGGCGGGAACATCATCAAGGGAGCCGCAGAGGATTGTTCATGAGCAGATGACTCTGACAGGTGTTGCAACTTATCCGTTAGTTGCAGATAGCCTTCCTGTAACTTCTGAACTGCTTGGGTCAGAGTGGTGACTTGTTGGCACAAAGTCTCTAATGGGGACGCACCTCTGCCGGCCTCAGTCATGGCTGGATTATACTGTCAAGTCTGTAGTGTGAGGCCGGGTTGCTGAGAGGGCATCCCTTGCGGCTGAGTGCAGCGCGTCCCTGGATTTGGGTACAGGGAATGCGATGCACAGAGGTGCACGGGTTTCCAGGAATACTGCAAGCTGGCTGGTTGGCTGTAAGTAGCTAGAGTGCCTTGTGGCAGCCGTGTGGAGAGAAGTCATTGAGCGGTAACAGCAGGGTAAACCAGGAACAGGGTCCGCAGCCAGGCCAGGGGTCAGATACCAAAAGACAGTCTGAGAGAGGTACAGGAACAAGCTGGGTCATACACGGAGGGCAGAAGATTGGAGGCTAGTCAGCCAAGCCGGGGTCAGAGCGAGGAGATAAACAGGAACACAGGTCAAGCCAAGCAGAGGTCAAGCAGGGGTCAAGCCAAACACAGGTCAAGCCAAGCAGAGGTCAAGCAGGGGTCTTCAGAGTATACAAGGCACAGGAACACAGGAGCTGTTTGATAATCCAGCAAACTGCAAGTGTCAGTGGCAGGTTTAAATAGGCCAGGAGTGTGTGCCCAAGATCAGGGCGTGCGCGCGCGTGTGCGTGCATGTGTGCGCGCTTTGGCATGCACAGACTGCTGTGGTCCAGCTATCGCGCATCTGCGTGCGCGCAGGCGCACAGAAACTCACCAGGCACCACCATGACGGTTACTGGCAGAATTGCCACAACACGGCCATTTCCCTGACACTCTGCCACAGTGTGGCTCCTTTCCCCTAAGCAGACCAACTCAAGCACCGCATGGCATCTTTTTCCCTGAGTGCTTACGTAGCCCCTAGAACGCCTACGGAGCACCGCTGGTTCCGAGGACAAATCTGCACAGGAAGAGGCCATAGAGGAAGAAGAAGAGGAGGGGGTGGAGGAGAGAGGTGTGGCAGAATCACCACTACCAGCATTTTGGAGGCATGGTGGCGGAACAAGCTTCAACATTACTGCACCCTGTCCTGCATCCTTCCCAGCTGCCAGCAGGGTTACCCAGTGCACCGTGAAAGAAAGGTAACGTCCCTGTCCATGCCTGCAGGACCATGAGTCAGCGGTAATATGCACCTGACCGCCCTGTCCAACAAGGCCAAGACATTGCCTTCCACATGCCGGTAGAGAGCCGAAATGGCCTTCCGAAAAAGAAATGGTGTTTGGGAACCTGCCACTGAGGTACCGCACATTCCACAAATTCTGGAAAGGGGGCAGAGTCTACCAGCTGAAAAGGCAGCAGTTAGAGTGTTAGCAATTTAGCCAACGAACAGCCGATGTTCGAGTTAAACTCATGTTCGACTCAAACAGAAAGCTCATCCCTACTTGCAATGACCACCGATGTAATGGGGCGTTATTTATTACTGCCACTGACCAGTGACTACCAATAAAAGAGGCGTTAATAGCACTGTCACTGACCACTAGTGAAAGTGGTGGCTTTAAAACTACTGCCACTTACCACCAATGCTGGGGTTAATTATTGCTCCCATTGACACCAATGTTGTGGGTTACTATTACTGCCACTGAAACCAGCAATGTGGCCTTTTTTACTCACACTTTTTCTTTAATGTACTTCCTGCCCAGTAAGTGTACGTCACAATATGCACACTGCATTTTTCTTCTCAGTATCTTTAAGATGTCCCTCCTAATTGTTTTAAAATGTTGGTAATCATCGATTTTTGGCCAGCTGTTCCCTCTTGAAGATGCTTCCTGAATCCTCCTAAATACGTCAGGGTCATGGTGGTGACCATATCACCCCTAATTTAGTTTCTTAGCTGTGGAAATTATAGGGTGGGTGATCAGTTTGGTTGTCTGTGCCTTATGCCCCATACACACAGTCAGATTTTCCGAAGGGAAAATGTTCGATGGGAGCCTTTTGTCAGAAATTCCGACTGTGTGCAGGCTCCATCGGACAGTTTCCATCGGAATTTCCATTGCACAAAATTTGAGATCTGGTTCTCAAATTTTCCGACAACAAAATCCGTTTGCGTAAATTACGATCGTGTGTACACAATTCCGACGCACAAAATGCCACGCGTGCTCAGAATCAAGCAGAAGAGCCACACTGGCTATTGAACTTAATTTTTCTCGGCTCGTTGTACATGATGTACGTCACCGCGTTCTTGATGTTCGGAATTTCCGACCAACTTTGTGTGACCATGTGTATGCAAGACAAGTTTGAGCCAACATCAGTCGGAAAAAAAACATGGATTTTGTTGTCGGAATGTCCGATCAATGTCCAATTGTGTAGGGGGCATTACAACCCATCTAGATCCTTCACAAAAGGTGAAATAAGCTTCTATTCCACTTTTCCTTTCCTCTCCTCTCCATTCTCCCACCACCTTCACCCCCTCTCACCACCTTCACTATCTTCTCCCCTCCATTGCCTTCCTTTCCCTTTTCTATTCATCTAATAGGATAAACAAACTTTATTGAATTTTTGGCGCCATACGTAAAAAAAAAGTCCCCATGAAACAATGTTTTTTTTTTTAATGTAAAAATTGGATAGCATAAACTTGATCTATGTTAAAAAAAGAGAAGTGCTGGTTAAAATGTAGATGCTTTTTCTGCAGAAATGTATAATACCTCATAAAGGGTAAGTCTTAACATCAAGTTACCTTGCCCAAGCTGGTTTCTAATATGAAAAATGCAGTGACCCAGAACATTCCCCTTTGCTGGCTAGTACAAGTTTATTAATAGTGAAATTAGGAATTTGTAGTAGGGTGGAGTCCCCTGTAAGCTAGGTTTCCTTGTTTTAGTGGTGCGGCTTCTATCACTCAGGTGAGAAAGGAAAAGGGCATTTAACGGAGGTGTGGGCATAGCTTTGGGTTGATGGGAAAGCAGGAAATCCAAAGAAGGCAGAATGCCGGTCACGGAGCACTTGCTTGTGTTTTCCTTTTTGGGGGAAAGCTGACTTTTTCAGGTCCTTAGAATGAGAGTATAGTGATATACAACTACTTTATCAGACTAGACAAGGGCTGTGAGTACCTCAGTATGAATCACTTCTGACATGTTTTCCTGACACCAAGAGAAAAAAGGTGACGGGAGGGAACTCTAGCTGATTGACAGTCTCAGCTCTGTTCCTGTATGCTGTGTGAAGCGTTGGGGGGCGGGGTGTACCTTTCTTTCAATCAGCCCTCAGAGCTCTCCTTACTGAGCTCTGCAGAGTGTAACTTCAGCTCCCTGCCCCCTTAATTTCTGACAGCTCTAACAAGCTTTATTAATTCCAAACTTTGATCGGCTGTAAAGCAGAAAAGACTGGTGATAAACAGATAAAAGGAGGAGGATTTGTTTTATCTCTGTATGTTAGCTGAGGCCAGTCACTACAGTCACTTCACTGACTACATGTAAGGGTTTACAACCACATTAACCACTTGCCGACCAGCCGCCACAGTTGTACTGTGACAGAATGGCACGGCTGGGCGAAGCGATGTTATGTGCCCAATGCTCTCCCCCTGAGCCGATGCGAGTGCCCGGCGGTCACGATCACTGCCTGGCTCCCGCGATCGCCGCTGACACATGGAGAACCGGGATTAGTTTCCGGTTCTCTGAGGGGAGAAGTGACAGATCGTATGTTCATACAGAGTATGAACAGCGATCTATCCCTTCTCCTACACAGTCCCCTCTCCCCTTTAGTTAGAAACACAAACAGGAACACAATTAACCCCTTGATCGCCCCCTAGTGTTAACCCCTTCCCTGCCAGTGTCATTTACACAGTAATCAGTGCATTTTTATAGCACTGATCGCTGTATTAATGCCAATGGTCCCAAAAATGTGTCAAAACTGTCCGATGTGTCCGCCATAATGTCGCAGTCCCAATAAAAATTGCAGATCGCCGCCATTACTAGTAAAAGAAAAAAATAATAATAAAAATGCCATAAAACTATCCCCTATTTTGTATAGACGCTATAACTTTTACGCTTATTGCGATTTTTTTTTTACCAAAAATATGTAGAAGAATACATATCGGCCTAAACTGAGGAAAAAAATTGTTTTTTTTTAAAATATATTTTTAGGGGGTATTTATTAAAGCAAAAAAAATGAATAAAAGCCAAGCGGATCAGATTCACACCAAAAATAAATGGGACTATAACTCCCCTTTAATGTATATAAAAGAGAACCTGCTCTTCCCCCCGGGGATGCAGAAAGTTGGGGGGATTGGATACTAGATAGTGAGGCACAGATAAGGGGTATAATTAAACGGGGAAAAATAATCACTTTTCACGAAATGGTAGCACAAGATGGGGTCTGGATCTTAAACGGGTGGAGATATGGCCAGTTAGCGCACTTTATTGCTAGTCTCCCTAGACCTTTAAGGGAGGAAGCAGAGTATAGACCGATAGAAAAACTTTTTAGCAAAGAACTGAAGAAGGGTAAAATTGCAGCAATCTATAGAATCTTGGTGAGAGAGCTGGAGTCGGAGCTGCTCCCGCTTATCAGGAAATTGGAAGAGGAATTGGGAGCTTTAGTTGATAACGAGGAAGTAAGGCGAATCTTAGAGTCAACACACGGAACGGCAGTAGATTCAAAAACCAGAGAGAGCAATTATAAATGTCTGACTAGATGGTATATGACCCATGTTAGAGTTAGTACATTTTCTCCGGATAGGTCCCCGAACTGCTGGAGAGGCTGCGCACTTTCAGGAACTATGTCGCACTTATGGTGGTAATGCCCAAAAATATAAAAACTTCTGGCAAGAAGTGACCAAAATAATTGAGGAAATAACAGGCAAGGCGATCCCCCTTGACCCGTGGGACTGTTTGTTCCATAGGTCGGAAGGGGGAACGAGACGGTACAGAACCTCAATAATCCCGGTATTATTAAACTCAGCTAAAAATATGATCCCTAAGAAATGGCAGAAACAAGAAGCGCCGACGATAGAAGAGTGGGTTGCTAGAGTCAATGAAATATATTTCCTGGAGCGATTCGAGGCAAGGGATCCTACAGGAAGTGACCATGACACACAAGGGGGTAAATGGGATTGTTGGACCAGATTTAGAAAATCCAAGCGCTTTGTAGAAGTAATTACATTGTAGGACAAGATCTGGAACATTAGAAATCGCCAAAGCTCGAAGGGACGATAGAAACAGCTGCAGGGGCCGGGGAGGGAGGGGGAGGTAGGGAGGGGAAATTTTTGTAAAGGATAAGTAGAGAATTGTATAATTATATAAATTATAAAATTTATAAAAAAAGCAAAGGATATGCTACTATGATGTGACAATTATGAGATGGGATAAAAATGAGCTAATTATGGCGATTTAAACCTCTCAAATGAACTCGCTGAAGTAGCAAAAAAACAAAAAAAAACAAAAAACAAAAACAAAAAACAAAAAACAAAAAAAATACAACCACATTAACCACTTGCCGACCAGCCACCACAGTTGTACTGTGACAGAATGGCACGACTGGGCGAAGCGATGTTATGTGCCCACTGCTCTCCCCCTGAGCCGATGCGAGTGCCCGGCGGTCACGATCACTGCCTGGCTCCCGCGATCGCCGCTGACACATGGAGAACCGGGATTAGTTTCCGGTTCTCTGAGGGGAGAAGTGACAGATCGTATGTTCATACAGAGTATGAACAGCGATCTATCCCTTCCCCTACACAGTCCCCTCTCCCCTTTAGTTAGAAACACAAACAGGAACACAATTAACCCCTTGATCGCCCCCTAGTGTTAACCCCTTCCCTGCCAGTGTCATTTACACAGTAATCAGTGCATTTTTATAGCACTGATCGCTGTATTAATGCCAATGGTCCCAAAAATGTGTCAAAACTGTCCGATGTGTCCGCCATAATGTCGTAGTCCCGATAAAAATTGCAGATCGCCGCCATTACTAGTAAAAAAAAAAATAATAATAAAAATGCCATAAAACTATCCCCTATTTTGTATAGATGCTATAACTTTTATGCTTATTGCGATTTTTTTTTTACCAAAAATATGTAGAAGAATACATATCGGCCTAAACTGAGGAAAAAAATAGTTTTTTTTTTTAATATATTTTTGGGGGGTATTTATTAAAGCAAAAAAATGAATAAAAACCAAGCGCTGATGTGGATAGATATGTGTGATATAAATAAATTGTGCTTAAAAATATATATATATTTACCAATATAGTTAGTACTATGAAAAAATCAGTAAATTAAAGCTGCTATCAATATAGGGTGATCAGATAACCAAACAAATAGTACTAAGTATAAAATTGATGCGCTTTAAATAAATAGTGCACAATATGCTGCTGCGACTAAGCTTAAATCCAGGAATAAAAAATGCATACATGTGAATAAAATAAATAAATAATTATGGTGCTAATACATGTGTTAAAATTGCCAAAATAAATCTTCAAATTGGTGATGTGACGGTGAATATAAATAAAATAATAATGACACTCTGAGTACAACGTCCAGGCAGAGATAAATAGTGGGGGAAAGTAAAAATAATTAAACAGTTCCTTCCCTTAATCCAGATTGATTAACTCACTGGTACAAACTGGTATTGACTCCTGATACAAATGATCTAACCCAGTGAGTCAATCAATCTGGATTAAGGGAAGGAACTGTTTAATTATTTTTACTTTCCCCCACTATTTATCTCTGCCTGGACATTGTACTCAGAGTGTCATTATTATTTTATTTATATTCACCATCACATCACCAATTTGAAGATTTATTTTGGCAATTTTAACACATGTATTAGGAACATAATTATTTTTTTATTTATTAAAGCAAAAAGTAAAAAAATGGTGTTTTTTTCAAAAATGGTCGCTCTTTTTTTGTTTATAGCGTAAAAAATAAAAACCGCAGAGGTGATCAAATACCACCAAAAGAAAGCTCTATTTGTGGTAAAAAAGGATGTCAAATTTGTTTGGGTGCAATGTCGCACAGCTGCGCAATTGTCAGTTAAAGCGACGCAGTGCCGAATCGCAAAAAGTGCTCTGGTCAGGAAGGGGGTAAAATCTTCCGGGGCTGAAGTGGTTAGGAAACACTATACTGTATCTACTAATAAATAGCTTGTGTATGGGAGGAACTTGGGCATTCCACAGTTATCAGCACAGTACAAAGCACACAGTATACTATCACTGATGTTCTTTTGGCATACAACCATACGTTTTTTTTTTTTTTTTCCACTGGGTCAGGCAGTTTAAAACAAGCTATCCTGAGCAATCTTATTTTTATTATCATCAGGGAAGATGTCAATAGTTCCTAAAGCTGTCAGGTAATTCTGTCCATTGCACAATATCTACAAACACTCATAAACCTTACACAGCCCTGTTGGCCATTTACTTACCTGTCTTAACTGTTTTTCAGTTTATTTAATATTCAACCAGAAGGCCTGAGACAAGTGATTGCTCTTTAACACTAATGATAATAATAATAACTAAGTGGCAAAATGGCAAACGTTTTTTAAACTCAGTTGAAACTTTATCTTTTAATAGGGGGCTGCAGTTAGGCTGCAACAAAAGGTAAAGAATATGTGAGTCGTTTTATTTCTTTTTTTTATATGTTACTGCTTTACTACTATATGAACCTGCCCCATGATAGCTTTCTGGTGACCCAGGCCACAAGTAACAGCTGTAATACAGAGCTCAGTGGCTCAGGAGTCTCTAGCAGTCCAAAGGTCAAAGGCCCCCTGAGTAGGCCTTTGGCCTCGATATTTTTTGAATTATAAACCCAGAACAGGCATGCAGGCACCATAGTAGTGATGAGCTGACCATACCTGGGTTCGATTCAAGCATAGTTTGGCAAACATGAATTCAGGTGCCGAATCTGAACCTCACTGAGGTTAGTCCTAGCCATTTTCTAGGCTACAAGGCAAAGGATTTTCAAACAAATCATGTATGAGGCTGGGCATTGCCATTGGTTACATGTACCAAAGCAAAACAAACTTTAAAATCTGATTTAAGCAATGGTTAAAGTGGCAGGAATTTTAATACAGAAGAGACATGCTTTGTCTCTTGTGCATGAAAGTTACTTACCTGTGAGCTGAACATGTGCAGCTCAGTGTACAAACTTTTGGCAATGGCAAATCTGATTGAACTCTGGTGCAAGTGCGGGAGTGATGTAATCCCCGCCCGGCCAATGACAGCGGCAATTGAGACCCAGAAGCTGGCTGCCTAAAGATGTCAGCGGTTGGGCAGGGAGCTCAGGGATGCTGGGGCTGAGGTGAGTATAGCTCCGCTTTAAAGACTCGGAGGGATCTGCACCTGTCAGCATTCTTATCAACCATTGACAAGGGAAAGCTGTCATGTATTATAGCAGAAGTAATACTGTAAATATACTTAAAGTTCAGCTACTGCCAAATCGGTAAATTTTCTGAAATTTGCCTGAACTCCTCGACAGCCAGAGTTCAGTTCGAGCTTGTGTTTGGAGCAGGCCTTAAAGTGGTGTTCCGGCCGAAATTATACTTTTTAAATAAAAATACCCCTATAATACACAAGCTTAATGTATTCTAGTAAAGTTAGTCTGTAAACTAAGGTCTGTTTTGTTAGTTTATAGCAGTAGTTTGTTATTTTATAAACTTACAGCAGGCAGTGGCCATCTTAAGTGTGGGCATGTGAAGCCAGACTGTATTTCTTCCTGGATCTCATCCTTGCAGATCTCGCACATGCTCAGTGCAGCACAAGCAGTGTAATAGGTTTCTGGTCAGGTTTCCATAGCCACGGCAGTTTCAGAGGAAGTTGCCGCCCCTTCCCACAAGGCATTGCAAACAGGAAATGATGAAAAATGAATACAGCAGATATACAAAAGGTGCTGAGAAAAAAAAAAATATCCAATTTATTTACAGTGCACAGTTTAGTGAGGGATGCTGAAGAGTTGTAAAAGTGGGTGGAACTCCACTTTAAGCTCATTCTTACAGTACAGTCAGAAAAAGTCTGAATTGCTGATTATCACACATTTTCCAGGACAGTGGCATATAATAAAATATAAAATCCTTTCAACAAGCCAGAGAGGACATTTCCAGGTCAGCAATAGAAGTCCACATGATTCTGTCACTATAGGTTTCTTGTTCTGCTGGATTTTTCCATAATGTGCAAGTGTACAAAGCATTTACCCATTCCAGGAGACTGACCTGAAAAGTTGTCCCTCATTGCTGTGCGCTTCTTCGCTGCTTCTGCAGGGTAAAATCCTTTCTTTTTTGGCCATTTGGTGTCTACCACTGATGGCACAACCTCTGCATGTGGTGCAGGCATTGTACATTGGGAGCAAGAGGGAAGGGTTTTTTGGCAGAAAAAAAAAGGTAAAAAAAACAAAAAACTTTTCTCCTTTATTTTTAATTTTTTTTTTTTTTTTTACAGAAAGTTCAGTTTTAACAATTTTATTTTGTTAAAATGTAGTACTACAAAGCATTTGTTCTAGCATGGTACGGTCCCTAAAAGCAATATTTACCTGCACAGAATAGGCTGAATTTTGTCTATTTTATACAAATTGTTGTGTCAAGTTCCACAAGGATTTTAAATGTACTGCCTCTTAGCTTTAATGATTTGTGTGAAACCTGCTTTTTGAGGGGTGTTTGTGACATCTGATCTGATTTAAACTCTGAAAAAACAGCCAGATTATCCCATAGACAGATCTGTATATGCAGACATACAGTACAAATAAACAGCTAGGAATTTGTACAACACTTTAATCATGTAGAATTAGGCTTTCTGGAGAATGAATAGGAGCATTCATATTTCCCTCTGTTACTGCTTTAAAGCAAGGGATCTGAAAGCCCCCATACTTAATGTAATTTTCCCAGTGATACCATTATAATATAGTTCCAATGTGCCAGAACTTTACAACCATCCAGATACAAAATGTGGACCTCTCACTATCAAGTATATGAATCATAATTTCTGTGATAATGGGCCTTATTTACTACAGTGCATGAACATATGTAACACAGTGAAATCGCTTATATGAATATTCGCCAAATATTTCTGGACTACAATGAGTTAAAGGATAAGCTAAAAGCGAATCGGAATAATACACACTTGTTTTCATTAAAGTGATTGTTATGTATTTATACTTACCTGCGCTGTGCAATGGAATCGCACAGAGCGGCCCCGATCCTCCTCTTCTCGGGTCCCCTGCTTGGACTTATGGCTACTACGGCAAGTGCCCCTATAGAAAGCCACTTTCTATGGTGGAACTTGTGCAGGCTCACTGCTTGCATCTATTGACACAGACAGCAGACAGCAAGCCTTGCCACCTGCTTCCTTGTCACTGGCTTTGATTGACAGCAGTGAAGTGCACCGTGGCAAAAATGGGCATGGCTTAAAGTGGCGTGGCTCAAAGAGGGTGTGGTTTTAGTCTGAGATGAATGAGGGATGGTGGGAGAGAGAGAGAAAGAAAAAAGAAAGAGATAGGGAGGGAAGGAGAGAGAAGGTAGAAAAGAAAGAAGCACATTATTTCTATTATTACATTGTAATATAGAATTAAATAGTTCAACTCACCATATTGCAGAATCAGTGGAAGCCTTGAGTGTGTCACTTGCCACGTCGCCTGCCACCACATGCCATCAGGTGTCCCCAGCAAAGTCCCTCCTTACATCAGGTGTCCCCAGCAGAGTCCCTCCTTACATCAGGTGTCCCCAGCAGAGTCCCTCCTTACATCAGTTGTCCCCAGCAGAGTCCCTCCTTACATCAGGCGTCCCCAGCAGAGTCCCTCCTTACATCAGGCATCCCCAGTAGAGTCCCTTCTTACATCAGGCGTCCCCAGCAGAGTCCCTCCTTACATCAGGCGTTGCCATCAGAGTGTCTCCTTACATCAGGCGTTGCCAGCAGAGTCCCTCCTTACATTAGGCGTTGCCAGCAGAGTCCCTCCTTACATCAGGCATTGCCAGCAGAGTCCCTCCTTACATCAGGCATTGCCAGCAGAGTCCCTCCTTACATCAGGCATTGCCAGCAGAGTCCCACCTTACATCAGGCATTGCCAGCAGAGTCCCTCCTTACATCACAGGTGCCCCCAGTAGAGTCCCCCCTGCATGATTTGATCTCTGCCATCATTAAGAAGACCAGCTCTCCATCATGGAGGCCGAGCTTGGCAGGTCTCTTTCCCCCCTGTGTTCAGTGAAGAGGGGAGGGGCCTCCGATCTATGCAGCTAACCAGCTCCCCTCTCCACTGAATACATGGGGAAAGAGACCGGCTAGCCAAAAGGAGATCTCGCAGCCATGTTTTCGTAGCCAGAAGCTGCAGCAGCCAGTGCCAAAAACAGTCCCGATTATTTCCAGGATTTTGAGCGGGACGTGCTCAGATCGGGACGAGGGTCCAATTTACGTAATTGTCCTGGGAAAATTGGGACTGTTGGCAAGTATGCCAGTGTGACCAGGAAATGAGGGAAGAGAAGAGCCGCAGACATGCACAGACTGGATTGAATGGGGACGCAGGTAAGTATAAGGGTGGTGGGGGGGGGGGGGTAAGGTAAACATTTTTTTACCTTAATGCAAGAAATGCAATAAGGTAAAAAATGTTCAGGCTTTATAACCACTTTAATATATTCAAACAGGTCATGCATTTATTTTCCATACACCAAATAAGCCTTTTTTGTTAAATGTTATAATATATGGAATGTTTTGTCAGACTGTAATGCTATAAGGGACTTTACCAACATGTACCAACTGTACCGATTTCTGCTCTGAATTCGCCTTAGTCCCCTGCAAGTTTTTGCAGAGGTGTAATTGTATAAACTTTAGTTTTATGTTCTAAAAAGATTGTTGCTTTGTTAAAGTAGGTTCTCAAGCTTCTACTGTAGCAGCTATAGCATATAGTAGTGTTATTGAATGCATTCTAGATTTGTCTATCTTGCTCTCTCTGTTCTGCTGTTTTATAGGTCCTGTAAAATGAAAATGATTGCTGTATCAACACAGAGTGGTACTGTGGATACTAATAGATACAAAGTGCCATGTCCCATTGAGATTGGAAATAGTTAGATTAAAGAAGCTTGGACTTTTTAGGCACAACAAAACAAAAGTTTAAAAAAATTAAAATTTATTTACAAATAATGAAAAAACATATATAAAACCACACTGATAAAATAGATCAACGAGGAAGGTACAAAGCTACATATAACCATTTTATAACTGCATGGAATCTACCAATAAAGAAATTTGTTGTATAGTAACATTGAATCCAGGAGTGTGGTTATATTGCAATGAAGAGATATCTTGCTCTACATGTTACACGCCTGGCGCTTCTTCAGGAGCATTTGAATAACTATTTAAATACGAAGAAAAAATATACATAAGAAAGAGATATACAGATATTTATACATAATATAACAATTTATAAGGTATTCCATTTTGATCATCCCAATATTGGGTGGGTAGCTCGTAAGGCAGCCAACACAGACAAAACCGGCAAATCAGACAACCATGGGGGGCAAGCATAACAAGATATTTAGAAAGTTTTGAGGATGTATAATGAAATTATGAAAAAAAAGGCCATATAGTCTATGAAAATATATATTTAAAAAAAATGGTCAATAGATGTTTGTTTAGCTAGACTGTATAGAGGGGCGAGTATATAGATTAATTCAGTATATATAGTAAACTGATGTATATCCAATACTTACTATGTAACGTAAAGCATAAACTCACAGATAAAAGAAACACAAACAGAATGCAGGGCGGCTGCTGGAGGGTCAGGTAGTCCCATCACAAAGTAGAAAAATCTATAGTAGATAAGATCAAGTAAGTCAAAGAATCACAATGATTTTATCTAAATATACAATAATTCCAGCAAAACTCACCCATTATTAAAGACAGGCACTTGCTGATGGAAGGGAGTATGTAGCCAGCAATAATGAAACAAGTGGCAAAAAAGGGTAAATACAAGGATATCCCTTTATAATAGTATTCGCCACAAGTTCATAATGGACCAATGATATAGGGCCCCCCATTACATTATTATGCTTTACATTACATAGTAAGTATTGGATATACAGTGGGGACGGAAAGTATTCAGACCCCCTTACATTTTTCACTCTTTGTTATATTGCAGCCATTTGCTAAAATCATTTAAGTTCATTTTTTCCTCATTAATGTACACACAGCACCCCATATTGACAGAAAAACACAGAATTGTTGACATTTTTGCAGATTTATTAAAAAAAACAAAACTGAAATACCACATGGTCCTAAGTATTCAGACCCTTTGCTGTGACACTCATATATTTAACAAGGATGTCCATTTCTTCTGATCATCCTTGAGATGGTTCTACACGTTATTTGAGTCCAGCTGTGTTTGATTATACTGATTGGACTTTATTAGGAAAGCCACACACCTGTCTATATAAGACCTTACAGCTTACAGTGCATGTCAGAGCAAATGAGAATCATGAGGTCAAAGGAACTGCCTGAAGAGCTCAGAGACAGAATTCTGGCAAGGAACAGATCTGGCTAAGGTTACAAAAAAATTTATGCTGCGCTTAAGGTTCCTAAGAGCACAGTGGCCTCCATAATCCTTAAATGGAAGACGCTTGGGACGACCAGAACCCTTCCTAGAGCTGGCCATCCGGCCAAACTGAGGTATTGGGGCAGAAAAGCCTTGGTGATAGAGGTAAAGAAGAACCCAAAGATCACTATGGCTGAGCTCCAGAGATGCAGTCGGGGGATGGGAGAAAGTTGTAGAAAGTCAACCATCACTGCAGCCCTCCACCAGTCGGGGCTCTATGGCAGAGTGGCCCGACCTAAGCCTCTCCTCAGTTCAAGACACATAAAACCCTGCATGGAGTTTGCTAAAAAACACCTGAAGGACTCCAAGATGGTGAGAAATAAGATTCTTTGGTCTGATGATACCAAGATAGAATTTTTTGGCCTTAATTCTAAGCTGTATGTGTAGAGAAAACCAGGCACTGCTCATCACCTGTCCAATACAGTTCCAACATTGAAGCATGGTGGTGGCCGCATCATGCTGTGGGGGTGTTTTTCAGCTGCAGGGACAGGATGACTGGTTGCAATCGAAGGAAAGATGAATGCAGCCAAGTACAGGGATATCCTGGACAAAAACCTTCTCCAGAGTGCTCAGGACCTCAGACTGGGCCGAAGGTCTACCTTCCAACAAGACAATGACCCTAAGCACACAGCTAAAATAACAAAGGAGTGGCTTCACAACAACTCCGTGACTGTTCTTGAATGGCCCAGCCAGAGCCCTGACTTAAACCCAATTGAGCATCTCTGGAGAGACCTAAAAATGGCTGTCCACCAATGTTTACCATCCAGCCTGACAGAACTGGAGAGGATCTGCAAGGAGCAATGGCAGAGGATCCCCAAATCCTGGTGTGAAAAACTTGTTGCATCTTTCCCAAAAAGACTCATGGCTGTATTAGATCAAAAGGGTGCTTCTACTAAATACTGAGCAAAGGGTCTGAATACTTAGGACCATGTGATGTTTCAGTTTTTCTTTTTTAATAAATCTGCAAAAATGTCAACAATTGTATGTTGTTCTTTTAATATGGGGTGCTATGTGTACATTAATGAGGAAAAAAAATTAACTTAAATGATTTTAGCAAATGGCTGCAATATAACAAAGAGTGAAAAATTTAAGGGGGCGTCCCCACTATATATACATTTTTACTATCACATAGAGTCATGGAATCTCAGTTTGTTGAATGTTGTAGTCCACCTGTCACCCTGCCCAGCCAGGCACTCAATTTGCAGAAACCAGTCCATGCACTTTGTTTTGTATTTTTATTGAGGGGAATTAACTTGGATAGGGTAAGGGAATATGCAATGCTCACAGAATTGCAAAATATTTACACGGGACCAACTATATACACTCCTTGGACATAGACTTCAGTCTTCACTCCAGCACAACACTTGCTTGCAGACTATTACTCCTCAACACCTCCAGCACTTTTCTTGCTTGCACTTGACTTTCAGGACCAACTAGCACGTTTAGGCCTTACACGGACTCAGCCAGGCCTTGCAAATTCTCTTTGTGGGTAGGGACCTAGGATCCCTGTGGTGTACAAAAATATGACAGTCCTTGCTGCTAGTTGTCCTACACGTGGCTACTGATCCCAGCACCACCTCTTCAGGCCCTGCCAGCCCTCCTGTCTGCAGCTGCCTCTCTCACCTGCCCATACCTCCACAGTCCACTCTTCTGGTTCTGCACCTATCCCAAACTGCTCTCTCCCAGTCCACTCAGGCGTGCCTCCCCAGTCCTCCTGACTGTACATCACTCACCAGCCCTCCCGGCTGTGACCTGTTGTTCCTCCCTGGAGACCTGCCCATCAGTGCTCTCTCTCCCACTGTCCTCTCCTTGCTCCCATGCCTCCAGTCCAGGACACCTCCACGTGATCTCAGAGGGTCCCGTCCGCACCTGAGCCCAGGCCCAAAGTCACCTCCCCCAGACTGGGGAGCTCCCTCCAAGGCCACCGACAGCTTACCCCAAGCAGCTCCACCTCCACTCTACACCTCTCCTTCCAGAAAGTACCAGAACATTCTGGTACTCCCCCCCCCAACCACCAGCTGGGAATTTTGAAAAAAATGGCTCCTGGGCCCAGTAGCAAGGGCATCCCATAAAAATACAGTTTTGGAAGAGGAAATAAGAACAAACTGGGACAGGGCTATTCACAAATAAATATGTACAAAAATAAAGTGATATATATATTAATTTCCAATATTTACAACATATAAAGTACATTATTTACCTAACTAAAGGTCCCTGTAGCTAACAACATACTCTGCCTGCAAGGTCTCAGCTGGAGATGGATGGAGGGCTGTCCCATCCAAAGAGGTCCTGCAAAGACAAGAAAACTCAACAACATCCTGTCCTTACAATTATCTACACATCTATACCACTTTCTGCCAGTAGGGGGTTAGTATCCTACTGTCAGGTCAACTGAGGCCAGGTGACAGATACACACTGTTGGGGCCAGGAGTGCACCACTAAGGTAGCGGACTCTATGGCTGACTGCTGCGGATGGAACTCTTTATGGTTCAGGAAAGCAGGTCCACTGAAGCACCAACGCGGATCTCACTGGGAGCTAGAGCATAAGATTCCTCAGGGCGTGGAGTCTAAGAGCCAGCAGGTGTGCACCAGAGCCTCTAATGGTGATGATGGACTGCGCTGCAACTGTCTCCAGGTCGTGGCCCCCAGGGTCTCCCAGCTCACGCTCACAGTAGGCTACAGCAGAATAGAGAGGAAGCAGCAGCCTAGGACAACAAGGGATAGTCAGAGCACACGGCAAGCAGGAGATAGGAAACCAAACACACAATATTGCTCGGACAAGGCAGTCTTGGACAGCACCGTGTTAAATTGTCTATCCTGTAGAGGCTAGGGTGGAGCCATGCTGAGGGAACATTACTTAACCATGCAGGTGTGAGAGTTCAGGCCCAAGGCTGATACACAGACCATGTAAGCAGACAGACAGAGCATGAAGGTATTACTGGCGATTCATGACAGTACCCCCTCTCTTACAAGGCCTCCCCCTCCCCCGCTTGGGACCAGGCTTAGAGGGGAACTTCAAATGGAACTTCCTCAGAAGACGAGGCATGAAGATTTCAGATGCAGAAAGCCAAGACCTCTCCTCAGCACCAAAACCTTTCCAATCCACAAGATATTGAAGAACACCTTTACAGAAGCGAGAATCCAAAATTTTACTAACCTCGTATTCCTGATCATCCTCAGAGACTATACCCAAGGTAGGGAGAGCACAGGAGAACTTATTGAGAATTACAGGTTCAGAAGGGATACATGAAAAGTGTTTGAGATCCTGAGGCTTTTAGGGATCTGGAGTTTAAAACAAACAGGATTCAGTTTTGAAATTACAGTGCCTTGTAAAAGTATTCACCCCCCTTGGCTTTTTACCTATTTTGTTACATTACAGCCTTTAGTTCAATGGTTTTTTAATCTGAATTATATGTGTTGGATAAGAACACAATAGTCTAAGTTGGTGAAGTAAAATTAGAAAAAAATATACATAAAACTATTTTTCAGAAATAAAAAACTGATAATTGGCATGTGCGTATGTATTCACCCCCTTTGCTATGAAGCCCATAAAAAGATCTGGTGCAACCAATTACCTTCAGAAGTCACATAATTAGTGAAATGATGTCCACCTGTGTGCAATCTAAGTGTCACATGATCTGTCATTACATGTACACACCTTTTTGAAAGGCCCCAGAGGCTGCAACACCTAAGCAAGAGGCACCACTAACCAAACACAGCCATGAAGACCAAGGAACTCTCCAAACAAGTAAGGGACAATGTTGTTGAGAAGTACAAGTCAAGGTTAGGTTATAAAAAAATATCCAATACTTTGATGATCCCTAGGAGAACCATCATGGAAAGAACATGGCACAACAGCAAACCTGCCAAGAGACGGCCGCACACCAAAACTCACGGACCGGGCAAGGAGGGCATTAATCAGAGAGGCAGCACAGAGACCTAAGGTAACCAGACTGGAGGAGCTGTAGAGTTCCACAGCAGAGACTGGAGTATCTGTATATGGGACGACAATAAGCCGTACGCTCCATAGAGTTGGGCTTTATGGCAGAGTGGCCAGAAGAAAGCAATTACTTTCAACAAAAAACAAGATGGCACGTTTTGAGTTTGTGAAAATGCATGTGGGAGACTCCCAAAATGCATGGAGGAGGGTGCTCTGGTCTGATGAGACTAAAATTGAACTTTTTGGCCATCAAAGAAAATGCTTTGTCTGGCGCAAACCCAACACATCACATCACCCAAAGAACACCATCCCCAAAGTTAAACATGGTGGTGGCAGCATCATGCTGTGGGGATGTTTTTCAGCAGTTGGGACTGGGAAACTGGTCAGAGTAGAAGGAAAGATGGATGGTGTTAAATACAGGGATATTCTTGAGCAAAACCTGTACCACTCTGTGTGTGATTTGAGACTAAGAGGGAAGTTCACCTTCCAGCAGGACAATAACCCCAAACACACTGCTAAAGCAACACTTGAGTGGTTTAAGGGGAAACATGTAAATGTGTTGGAATGGCCTAGTCAAAGCCAAGACCTCAATCCAATAGAAAATCTGTGGCCAGACTTAAAGATTGCTGTTCACAAGTGCAAACCATCCAACTTGAAGGAGCTGGAGCAGTTTTGCAAAGAGGAATGGGCAAAAATCCCAGTGGTAAGATGTTGCAAGCTCATAGAGACTTATCCAAAATGACTTGGAGCTGTGATAGCCACAAAAGGTGGCTCTACAAAGTATTAACTTTAGAGGGGTGAAAAGTTATGCACATTGACTTTTTCTGTTAATTTGTCCTATTTGTTGTTTGCTTCACAATAAAAAACAAAACAAAAAAAAAACATATTCAAAGTTGTGGGCATATTCTGTAAATTAAATGATGCAAATCCTCAAACAATCCATGTTAATTCCAGGTTGTGAGGCAACAAAACACGAAAAATGCCAAGGGGGGGGGGGGGGTTGAATACTTTTGCAAGGCACTGTAAATATAAGGGGTAGCACAATGTGGATAACTACCCATAGGTGTAACCAGTGTGGTATACAGTGCTCATTGTAAGCAATTGAGAGAAAAAAAAAAAAGAAAAAAAAAAAAGAAGAAATTTGCATGTGCACTGATACCATCTAAAAGTACCTTTTGTGCCTATTTATGCATCCCTATACTCCCGGGGAGAGGCCCCCTTTTATAGGGAGGGGTCTCCCCCAGGGACCGTAAAGGGGATGCACAATCCAGAAAAAATAAATAAAAAATATGTAACCCATATGTGCCCCACATCACCCTTCATCAGGGAAAACATCAATCTCTCACCAAAAAAAAATGAAAAATCCAAAAATTTATATATATAAAAAAAAATTATAAAAAGAGAAAAAAAAAGCCGCTCCCTCCTGTCCTCCACCCTCCCCCCTCGTCCATCTCCCCATCTATCTTCTCATAGAAGGTCTGCAAGTCCTGGAAGCTTTGCAGCCATTGAGGTAGATCAATTTGCAGCCATTGAGGTAGATAGATTTTGGGCAACTGGAAATCATTCAAAAAATCCGTAAGGTCTACAATGTCCCGAAATATTGTTTTTTGTCCCTTGTAATGTACTTTTATCTGGAAAGGGAATCCCCATCTATATGGTATCTTTTTTTTCTAAGAGCTTCTAGGAGAGGTTTTACTGCTTTTCTCAAGATCAAAGTATATCTGAATAGATCTTGCAACAGGATCACCTGTGTTCCATCGAAGTCTATAGTCCTTTGTAGGCATGCCGCAGCCATAATCTTTTCCTTGATATGGAAATAATGTATTCTACAGATTATATCTCTAGACTTCAAAGGGTCTAGGTTTTTAGGGCCTAATGCTCGATGCGCCCTATCTATCTCTATTTCAGCTGCTACTGGACATTTTATCAGGGTATTAAACAAACCCTGTAGTATCGGTGCCAAGTCCTCTGAACCTGCTGCCTCCTGTAGACCTCTGACCCTAATATTATTTCGCCTATTTCTATTCTCGAGGTCATCAATAGTACTATAAACATTGATCCTGTTCCTGATTTCTCTTCTCAGACTGTAATAATTTTTGTTCAATAACTGATACTCTAGATTCCATAGTGTCCATTTTATTGTGAGTGTCTGCCAGAGATTTTTTCAATGACTGTAGTTCAGCTTTTTACGAAGTCTCTAATTTATATACGTATTTATCCATATCTTCTTTCGTTGGTAAGGATTGTATATATGCCTGCATGTCCCAAGGCCCCCTTTCAGCTGTCTCTGCTCCTATTATGGCTTGTTGTATATTTTGAGGGGGGCTGCTGTTTGATCTGTCTAGCTCAGCCTCTCCAGTTGAGGATGATAAATCCAGTTCTGCTATATTAGAGGCTTCCTGTTGACCTTGCGTCTGTGGGTATTGAAAAAACCCTTTAATGTCAGCTTTTTGTGCAGATTGATTTTTGGAGGCACTTTTAGCTCTACCCCTCGTGGATCCCCTCTTAGTTTTAATCCTCTATATCCGCTGTATCAGTATATATAAAATTATATGCTTTACCTTAATCTTCATTTTTCGCTGGCTTATGTGTATCCAGTAGCTGTGGTTCTCTGATCAAGCCTCTCTCTCCACTCTGCTCCGTCTGTGTCTTATTCACTGGACTGTATGCAGTGGATGAATTAATTCCGACTGATCATCCCTTCAAGCCCGGTCTCTCAGTTGGTTCTGGCTCAAACACATACCTCGTACTGTTCTCACCCCCTCCATCTCTAGGGATCTGTTATCTCATATCTGCCCTCCTTCTGCCGGGAAGATGGTGCAGTATGGCTAAAAGCCTCGGCAATACACTGGATTATGAGCTCAGCAGTAAGCAGAGCTGCAAGCCTCGGCTATCCTGGAGCCACCATGGAGGATTGCGGCAGTGGGCTCCTCATCCTGAATGTCAAAAGACCTAGAGAGTGCATCAGCCCAACTGTTGCAGGAACCAGGTTTGTACGTAATGGAAAAATTGAAACAGGAAAAAAAAATACTCCACCTGGCCTGTCTGGGATTCAGTCGTTTGGCATTCTGCAGATTTTTATGGTCAGTGAAAATTGTTATGGAGTGCGGGGAACCCTTCAAGAGATGACGCCACTTGTCTAATGCCAATTTATTCGCAAGAAGTTCCCGATCACCAATAGCATAATTTTTCTCTGCCTGAGAAATTTTTTGGCAGAAAAATGCACATGGTTGATGTTTGCGCTCAAAGGATTGAAGAAGCACAGCTCCCACCCCAGTCGAGGAAGTGTCCACTTCAATAAAAAATGGATCCCCAGGCTTAGGTCGCCTCAACAAAGGTCCAGAAACAAAGGCCTGTTTCAAGTCATGAATCGCAGATACAGCTTCAGGGGGCCACTCCTTCGCATTCGCACCCTTCTTGGTCAAGGCAATAATAGGTTGCAGCAAAGGAAAAATAATTCCTAATGAACTGCCTGTAATAATTAGTGAACCCAAGAAAGCGCTGTGTGGCCTTGAGGCTTGTGGGAAGAGGCCAGTTGGTAATGGCCGAGACCTTTCTTAGGATCCACATGAAGACCCAAGCTAGAGACAAAGCATCCCAAAAACAGAACCTCGGAACATTCAAAAGACCATTTCTCCAGCTTGGCATACAGATTGTTTTCTCTAAGGCACTGAAGTACAATCCGGACATGGTTTCTGTGAACAAGCAGATTTTCTGAAAAGATGAGAATGCCATCCAGTTAGATGACAACAAACTGATAAAGCAGATCCCTGAAGATCTCGTTGACAGCGTTTTGGAACACAGCTGGGGCATTACACAGACCAAAGGGCATAACCAAGTATTCATAATGCCCATCTCTAATGTTAAATGCCATTTTCCATTCATCACCCCTCCATATCCGGATCAGATTGTATGCACCCCTGAGATCCAACTTAGTGAAAATGGAGACGCCTTTTCAATCTGTCGAACAGT
Source organism: Lithobates clamitans (assembly GCA_037952925.1). Classification (NCBI taxonomy): domain Eukaryota; kingdom Metazoa; phylum Chordata; class Amphibia; order Anura; family Ranidae; genus Lithobates; species Lithobates clamitans. Next base: position 1,165,083 of record JBBGZY010001461.1, read on the forward strand.
CACAATATTAAGGGTAAGGGTATCTGATTTTGATTGTCAGAGCGTTTAAGCCTCGATAGTCAATGCAGGGTCTTAAGGTCCCATCCTTCTTGGCTACAAAAAAGAACCCTGCTCCTGCAGGGGATGAGGATTTCTGAATGAACCCTCCTTTTAGATTCTCCACAACATACTCAGACATGGCCTGGGTCTCTGGAATGGACAAGGGATAGGTCTGGCCCCTGGGCAGGGTTGCGCCGGGAACAAGGTCAATGGCATAGTCAACAGGCCTGTGAGGAGGAAGTACCTGAGCTGATTTTTTGCAGAATACATCCCAGAACTCACTATATGCAGCAGGAAGAGCAGGAGATACTGATGTGGTAGCCACAGGAATTTTCTCCTTTGGGGTAACCTTGAGTAGGCAGGACGAGAAACAAGAGGGACCCCAAGCCAGTATCTGCCCAATAGTCAAATCAATGTGTGGAGAATGGAGCTGTAACCAAGGAAGGCCCAATACAATGGGGGTTGAGGCTTTAGGTTGCACAAGAAAAGATATCCACTCCTGGTGCAGTACCCCTATAGACATCTTGACAGGGAGGGTCTGGAAGCGGATTGCCCCCCCGGGAAGAACAGTACCATCAATCGCCAAGACCACCAGCGGAGTGGGGAGAGGTGAAAGAGGAATTTTAATGGAAGACGCAGTTCCCCGGTCCATGAAATTTCCTGCGGCTCCGTAATCATGGTAGGCCGAGAATGCATGAGGTGAAGCATCGAAATGAAGGAGCAGAGAAAGAAGGAGATGGGATGATGAAGGTGATTTTTCTGGGTCCAATATGCCACCTTCCAGATGTATTAGACCTGCGTTTCTCGGACGAGAGAGCAAGAGCAGGTGTCCTGAAAATGACCTTTGCCCCCACAGTGGAAACACAAGCCCAGAGTTCTGCGCCTAACATGCTCTTCAGCAGGTAACCTTGTCCAGTCCAGCTGCATAGGTTCCACATGACACCTACTGACAGAAAGAAATTTGCAAAAAGCAATGTACATCAAGCACATCATTATAATTTTTGCTGTATCAGGTTCTGTCAACAGGGAATTACAGTCCTGACAGAAAAGCAAGGGAATAAAAAGTGAACAGTTCTCTTTTAGAGTTCCTGGTGGGAGGGGCCCCTCCCCAGACTATCAGGCTCCTGTAAGAGTTAGACAAAGAATCAGACCTCACCAGCGTTCATTGATAGGGAAGTCCATCCATCAAGCACAATACAGGATGGCAGGCCGGTCTGATAAACACATTCTGCAGTCTACATTCTACATGCAGCAGTCTATGTGGCTACTTCTATGGTGACTGTACATCTCAACAGTCCTCTTCATGCATAGAAGTGTGCAGTCTCTTTCTGCCACCCCTTTCCTCCCTGATGGAGACAGAGTGACTCCTCGTAGGCTGTCCAGCCTTCACAACCATCACTCTGTCTTTGTATTTAGCTCTCCCCAGCCTCCATTCCCTCTGAATGTCCTCTAAGCGGGCCCAAGTCTTCTCACATTCTGGCACCCGCAAACAGTGGCATCACTAGGGTTGGTGTCACCTGGTGCGGTAATCAATTGCAGGACTAATCCCCCCACCCTCCTTATCAGACCAGCTCAGGGCACAGGGCACCGGACACAAGCACTCCTCCTTATCACTCCAGCTCTGGGTGGCTCAGGTGTGACTGGGTGGCAGACACCATGCCAAACCCCCTCCCCCCCACCTATAGCAACAGCTCACCTCGGACACCCTCATCGTAAGCCACCCCCGCCTGTTACTGCACTAGCTCGGGGCCAGGGCGAGTGGCTCTGGTACATGTTACACCCGGGCGGCAGCTGGAGGGAGCACGCACAGTGTGCAGAGGCAGCCGCACCGACCGGGCAGAGAAACTAAGTGAAAGTCTCAGCAGCGCAGTAGTGGGAGGGGAGGACTCGTAGGAAACAAAGCCAGGTGCAGCTGAAGGTGTTCCGGCTGAAAAAAAAAATGCATACGGGGCCAGGGCTTTCGTCACCCTCGGGATGGTGTCACCCCTCTGGCGAGGTGTCACCCGGGTGCGGACCGCATCCCCGGCACCCCCCTAGCAACGCCACTCCCCCCACTATTCCCTAGAGTTCTCCACAATGTCCATAGTGTCAGGAGGGACATAAGGGTAATCCAGACCCCACTCCAGAGCAACTCTGTGCTGAACTTCCTGCTGGAATCGAGAAAACCTGGGCAGTTCTCTGGGCTTTCCTTTCCAGGGCAGGACACAAGCTTCAGAGCACCTCTTGACCCACTGCCTGTATGCAGCTGCGCTGGTCTGGGTGGTGGAAGGTCTGTTGTAGAAGAGTTGTTGGCTGCTGATGAGGGTTCCTGCAGCTTCTTCAGCTCCCATAGCTGGACCTGGCACATCTCTTCCCTCGGACTGACCCTCAAGGACCTGGGAACCTCCTGTCTACCATTCCTCCTCCGAGCTTCTGCTGTTGGATGACCGTTCTGCTAACTCCTCCAGGGACCCAAACTCAGCTTGCAGTTTGGGGGAACCCCAATCTATGGCCCTGCCCTCCCCTTCCCCTTCTCTCTCACCTAAATGCGCACTCCCCTCCAGCACTGGCTCCTTCCAGATCGGGATAGCAATGGACACAGTCGGTATTTCAGGGACATTAGCTGGTTCCTGCTGGGCAGTACTCACAGTTACCAGGTGCCTGACCAGGCCGCATTCCACTACAGATTCCTCTTCCCTTATGTCATGGATCTTCGCAGGGGAATAACCAGGCTCAGATTCCACCCCACCTTCCTGAGTGAAGGTCCCCACTGTAACACTGTGGCTCCTGCTGGGTGGATGCCAGCCGGCTGAGCGGTTCGCCACAATGATCTCACCGAATCCATGCACTGACCACTGCAGTCGGGATCTGGAATTCTGGACACAGCAGGCACAGTCGCTCCGTCCCCTCAATCATCCCAAGGGCGAATCCCCGCGATGCTCCAACCGAACAGTGGTGTCCACCAGTGTCTGCTCCTGCAAATCAGGCAACCAGGTCAGCACTGGAAACACACGAGCATACGCCGCCATCTTGCTCCTCTGCCTTGTGGTGTCTGCTAGCAGGGAACGCTGGGTCTCTTCTACGGCGTGGCACCACCCTCTCGCATCAACACAGGCTGGTGTCTGCGAAACTGATAGGCAGGCCCCTCACATGCCCGTGCCTCACTGTAAGGAACACTCTTAACACAGTCCCACCCGCAGGCACCCGCAGGCTTACCCCGATCACCCCAGGCAACAGTAGACACTTCCAGGCACACTTTACTGTTTGAAGCAGGAGTTTGAAGCAAAAGTTCAGGATGTCCAGCGTTAGCAGATCGCTGGACATATTTGTAATCCAAATCGAGATGTCCAGCATTAGCAGGTCGCTGGACATATTTGTAATCCATGGGCGCGGTCACCCGCCGTGGTTGCCACTGGTGACAGCCCATGGTAAACAGTTCCTGAGTTGCAGGATTTAGCACAAGTGTCCATCCCAGCCGCGGCTGGGGCAACTGGGTAAGCAGACAGCAATAACTTGAACCCAAGGGCAGCTAGGGTAGCCCAAGGGGCCTGAGGAGGATGGGGAGAGACCTGCGGCAGACCAACCCAGAAAACCTGGAGTGCTGAGGAGACAAAACATATAAGTAAAAACCGAGAAAAAAAACACATCAATAAAACAAAACAAATAAAGAACAGAGCGCCCAACGGGCGAGTGGATAACACTAATATCAACGGTACAGGGGTCACCCCGTGGCCAGCCAGCCCAAAAAGGTAGAAGTGACCCAAGCACCGCAGATGTCCTCGTTCGGGGAGTGCAACTCCCAGGAGTTCACCTATGGGGTGTGAGTGGTGAGGCATCAGGCGAGAACCCAACTGAGGGTCCCGTTCCAGTCGGGTAGCACAACTAAAATTTGGGTGTGCATGCAAATGAACTGCAGCAGCAACAACAATGCTAAAAATAGGAAAGAAAAAAGAAAGTCAACAGGATCCGGTATAGGCTTTAATGTGCAGCCAAGGAAGAAGAAGGTCTCTGCTTGGCAGAGGTAGCGGGGTCATTGCGGGGCTTGTTTCGGCGCCTGTGACAGGCTGGCTGCCATGGCTCTGGACGAGCTGGTACTGAAATCTCTGAGGAAGTGCACAATTCTGGAATATCCACACAGGCAGGCCAAGACGGGAAAGAAATGGGGTAAACCCAATTTATTTTGCAGGGTAACCTGTTGACCACCTTTAGTGACAGAGAGGCTGAAGGGGAATTTCCAGCAGTAGATCAGATCAGCCTCCTGCAGGACTTCCAGCAAAGGTTTAAGGGCTCTACGCTGCATCAATGTGCGTCTGAAAAGATCCGGAAATAGGGACAACTTAGCTCCATCAAAGTCCAAGTGGCGGACCCCTGAACTTGTTACATGATACATTCCTTTAGGGAATATTTGTGCAGCTTACAGATAATGTCTCAAGGTTTATCCGGATAATCTGAGGGGGGCCGGAGGGCTCTATGGGCTCCATTGATTTCTATGTGATCGGGTGCTTCCCTGCCCAAGATCTGTTTGACCACCTCCTGAAGGGTTGGAATTATGTCCCTGGGTGCTGTAGCCTCCGGCAGGCCTCTTATGCGAATGTTAACTCTGGGGCTTTGATTTTCTACATCATCAAGTTGGTCGAGCAAAGAGTCAATTCTTTGATCTTGCATTTTGCAGTGTGTCTGCAGGGCTTGTAAGGTAGGGGTGATGTCTGCCACTGACGCCTCCAAAGTCTCCACTCTACCCCCAATGGGAGCTGTTTCAGCTTTCAGGTCCTCAATGTCCTTTCTGAGGGCTTTCTCCATCTGGGCCATAAAGCACTCTAGATCAGCCCTAGTGGGGAGGGCTAGAATATGGGACCGCAGGTTTCCAACCTCCAGGGCCTCTTTTATATTCATGTGCCCAGCATATGTGCTGTGGGGGCCCCGGGAAGTAGATGAGTGAGGCATGGACGATCTATGGTGTTGTAGGGGGACCCATGTGTAACCCTACCTCTTCCCTCCCGGGTTTCATGCACATCCAGACTGCTGGAGAGGCTGCCATGGGAGCCCAGTAGAGGGGGTGAGATGGATGGCAGCCGCGATGAGGGAAACGGAGATGCCGCACGTGTGGCTGGAAAGCACCATCTTGGATCGAGACTCATGCTGCCGGCCTCCACCGGTAAAGTAGGCATCTGAGGAGCTAAACGGAGCCGAGGGGTCCTCCTGGGCTGTGAGGATTGCTTCCGTTTTTATGGTATCCTGTCCGGCGGGTGAGAGCTCTGTCGGCTGCTGCAGGAGCTCTAGGCCCCCTAACCAAAGGGAGGAGGCGGGGGCAGACATCCTATCTTAATTTGGATTAGCGGCAAGAATGGGAAGTGTCATCATAATAGGGGATTTTAATTATCCGGACATAGACTCGGTGGAAGGAACCGCGCAGTCATCTAAGGCTCGCCAGTTCCTAAATGTCTTGCAGGACAATTTCATGGGTCAGATGGTAAATGCACCGACTAGAAACAAAGAGTTACTAGACCTACTAATTACCAACAATACAGACCTGATCACGGATGTGGAAATACGGGGTAATTTAGGAAACAGCGATCACAAGTCAATTAGTTTTAGTATAAATCTCACAAAAAGAAACATAAGGGGAATACAAAAACACTGAATTTAAAAAAATAGAGCCAACTTCCCTAAACTACGATCCTTGCTAGAAGATAACAACTGGGATAAAATCTTAGGAACAAAGAACACGGAAGAAAATGGGTTTGCTTTAAGAGCATATTAAATAAGGGCATTAGCCAGTGCATCCCAATGGGAAATAAATTTAAAAGAGCTAATAAAAGTCGCGAGTGGCTTAACTCCAACGTAAAAATGCATATAAAAGCAAAGGAAAAGGCCTTCAAAAAATACAAGGCTAAGGGATCATCATCATTTCAACTTTACAAAGAATGCAATAAGAAATGTAAGGGTGCAATCAGGGCAGCTAAGATAGAACATGAAAGGCACATAGCGGAGGAGAGTAAAAAAATCCCAAAAAATTCTTTAAGTACATAAATAGTAAGAAAGGGAGGTCAGATCATATTGATCCTATAAAGAATGATGAAGGGAATCTGGTTACTAAGGATGGAGAGATGGCGAAGGTATTGAATTTATTCTTCTCTTCAGTCTTCACGAGGTAATTGGGGGGCTTCAGTAACCAAAACTGCAATGTTTATCCTCATGACATGTCACAGGAAGCACCCTCATAACTAACAGAGGACAGAATTAGAATTAGACTTGAAAAACTTAACATTAATAAGTCAGATGGCTTGCACCTGAGGGTCCTTAAGGAACTTAGTCAAGTAAGTGCCAGACCATTGTTTCTAATTTTTACGAACAGTCTTCTGACTGGAATGGTACCAGCTGATTGGAGAAAAGCCAATGTATATACAAGATTTTAGTGATGACAACAGTATCATTAGCAGTAATCAGCATGGATTCATGAAGAATCGTTTTTGCCAAACTAATTTATTAACCATCTATGAGAAGGTGAGCTGCCATCTAGATAAAGGAAGGCCCATATATGTGGTGTATCTGGATTTTGCAAAAGCATATGATACAGTTCCCCATAAACATTTAGTGTACAAAGTAAGTTCCCTTGGCATGGACCATAGGGTGAGTACATGAATTGAAAACGGGCTACAGGGGCGAGTTCAGAGGGTGGTGATAAAGGGGGAGTACTCGGTGTGGTCTGGGAGGAAAGTGGGGTCCCCTAGGGTTCTGTCCTGGGACCAATCCTATTTAATCTATTCATAAATGACCTGGAGGATGGGATAAACCGCTCAATCTCTGTATTTGTGGATGATACTAAACTAAGCAGGGCATTAACTTTTCCGTTGGATCTGGAAACTATTCAAGAAGATCTGAACAAATGAATGGGGTGGGCAACTACATGGCAAATGAGGTTTACCCTCCCTGGCGGTATTCCCGAGTGTGGCTCGGGGTGAATTTTCAGCACCAAAAGCGGTAACCCCGAGCCACGCTCGGGATCGCATCGCAGGATCCAGGCAAAGTTACTTACCTTGTCCCCAGGATCCTGCGATGTCCTCCTACTGTGTGCGCGAGGCTGTGTCCTCTGCCGGATCTATCACAGTGCCGAGCTCCATGCGATGCATGGGGATGGAGCACGGCACCAAATTCAAAAAGTGAAAAACACATTACACACACAGTACACTGTAATCTTACAGATTACATTACTGTAACAAATTATTTCACCTGCCTTTTGTCCCTAGTGGTTTGTCCAGTGCCCTGCATGCAGTTTTATATTATAAATACTGTTCTGTACTATTGCGATCTTTTTTTTAACAAAAATATGTAGAAAAATATATATTGGCCTAAACTGATAAATAAATGAGTTTTATATATATATATATATATATATATATATATATATATATATATATATATATATATATATATATATATTTTTGGATATGTATTATAGCAAAAAGTAAAAAAAAAAAAAAAAATTCAAAATTGTCGCTCATTTTTTTGTTTATAGCGCAAAAAATAAAAACCGCAGAGGCGATCAAATACCACCAAGAGAAAGATCTATTTGTGGGAAAAAAAGGACGTCAATTTTGTTTGGGTACAATGTCGCACTATTGCGCAACTGTCAGTTAAAACGACGCAGTGCCGTATCGCAAAAAATGCTCTGGTCATTAAGGGAGTAAAACCTTACGGGGCTGAAGTGGTCAAGCTGCGCAGGGGGTTTTTCACTGTCAGGGCGGTGGTTTCAGCAGGAAATATTGATAGTTTAAAAGACTCTTGGATGTGCATCTTAGTGAACAAAATATACAGGAATATGGGAAATGATTATCGATGAAAACTATGAAATTATGATACCAAAATTATTGGGTGCTGTAAGTTGCCCCTATTTCTTCTTGCCAGAGGCTGCTATTTTGCTGAAGCCCTGAGCCCCTGAGCAGCAGTAAATCTAGTGCAGTGATGGTGAACCTTGGCACCCCAGATGTTTTGGAAATACATTTCCCATGATGCTCTTGTACTATACAGTGTAGTTGAGCATCATGGGAAATGTAGTTCCAAACATCTGGGGTGCCAAGGTTCGCCATCACTGCTCTAGTGGCAGCACAGTGCCTAAAAACAAAGAGCAACTGAGCATGTGCAGAGGATGGTGAGACAGTGTATTGCTGGATTTTTAACCGAATAAGCACTTAATAAGCCTGAAATGATCTAGCAGAACTCACTTTTCTAACTAAAGTTCCACTTTAAAAACTGTTTTTCAGAGGCCTTTAAGCTGCCTGCCAAACAGTGGACCTGTTACATTCCACCACATGCAGAACAAGCCTGGAAGGAGGTGAAAGAACCTTGTTTTAATTGCATAGCCAGCACTTTAGGTGTTCTTGCCCAACTCAAGTACATCCACAGTCTACATTACATATAGACTGTACAATGCAAGCTGTTAAAAAAAAAAAAACCAAAAAACTGCATACAGTTCTGCATTGCAATTAATAGATTTCTGTTTTATCTGTATTCATTATGAATGAGCTGCCAATGCACAGACAAAAAAGACACAGCTGACCTTTTTTTTTTTGCAATACAGTGGCCCAAAACACATGGTATGTGGTGAGCTGCAGTGTGTTGCGCTCTAACATACAACGTGTTGGGGTGCCATTCACAATGAATGGCACTGCAATGCAATTCACATATAACAAGTGCAATGGCATGCATTTCAGTAATTAAGGCATGCTGCAACACAAAAGTGTGAGTAGGCCCTTATAAACAAACATTTAACCACCTGAGCTCCAGAAGATTTTACCCCCTCAAATAGAGCTTCCCTTTGGTGATATTTGATCACCACTGGATTTTTTACTTTCTGCTATAAAACATATCCAATAAAAAAAAATTTTTGAATTTCTTAATAAATTTGTGGGCAAAATGTATTCTGCTACATGTCTTTGATTAAAAAATCCCAATAAGTGTATATTGATTGGTTTGTGTGAAAGTTATAGCATCTACAAACTATGGTATATACTGTGTCTACGCCTTGGGTGGAGCGACGTGCTGACATCACCGCGCTAGGCTAATCCCGCAAAGGACGGGTTGCTACATGGAGCCAACCAGCTTTATTTACATGCGTGCTTTTAACTGCTTTCCTGTATGTGTAATTCTTTTATCTTAATAAATGGTATAAGGATTTTATGCTATGGCCAGTTTTAGTTCCTTTTTTTGGACTTTTGATGACTGAGTCCTTTCCAAGTGGCGGATCTCCTTACTACAGTACAAGTCCCGTGGGACGGATAAAGGCCCTGGCTGGGTTTGAGCCACAAGTGTAATTGACCTTCCGTAATAGAAGGTCAATGTATGCTGGTAAGCAGGCACTCTGTATGGAGGAGGCATTCACTGAGGTTTTTTTGTTAGCCTATCTGATGTCAGCTGGTGTATCTCTGAAGGACTTTATTCATCACATATGGACTTCCTTTTTTTCTTCTATTAAATTTCATATTTAATATTATAGGAATTAAATTTATATCGTTTTGGGTTAGCGCAACTCTATAACGAAAAATATACCGTATACTAAAATTTTTATTTTTTATACTACTAATGATGAGCGACTTATAATGGGACTTCAATAGTGTGGCGGACAATCTGACACTAACTGATGCTGGAGGCAACTGCCACTGACATCACCCGTGACATTAATACAGTGATAATACTATACACTGTCACTGTACTAATGACACTGGCTGGGAAGGGGTTAACATCTAGGACGATCAAGGGGTTAAAATGCCTGCCTAACTATGTGTAATATGTGTAAAGTGTGTTGCTTTTACTAACAGACCTCTTTGTTCCCTCTGTACAGAGCTCTGTGTTGATTGCCAACACAGAGCTCTGGGCTGTGTTTGTACACAGCAGGTCCCGGCCGAATAATTTGCTGACAGGCTCCCGCTGTGTACAATCACGGGAGCGGGGGGGCGCTCCCTAAACTTGGGAGCAGGCAGCGATGGATAGGGTACGTGGCTTTGCCTGTGCAGCCCAAACATGCGCAGTATATTGCGGGCGGGCAGACCGCAAGTGGTTAAAACAAATGTTTTCTTTTTTTGCTGTCTGTGTTCCCATTGGGGAAATTTTAACTTTCCCTGTGGTCACTTTTCACACATTTTTTTCCACATATGATGTGGGTAAAAGTTGTGTAAATCTTAGGTGAAAACATTGATAAATAGACCTAATAGTACTGCACTGTATGAATACATCATCCTTAAGCTGACCATACATTATACAATGTTCTTATTCAATTTCATTTATATTTACTATTAACATTGTAATGCAAGGGCCTGACTGATGGCAAACAAATTAAAAGTGTTCAGGTTTGACCTCATATTATATGTTTTTTTGTAAATCTAAAGGAAAATTGTACAAGAAAATTGTATAATGTACTGTAGTGCTACCCACACAGGAGCCTCTGGTGAATATTGGTTATTTCCGATTCTGCACAGCCAGGCACATGATTTTCTCAATCATTCCTGAAACAAGAAGCAGCTTTGTTTGTTTTTTTTTTTTTTTTTTTTAATTTAGGGGAATTGAACTTGGATGGGGAAGTGTTGTTATGGGATACCCATTTGATCAGTGGGACTCTTCAGGAACACAACCTTTATACATCTGGTATATACACACTCCTCTTCTTCTACTTCCAGCACAAACTTTCTTGTAGAACTACAACTCCCAGGATCAGCTAGAACTGATGTGGTGATTGGACACTGGCTCAGTCAGATCCTTGTGAATGCCCTTTGCAGGCAAGGACCACAGGCCCATTTTTGGTGTAGAAAAAATAGGTCTTTGGTGCTAGCTGTCCTTTCCTGTGGCTACTGCTCCCAATATCACCTCTTCAGGCACTGCCAGCCCGCCTGGCTGCAGCTGCCCCTTTATTTATCCCTCCTTGTTACTTCTTCGCAGTCCTCTCATACTGAATCTGCATCCATCCCAGACTGCTTGCATCCAGTCCCTTCAATCATGCCTCTCAGTCTTCTGACTGTTTCACCAGCCCCTGTGGCTGTCTTCCTCCCTGGAGATTTGCCCAGCAGTGTCCTCCTGCTGTGCTCTCCTCATTCCAATGTCTCCCGGTCAGGATCGCACTGTGTGTCATGAAGAGTCCCTTCCGAACCCGAGCCCAGGCCTGAGTTCACCCCAAAACTGGGGAACTACTCTCCAAGGCCCTGACAGCCTAACACTCCATCTCCATCTTCCAACCGAACTCCACACTGCCCTTGCTAGGCTGACCCTGAGTATTTGAGAGGGTCTGCCCCTTGCCAACCCATCTGTTGAGGATTGGTCAGGGCCCTCAGAACACTCCAGCTAGCTCCTCCTGGACTCCTCCTATCTGCTTCTTGAACCTTCTCCAAGTTTCCAGCAAGCAGAGAGCTACTTCTTCATCCAGCCTACCCGAGTCACTCACCCAACCCAGAAAAAAACACACAGGCTTGGCTGCCAGCCAAGCCTGAAAATGTACCTACACTAACGCAGCAACAATCCTATTCTAGCACTCTAGCAACGCTAGAGTATGGCCATCCTTAGGGAGATGGACACTTTGGGTTTGCCTCCAGCTTTTTGTTACCAAATATGCCATGGCCTGAACTGAACAATTCTTCTTGAAGATTTCATCACAAAAAGAATGTATGAATATGTCAATTCTTTCAGGGAAGTAATATTGTCAACATGGTAAAGGTAAACGATTATGATCCAAACAGTAACCAATTTCTTTCTACCACAGATATTTATTTACATCAGGAAAGACATGGTGATTCTTATCAGCAAAGATCAAACTTTGCTGCAATAGACATAGACCATATTTCTGTGGCTGGGAATGCTTGTTAGTGAAGGACATCAGTGATTAGCAAAACTGTCCATACGCTGTAGACAAAACATGTCTACGGTATTCTCTAAGAATCTTATTTAAAAGAAAAGTAAATTAATATGTGCATAAAAACATAGAAGATAAAGTACAATGAACGAAATGAAATCTAAGTACTAGTATGCACATAGAGCTTTATAGTGACACTAAACCTAGATTTTTTTAAAATAAAATAAACTAAATGCAATATGTCTAAATATAATGAGAATGCACCACATATCTCTCTTGCTTTGTTTTATTTCTCAGATGCAAGCTTTATTTCTGCTGTTGTCAGTCTTCCTGTTCTGGGTTGGCTACGATTGTTCCCCATGCCCTCCTTGTGTGGACATAGTCACCCTTTCTGCTTGCTCCTAAGATGGACCACATATCTACATGCAGATACATTCTAAGTCCTCTCTTGTGTATGTAGACATAGCCACCCTTTCCTTCTTGCCCCCGAGATGGACCACACATCTACCTGCAGACACATTTAGCTCTATGGGAACTGTTGTATGCATGGAGCACATGACCAGAAATAACAGCCCTGCTCCCTCTACACTAGAAGCTGTGGGGTGCATCAGTGGAGGATGGGGAGTATGCACAGGACAGAAAAAGTCTTAAAAAAACAGAAATATGGTATACTTGATATTTTAGAATGACTGATTTACAAAAAAAAATATTTAAGGGAGAGGTGGTTGAAGGTGAAAAATGCTATAAGGACAAATACCAGACCCAATCACCAACATTCACATTCACATTCAATTAATTCATTAATTAATTAGGTACTTTAATTATTAGTTAAACGATAAATTCAACGTTCATGTTACATGTTCCACCTGTAGCCACTTACCGATCCACTGCCTCCAGTAACAGCGAGCCAGGGATCTTCTCCCTGAACTCGCTGTCACAATTAAAAAAAAAAAAAAATGCCGCCTGGCCACCTCATTCATTCACAGAGTTCTTTGAACAGGAGAACTACCAGGGCACTGTTGCGCTCTCAAGGTAGTTCATTTATTCTTCCTGTCATTGTGCAACTGCCTGCTTGTACGAGGTACGAGCAGACAGCTTACACTGACAGTCTGCAGGAGTCCTGCATTGCACCCTGTGATCTCCTGATTGCTGGTGCAATGCTTTCCAGGCTTCTTGTAAAAAATAAATAAATGCACATTTTTTTACTTGCAAAAAAGATGTACATTTATTTTTATTTTTAAAAAAAAAGTTGAATCTATCCTTTAATGGGAGGGTAAATATTAGATGCTGCAGAGGCAATTTATAAAGTGGATCTGATACTTTGCACAGTATGGGCAAAGCACAGGTTCACTTATGAGGATAAAGGAAATTAAAGTAGTTATAGACACCCCAAAAAAACTTAGATGTGGTCGCTGCATGCCTTTCCTTTTTTTCCACAGCTTTTTTCCTTTATTGTCACCCAATGATCTAACCAGTAAGTTTGTTCATTTTCAAGTTCCTTTTAATAGACCAAGCTGTCCAGCAAAAGTGTAATGCCCCGTACACACGGTCGGACTTTGTTCGGACATTCCGACAACAAAATCCTAGGATTTTTTCCGACGGATGTTGGCTCAAACTTGTCTTGCATACACACGGTCACACAAAGTTGTCGGAAAATCCGATCATTCTGAACACGGTGACGTAAAACACGTACGTCGGGACTATAAACGGGGCAGTGGCCAATAGCTTTCATCTCTTTATTTATTCTGAGCATGCGTGGCACTTTGTTCGTCGGAATTGTGTAAAACACGATCGGAATTTCCGGCAACGGATTTTGTTGTCGGAAAATTTTATCTCCTGCTCTCAAACTTTGTGTGTCGGAAAATCCAATGGAAAATGTGTGATGGAGCCCACACACGGTCGGAATTTACGACAACACGCTCCAATTGGACATTTTCCATTGGAAAATCCGACCGTGTGTACGGGGCATAAGTTAGAGCATTGAGACAAGCCATTTACAACTGACAAGGGTGCTTACAATAAGCAGCTTTTATTTATTTATGTAAAACCTTAATTCCAAAAGGTATTATTTTTTTTATCTGTAACTGTTTAAAAAGCTTTAGCTAGTTTGGCTTCAGTTTGTTAGTCAAGTCCATCTAAATCAGTTAGTGCATCTAACACTACCCTCTTCATAGGTTGACAATGCTGCTGTCTAAAGGTGTCTCTGTTGTTACAGAAATACCGTTTGATAGGAATTGTATTACTGACCAGATGACCAGGTGAAAATTAAGGAAAAAAGCCTAAACAAAGAAAACGAATGCAGCCACCACATCTAAGGATTTAGTGTTTGTCACTATTAATTTTTTTTTTCTATGCGTGTGTTCGCATATGTTTTCTTTATAAATCATAGTCTATGTCGGGGTGCAGAACTTTTGAGGAGCGAGTGCCACTTTAGCAGCTTGATAACCAGTCACAATGAGTGTAAAGGGCGGATGGCAGGCCTGTGTCCACTCCGCATGTGTAAAGCAGACACGGATGCAGCCCGCTCTACCCTAAGGGTCCTCCGATCCGCCCAGACAGAAGGGGACAGATCTGTTTTTTAGGCAGATCAGATTGCAGATAGGGGGGTGTAAATGGACCGTTTACATCTGTCGCTCTATAGAGGTGAGAGGAGAGTCCGTTTTGAGTCCACCTGAAAAACAATCAGGCGGTTCAGATCAGACCGATCATGTGAAAGGGGCCTAAGGCTGCACTTTACCTGCACCTCAACTGACCTCAATCTTCATTTCTTCCTCAGGATTCCTGCAGCTGGCTGCTGCTGTCTCCAGGCGGTTATGGCTAGTGGCTGCTGCTTGTTGTCCTCCAGGGCTGGTACTGCTGGCTGGTACTGCCGGTGGGTACTGCTGGCAGGTGCTGGTACTGTTGGCTATTTCCGGCGGGTATTGCTGATGGGTCCAGCTGGCTGGTACTGCTGGTTGGTACTGGTACTGCTGGTGGGTACTGCTGACTGGTACTGGTACTGCTGATGGGTACTGGTACTGCTGGCTGGTACTGGTACTGCTGACTGGTACTGGTACTGCTGGCAGGTACCGCTGGCTGGTACTGGTACTGCTGGTGGGTACTGCTGACTGGTACTGGTACTGCTGGCTGGTACTGGTACTGCTGACTGGTACTGCTAGCTGGTACTGGTACTGCTGGTGGGTACTGATGGCTGGTACTGGTACTGTTGGTTGGTACTAGTACTGCTGGCTGGTACTGATGACTGGTACTGCTGGCTGGTACTGGTACTGATGGCTGGTAATGGTAGTGCTGGCTGGTACTGGTACTGCTGGCTGGTAGTGATACTGGTACTTCTGGCTGGTTCTGATACTCCTGGCTGGTACTGATGGTGGGTACTGGTACTGCTGGCTGGTACTGATGACTGGTACTGCTGGCTGGTACTGGTACTGATGGCTGGTAATGGTAGTGCTGGCTGGTACTGGTACTGCTGGCTGGTAGTGATACTGGTACTTCTGGCTGGTTCTGATACTGGTACTGCTGGCTGGTACTGATAATAGTACTAATGACTGGTACTGCTGGCTGGTACTGATAATAGTACTGATGACTGGTACTGCTGGCTGGTACTGATAATGGTACTGATACTGATACTGCTGGCTGGTACTGATACTGGTACTGCTGGCTGGTACTGATAATGATACTGATGACTGGTACTGATAATGGTACTGGTACTGCTGGCTGGTACTGATGACTGGTACTAATGACCAGCAGTACTGACGGCTGCTGTCCCAGATCGAGGGTTCCCATGTCCTAACCCGCCATCCCCGAGCATCAGTGTGACAGAAGCAGGTGGCTGCAGTAGAGAGCAGAGCCGATGCTTCACAGGCGGAGTACATTTGGTGTCAAGGAGGTGCTATACAGGAAGCATCGGCTTTGCTTCCTCTAGCAGCGGCTCCGTTCTTCGCGTTGATGCTTGGAGATCTGATTGGTTTCTCTACATATCTGCTCCAGATTTTGCACTCTCCAGTTTACTAAATCAAGCCCACTGTGTGCCTGCACAGTGTCCTGTAAACCTGCCCCCCGCCCCACTATCAGAAAGAAGCAGGGGGTGTACGTACAGGGGTTGCAGGGGTCACAATTGCAAAAATTGCCTGTTCAGCCCCCCTGTACACCTGTATAGGAGGGGTGGCGGGGCATCATGTAGAGTAAACGATCCCCTCTATTTACCTGCTGCTGTGATTGGGCTCCTGTGTGATCCCCTTGCCCCCCCTCATCCCCCTCAGTGCTGTTTGGTCCCCCCCTCCCCTCTCCCACTGGGTGCTGCAGGGGATCTATCAGGAAGGAAAGTGAAGAAGAGGTTGGTAAATGTGTCATTTACCAGCCCCTTTCTTGTCCTAATGAATAGAGTCAGTGATCCGTACTGGTCACTGACTCCGTTAATTCATAAATTAGGCATAGTAAACTGTTTACTATGCTTCAGTTTATGAATGGAGAGGGGAAGCTCTGTACAGAGGTATTCCTCTACATTCATTCTGTGCTGCTGAGACGGAGAAGGAGATTGATGGCTGTGTCCTTAACCACTTCAATACCAGGCACTTTCGCCCCCTCCTGCCCAGGACAATTTTCAGCTTTCAGCGCTGCAGCAGTTTGAATGACAATTGCGCGGTCATACAACACTGTACCCAACTAAATTTTTATCATTTTCTTCCCACAAATAGAGCTTTCTTTTGGTGGTATTTGATCACCTCTGGGGTTTTTATTTTTTGCTCAACCAACTAAAAAGGACCTAAATTAAAAAAAAAAAAAAAAAGTTTTTCTTCGTTTCGGTTATAACATTTTGTTTTCTCCTTCACTGACGGGCACAGATGAGGCGGCACTGATGGGCACAGATGAGGCGGCACTGATGGGCACTGATGAGTTGGCGCTGATAAGGTGGCACTGATGGGCACTGATGAGGAGGCACTAATATGTAGAATTGATGGGCACTGATAGGCGGCACTGATATGCAGCACTGATGGGCACCAATAGCTGCACTGATGGGCACTGATAGGTGGCACTGATGGGCACTTATAGGGGGCACTGACAGGCGGCACAGATGGGCACTGACAAGCCGCTGTGATGGGCACTGACAGGCTGCACTGATTGGCACTGATAGGCGGCACTGATTGGCACTGATAGGTGGTACTGATTGGTACTGATAAGCGGTACTGATTGGCACTGACGGGTGGCACTGGCAGGTGGCACTGATGGGCAGCACTGATGATGAGGTACTGATGAGGTTTTGACAGGTGTTACTGTAGGGCACTGATTGGCAATGTGATGGGCACTGACTGACACTGTGGTGGGCACTATATGGCACTGATTGGCACTTTATTGGGCACTGATAGGCGATCCTGAGGGGGCACTGACTGGGTACCTTTTGTGGCACATCTGATGGGGCTGTGCTGATAATCAATGTGCTGATTATCAGCACAGACCCCCCCCCTCTGACAGGGAGAGCGCCGATCGGCTCTCCCTGTCAGTGCGAACCGAGGAATGCCGTTTACCGGCACTTCCTGGTTCATGCGATGATCAGCTGTGATTGGTCAGAGGCTTCTTATCACATGATCGGAGATGCGGCGTGTCAGTTTAGACCCCTGATATTTCACCAAAGTCCCCCGACAGGGTCCTAAAAAAATTGTAAAAAATAAATTTAAAAAAATTGTAAAAAAAATTAAATAAAATGATTTACAATGGTAAAAAATATTAATAAAGAAAATAAATAAAAAAAACTACTGACACCAGTGGTAGAACTACCAATTGTTTGGTGAATGTCAGATTCACTGGTTTATAAATACACCAGATTATACTAACAAATTGACTGCATGGTGTAGTCTACCTAATTTAATTTTTTAATCTACTTGATAGCTCTACTTTTTTACTGTGAAAGCATATTATTAGTAATTGGGTATTTACATATGTGCTATGTAATGGTTTTCTTTTTTGTATTTCAACATTTTCTGTAAATAAATGTAAAAGATACAATATATATTTCATTGGTCAAAAATGAGTACACTTTGCATTATTAATTCAGATGACAAATAGTTATAATTGCAATGAAAATAAAGGAAACTTTGACTCCCAAAAACATATTTATAAATGATCCCAATATTATTCTGACAATTTACTGTAATTGTAATAATCCTTTCTATACATACAGTATATACAATGAGCCCATTTGGTACAGGGAAGGAAAGGCAGATCATTCATTTTATCTCTAGTTATTATTGTGTTTTAATATGAAAAAATATTACCAAAGGATTAAATTCTAACTGACACCATACATGTTTTTGTATGTGTTATAATCTGAAGCCATGTACTTTAGACAGGCTTGTAAATTGTGAGACACACATTTCCCAGAACTGGTAATTTGGGTAGGAGGTGAGGATATCAAGAAAATCAAGTTTTACCAGGACACCAGATAGGAGGTAGTCTTAAGGGGATTGTTATTCAATCATAAAGGACAAAAATATGGACCTGACTGACCTAGAGCAAGCGTGTATCCTTTGATGTGACAACAGGACACCTGAGATGCATATGATTTGTTTCTGGTCAGCAACAAAAAACAAGAATGTACATTTTAGTAGATTGGTGTCACATACACAAAAATGTATCTGAAATTCTCTTTTTAATAAATATATTTTGCTGTGAGTACTGATCACTTCATACAAGAGATAGGCTATTGTGAAACCTAACAAAACATTTGAAATACTGTTACGCCTGTGCCTGTAGTCCGGCCTCAGGCTTTGATGAGTTGACTATACTGTTTATCTTATTCTGTCTATTGCCACCCTTGGTTCAGTTTGAGGATCTTGTCAACCTTTGTGAAAACTTTATTTTACTTGGCTGTGAAACCTATTGTACACCATATAAAACAAAAATAAATAATTTATAAAAAAGGATCCTGTATAGTCAATATCTCCATACGAGACGTAATTGTTCAAATGAAAACAGCTTTAAAGGGTAACTCCACTTTCGTAGGAAAAAAAATAAGATATAAAAAAAATAATATAGCGTATACAATTGCGACACAAGTCATATTGTAATTGAATGTTATTAAAAAAAAATTACCTTTCCTTTTCAATCTGCGGCTCTGTATTTTTCTGGAAATTGCAATGCAATATGGCAACCTGGAGGTGTTCTGTACACAGAATGTGTACAAAACGCCCCCCAGAAACATAATTTCCTGATTGTGTGATTGGCTCACTGATTTTCCCAGAAGTCTGCACAAAGATACAAGTCAGATTTCAGGCATCCCCTGAAACAAACATGTCATTTTTGGTGAGATACTCCCAATAGGAAACTACGTCTAAGGCATGCAGACCCTGCAATTTTCCTCGTTAGAGCCCTGCAAGTGCAGCAGCTGACTTATAATTTTAAAACCACTCCCATTAGATTCACTTTCCACATGGACACAGACAAACTCACAGTGAGTTCCTCAGAATAACAAAAGGTAGAAATCTGCAACAAAGTTTGTTAAATGATTAATATTATGCATAGATACAGTGCCTTGCAAAAGTATTCGGCCCCCTTGAACTTTTCAACATTTTGCCACATTTCAGGCTTCAAACATAAAGATTTAAAATTTAAATTTTTTGTGAAGAATCACCAACAAGTGGGACACAATTGTGAAGAGGAACGAAATCTATTGGATATTTTAAACTTTTTTAGCAAATAAAAAACTGAAAAGTGGTGCGTGCAAAATTATTCAGCCCCTTTACTTTCAGTGCCTCAAACTCACTCCAGAAGTTCAGCGAGGATCTCTGAATGATCCAATGTTGTCCTAAATGACTGATGGTGATAAATAGAATCCACCTGTGTGTAATCAAGTCTCTGTATAAATTCACCTGCTCTGTGATGTCTCAGGGTTCTGTTGAAAGCGCAGAGAGCATCATGAAGACCAAGGAACACACCAGGCAGGTCCGTAATACTGTTGTGGAGAAGTTTAAAGCCGGATTTGGATACAAAAAGATTTCCCAAGCTTTAAACATCCCAAGGAGAACTGTGCAAGCGATCATTTTGAAATGGAAGGAGTATCAGACCACTGCAAATCTACCAAGACCTGGCTGTCCCTCTAAACTTTCACCTCAGACAAGGAGAAGACTGATCAGAGATGCAGCCAAGAGGCCCATGATCACTCTGGATGAACTGCAGAGAACTACAGCTGAGGTGGGAGAGTCTGTCCATAGGACAACAATCAGTCGTACACTGCACAAATCTGGCCTTTATGGAAGAGTGTCAAGAAGAAAGCCATTTCTCAAAGATATCCATTAAAAATCTCGTCTAAAGTTTGCCACAAGCCACCTGGGAGACACACCAAACATGTGGAAGAAGGTGCTCTGGTCCGATGAAACCAAAATCCAACTTTTTGGCCACAATGCAAAACGATATGTTTGGCATAAAAGCAACACAGCTCATCACCCTCAACACACCATCTCCACTGTCAAACATGGTGGTGGCAGCATCATGGTTTGGGCCTGCTTTTCTTCAGCAGGGACAGGGAAGATGGTTAAAATTGAGGGGAAGATGGATGCAGCCAAATACAAGACCATTCTGGATGAAAACCTGTTGGAGTCTGCAAAAGACCTGAAACTGGGACGGAGATTTATCTTCCAACAAGACAATGATCCCAAACATACAGCAAAATCCACAAAGGAATGGTTCACAAATAAACGTATCCAGGTGTTAGAATGGCCAAGTCAAAGTCCAGACCTGAATCCAATCGAGAATCTGTGGAAAGAGCTGAAAACTGCTGTTCACAAACGCTCTCCATCCAACCTCACTGAGCTCGAGCTGTTTTGCAAGGAAGAATGGGCAAGAATTTCAGTCTCTCGATGTGCAAAACTGATAGAGACATACCCCAAGTGACTTGCAGCTGTAAGCGCAGCAAAAGGTGGCTCTACAAAGTATTAACGCAAGGGGGCCGAATAATTTTGCACGCCCCACTTTTCATTTTTTTATTAGTTAAAAAAGTTTCAACAATCCAAAAGATTTCGTTCCACTTCACAATTGTGTCCCACTTGTTGGTGATTCTTCACAAAAAATAAAAATTTTATATCTTTATGTTTGAAGCCTGAAATGTGGAAAAAGGTTGAAAAGTTCAAGGGGGCCGAATACTTTCGCAAGGCACTGTATGTATGAACAGTATCTATTTATTGTAAACTAATATGGTGGTATGTATTTTCAGCAAATATGGTACCACTGGAGGTCTTCTGTGGGGTGCAGTAATGGCCTGGTGGTAATGTGGTCCATGCCTGGCACTGGATAGCCTCTCAAGGTATTTGTCTGGGGGGGTTCTATGACCCTCAGTTGATGCTACAGTGGGTGGAGCAGGAAGCCAGTGTGGGTGGTTCTGTCTTGACCTTGGTGGGGCTTTGGCGCATTTTTGGAATTAGGGCGCAAATGGTTGCCGATGTAAGAGGAACACCCGATACCTATTGGCTTAAGTGGTCACATGATTATCAGTCATACCTAGTCTCAAAGTATTTACTAGACGCCTTTTTGGAATTGTGAGCATACACTATGTTGGGAGAAACCTTGATACCATCTGGCTAAACCAGACTGATGGACCCATGGGTAGCTAGCATGAACTTCTTATATGTTGGATGAGAGGGGCCATTAGATGATACTTGCTAATTTTATGACTCTATGACTTTATTGAACCTTTACAACCCCATTTATGGGAATATTGTAATCCCATGTAGCCGCACACCTTTTCTCCCTTTTCTCTTCCCTCTGGGCTGCCTGCAGAATATTGAGCCCTCACCAACTGGATGTTTATTAAGGTAGTAAATTGGGCAAAATGTGGCAGACATCATAAATAGTTGATTTATATGGCATTTTTTTTGATTACTGCCCACAGCGATCTTCGTGGATGTTTCAGTCATCCCTTTGTGTGCACTCCTGCCTTTCTGGGTGGTGGCGAACCCCACATGAGAGAGTGAGAGCGTATGGATGCTTATAACATACAGTATATGGCTTATTAGGCTTGAAACTCTATTATATATTAGATATATTCTCTATTCTATAACTGTCTTCTTTAAATAAGTGCATAAGGTATCTATGTCACATGTATGTGATAGATTTAGAGTGAATTGGGTGTACCCTCAGAAGTTTGTATATTGCAGATATCCACTCTATTCCCTGAGGAAGAGTTTATTGAAACATGCTGGGTCATCCACAAGATTAACATCATATATTATACAAAATCTGTTGGTATTTATAATGGCACGTGGACTATAGAGTGTTAAGACATAACATCTTGCATGAAGACCAAGCATTTTTTGTCAGCCTTTAATAAGACTTTATAAGACTTATGTTATTTTGCGAATTATTGTACAATAAAATTTGATGATTTTATATCAATTTTGTGATTGTATGATATCAACCTTGTAAAGCTTGTGCCTAAAAAATTCCTCCACATAAAGAATTATAGGATGTTTGTGCACTTCTCCCTGTTTATGTTATGGATATGGAAAATATCCATATTTGGAATTCGTCTTCAAAGTACATCTGTCATGTGAGTACACAAGTTAAAGAGGCTACCAGGGTACCAGCTGTAGGGTTAAAACTATAAAATATCCTTTGCGCTGGTGGATGATGAAAAGCTGTAGGGTTGCCACCTGCCCACTGTCCTGGACAGTTCTGGTTTGGAATCATGCATCCGGGTTTCAGACTGCTTGAAACCCGGACACATTATTTAGACTGGACTATGGCTTCCCAGCAGGGTTGCTGGCTGCAGTTGTCTAAGCTGAGAGTGTCTGTTACACTCTTTCACACTTCTCAAAGGCAGCACTAATAACCCCCCCCCAAACACACACACAGACAGGAGAGGAGAGAAGGAGCGATCTGCGCCTCTTCCCCCCACCCCTACCCCTCTGTGTCTGCCCACACTCCAATCCCCGGCGCTGTGCCTCAGAATAGGAAAGTAAGTTGGGGCCAGAAATTTGAAGTCCAGCAGCCTCAGATACATCTGGATGAGAGGTGCTGACTGCCAAGGGGTGAGTGAGCTCACCATCCATCCCTGTCTGTAACTGAAGTCTCCCCCTTCTCTCTTCTGCCTCTGAGTAAGTACACTAAGGCAAATCAGGGTTCTCAGACCACCCCTTACATCAGATTTCCCCTTTACACCAGAGGCCCTTACATCAGAGTCTTCTTCGTACATCAGAGTTCTTAGTGTTCCCCCTTAAATCAGGGTTCCAAGAGCATCCCTTATGTTAGAGGCCCCAGAGTTCTCCCTTACATCAGAGTCTGCAGAGTCCCCTCTTACAGTGAAAGGGAACTCTGTGATAAGGTATTCTGATTTTACAATGACTTTCTTAACTTACATGCATGTGACTCAGAAATCACTGGATTAAGATTGGCAGCCAGGCAACAAGCATTTTTAGAGGAAGGACAGAACGTTCCATACTTACATACATTCATAACAGGCGTACGTTAGGCATCTGGTAAGACAAGGTTTTATTTATTTGACTAGCATCTTCTGATCAAGATTTTCCATAAAAAAGGGACCAGCTCCCACCGTGATTGGACACAGCGGAAGCCAATCAGCGGACCCGATGTCTGCCGGGACTAGGCGATCGTTCTTGACATGTAAACAAGGCAGATCTCCATTATGTGACAAGGAAAGACAGAGATCTTGTGTTTCTGATAAGCAGGAACATGGATCTCGGTCTTCCCACAGTACAAGCACTCCAGTCCCTAGGGACACATTTAACTCTTTGATTGCTCCTGATGTTAACCACTTCCCTGCCAGGGTCATTAGTACAATGACAGTACGTATTTTTTAGCACTGATCACTATATTGGTATCACTGGTCCCCAAAAAGTGTCACTTAGTGTCCGATTTGTCCACCGCAATGTTGCAGTCCCACTATAAGTCGCTGATCACCGCCATTACTAGTAAAAAAAAAAATAACGAAAAAAAAATTCCATAAAAATATCCCATATTTGATTTATTTGGACGCTTTGACTTTTGTGCAAACAAATCAATATATCCTTATTGTTTTTTTTTTTTTACCAAAAACATGTAGCAGAATACATATTGGTCTAAACTGATTAAGAAAATTTTAATTGTTTACATTTTTTTAAGTGGATGTGTTTTATAGCAGAAAGTAAAAAATATATATATTTTTTTTTTTCTTAAATTGTCGGTATTTTTTTCTTTATAGCCCAAAAAATAGAAACCGCAGTGGTGATCAATTACGACCAAAAGAAAGCTCTATTTGTGGGAAAAAACATCAATTTTATTTGGGTACAGCGTTGCAGGACCGCGCAGTTGAAAGTTAAAGTAATGCAGTGCCGTATCGCTAAAATGGCCTGGTCGGGGGGGGGGTTTAAACCTTCCAGGGCTGAAGTGGTTAAGATACCGTATATACTCGAGTATAAGTCGTCCCGAGTATAAGTCGAGGCCCCTAATTTACCACAAAAAACTGGGAAAAATGTATTGTCCCGAGTATAAGACGAGGGTGAGAAATGCAGAGGGTCAATAATGCCCATCTGCAGCTGCATGCCTCTCTATGTCCTGTGCAGCCTACCTGTGTCCTGTGCAGCCTACCTGTACCCTGTACATGTGTCCTGTACATGTGTGTCCTGTACATGTGTGTCCTGTACATGTGTGTCCTGTGTGCATGTGTAGCCTACCTGTGTCCTGTGTAGCCTCCCTGTGGCGATCTCCATCCTCCCTGTGGCGATCTCCATCCTCAGACGGCGGCCGGCGTGTGATGATACTGTTCGGCGGCCATTCCACAGTCCTAAAGCCGCGCCTCCTCCTCATCTGTGATAGGCTGACCGCTGACTGCCTATCACGGACATTCTCTCATTCTCATACCACGGACGAGGATGAGAGAATGTCCGTGATAGGCTGTACACTGACAGCTGTTCAGCCTATCACAGAAGAGCAGGAGGCGCGGCTTTTGAAAGCTGGAATAGCCTCCGAGCATTATCATCACACGCCGGCCGCCGTCTGCCTGCATGACACGCTGATCATGCAGACAGACAGCGGGGACTCGAGTATAAGTCGAAGGGAAACTTTCAGCCCAAAAAAAAGGGCTGAAAAATTCGACTTATACTCGAGTATATACGGTATATGTTTTTTTGTCTTCCCTTACCATTTAAAGCTGTGTTAATCCCAAAACCAAAAATGTAATGTATTAGTGTATATGTAATCATTATTATACACAAACCACTCTGGATGAAGGCCACAAAGGGGGCAGATTTGGACAGCAGCATTGTCAGTCTAGGAGGAGGGTAGTGTTAGATTTACTGGCAGATTTAAATACACTAACAAACTGAAGCTTAACTCCAGCTCATACTTTAAAATCAGTTACAGCACCCATTTTCTCCTTGTGGGATAGTTTTCCAGAAAAACAAATAAAAGCTGATCGCATTAAGCCCTCCTGCCAATAGTAAATGGTTTGTTTCATCTATGTAACTGCAAGATATTTTTTCTGTTGAAAAACAACCGGCTTGCTGGCCAGATCACCAGATGCAAATAGAAGAAAGAAAGCCTAAAAGGAAACTAATACACCCAGGGCAGGGACAAGGTCATCTGGAGCCCAGGGAAAACATGCCAAATTGCGCCCCCTCCCCAAGATGTTTAAATATGTGTCAGCAAAAATCCCCTCTACCACCATAAAACCGAGCACTAATCTGCATGCCTGTACTCCTAAGCATAAATCCCCCTCCCTCACAGTACAAATCCCCCCCCTGCTGACATTCCCCCCTCCTGGCCTAAATCTTTATCCTCCCATCCACCCTCCCCAGCTCAAATCATCTTACCCTATATGCCCCCAGCACAACCCCCCCCCCAAAAAAAACCTTCCCCCTCCTTGCACAAATCCTCTACCCTTCACATTTCCCCTCCAAGCACAAATCCTCTCCCCCCACTCCAGTTTCCCACTCCTAGCACAAATACCCCCCAATCAACCTTACTAGCACAAACACTTAGCACAAATCCTCTTCACCCATCTCCCCTCCCAACACAAATCCCCCCAAATCTCTACTCCTAGCACACCTACCCAGCTTTCCCTAGAACAGTGATGGTGAACCTTGGCACCCCAGATGTTTTGGAACTACATTTCCCATGATGCTCATGCACTCTGCAGTGTAGTTGAGCATCATGGGAAATGTAGTTCCAAAACATCTGGGGCGCCAAGGTTCGCCATCACTGCCCTAGAACAATTCTTAGCCCCATCTCTCTCAAATTCCCCCCTATCAACACAAATTCCCTCCCCCCAATCTCCTTGTGGTGCCCCCACCACCTCACATTATACTGCAGTGCCCAGGGCAGCCGTCCCTCCTGCCCACCCCTTGTCCCGGCCCTGAATACACCCATCATTTCTAAGAATTGGTAAGCTGCAATATAAAAAATATTTGCTTTTGGGTTTAATACTGCTTTAACCTTCAAAATGAGAAGTTGTAGGCATTTCCACTGTGCTTTGCTGCTCCAAATTTGCATCTCAACACAAATTAGGCACTTACTTTTTTTTCACTTGTTTTTAATTTTTACTGTGGCACTACTATAGTGCTAAAATACAAAGTACACCTACTGCATGTGTGTTAAAGTGTATGGTACCCCAACATTTCATATTTCTGATATGTGTCTGTGTTTCAATGCACTTCTATTAAAAAGTATCCTGTTTTCTTTGTATTGCTTCCATTCTGTGAATACCTGATGATCCTGCCACTCCTCCTGCTTTCCTATATAAGACTGACCATGCCCAGGGTATGGAAGCACATCCATCCTAGAGTGGTTTGTTTTCTTCTTTGTGTTCTACTTCGGAGCACATCCTGCCTGTCATCCAGGAGTCAGACTTGTGCTGACACACCTTCTCAGCCCTTCATTGGGAAGATCAGTGTCCTGTTGTTTCTCAGCCTCCTACTAACACACCCCTTGCAGTCTCCACCCACACCTCTCTAAGCCCCTTGTACAGAGGTCCTATGATCACTTATAAAAACAGGACACAATGTATTTATAATGTTGTATATGTGTGTATATGTATGTGTGTGTGTTTTGCCTTGTGATTTTATCTTAAACTGAGTGGGTTAATTTACAAGGTAGGGGTTCACATATATTTTAAACCATAAAGATATCATCAAGCTTTATTATTTTCAGATTAGCATTCACAATTTTAAAACTGAAAAAAAAGTCATCCTAAGCATTAAGTACAGGTTAGCAGCAATGCAGCCCTTGCCAGTTGTGTAGAAACCCATAGAAAATATTACAGTTCTCTCTGTGGGGATGTTCCTGAGTGAATGAGAAGATAGAGATGAACTCATTAATTAATCAGCAGGTTGAGAGGCCCCATGCTTTTAGCACATAGTGCTTCCTCTGTGGGCTACAAACTTCATAAAGGTTCTTATTTGTTCCTACTGGAATCTGAATTGAAATCATTACACTCTGGTCAAATTGTGCTGGTGTATTATCTCTGTAAATTTAATTATAGCCAAAAGCTTAAAAAATAAAAAAGCTAATTAAAAATTAATTTCAGGAATAAAACATATTGGAAAGCTAGTTTGTATTTAAAAAAAGGCAATGTTTTATGAAAGACTGTAAATAAATACAGAAATATCTATATAAATAAAGATATACAAGAATAAGTGAAACTAGATCTGTGACTTTGTCCTGAATATGGATCTCTCTGTAGTTTAAGGCATGCTTACTTGGCGTAACATCATCTTATATATTTTACAAAAAAAAATGGGTATTATATTGGGTTTGTGTGCCTAAAATTCAAAAAATTTGATTTGAAAAATCGCTGCTGACTGAGTGACATAACAAATTGCAAACCCCACCATTTTATTCTCTAAGGTCTCTACTAATATATATATATATATATATATATATATATATATATATATATATATATAGAGAGAGAGAGAGAGAGAGAGAGAGAGAGAGAGAGAGAGAGAGAGAGAGAGAGAGATGTATATCTCTAATTATACACTCACCGGCCACTTTATTAGGTACACCTTGCTAGTACCGGATTTTTTGAACTGCCTTCATTCCTCGTGGCATAGATTCAACAAGGTGTTGGAAACATTCCTCAGAGATTTTGGTCCATATTGACATGATAGCATCATACAGTTGCTGCAGATTTGTTGGCTGCACATCCACGATGCAAATCTCCCGGTCCACCACATTCCAAAGGTGCTCTATTGGATTGAGATCTGGTGACTGTGGAGGCCATTGGAGTACAGTGAACTCATTATCATGTTCAAGAAGCCAGTTTGAGATGATTTGAGCTTTGTGACATGGTCCATTATCCTGCTGGAAGTAGCCATCAGAAGATGGATGTAGTCATGAAGGGATGGACATGGTCAGCAACAATATTCAGGTAGGTTGTGCCATTTAAACAATGCTCAATTGGTACTAAGAGGCCCAAAGTGTGCCAAGAAAATATCCCCCACACCATTACACCACCACCTGCCTGAACCATTGATACAAGGCAGGATGGATCCATGCTTTCATGTTGTTTACACCAATTTCTGACCCTACCATCTGAATGTCACAGCTGAAATTTAGACTCATCAGACCAGGCAACATTTTTCCAATCTTCTATTATCCAATTTTGGAGCCTGTGCAAATTGTAGCCTCAGTTTCCTGTTCATAGGACACAGGAGTGTCACCTGGTGTGGTCTTCTGCTGCTGTAGCCCATCTCCTTCAAGGTTCGATGTGTTGTGCGTTCACAGATGGTTGTAATGAGTGGTTATTTGAGTTACTGTTACCTTTCTATCATCTCCAACCAGTCTGCCCATTCTCCTCTGACATCAACAGGGCATTTTCATCCACACAACTGTCGCTCACTGGATATTTTCTCTGTTTCGGACCATTCTCTGTAAACCCTAGAGATGGTTGTGTGTGAAAATCCCAGTAGATCAGCAGGTTTTGAAATACTCAGACCAGCCCATCTGGCACCAACAACCATGCTATGTTCAAAGTCACTTACATCCCCTTTTTTCGACCATTTGATTGGCTAATTAGCAGTTTGTGTTACCAAGCAATTGAATGGGTATGCCTAATAAAGTGGCTGGTGAGTGGGGATATAAAACGGCATGGGTTAACCCCCCCCCAAATCCATACCAGGCCCTTTGGGTCTGGCATTGATTTTAAGGGGAACTCCACGTCAAATTTTAAATTACAATTGGTGTGGGGTCCCCCCCAAAATCCATACCAGACCCTTATCCGACCTCATGTGCCCTCAGAGGGGGGCGGGGTCATCCAGTTATGTTAGCAGGAGGCCTCGCCCCTGCCTATATAACAGCTGTCACAGCAAAAAGACAGCAGTCGGCGGGACGCCTCCCATGGAGGCGGAGTATTTCCATTTTTTTCTCTTTTTCATCAGTTGGCGCCGTGATTAAAGATGAATAGACATCACGGAACACTTTTTAATTTTTTAATAATTTGTCAAAATCTGTGTGTTGTTGTTTTTAGTTTTTGACACTTTTTTGGTGAATGGGAAGGGGGGCAGGATCTGGGGGCTCCCTTGTTAAAGGGGGCTTCCAGATTCCAATAAGCCCCCCGCCCGCAGACCCCCACAGCCAATGGCCAGGGATATGGGGACGAGGCCCTTGTCCCCATCAACATGGGGACAAGGTGCTTTGAGGGGACAAGTGGCCTGGTATGGTTAAGGAGGGGGGCACTCGCTCCTCCCCCCCTTTCCTGGCCTGCCAGCCTGCTTGCTTGGATAAGGGTCTGGTATGGATTTTGGGGGGACCCCACGCCAATTTTTTCTTTGATTTTTTTTTCTTTTTAATATCTATATTGCCAGGATCCGGCAATACAATGCAATTGTAAATTAAAATTTTTCCTTTAGAAATGTAATTTTGCTGTGACACAGTAAAACACATGAGACAGGTGCGCCACTTTACAGGCAGACTAAGGGGACCCCCCAGGCATGATATTTAAAGGAATATTTAATTTTTATTGTTTTACTTTAAGCATTATTAAAATCACTGCTCCTGCAAAAACAGCCATTTTAAAAACTTTTTTTGGATTGATACATGTCCCCTGGGGCAGTACCCAGGTCCCCAAACACTTTTTATGGCAATAACTTGCATATAACAAAATTAACACTTTTGATTTTTCACGTTCATGTCCCATTGACTTTAATAGGGTTCGCATGTTTGCACAAATTTTTTGTCTGTTCACATTTTCTGGTGCAAACTGAACCGGGGGGGAGTTCGGCTCATCCCTACCGGTAAGTGTGTGTATATGTGTGTGTGTGTGTGTGTGTGTATATACAGTCAGGTTCATAAATATTGGGACATCGACACAATTCTAATCTTTTTGGCTCTATACACCACCACAATGGATTTGAAATGAAACAAACAAGCTGTGCATTAACTGCAGACTTTCAGCTTTAATTTGAGGGTATTTACATTCAAATCAGGTGAACGGTGTAGAAATTTTTAAGGGACCAAAAGTAATGGGACAGATTAACAATTATCCATCAAACTTTCACTTTTTAATACTTGGTTGCAAATTTTTTGCAGTCAATTACAGCCTGAAGTCTGGAACGCATAGACATCACCATATGCTGGGTTTCATCCCTGGTGATGCTCTGCCAGGCCTCGACTGCAACTGTATCAGTTCCTGCTTGTTCTTGGGGTATTTTTCAATTAGGTTTTGTCTTCAGCAAGTGAAATGCATGCTCAATCAGATTCAGGTCAGGTGATTGACTTGGCCATTGCATAACATTCCACTTCTTTCCCTTAAAAAACTCTTTGGTTGCTTTCGCAGTATGCTTCGGGTAATTGTCCATCTGCACTGTGAAGCGCCGTCCAAAGAGTTCTGAAGCATTTTGCTGAATATGAGCAGATAATATTGCCTGAAACACTTCAGAATTCATCCTGCTGCTTTTGTCAGCAGTCACATCATCAATAAATACAAGAGAACCAGTTCCATTGGCAGCCATACATGCCCACGCCATGACACTACCACCACCATGCTTCACTGATGAGGTGGTATGCTTTGGATCATGAGCAGTTCATTTCCTTCTCCATACTTTTCTCTTCCCATCACTCTGGTACAAGTTGATCTTGGTCTCATCTGTCCATAGAAAGTTGTTCCAGAACTGTAAAGGCTTTTATAGATGTTGTTTGGCAAACTCTAATCTGGCCTTCCTGTTTTTGAGGCTCACCAATGGTTTTCATCTTGTGGTGAACCCTCTGTATTCACTCTGGTGAAGTCTTCTCTTGATTGTTGACTTTGACACACATACACCTACCTCCCGGAGAGGGTTCTTGGTCTGGCCAACTGTTGTGAAGGGTGTTTTCTTCACCAGGGAAAGAATTCTTCGGTCATTCACCACAGTTGTTTTCCGTGGTCTTCCGGGTCTTTTGGTGTTGCTGAGCTCACCGGTGCGTTCTTTCTTTTTAAGGATGTTCCAAACAGTTGATTTGGCCACACCTAATGTTTTTGCTGTCTCTCTGATGGGTTTGTTTTGTTTTTTCAGCCTAATGATGGCTTGCTTCACTGATAGTGACAGCTCTTTGGATCTTATATTGAGAGTTGACAGCAACAGATTCCAAATGCAAATAGCACACTTGAAATGAACTCTGGACCTTTTATCTGATCCTTGTAAATGGGATAATGAGGGAATAACACACACCTGGCCATGGAACAGCTGAGCAGCCAATTGTCCCATTACTTTTGGTCCCTTAAAAAGTGGAAGGCACATATACGAACTGTTGTAATTCCTACACCGTTCACCTGATTTGGATGTAAATACCCTCAAATTAACCACTTTGCCACCCGGCCATAGTCAAATGACGTCCACAGATGGGATCTTCCATCCTGGGTGGACGTCATATGACGGCCTGGGCCTTCCGACCGTCTAGGGGGCACGCACGCCGCCGCGTTGCTCGTGACCTGGTGCATGTGCCCGGCCGCCACGATGTCCGCCGGGCACCCGCGATTGCCCATTAACCGGGCCGGACCGTGGATCTGTGTGTGTAAACACACAGATCCACGTTGTCATGAGAAGGTCTACCCGTTGGTGGCGCTATCGGTCTCTTGGATCGCAGTACCAGTGTCCATCAGCAGGTGTCTTCCAACACCTAGGACCTGCAGTAAGAGGTCTTTCCTGCTGGTGGCACTGTTGCATCCTCGGGCCGTAGTACCGGCGTCAACCAGCGGGTGCACTCTGGCAGTGTGGAGCAAACAGCTCACACTGCGCTCAGCTGTAACGTGAGGTCAATTACCACAGCCTTACAAATACCCGGCAAGCCCTCATAGGCTTGCCTTGGTATCTTTCTCTCTCCCTGCGTTCTGACCTTGCTGCCTGTTTGACCTTGAGCCTGCTATCTGCCTTGTCCTGATCTGATCCAATCCCTATCCTGAGGCCTTCCCAGTCCTGTCCCTTCTGTTCCTGGCTCCCTTGGATCCCTGCCCTGAACCCCATCCATCCATCCTCTCCTTGTCCTGTTCAGGTTCCCATCCTTACCCTTCTGCTGACTTCCCTGTGTATGACCTTGGCTTGGCTTGTTTACGATTACGGTATCTCCCTTTACTTATATATATATATTGTTGTTTGTAGTGGGTTGTTGTGTGGGTTTTTGCACTGTTTGTTCCTGTCACTTATCACTTGTTAATAAACACCATTTCACTTACATGTGTTTCTGGTCTCCTCTGTGCAGTCCACACAGTCTGGTCTACTAGTCTCCTGACAGTATACCAAGGCCATCCCTGACCAGACGTGGCTGCACTGAGAAACCGTCCTGTTACGGTGGGCGCGCAAAATGGACTTTGATGAAATTGTCTATTATTCTCTGCTGGCGGCAGAGGATAATGAATATTGTTGTCAGACTCTTAAAGATTGGACCCGTGACCAACTGCTGGAAACGATACAAACAGCCCATTTATTTGTAGATCAAGGTCATGCGTTATTTGAGGATGTTCAGCCTTTGATTCAATTATGTATAAAGTCAGCCTTGTCATGCATTCCCGAAGGTAGTGACGATTACTCCCCTCCTTTCAGTTGTGACCAGGTGGAATCCCTGGTATGGTTGTTAGAGGATGATCCGGCTTACTTTGATGAACATTATTCCGCTTGTTCCCAGCAGGTGTTGTCCGATTGCATTTATTCAGTACAATCTCTGGTTAGTCAGGCTGTATGTAAATCAGCGTTTGTTCAACCTTTGCTGCAGGCATGGTCAGATCTCCTGTCTTTAGCTAAGCCACAACATTCCAGCCCTGCCATTAATCATCTGCCTTCCAAAAGATCTATCTCCCCGTCACCTATGGCAACCTCAGCTACAACCCAGTTTAATCAGTTCCCTACCAAATACTACCACCCAGTCTCCAAGTGTCACACCTATCCTGCTTTCAATTCACCTGTCTCTTCTCCTCCACCTGTAACAGTCCCACAAAACCCCTCTCTAGCTACAGTTCCTTGGTCTTCCTTCGATCCAGCTACTTTCTTTGCTTACAGCCCTGCACCTACATACAAAACTGCACGGGCTAAACCAAAGAAGAAGCAAAAATTCTTCCCGACCCACACCATCTTGCCAGTAACCCAACCTGTTCCAGCTTTGCAGTCTGATGTTCCAGCCTTCCAGTCTGATGTTCCAGCCTTCCAGTCTGATGTTCCAGCCTTCCAGTCTGATGTTCCAGCCTTCCAGTCTGATGTTCCAGCTTTGCAGTCTGATGTTCCAGCTTTGCAGTCTGACGTTCCAGCTTGCCAGTCTGATGTTCCAGCCTTCCAGTCTGATGTTCCAGCCTTCCAGTCTGATGTTCCAGCCTTGCAGTCTGATGTTCCAGCTTTGCAGTCTGATGTTCCAGCTTTGCAGTCTGATGTTCCAGCTTTGCAGTCTGATGTTCCAGCTTTGCAGTCTGAAGTTCAAGCTTTGCAGTCTGATGTCCCAGCCTTCCAGTCTGATGTCCCAGCCTTCCAGTCTGATGTCCCAACCTTCCAGTCTGATGTTCCAGCCTTCCAGTCTGCTGTTCCAGCTTTGCAGTCTGCTGTTCCAGCTTTGCAGTCTGCTGTTCCAGCTTTGCAGTCTGCTGTTCCAGCCTTCCAGTCTGCTGTTCCAGCCTTGCAGTCTGCTGTTCCAGCCTTGCAGTCTGCTGTTCCAGCTTTGCAGTCTGCTGTTCCAGCCTTCCAGTCTGCTGTTCCAGCCTTCCAGTCTGCTGTTCCAGCTTTGCAGTCTGCTGTTCCAGCTTTGCAGTCTGCTGTTCCAGCTTTGCAGTCTGCTGTTCCAGCCTTCCAGTCTGCTGTTCCAGCTTTGCAGTCTGATGTTCCAGCTTTACAGTCTGATGTGCCTGCCTCCCAGTCTGTCGTCCCGATGCCTGCCTTCCAGCTCGATGTCCCTGCCTTCCAGCCGGATGTCTTGCAGCGTGCCTTCCAGCCTGATGTCTTGATGCCTACCTACCAGTCTGATGTGCCAGCTTCCCAGATTGATGTGCCAGCTTCCCAGATTGATGTGCCAGTTTCCCAGATTGATGTGCCAGTTTCCCAGATTGATGTGCCAGTTTCCCAGATTGATGTGCCAGTTTCCCAGATTGATGTGCCAGTTTCCCAGATTGATGTGCCAGCTTCCCAGATTGATGTGCCAGCTTCCCAGATTGATGTGCCAACTTCCCAGTTTGCTGTACCAGCTTCCCAGCCTGATGCCTTGCAGCTTGTCTTCCAGCCTGATGTCTTGATGCCCACCTACCAGTCTGATGTGCCAGCTTCCCAATCTGATGTGCCAGCTTCCCAGTCTGATGTGCCAGCTTCCCAGTCTGATGTGCCAGCTTCCCAGATTGATGTGCCAGCTTCCCAGATTGATGTGCCAGCTTCCCAGATTGATGTGCCAGCTTCCCAGACTGATGCCTTGCAGCTTGTCTTCCAGCCTGATGTCTTGATGCCTACCTGCCAGTCTGATGTGCCAGCTTCCCAGTCTGATGTGCCAGCTTCCCAGTCTGATGTGCCAGCTTCCCAGTCTGATGTGCCAGCTTCCCAGATTGATGTGCCAGCTTCCCAGATTGATGTGCCAGCTTCCCAGATTGACGTGCCAGCTTCCCAGATTGACGTGCCAGCTTCCCAGATTGACGTGCCAGCTTCCCAGATTGACGTGCCAGCTTCCCAGATTGATGTGCCAGCTTCCCAGATTGATGTGCCAGCTTCCCAGATTGATGTGCCAGCTTCCCAGCCTGATGCCTTGCAGCTTGTCTTCCAGCCTGATGTCTTGATGCCTACCTGCCAGTCTGATGTGCTAGCTTCCCAGTCTGATGTGCCAGCTTCCCAGTCTGATGTGCCAGCTTCCCAGATTGATGTGCCAGCTTCCCAGATTGATGTGCCAGCTTCCCAGATTGATGTGCCAGCTTCCCAGATTGACGTGCCAGCTTCCCAGATTGACGTGCCAGCTTCCCAGATTGACGTGCCAGCTTCCCAGATTGATGTGCCAGCTTCCCAGATTGATGTGCCAGCTTCCCAGTTTGCTGTACCAGCTTCCCAGCCTGATGTCTTGCAGCTTGCCTTTCAGCCTGATGCCTCGAAGATTGCTTCTCAGTCTGATGTGCCAGCCTCTCAGTCTGATGTGCCAGCTTCCAAGTCGGATGTTCCAGCTTTCCAGTCTGATGTTCCAGCCCTCCAGCCTGATGTTCGGGTGTCTGCCCTCCAGCTCAAGTGGTTCCTGTCATCTGCTGCCCAGCTCAAGTGGTTCCTGTCGTTTGCTGCCCAGCTCAAGTGTTTCCTGTCGTTTGCTGCCCAGCTCAAGTGTTTCCTGTCGTCTGCTGCCCAGCTCAAGTGTTTCCTGTCGTCTGCTGCCCAGCTCAAGTGTTTCCTGTCGTCTGCTGCCCAGCTCAAGTGTTTCCTGTCGTCTGCTGCCCAGCTCAAGTGTTTCCTGTCGTCTGCTGCCCAGCTCAAGTGTTTCCTGTCGTCTGCTGCCCAGCTCAAGTGTTTCCTGTCGTCTGCTGCCCAGCTCAAGTGGTTCCTGTCGTCTGCTGCCCAGCTCAAGTGGTTCCTGTCGTCTGCTGCCCAGCTCAAGTGGTTCCTGTCGTCTGCTGCCCAGCTCAAGTGGTTCCTGTCGTCTGCTGCCCAGCTTAATGACTCTGACATGCCAGCAGTACCCACTGTCCAGGTTGATGTACCCGATGCCCGGCCTGATGTGCCCTCATCTGTCCAGTTGAAGGCCATGAACTTTGAACAGATACACCTTGTTGGAGCGTCCGGAGGCCGCTCCTTTAGGGGGGGGTACTGTCATGAGAAGGTCTACCCGTTGGTGGCGCTATCGGTCTCTTGGATCGCAGTACCAGTGTCCATCAGCAGGTGTCTTCCAACACCTAGGACCTGCAGTAAGAGGTCTTTCCTGCTGGTGGCACTGTTGCATCCTCGGGCCGTAGTACCGGCGTCAACCAGCGGGTGCACTCTGGCAGTGTGGAGCAAACAGCTCACACTGCGCTCAGCTGTAACGTGAGGTCAATTACCACAGCCTTACAAATACCCGGCAAGCCCTCATAGGCTTGCCTTGGTATCTTTCTCTCTCCCTGCGTTCTGACCTTGCTGCCTGTTTGACCTTGAGCCTGCTATCTGCCTTGTCCTGATCTGATCCAATCCCTATCCTGAGGCCTTCCCAGTCCTGTCCCTTCTGTTCCTGGCTCCCTTGGATCCCTGCCCTGAACCCCATCCATCCATCCTCTCCTTGTCCTGTTCAGGTTCCCATCCTTACCCTTCTGCTGACTTCCCTGTGTATGACCTTGGCTTGGCTTGTTTACGATTACGGTATCTCCCTTTACTTATATATATATATTGTTGTTTGTAGTGGGTTGTTGTGTGGGTTTTTGCACTGTTTGTTCCTGTCACTTATCACTTGTTAATAAACACCATTTCACTTACATGTGTTTCTGGTCTCCTCTGTGCAGTCCACACAGTCTGGTCTACTAGTCTCCTGACACACGTCCTGTCAGTTGAGAGGAGACCGATCTGTGTTCCCAGTACAGAGGAACACTGATCGGTCTCCTCCCCTTGTACGTCCCCGCCCCCTACAGTTATAATCACTCCCCTAGGAAACATTTAACCCCTCGTCTCCTCCTAGTGGTTAACCCCTTCCCTGCCCGTCACATTTATACAGTAATCAATGCAATTTTGTGTCAAAAGTGTCCGATGTGTATGCCATAATGTCGCAGTCATGAAAAAAAATCGCGATCGCCGCTATTACTAGTAAAAAAATAAAAAAATTATTTTTTTAAAAAAATGCCATAAATCTATCCCGTATTTTGTAGACGCTATAACTTTTGCGCAAACCAATCAATATACGCTTATTGCAATTTTTTTTACCAAAAATATGTAGAAGAATACGTATCAGCTGAAACTGAGGAAAAAAAATTGTTTTTTTAAAAAAAAATTGGGATATTTATTATAGCAAAAAGTAAAAAATATTGTGTTTTTTTCAAAATTGTCGCTCTTCTTTTGTTTATAGTGCAAAAAATAAAAACTGCAGAGGTGATCAAATACCGCCAAAAGAAAGCTCTATTTGTGGGGAAAAAAAGGACGGCAATTTTGTTTGGGTACAACGTCGCACGACCGCGCAATTGTCATTTAAAGTGCGACAGCGCTGAAAACTAAAAATTGGTCTGGGAAGGAAGGGGGTGAAAATGCCTTGTACTGAACCGGTTAAAGCTGAAAGTCTGCAGTTAAAGCACGTCTTGTTCGTTTCATTTCAAATCCATTGTAGTGGTGTATACAGCCAAAAAGATTAGACTTGTGTCGATGTCCCAATATTTATGGACCTGACTGTATATATGTATATATATATATATATATATATATATATATATACTGTATATATATACACACACTGAGCAAAATTATAAATGCAACACTTTTGTGTTTGCCCCTATTTATCATGAGCTGAACGCAAAGATCTACGACATTTTCATGTCCACAAGAGGCCTATTTCTCTCAAATATTGTTCACAAATCTGTCTAAATCTGTGTTAGTGAGCACTCCTCCTTTGCCGGGATAATCCATCCACCTCACAATAAGAAAAGAGCTTTTAAAAAATATAAAAATGAAGGAACACTAGTGTCGTTTAAATGTTACAAAGAATTTAACAGAATATGTAAAAAGGAAATCAAGGATGCAAAAATTGAAAACGAACAACAGATTGCAAAAGATAGTAGGGCAAACCCCCAAAAATTATTCAAATATAGTAGCCTCCCTGACGGTATTCCTGAGTGTGGCTCGGGGTTAAATTTCAGTCCCATTAGCGGTAACCCCGAGCCACACTCGGGATTACATTGCAGGATCCTGGTGTGGCGTTACTTACCTTGTCCCCAGGATCCTGTGATGTCCCCCGCAGTGTCCGTGGGCTCTGTCTCCTCCGAAGCCTCTCCGTGCCAGGCTCCGTTCCCTGCGAGCGTCGCGACGCACGGGGGCGGAGCCTGGCTGCAAATTAAAAAAATGTACAAATCATAACACATACAGTACTGTAATCTTACAGATTACAGTATGTATGAAATTATTTCACATCCCTTTTGTCCCCAATGCTTTGGCCCATGCCCTGCATGCAGTTTTATGTTATATATACTGTTCTTCCTGCCTGGAAACTGGAGATTGTCCATAGCAACCAAAAAGTGTCCCTTTATGTCAAAAGTGGCTTTAGACCAGCTAGAAAACAGCGATAGTAAATTAGAACACTTGCCGAATTGAGCGATAGTGAATCGTAGGGAAATTTATTTTATTATTATTATATTATTATTTTTTTTTATTATTTATATTTATTTATTATATTATAATTTATGTTTTTGTGTTTCGAACTTCATCATACCCGGGATATCTACTAGACTCTTGTTTGGACAGATTTAAGTGTGTTATTATTAAGAATTACAGACCTACAATATAAAACGCCAAATTTCCATGCAAAATAATTGTACCGCTTTCAGCACCTAAAATCCGAAATAATCATACCGCCAGGGAGGTTAATAGTAAAAAGGTCAGGTCTGAGCATGTAGGCCCTTTACAAAATAATCTAGAGTGGGTGACTGGGGACAAAGAGAAGGCTAATTTATTCAATACTTTCTTCAGCTCTGTGTATACAAAAGAGCATGGAGGAGCTCATGTCGATAAGGGGGGTGGTATTGACACAGCCCCGAATGATCCACAATGGCTGAAAAGTGATATGGTCCAGAAATATTTAGACAGAATAAAGGTGGATAAAGCACCTGGACCTGATGGCATCCACCCACGGATCCTAAAAGAATTGAGCTCTGTAATTTCAAAGCCATTGTATCTAATTTTTAGGGACTCATTAGTGACGGGAATAGTACCACTGGATTGGCGCAGGGCGAACATGGTGCCTATGTTTAAAAAGGGATCAAAGTCTTTACCATGTAACTATAGACCTGTTTAACTTCTATAGTCGGGAAGATACTGAAGCATTTAATAAAAAACCACATAGACGAGTTCTTGCTGGAAAAAAACATTTTAAGCAACGAACAGCATGGATTCGT
Source organism: Lithobates clamitans (assembly GCA_037952925.1). Taxonomy (NCBI): domain Eukaryota; kingdom Metazoa; phylum Chordata; class Amphibia; order Anura; family Ranidae; genus Lithobates; species Lithobates clamitans. The sequence continues at coordinate 1,204,385 of JBBGZY010001461.1, forward strand.
GAAAGACAGAAGTTGTCAGACAAACCTGATTTCTTTTTATGAAGAGGTAAGTAAAACCCTGGACAGAGGGGGTGGCTGTGGACGTGGTATACTTGGATTTTGCAAAAGCGTTCAATACAATTTCCCACACAAGGCTCATGTGTAAGGTAAAGTCTACAGGCTTGGAAATATCAGTTTGTAAATGGATAGAAAACTGGCTAAAAGACAGAATTCAGAGAGTAGTGGTTAATAATTCTTACTCTGAATGGTCTAAGGTTATCAGTGGTGTACCCCAAGGTTCAGTGCTGGGACCCTTACCTTTTAATATCTTTATAAATTATATTGGGTCTGAGATCAAAACTAACATTTCTGTTATTGCAGATGACACCAAGCTATGTAGTGGAAAAACGTCTTTACAGGATGTCTCCAATTTACAAGCTGACCTCAATGCACTGTCTAATTGGGCAACTATGTGGCAGATGAGGTTTAATGTTGAGAAATGTAAAGTTATGCACTTGGGGGCTAAGAATATGCATGCATTATACATGCTAGGGGGAGTACAACTGGGGGAATCCGTAGTGGAGAAGGATCTGGGGGTTTGGTAGATCAAAAGCTCAATAATAGCATGCAATGCCAAGCAAGTCCTTTCTTGTATTAAGTGAGCTATGGACTCCAGAGAGAGAGATATCATTTTACCCATGTTCATATCATTTGTAAGACCTCATCTGGAATATGCAGTTCAGTTTTGGGCACCAGTACTCAAAAAGGATATTGGAGAACTGGAGAAAGTGCAGAGAAGGGCAATCAAACTGATAAGAAGCATGGAGGAGCTCAGCTATGAGGAAAGATTAGAGGAACTAAATTTATTCTCTCTTGAGAAGAGGAGAATAAGGGGGGATATGATCAACATGTTCAAATATATAAGGGGTCCATATAGTGAAGTTGGTGTTGAGTTATTCTCTTTACGGTCAACACAGAGGACACGGGGGCACTCTTTACGTCTAGAGGAAAAGAGATTTCATCTCCAAATATGGAAAGGTTTCTTCACAGTAAGAGCTGTGAAAATGTGGAATAGACTCCCGCCAGAGGTGGTTCTGGCCAGCTCAGTAGATTGATTTAAGAAAGGCCTGGATACTTTCCTAAATGTACATAATATAACTGGGTACTAACATTTATAGGTAAAGTTGATTCAGGGAAAATCCGATTGTCTCTTGGGGGATCAGGAAGGAATTTTTTCCCCTGCTGTAGCAAATTGGAGCATGCTCTGCTGGGGTTTTTTTCCTTCCTCTGGATCAACTGTGGGTATAGAATTGGGTATATTGGATTGTACAATATTTTTTATTTTATTTTTTTTTTTTTTTATATGGTTGAACTGTGTAACTATGTAAGTGTGGCATATCAAGATGCTGATTAGACAACATGATTATTACACTGGTGTTCCTTAGGCTGGCCACAATAAAAGGCCACTCTAAAATGTGCAGTTTTATCACACAGCCCAATGCCACAGATGTTGCAAGTTTTGAGGGAGCGTGCAATTGGCATGCTGACTGCAGGAATGTCCACCAGAGCTGTTGCTCTTGAATTGAATGTTCATTTCTCCACCATAAGCCGTCTCCAAAGGCGTTTCAGAGAATTTGGCAGTACATCCAACCGGCCTCACAACCGCAGACCACGTGTAACCACACCAGCCAGGACCTCCACATCCAGCATCTTCACCTCCAAGATAGTCTGAGACCAGCCACCCGGACAGCTGCTGCATAGCCAAAGAATTTCTGCACAAACTGTCAGAAACTGTCTCAGGGAATCTCATCTTCATGCTCATCGTCCTCATTGGGGTCTCAACCTGACTGCAGTTCCTCTTTGTAACCGACTTGAGTGGGCAAATGCTCACATTTGATGGTTTCTGGCACTTTGGAGAGGTGTTCTCTTCACGGATGAATCTCGGTTTTCACTGCAGATGGCAGACAGCATATATGGCATTGTGTGGGTGAGCAGTTTGTGATGTCAATGTTGTGGATTGAGTGGCCCATGGTGGCGGTGGGGTTATGGTATGGGCAGGCTAATGCTATGGACAATGAACACAGGTGCATTTTATTGATGGCATTTTGAATGCACAGAGATATTGTGAGAAGATCCTGAGGTCCATTGTTGAACTAATTAATCCACGACCATCACCTCATGTTGCAGCATGATAATGCACGGCCCCATGTTGCAAGGACCTGTACACAATTCCTGGAAGCTGAAAACATCCCAGTTCTTGCATGGCCAGCATACTCACTGGACATGTGACCCATTGAGCATGTTTGGGATGCTCTGGATTGGCATATATACAATACACAACCTGATCAACTCTATGCGAAGAAGATGTGCTGCACTGTGTGAGGCAAATAGTGGTCACACCAGATACTGATTAGTTTTCAGCCCCCCCCCCCCCAATACAGTAAAACTGCACATTTTAGAGTAGCCTTTTATTGTGGCCAGCCTAAAGCACACCTGTGCAATAATCATGCTGTCTAATCAGCATCTTTATATGCTATACCTGTGAGATAGATGAATTATCTCGGCAAAGGAGAAGTGCTCACTAACACAGATTTAGACAGATTTGTGAACAATATTTGAGAGAAATGGGTTTTTTGTGTACATAGAAAAGGTGTAAATCTTTAAGTCCAGCTCATGATAAATAGGGGCAAAGTGTTGCGTTTATAATTTTGCTCAGTGTATATATAATGTTTGGAGGTCCTAAGTAATTTTCTAACAAAAAAATTATTATTTTTACATGTAGAAGAGAAATGTCAGAACTGACTCAGTAGGGAAGTAGTTAAGGAATCTCTAGCAACATCTGGAGAAATCCAGGGAATCCTGGCTGAGTAAGGCTTCCCTACAGGAGTACTGACAGCAGCGGAGAGGAAAAAACTGAGAAAGGGCAGGGGGGTATATTTGTGCTAGGAGAGGAAATTTGGGAGGGGGAATTTCAGCTGGGGGGGTTTGGTGAGGGGGCAAACATATGTGCTGGGAGGGGGTGCTTGTACTGGGAGGAGCGGGAATTTATCCATTTTTATTTGGGGAGAATTTTGGCCTGCAGAGGAAATTTATGCTTGGGGTGGGAGTGAATTGTAAGTGTGCAGATTAGTGGATTTTGTTGAGGGGGTAGGTAGGGGATTTTTGCTGACACATGAGGATCACACATCATGGGGGGGTGCAGTTCTTCATCTTTGCCCTGGGCGCTAGATGACCCTGTAAGCACTATTGATGTAGTGTATAACGTGGTCATCCACCACTGTCCATTGCTGTCAGCTGATTGTGAATCACATTTCCAGTTGAACACAGGAATGGAACATCTATTTTACCTTTGCTAACACAGCACAAAAAATGGTCATATAAAGCTACCATTGTAGGAGCTCTCCATGTTGTTCTCTTGGTGTCCAGTATGTTTACAGTCCTCTTGCTCTGTTATGTGTAGTTGGCAAATTCTGAACCAGATGGATTTGAACACTTTAAAGCGACATTAAAGCTTTTTTTTTTTTTTTAAATAACAAATATGTCATACTTACCTACTCTGTGCATTGGTTTTGCACGGAGCAGCCCCGGTCCTCTTCTTCTGGGGTCCTCCACCGGCGCTCCAGACCCCTCCTCTTCTGCAAGTGCCCCCACGGAAAGCCACTTTCCACAGGGGCACCTGTGCGTGCTCACTCCTAAGCCGCCCTGCCTGCGTCTATTGACACAGAGAGTGTGGCTCAGCCTCACCCCCTGCTCGCTCGGCACAGCATTTGATTGACAGCAGCAGGAGCCAATGCTCCCGCTGCTGTCAATCTGCCCAGGGAGGAGGGAGACAGTAGTGAGAGCCGCTGCTCTCGTGCACATTGCTGGTTGGGATCTGGCTCAGGTAAGTATAAGGCGGGGCTGGGGGGTTATTTTGCATTTTGAATCAAAAGATCAGGGTAAAGAGCCAATATGTGTCCTGTTGATCAGTACAGCCCCAACAGTGCCCACCATTATTGCCAATCTGTGCCCACCACTGCTGCCAATTTGTGCCAATCAGTGCCGCCTATCAGTGATGACTATCAGTGCCCATCAGTGCAGCCTCATAAGCCCACATCAGTGAAGGAGAAAAATTATTTATTTATGAAATGTTATAACAGAAACTAAGAAACTTTTTTTGTTTCAAAATTTTCAGTGTTTTTTTGTTTGTTTAGCAAAAAATAAAAAACCCAGTGGTGGTTAAATACCACTAAACGAAAGCTCTATCTGTCTCAAAAAATGCTAAAAATTAAGTTTGGGTACAGATTTGCATGACCGCGCAATTGTCATTCAGAGTGTGACAGTGCTGAAAGCTGAAAATTGGCCTGGGCAGGAAGGGGGTGAAAGTGCCCGGTAGGCAAGTGGTTAAGTAATTTTTAAAATGACATTTTTTATCTGCTTACTTGTCCATATTAGCATCAGTATTACCCTGAAATCTAAGAATACTAGCTCAATCTACCTAACATTTTGAAAGCCAGGCTAGTCTGAAAATAATTTAGCCGCAAAGAAAAACAAGATGTCCAAAAGGGGGTCCATCATAACATTTGTGACCAAATCTAGTTTTATTTATTTGTAGATGTAGATTAATGTCCTTTCCAGTATACGGTTTGCTAGAAATTTCTTGAAAATGATTTCTACTATTGCTTGCCAACCACTCCACACAGGTCTGTTACATTTTCTAATACTATTGTACAAGGTAGATTTTCTAATTTGTATAAAGCATGTACTAAATTCATATGTGGTAATACTGCATAAGGTCTTAATGGAGATCATCTCATCTTTTTTAAACTATACAAATCATCTAGCCTAAAAATAATAAATTAGCTTACTTTGTTTTGAATGAGTTTTAGCCAAAGTTAGATAAATGGTTGTTTTAACCTAAGTGTTACAGACAGGAGAATGTGATGAATAGACCTGATAATCACTGCAGGAAATCCTTCTTTAGAAAGTGCATGTTAGATTTCCAAATAGAGGAAACCAAGAAGACCATAGCATTTATCAGGGTTTTAAATGAAAACAACAGCCATTTCTAGAAAAATATTCACTTTATGATAAATGAAGATTTACCATATCAAAAAGTTTTATCATTACAGCACTGTAGGTGCACACTGAAAATGAATTCAGCTTACATACTATTTGGTTTTAGGTTACAAATGGCCAAACGCAAAGTGTAAGGGGAACTATGATTGGGCAGGTGTTGGCGCCAAATTGTACAGTTCCCCGCCCCACCTCTTCAAACTTAAATGTAACTTTTCCGTGACATATCACATTGACATAATAGCAGAATCTTCAGTGTGGAATGCCACATGCAAGGTTAGACTTTCTGTAGCAGTCATTTCAGCACAAAGTGCAGTTACTCATCTTTGAGCCATCTTCCCTCTACTCCTGCATCCCTTTCCTTGGGAGCAACACAGAATTGGGACTAATTCCCCATGTTTACTAAATCCACAGCATATAGCTTCCATCACCAAGTCACAGTCAAGGCACTCTCATTAGTTTTCCATTCTCTTCTCCATGTCTCTTACATAGCTCTGCCCAGCCGGGCTTGTTTTCAGATGATACATTCACTCCCAGGCCTCACCAATGCTCATATAGAGGACTCTGTCCAGGCCTCCAATGCCTTATGCACCCCACTACAGGATCTGCAGAAGAAGGTCACGGGAGACCCATGTTCTGTACCAAATCACCTAGGGCTTCAGCCCTGCAAAGGGCCCTTTAGATCAGCACCACAGGAAACTACATCTTAGCAGCTCTGGGGTATCTCTCTCCCATCCCCTGTCAATATTGGACTAAGGACAAACTTTTCTAAAAGGGGAGCTAACACCTACTGTAAGTACAACTTTAATGCCCTCACCCCCCTGCAGATCCATTTTCTTGCCTTTTCCTGTTCTCCTTCTATCACTTATACCAGGGGTCTTCAAACTGCGGCCCTCCAGTTGTTCAGGAACTACAATTCCATCATGCCTAGTCATATCTGTGAATGTCAGAGTTTTGCAATGCCTCATGGGATGTGTAGTTGTGCAACAGCTGGAGGTCCGTAGTTTGAGGATCCCTGACTTATACCCTTCATTAAACCCAGACACACCTTTTATTAAGCATCTGAACTCACTTGAAAACTACCTAAAGGCTCGGTAGCCTCATTGTCAAGTACTGAGTCAATGAATGCTAACCATTTACTTAACTTTGATGTAGGTACACTTGTATGTTATGTAGAGGTACCCCCCAGCTGTGACCCAATGAATATATGATGACTTGAGTTCTCCCTTACTTGTACAGAGGCTGCTGGCACACCAAAGCACAGTTTAAAAGCACGCTGACACAAAAAAACAGTCTAGAAGAATTAATTTTTATGAGTTATTGCTAGAACTTGAACAACGAGAGAGGGTGCAGGGTATGGGATACTCCTCTGTGCTACACTCTCTAGATAGATTCTTGCTAAACCTCAGGATACTGTTCCCCACGAGAGAAGAACTACTTGGTTCAGGTCTCCCAATAGTGCACAGTCATCATGGTCTTGTAGAACAGTCAATACTCACATGTCCAGGGAGCAGCTGTACCCATTCAGCCCTTCTCTAGACTCCTTCCAGTGAGGCTTTGCAGACTGCATTCGTCAGGTGAAGTTTCGAGATGTCAGAGATAACGTTGGAAAATAACCCCCCCTTCAGCTCTACCACAGCTGGAACCTTGATGAGCAGCAACTTGTCTTAGTAGAGCTCTTCTGCCAGGGAGGGAATTAGCCCTCAATAAAGGAGCTCAATAAATGCTTAGACTATCTAGTTGACGCTCCCCACCCCCATGTTCTGGCAACATGCAGTAAGCAGTAGGGAGTAATCAAATCTACAACCTGTGAACTCTAGCACAGTCTAAAGCAATTGAAGGCCAATTCACTGGTTAAATTGAGACCAAAGGAAAAAAAAAGAAAGTAGCACTAACCCCCCCCCCCCCCCCAGGAGCCGCCGGTGAATGAAGGTATATTCCACCCTGCACAGCCAGGCACACGGATTTTTCCACCACACACTGGAGTCAAGAATCAGTCCTTGCAGCTTTGTTTTTTGCATTTTATTATAGGTATTGGACTTGTATAGGGTTGAGGGTATTATGGGATGCCCGCTTAATCAGGATAGTAGAACTCTTCAGGGACACTATATATAGCCTGTATATACACTTCTACTTCTACCTCCAGCACAATCTTGCTTGTAGAACAACTCCCAGGACCAGCTGGCACTGTATGAATTGCCTGACAAAAGCACAATCAGACAAGTAGCAAATTCCCTTTCCATGCAGGGACTGCGGGCCCCTTTGGTTGTGTAGCAAAAAAGTCCCTGTGCTCAGCTGTCCTACTCCTGTGTCTATTGATACCAGCACCACCTCTTCAGGCACTGCCAGCCCACCAGGCTACAGCCCCTTTCATTAGCTGTCCTGGCTAAGACTCGACAGTCCTCCCAGACTGACTCTGCATCCATCCTGGACTGCTAGCACCCAGTCCTCTCAGGCATGCCTCTCAGTCCTCCGACTGTAACACTCACCAACCCTCCTGCCTGTCTTCCTCCCTGGAAAGTTACCCGGCAGTTTTATCTTGCTATCCTTCACTTGCTCCCGTGCCTCTGGTCAGGACACCTCTGTTCCTTTCCGCACCCAAGCCTAGGCCCAAGGTCACCCCCCTAGACTAGGGGGCACCTACAAGGGCCACTGACAGCCTAACACTCCATTTCAGCTTCCACTCGAACTCTACAGCCCCAGCTAGGCTGACCCTGAGTATTTGAGGGGGCCTGCCCCATGCCAACCCATCTGTTGGGGATTGGTCAGGGCCCTCATGAATACTCCAAGCAGCCCCTCCTCTCCTCCACTCTCATTTTTCTAGAATCTTCTGTAAGTTTCTAGAAGTAGGAGGAGGTCTCAGAGATGCTGCCTGTGAGTCATCCAGCCCCCCCGAGTCATTCAAACTGTGACCCAGAAAAACACACAGGCTTGGCTGCCAGCCAAGCCTGAACAATTTACCACTTCAACTAACCCTTTCTTGAGGTTGGTGTGTTCCTTACCTCTGGTATATTTACTGGCCTCCTGGGCTCTGCTACTATTGCTATTCACCTGAAATAGTCCAGAGGAGTCACACAGTGATCTGTTGCCAACATGACTTGTAAAGGAAAAGATGACACAGCAGCTGTGGCCAAGTGGCAAGATGATGGTGCTTGCTCTGTACAGATCAACAAGGGCTTAAACATGTTAAGAAAGCCAAGGATGCAGCAGCAGAACTTACAAAATATGCATGGACACCTGCAAAGAGGAGAAATCACAGTACTATATAGCCTACATTATGCAATGCTGGAGCTAGTAATCTCCTAGAGACAGAGGGCATACAGCTAGAGCTAACACACTATTCTGGGACACAGTGGGGGTGATTTACTAAAGGTAAATCGACTATGCAAATGCAGTTGCTCCAGAGTTTTGTAAATAATGGGGAGCTCTGCTGACTTCCACCATCAAATCATAAGCAAGCAAAAATGCTGTTTTTTTATTTTTCTTGAATGAGATTTAGTATTCTTTGTAAAGTGAAGTTTTAACACATTTACTAAGCTCTGGAGCAACTGCACAGTATATTTGCCTTTAGTAAATCTACCCTAATAAGTACACATAAGACTGGGACTTTGCAGCCATTGCTTCCTGAGCAGGCAACTGCACAGGCTGATACAGACTCTTTGCAATCTGACCAAGAACCTACTCTAAAAGGAGCCCTGTCAGCTATTACTAAATGTAATACCTCTTTTGATCAAGTTAAAGGCAAAATCAGGGTATATGAGAGGTCTCCGTGCTTAGGCATTACTTTCAGAAAATCAAAGAACCACTGGAGTGGTGGGAAGATTGAGTTATGTTAAGGAGGAAATTGCTCCCCTCTTAGGGATGAGCAAACTGTGCAGAGTTTGGATGGCTGGACATTTGCTGAACCCAGTGAGAATTCTGCAAACCCCAAACATGACACCTGAACTCCACCTAAGTCTATTAAGCATAATCTTGTGTTTTTTTCTGGCCTTTTCCAAGGTCAGTTTGTAAGCTTCTGTTTAACAAAGGGGCATGAGTAGCTGGGCACTCCCTTGGGGAACATGTGTTTTACTTTAGGGCACACTCGTTCCCCCCCTCCTTACTAGTCCACCCAGACTGCATATTCGGATAACAGTGTAGTATGAATTTTAAGGGTGAGCTTATGCAAAAAAAAAAAAAAAACTCCTGAACTACTAGTACTCATTCTTGAAACACACAAGCAAGTTGAGGTTTTTTTGTGTGAATACAGGTGCATGATGATCCATTACTGGTCTTGAATGCTTTCAAAGTATTAAAGCATTTAGTGGGGTGTTTTTATTCAAGAAACAAACCCAATCAAGATCTCCATGATGGAGTGGGAGTCATTGGTGACCAGATAGATACATTAGCTTGAACAGGCATACATAGCTTCCCCTAACCAACATACTGAGGCTGAATGTCTGGAAGCACAAGATACTTTGAAGTATTTATCCAGCTGTAAAGCAGACAATAAGAAATGTCTTTTTTGTATGAGTAGCCTTTTGGCTATTATTGTGAAATTGCAACAAACCTCAAAGTTTATTGGGGTCTTAATATCAGTTCTTAAGGAGTTGTGGTTTTAAAATAACTACCCCAATTATATCATACTATACAAGTCTAAGATGCCCAAGCCTTTATCTGAGCTATGGAATTTTGTAAAATGTAAAAACCTACAGGTAATGTTTTACCCATGGAACTTTGATGTGTTGTGCCAAATAAAGTTGGTAACAATATTCTTAAAAATGCAAAATGTATTCAATATTAAAATTTAAATCAGACATATTAGACACTGCATGTGTCATAGTGGAATTTCTCCACATTTGTCATGTTACAACCAAAAACAAATTTATTTTATTGGGATTTTATGTGATAGACCAACAGAAAGTGGCACATCTGAAAAGTGTGGCAGTATGGGGTATGGGGTATGAATACTTTTTCAAGGCACTGTATGTGTATGCAACCACTATAAATATTGATTGTTCACTTGCTCGGTGGACATACTTACATATCAACTGAAAAAAAGAGGTAAAAGCACAAAGGACACATTTCAAAAGATAAATCTAGCAGGGATAACAATGGCGTGAAAGTGAATCCACAAGGTAAGCCTTGTCTGGGAGCTTAAAGAGGAGCAGACATGGGGCCAAGGCGCACAGAGGGGCTAGAAGTGGTGAAAAATAAATAATATAATATAATAGACAAGGTGATAGTAAAAATTGAAAAGAGAACTTTGTACAACGTGTAAACTCACCTAAGCTCTCCCAATGGCATACCTTGTGACAGAGATATCCTTCCACAAACATGACAGAAGCCACTATTGTGTTGAAACTTAAAGTGGATCTATAGGCAAAAAATCTTCCATCATTTTGCATAGAGTAAGAGAGGGTTATAAACCCTGTTGGGTTTTTTTCTGCGATCTCTGCCCCATTGGAGAGATTTACCTTCACTTCCTGTTCCATAGCCAAAACAGGAAGTGAGGGGAAATCTCTGCAAATTAAAGGTAATCCCTTGGGGAACCACTAGAACTAGTGTCCCCATTGGAAGATTTTTCATTCTATTACTTTTTTGGGAACAACCCAAAAATTGGGATTTTCTTTTACTTTCACATTAAAAGTTAATGGTAAACAGGACAAATAGGGTGAATCTCCCTAACAAGGGCACAAACAGCAATACAAGCTTGAAAGATGTTCTTTTACCTCTCCATTTTATCCAAAACTAAAGAAAAAGTTTTGCCTTTAGTTATACTTTACAGTAAGGATTGTAAGGATCTGCTGGACCCCAGCTCTTATAGGCCAGCTCCCCGTTGACCACTGATTGTCAGGGCTGTGCTCAGCCCTTCCTTCTCTGAGCTGGCCGCTCAGCCCTTCCTTCTCTGAGCTGGCCGCTCAGCTGTTGGCTAATTACCAGCTCCTATCCCTCCACAGTTACTCAGCTGTTGATGATATCCTGCTCGTCAGTCTTGCCTGCTTAAGCCGTCCAGTCCAGAGGTTCTCTGCCTTCGCCTTGGTCAACATCACAGAATCTCCTGCAATCCTGTTCAAGACTTGCTTTGCTGACATCCCTTCTGGCGCCAGATCCTGCTTGCTGTTCCACTACATTGGTCCCTGACTTCTGGCTTGGCTGACTAACTGTTCCGATTACTGAACTTTGGCTATGTTGTGACTACGTTTGTTTTATTTACTTTTATTATTAAACAAGTGTGATTTAACTGTACTTCTGTCTCGGCCTGATTTCATGGTTTCTGACAGTAGAGGAAGACCATGAATTCAGAATATGCAGTCAATCCACTTGTTGGTAATATTTTTTCCAGATTGGATGAACTGGATCACCGCATGGATCAGTTTGCCATGGCATTACAAACGCTCCTAAATGAGTGGGAGGAGTCTGGTAATGGTGGTGGTTTCGAACCAGAGAACGCAGTAAGAGAGTCTGGCCCTCAACCCCAGCTCCATGAACAACCCTGGGATAAACTGTACCGCCTGAACGGCTGGCCGTTAGCCCGCCCACCCCCTAAGCTATACTGCTCCCTGTAGCGGTACTTGACCTAATCCGGACTTAACCCAGGAAGACTGTCTAAGCGGAGATTTTAGAGTCTGGGGCCAGAGAGTGAGCTGGAGTGAGCCAGAGCGAGCTGGAGTCCGTCTGTGGAGGAGGACCGTCTTGCTGCCTTGCATTTACCTGGTGTGTTGGTCTGTGGGCTCGCCACTCCCAGGGCTGACTGGCTGGTGTTCTGTTTGGTGGCTGTGTCCAGTGCCTTGCTGGAGCCCGTCAGAGTTGCTCTAGAGGGGCAGTTTGCCATCACCCCCCCGCCCGAGAGGTGTTTGGACGAGCGGTGGGGGAGCGAGGAGGAGACTGAAGGGGAGTGACCTCAGACTCGGCCGCTCGGGAACACTCGGCTCTCCAGTATAGTGGCCGCCCAGGGGAACACTGCGGAGTAACAGAGGCAGTGGGAGAGTGTCTGTCTGCGTACAGGAGGAGAACTAAGCATACCCCCCCAGCCTGATAGGAGTGAATAAGGAGGAGGAACGGAGACCCACTCACCTCACCTAACCCCTGAGACTTCCGGCATTCTGCAGCAATATCTGAAGTGAACCCCCAAAAATGAATGTAATCAAATAAGCATATGGTCGTGGTGTGGTGAGTACTGCATATATGGACTTGTAATAATGAAATCTATGAGAATAAATGTCTGCAGGAAAACACACCACATTATAACCCCTTAAAATAAACTTTATATCACATGCCCTGTACACACGGTCGGACATTGATCGGACATTCCGACAACAAAATCCATGGATTTTTTCTGACGGATGTTGGCTCAAACTTGTCTTGCATACACACGGTCGCACAAAGTTGTCGGAATTTCCGAATGCCAAGAACGTGGTGACGTTCACTAAGTATGACGAGGCTATAAAAGGTCAGTTCAGTACCAAGCGCGGCACCCTTTGGGCTCCTTTTGCTAATCTCGTGTTAGTTTGGTGAGAGACGATTTGCGCTTTTTCAGACTCGTGGTTTTCAGATCATATTTCTGCTGTTTAGTTTGTGCTTATGGGTTTGTATCTGGTCTTCAGTGCGTGCAGCGAGTTACCATTGACTTGTCATTGTGTTCTTGTCCGTTCGTTACTGATTTTCAGGTCGCTCTTCACAGGCCTTGCTGTTCTTTAGTGCGTTCTGTTACTTTGTTCTGACCAGCCGACTGTTTTCTAGCCATGTTGCGTGTACGTACTCATCATAGAGTTTGTGCTGTGTGGGGGCTTTGTGTTGGGGCTTGGTGTTGGGGGTCCTTACTTTGACACAAGCCCAGTCCATGAACAGGGCAAGGAGGAATTCATGGACCAAGAATTGGTTGCTCCAGCATGACCAATTCTGTCACATGCCTTTTTCTGTGAGATCCGTGAGAATAATTCTGACGATTTCAGGAACTTTCTCCGGATGACGGACCCCGTATTTCACCGTTTGTTGGCTTTGCTGACCCCTTATATCAGCAGGCAGGATACCTGCATGAGGCAAGCCATCACTCCAGAGCAAAGGCTCGTTGCCACCCTGCGGCACTTGGTGATGGGGAGAAGCCTGCAGGACCTCAAATTCTCGACAGGCATCTCCCCCCAGGCTCTGGGGATCATTATCCCAGAGACCTGTTCTGCCATCATCCAGGTCCTGCAGAAGGAGTATATAAAGGTAAGATTTTTATCCTTTAACATCACATTTTATTGTATTTAATGTTTGATAATGTAATGTATTTCTTTCCTCATTCCCTAATTACCATGATTGTAATATGCTGTGAATGTCCCCTTTGTCCTCATGCATGCTGGAATTTTTTTAAATATTTTTTGTCCTTCATACATATTTGCCATCACCAACCTCCCCAGCATGCTCTCCTGAGCCTATATCCACCTCGTCTACTGAATTAACAATGTATTTTGTCAGCTCCATATAGTGCTTTACCCTAAACACCCCCTAAAATGTGTAAAATTGTGATTTGTGCTTGAAATTCAGGCAGAGTGCCAGAGGTTTTTTTTTGGGTCCCAAAATCATTTGCAACCCTCCCTCCCCCCAACTGCTAACTCAGCTGACACCAAGAAATTTATTCCATTAAAAAGGTACAGCAAGAGCAAGCGTATAAATAGAAGACCAAGAAAATAGAGACAGAAGGAAGAACTTAAGGATACGCGGTGTCCCAGATTCTTCTCAACAGGAAGATCTGCAAGAAATAATAAGGAAGATCTGCAACCCTTTAATGGATAAAGAAATAACCTATCCAATAAAAATCGAAAGAGTCCATAGATTAAGAAGGCCTAAAGATATCCCCCAAGAGAATCCAAGGGACATCATAGTGAGATTTGAGAACTGGGAAGATAAAAACAGAATCTTGGGAAATCTTAAGGGGAAGACGCCAATAATGTATGAGGGAAATAACATTCAAATGTTTCAAGATTTGTCTCAAGAAACCTTAAAAAGAAGGAGACCACTAAAACCCCTGTTAGCGATTTTGCAAGAACATGATGTCCAATACAATTGGGGTTTTCCCTCTTGCTTGATTGGCAGGAGAGAAGGCCACTCTGCGAGACTGAGATTTATTGAAGAAACCCCAGATTTTTGCAAAAGACTGGAGATACCAACGCCAAAAGAATACATGAAAAAAAGGTCAAGAAATCGAAATAATACATAGAGGCAGACTTATTGTTTTGAACTAGAGAGAAGATGTTCGGGGGCGGGGGGGAGGGGGTGAAAGAGAGGAGAGGGAATGGAATTTTTTTTTCCCCCCATCTCTTCCTCTCTCCTCCCCCCTCCGCAGTTGATGTACCGGGGCGGCGGGAGGTGCGGGATGGTCTTGGGGGAAAAATGGGGAACTTTCTACGAAGTCTAAAGATAAATAATGGGGATTGGGGGACCTGGTCTCTTGGCGTGTTCTGGAATCACCTCCCTGGAAGAGGCATCAATTGGAATAATGTCTATCTCGGATCATGCTCCTGTAATGACAAAGATAACATTTTATGAGAAAGAATATAAAAAAAGGAGTTTGGAGAATAAATGAAGATCTCATAGAAGATGCAGAAGTAAGAAAAACAATAATAATGGAGATAGAACAATACTTCAGTATAAATGATACACCAGATGTGAAAAAGGCGACAATCTGGGAAGCCCATAAAGCATATATTAGGGGAAAGTTGATTTCAATAGGAGCAGGGAAAAAAAAAGAAAGAGAAATGACTATGAAAAAAGTAATAAAAGAATTATATGAGCTAGAACAAAAGCATAAAACACAACTAGATAAGGCAATACATCAGAATATCGTTATAAAAAGGGGTCAATTAAGAGTTCTAATGGAACAGGAAACTAGAAAAATATTTATAAACGTAGCAAAAGAAAGATATGAGTGGGGAAATAAGCCCGGGAAATATTTAGCAAAAATTTCTAAGGAGAAAAAGACTCAAAATTATATAGAAAAAATAAAGAACGGAAAAGGTGAAATGAAATATAAGACAATGGATATTGCAGACGCTTTTACTACATATTACAGCTCATTGTATGCTATAAAAAAGAATGAGACACATCAGGAAGAAGAGATTAGGAAGGTCAAAATACAGGAGTATCTAACAGAGGCCAATTTACCAAAAATATCACTTGAAAATGCTGAGATGTTAGATGAACCAATCACCCAAGAAGAAGTCTATAAAGCTATAAAGGAGACACCAGGTGGGAAAAGCCCAGGCCCAGATGGGTTCACGATTAAGTATTATAAAAGATTTTTAGAACAATTAGTCCCAGTATTATGTGACTATTTTAATAAATTAGGGGAAAATGAAGAGATAAGAAGAGAATCCCTCCTAGCTAATATTTCAATAATATCCAAAAAAGGAAAAGATAAAACTCTGTGCTCCAATTACAGGCCTATAGCGTTGTTAAATACAGATACAAAGCTATATGCAAAAATATTAGCAACAAGACTAAAAAATAACATGCCAGAGCTGATAAATGTAGATCAAGCAGGTTTTGTGCCGGAAGGGAGGGAAGAGATAACAGTATAAGAACACTACTAATAATGAATAATCATAAGAAGAAATCCCCAATGCTACTCATTTCGATAGATGCAGAAAAAGCATTCGACTGAGTAGATTCAGGATTTATGATGGAAACACTCCAAAGCATAGGCCTAGGACCAAGAATAATAAAATGGATTAATAACTTATATAGACATCCTACAGCTAGGATTAAGATTAATGGAACTATGTCGTAAACTTTTGAAATGTTCAATGGAACAAGACAAGGTTGCCCACTCTCGCCACTCCTGTATGTGATAGCATTAGAACCATTGTTAATAAAAATAAGGAACAATGTGGACATAGGAGGGGTCAGAGTGGGGGATGAAGAGCACAAAGTAGCAGCGTATGCTGACGACATACTTCTTTATATGACTAAACCTAGATTATCTCTTCCCAACCTAATAAAAGTATTGAAAGAATATGGTAACCTTACGAACTTTAAGATCAATCCCATAAAAACAATAATATTGGACATAGGAGTAGATAAAAACGAAAGAAAACTATTACAACGAGAATTTCCTTTTACTTGGGAAAAAGAAGTACTAACATACCTAGGAATTAAAATAACACCTACCCTAGAAAAGTTATTTCAGGCCAACTATATCCCATTATTGAATGAAATAAAAGCAGACTTAAAACATATATCAAAGAGACCGGTCTCTTGGATAGGGAGGATAAACATTCTAAAAATGAGGATCCTACCAAAAATAACATATACATTTCAAATGCTCCCAATAGAAATACCACAAGGCTAATAAAAACAATAATATTGAAATATCTATGGCAGAATAAAAAACATAGAGTAAAAAACAACCTTCTAACTAGGAAAAAAATAAATGAAATGAACGAAAACCTTTGACGCCATACGTTTAGCGATTTTAGGAGAGATAAAGAAAGCAAACACACACTCAGGAGTGGAGAGAAAAGAGGTAATCTTATCCGTTTGCTGCATCTCCTTTTTCTGTGCTATCAGGAAACTTGGATGGGTCTTTGACAAGGTTTTAAAAGTGCTGGAGTTCAGATGTACCTGTGCTATCTGCTTGTCTGACCGTTCCATCCAGTTTTTCAATGTTTGCTGGCTCCTATTATCATCTTGATTCCACCGAGAGAGCACCAGACTGTTGGATGCTGTGCTGACCATTCCGGACTTACTGAATGATCCTTTGGACCTTCCTGACCATTCCTGCCTTGGTGTGCTTCTATGCTCGTTTGACCTGGTGTCGCTGACATCCAGGTTCACTGGCTCTCGTAAGAGTACCCATCTTCATTTTAACATTGACGTAATTTCTTCCAGATACACACTCAACCGTCCCTGGCCTCTGCATATGAATGACCCTTTGTTCGTGGCACATCTGCTGTTTGCCTTTTGGCACTGATGTATTTGGGTCTCTGATGTAGCCCTTATATATTTTTTTGTTGGGACTTATTTTTGTTCAAATTTTATTATTTTTTGCTATTTATGCACCTATATAGTTTTTTTTAGCACTGTTTATTTACACATGGTATTTGCCATTGTTTATACATACACATGGTCACCCATGGGTTTATATAGTTCACTTATTTTGTTTATTTTTAGCGCTACATTTTCTACTTTCACTCTTATATGAATTTTTGTCACATTCTTGTGTAGCAGCTCCCTTTTTTCTTTCCGCACAGGTTAGCGCAATAATTTTTCACATTCCATTATACACATACCTTACAAATTATTATTATTAAACAGGATTTCTATTGCGCCAACAGTTTGCGCAGCGCTTTACAAATGATTTAGAAGGTATTAAACTATGAAACCAGGGCACTCTGGCATAGTGCATTATCCAACAACAATTTTATTGAAGATATAATGTAACTACTCACAAACATAGGTAGTGCATGCGCTCATCCAGGCCACTACATGTGGTTCTAAACATAAATATCAGTATCGCTCCACACCATGTAACCACACTTGCCTCTTCCTGACATGGAATCGAGGCTTGGAGCACAATAGTCTGGGTGCGGTGACGACATCCTAGACGATGGTGTCATGTGACTTGCTATGGCGGATTGTGATTGGTTGGCTAAACCACATGTGATAGGGCTGCAAGCCAACCACATATAGCCAAATTCTATTGGCTGTAGGGTCCGCTCCACAGCGGTTTTTCATAGCTGATGATGGTTTTGACAGCTGATGCTGACTCCAAATAATTTATGTGTTTATATATGTAAGCGTGATACCAGACAATAGACAATATGCCCCAGTAGAAGGACCTCTTGTCTGAAACATGTCGGGTTGTGATTAACTATTTGTTTCTGGTACCACGCTATTCTTATTGTGATCCCTTTTAATTCCGGTTGCTGTTATCTGGACTTTTTATTCTGTTTGGTTTGCAATAAACCTGTTTTTATGGATTCAAGCACTATGTGGGGTCTTCTCCTCCTTTTGCATGTCCCTACGCTGGCTAAGTGAAAGTTACACCTTTTGGCCATACATTTGCCGGGGAGGTGTCTACACCTAGACTCAGAACATCCGACTTTCCCAGGTCGTCTATGATCGCCATCAAAGAACCAGTGGAACCTGCTGCACACGCCTATCCACCAAGCATC
Organism: Lithobates clamitans; assembly: GCA_037952925.1. NCBI lineage: Eukaryota > Metazoa > Chordata > Amphibia > Anura > Ranidae > Lithobates > Lithobates clamitans. The sequence goes on from JBBGZY010001461.1 coordinate 1,222,558, forward strand.
CATCTGGATTGGTTGATCCACAAGCCTGTATGACACCTAGCCATATGGCAAACATGTCCACCTGTTCCGGTAAGCGTATTTGCTCCTTCTATTTTCATCTGTGGATACTGAGTACCGGAATATTACCTCTGTGACCTGTATGGCACCCATGATAATTCCCTCGTCAATGTAGAACACATACTGTTCACACTGTTGGACACTTATATGATCATAATGTTTACTCAGCTGGACATTCATATGGTCATGAACTGCAATTTCTTTCTATGAGAATCACTTTTTACTTTTTTTTTTGTACAAACGGTTTTTCACACCATCACGCTGCATGCTTGATCATTACACATTTACAATGTGTTAGCCAATATTGATATTTATGTTTTAGCGCTGCATTTTTATTTTAGCATTTTTCACATTGTCACTACATTGTTGATGCTGCCTGCTATATTTGTCATCTCATTACCTTTCTATAGTAGAGCAACAATATCTTAACTTTAAAATTTTTCTCACTACATGTGGTTACAATCTCCTGGCTTTGCCAAAGCTTAAAGCTCAAGGAGGACATTACCAGGGTCCCTGCTGGCTGACGTGTTTCGAAAGTATGTCCTTCTTCATCAGGGTTTCCAAAGTGGACATTAGTTCTGGTGACCCTGGTGACTGTGATTTCTTCACTTCGTAGGGATCTCCTTACTTCCTGTTTTGGATAGGGGTCAGAAAGTGAAGGGAAATCTCCCCTATGAGATATAGATGGGAAAAACCCAGCAGGGGTTATAACCCCCTTACTGTATACAAAATAAAAAAAAAGTTCTGCCTTTATTTACACTTTAAAGCGGAGTTTTACCCAGAAATGGAACTTCTACTGATCGGATTCCTCCCCCCCTCCGGTGTCACATTTGGCACCTTTCAGGGGGGAGCAGATATCTGTCAAATCCAGGTATCTGCTCCCACTTCCGGGCATAGATCGCTGCACTTTGTGCGGCGAACTACGCAATGTCCAGCCCCTCCTCCTTCCCCCCACTGTCTTGTGGGAGACACACAGGGCCCAGAAGGCAGCAGGGACCATTCAGATCATGCAGCGCAACTCGCACATGCACAGTAGGAAACAGGGTATGCAGCCACAAGGCTTCCTTTCCTGTTTCCCTTAATAAGGATGTCGGCGCCTGCACCCAAAGCTGACCCGTATCTGGACAGGTAAGTGTCCTTATATTAAAAGTCAGCAGCTGCAGTATTTGTAGCTGCTGACTTAATTTTTTTTCCCCAGGCGGAACTCTGTTTTAAGCCTACATGTTTCAGCTCTACATGTGTGGCTATAACGTCAACAGTGTCTAGTTGAAATATATTGATATAATGATAGCCAGTCCATGACTTCTTTCAGTTGTCTCTGTGGATTGGTGGCCTGCTGTCATGTGTAATGTAAAATCTGTAACATTATGTCATGTGTAGTGTAAAATCTGTAACATTATGTATGTTTTCTTCTGGCTGCTTGGATACTTTACCATTAACTTGTATATTGGAATGAACTTTGAAACAAGGCTTCTAAATATAGTGACTTACAGAGTTGTTATTTTATGGATCAGTGCAATAATACTGTGATAGAAATCTCATCATGATGACTGTCTCTTACATGTGATAAAAGGCTTGTGCAGAACTATCAGCTGATTGCCTTATCAATTTCTGGAGTGCACATTGATCTTTACTGGGGCCTGTGCTATACAGTATGCTATCATGTTGTGCTGTATATAATTACACTGGAATAACTTTTCATTACAATTATTATTAAAGAAGCACTACTTAGTGATTGTGTTTTTTTTAATCAAATCTTGTTTCTCATATGATCATGTTATCCTAATATGGGTGCAGCACTCCCTGCTTTTTGCATTCCTGTTTGCAGTCTTTATAATAGACCAGGATTAGATGTTTTATTTCCTAGACTGTTTGATAGGTATACAGTTCCTGATTTATATCACTGTCCTTAATACTGGCCTATCAATTAGGCAGCAGGTATCAGCTGCCATTAGGTCCTCCTTCCATCATCTTTGCAACATTAGAAGAACCAAACACCTGATTCCAACAGAGGCTGTAGCATTAATCCATGCTTTTGCGACATCCAAATTGGTTACTGCAGGGTCCTCTACTTATAGTCTCTCTGAGAAAGAACTACATTGTTTGCAGCTGGTACAGAATGCAGCAGCCAGGATATTTACCCACATCACCCAATTCTTCACTCCCTAACTGGCTTCTAGGATATCCTTTTAAGATTGGCCAAATTACTTTCAAAGCCCCAAATAACTTGGGTCCTGCCTATCTGACAGGTATATAGAATAAACCTTTAAGAAATGTTGGATTTTATAGGCAATCGAAGAAGAAATATTATATTTATAAAATATATATTTTGTTATAGTAAATTACAATAAAATTCCCAAATTGGAAATGCAACACATTGTAACAATAATAGTATCAACTATACAAAAAGCTTTGTCAGACATAAAGTGGTAGTCCCCATCTACTTGCTGTTCCTTTCATCGGTATATTACAGAGGAATACAGTAGAAGGGGATATCCAATGCGTTTCAAATTGTACTGTTATAGACAAATCTTTCAGGGAATAATACCACTTCTGAAAAAACTGTTTCAATTAATGAACAATTAGTACATAACCATGTATTGTAATGCATATAAAATACACATAAACATAGAACACATATGCACTTACAATGTAAAAGCTTATTTAGCAGGAGCACTCCTCTAGATGGCAAGAAAACCATGCATCAGTGTATCAAAGACTTCCACCAAAGTATCAACATCCATTAGCACCTGGCTTTGGACTGCCCCAAAAGAAGATGTAAAAATTGCACTATGGGACAAAGGGGACAAGACATAGTCCCATAGTGCAATTTTTCCATTTTCTTTTGGGGCAGTCCAAAGCTGGTTGCTAATGGAAGTTGGTAGACCTAAGGACAGTACATGTTTTTCTACCATACTGTCCAAGTAAAAGCACCAACAGGTTTGAAATGACTAAGGACATAAATCTGTTTGCCAACAAACTGTTATTTAAAAGTATGTACTCAAGACAAACAAAAAAAAGAGGTAGAAGTTGCACCCAACCTCACAGCAGCTGAGTTCAGGGCAATTCGAGACCTGAACCTGCTGCTGCAGGAAAATGACACTCCATGGGATGTTGATGTGGATAGAGAGGAGGATAATGAAGTAATCTCAGATGTAGTTCAACAGCAACCAAAAAAATTCAAGAGAAAGTCCAATACATTTCCACCACTAAGTCAAAGTCCTGCTTTGGCACTATTTGTGAGACAAACAATGAAGGAAATATAAAATATGAGAAATGATAATGCCATACAAATTTGAGTCCCGAACAGAATTTGGCTCTCAAGGCTTTGAAGAAAAACTCGGAAATAATGATAAAGGCATCAGACAAGGGAGGAAATATTGTTCTTATGGATAATGAGATGTATGAGAACATGTGCCTTAAAATTTTAGTTTTACTGAAAAATTTCTTCATCCCTCGTTGACAGGTTCAGCCAAGATTTCTATCAGTTGGTGGATGAAGCACACAGTGAGGTGATTATTTCTAAGGACTTGTGGGATTTTGTCTGTACTAAAAATCCCTGTATACCCACTATGTATGCATTGCCAAAGCTACATAAGGACCTTCACAAACCACACGGGAGACCCATCATTTCGGGCAATGGGTGTGTCTCGGAAGCCATGAGTCAGGTAATTGATGATCATTTGAAACCTCATGTTATGAATCTGATATCCTACACCAAGGACACAATTCATCTGTTGCAGATTTTGGAAAATTTAGAAATCCCCAGTTCAGCTTTATTGGTTACGATTGACGTTGAGTCACTATACAACAGTATTCCACATGATTTTGGTGTTGCAGCTGTTGGAAGAGTACTCCACTAGAGAGCAACACATGAATGGAAATACAACACGTTTATACTCACCATGTTGGAATTCATTTTGAAACATAACGTCTTCGTCTATAAAGGCTCCCACTACCTCCAGGTACAGGGTGTGGCCTCTTATGCCAACCTGTACCTGGGGGAGTAGGAGAAAGAATTTTTGTCAAGTGATGAAACTTTTACATATACACAACATATTGTCATGTGGCAAAGATACATAGACGACCTGTTGTTGATTTGAGATGGTCCAGAGAGTAAACTAGTGAGTTGCCTTAACCATATGAATCGCAATAACCTTAATCTTTTTTTTACAATAACTTACGATTATCATAAGGTCGACTTTTTGGATGTAAGTATCCTAAAAGATGAAAATGGTAGAGTTACAACTAAACTATTCAGGAAGGACACTGCTGTCAACACGTTGTTGCATGCCAACAGTTTCCACTCAAAGTCCTTGAAAAAATCTATACTTTTCAGTCAATTTTTTGCGCATTAAGCGAAACTGTACTACAGACATTGACTTCCAATTGGAGGCTGATGCACTTACTAGCAGACTGTTAGCAAGAGGCTATACAAAATCGAGTCTAAAAAAGGCATTTAATCATGTCAAAATTATCAGAAGGCAAGACCTTATTTTCAACAAAAAAGAAAACAATAAGGAAGACAACACAACTAGAATAATACTCAGGATCCGAAGGATTCTCATGAAATATTGTCCAATTCTTACTGAGGACCCCATTTTGGGGTAACAAAAAATCCACAGATCACCTATAAAAAAGCAGGATCGATCGATGGGAAACTTGTTCAGAATGAATATAAAGGGGACTCGAGGGGGGACCCCTGTAAGACCTGGGGGGCACTTTCCCATGTGGGTCATGCTCCCAATGTTCTGTAATCAGAAGGAGGACACAATTCACATTGCCCAATGGTGATCACTTTTGGGTGAATGGGGGGGATTGGAACGAGATACTACTCCGGCGAGAGATGCGCTGGATTAGGTTTCTTAATGCTACTACACCACCGGGCCTCAATGAATGTGAAAGTTTTGGACCGTTTCTTGAGGGCTTTTCCTCAGGGAAGACTGATTGATATCCATATATTGTGATTTTTGTCATTTTTCATTTTTCCTCCTTACAATGTTGTTTGGTCTTTGATGATTAGGCTAAAATTGATTTTGGATAGGTCTTTTTTACCCTAGCCTGATATGCGAATTCTCCATCACTGTTTTGATTATTTAGAATAGGATGACACATCCTTTGGGTTTTTTCAACAATTGTAATGTAATGTCCCCACGGGGATGATAATAAATAAGTTTGGTAATTTATGCCTTATACATAGGTGTGTGCAGTCTATTGCATTAGGGTGTGCACCCCAAATCTCAAACACACACTATCAATCACTCACGATGTTCACTCAGAAAGAGAAGGGGCCAGTAAATTACATATTTACTGGCCCCTTCCCCCACTCATCCTAAAACATCCCTGCAGCAACAGTCAGCAGGAAAGGAGGGAAGCCAGCAGCACTGTGGGGGTGGGGAAGGGGGGTAGCCAGGGCAGTAGGGGGAATTTGTGCTTCACAGGGGATTAGGGTGTGCCTGGGCACACCCTGTGCGCACGCCTACGGCCTTATATAATATGTAATAGCACTGTCTATTTGGTTACAAGAGACTTTTTATTTTCTTTATTTATTTTACTTTAATGCTTAATTTTGGGGTCATTTTTGGTGGTTCCTCTTTATGCTGCATTGCTTGGAATCTTTTCTTTGATAAAAAGAAAAAACTGTAAACGCAAATATTTGTGTACATGAAGAAATATAGCAGGCAATATGAGAGCAATAACGGCTCAATCAGTGGTGTCACTTGGGTTGGTGTCACCTGGTGCGGTAAAACATGGTGTCACCACCCTGTCTAGCCTGCCCAGCACCATTCAGGTAGCGCACAGTCACGGGGCGCACCACAAACCAGCCCCTGTAAATGATCATATAGGGTGGTATAGTGGCAGGTTAGGGTAAAATAGGGTGGTATAGTGGTAGGTTGGGGTGGTATATGACAGGTTAGGGTGGTACAGAGCAGGTTAAGGCAGTATAGGGCAGGTTGGGGTGGTATAGGGCAAGTTAGGGTGGCACGGGGCAGGTTGAAGTGGCACAGGGCAGGCTGGGGTGGCACAGGGCAGGTTGTGGTGGTGCAGGGCAGGATGTGGTGGCACAGGGCAGGTTGGGGTGGTACAGGGAAGGCTGGGGTGGTATAGGGCAGGTTGGGTTGGTACAGGCAGGCTGGGGTGGTATAGGGCAGGTTGGGGTGGTATAGGGCAAGTTAGGGTGGCACAGGGCAGGTTAGGGTTGCACATGGCAGGCTGGGGTGGCACAGGGCAGGTTTGGCTGGTCAACGGGAGGCTGGGGTGGTATAGGGCAGGTTGGGGTGGCACAGGGTAAGTTGGGGGGTATAGGGCAGTTTGGGCTGGCACAGGGCAGGCTGGGGTGGCACATGGCAGGTTGGGTGGTACAGGGCAGGCTGGGTGGCACAGGGCAGGTTGGGGTAGCACAGGGCAGGTTTGGGTGGCACATGACAGGCTGGATGGCACAGGGTAGGTTGGGGTGGCACATGGCAGGCTGGGGTGGGACAGGGCAGGTTGGGGTGGCACATGGCAGGCTGGGGTGGCACAGAGCAAGTTGGGGTGGCACATGGCAGGCTGGGGTGGCACAGGGCAGGCTGGGGTGTCACACTGCAGGCTGGGGTGGCACAGGGCAAGTCGGGGTGGCACATGGCAGGCTGGCATGGAACAGGGCAGGCTGGGGTGGCACATGGCAGGCTGGGGTGATACAGGGCAGGTTGGGGTGGCACAGGGCAGGTTGGGGTAGCACAGGGCAGGTTTTGGAGGCACATGACAGGCTGGGGTGGCAAATGGCAGGCTGGGGTGGCACAGGGCAGGTTGGGGTGGCACAGGGCAGGTTGGGGTGACACAAAGCAGGCTGGGGTGGCACAGGGCAGGTTAGGGTGGTACATGGCAGGCTGGCATGGCACAGGGCAGGTTGGGGTGGTACAGGGCCATGAGGGGAGGGGGTGCTGCTAGACACAGCTATATTATATTAGATATAGGCACAGTAGCTGAGTGAGCTGGTCTGGTTATAAGACTAGCACAGCACAGAGGGTGCCAGACACTGAATCCTCCCACGTCCCACCAGCTCTCAGGTGGTGTGCCGGTACCATGGCAAACCCCCCCACCTATCACACCTTACCTCGGGCTCGGGGCGGCGGTGGACAACCCCTCACATGCTATCAGGGTGCCTGTACTTTACTCACACTTCCGGGCGCCGGGCGGAAGCTGGAGAGGAGACGAGGACAGCGTGAAGCTGCGCCGCCCGGGTGGAGATAGTGTGTGACACCATCGTCTATGAGATGTGACAGGCTCACTGGCTCAGTAGGGAGGAGGAAGAACTTGTACAACGAAGGACACACACCAGGCGCGGCCGCGGTGCTGGAAGTGTTGCTCCAGCAGGGTCAGCTGCAAAAAAAAAATGCCAGGGATTTCCTCACTGTCTGGAGAGTCGGGATGGTGTCACCCCTCTAGCAGGTGTCACCCGGGTGCGGACCGCACCCCCCCCTACCCCCCTAGCAATGCCACTGGGCTCAATAGTTCATACAGCAACAGTTCTTAGGGTGGGGTGGCAGGAGGCAGCTGTCCTCAGAGAAAAGCCAGCTCTGTAAGCAGATTAAGGAAGGGGGGAGACACAGGAAGTGCCACCCTAAGTGTAGTATATTAGATACAATTTATTAGCAAAGTAAGTAATGCACTTACAGGAAATAACATAAAAACAGGCTCATCTGTAAATGGTGGTGTCTACAGGTATAGATCGGCATCCAAAACGAGCGTCCACGGATCTGGCAGATGACTGGGGGAGCCTCAATCTGTCCTGTGGCCACCAGGAAGTCGGTCTGGGCCACAGTGGAGCGCAGGGAGATGACGTCACCAGGAAGCAGAGAGACACCAGGGATATAACAACTGAATAAAAGAGGCTATGCACTCAGAGCATCAGCTCCATCTACAGGCCTAGGGGGGAAGTGCTGGAATGATCGTATTTATATGTTTGGGCTCGTTGTAGGACAACAGGCTCCAGCACACCTGATGGTCATGGGATTGCTAATCACAAAATGGGTCAGCCAGACACTGAATATTAATTTAAACCTACCCAGGGATATTTAAGAGCACAGCAATAAATAATGTGTGAATTTAAATGGAAACTAAATGTCCATGTAAGTATCCATAAATAAAAAAGAGAAGGGGATGGAGCCCGCAGAGTTCATAAAAACATTATATATATATATATATATATATATATATATATAAAAAAAATAACAATATATATCTCTCTCATAGTCACAACATGTATACACATGTAAATAGCGTATACACGCCCGTGTATTAACTTATAAAATAATAATAATAATAAAAGCTTTCACAACATAACTAAGAAATAATAAAAGGCATCGTTAGACAATTGACAATTGGATTGGCCATATATGCGCATACATACATACATACATATATGCACACATATATATACATATGTACAAGCATGCACACATATGCAAAACCATAATAATGACCATCATAACCACAATAAAAAATGTATAGAGAAATGGTATTGCGTATACAAATAATACAATAATAATAATAATAACAATAATACCCACATGTAATACTACTAACCACATGTAAAACACATATAGCCAGCCACAGGTCTGATAGAATATTGTTGGGGTGTGCAGATGGAGAGATCCATGTACACATCACAACGACGTGCAAGTGTGCATGTATGCATGTGCATTCACACCAAATAAGCACATACACAAGATTCCACACTTCTCAATGAAGGGATAAATCGATAAATAAATGGACGGATCTGATTGTATGGAGTTGTTATGGGGTGTGTGTATAGATTAACCTTAGCAATATGACATGTGTGTATCTCACTAAAGGGATGTATACGGTGCGTCCATATCAATTATTACTAAATATATATCTATGCCAAAATGTGTATACGCTGAGGTAACACTACTTAGCACTATAACTAGGGTACTTGCTATGAGTGGAATAACGGATAGGAGAACGGGACCATAAGTGTCTGCTGCAAAAGATGGGGAAAATGAAAATGATTATAAACAAGAAACTGATGACGTAAACCGAGAAAAAACATAATAGGCTATTAGTTATAGTAGGGTATGGAATTCTATTTCTCCGTTTAACCCTCCAGGTGCCAAAGTCCCTAAAGAGTAGATCCAGAAGGATTCCTGCTGGCATGAATCGTTCAGCCGCAGGAAACGTCTCCGGAATGGATTCTAGGACCCAGACCTTCAGGCCCAGGGTGGATTTTTTGTGTTGACATAGGAAGTGTTTGGGAACGCTATGGTGGTCACGACCCTTTTCAATAAATCGTATCTAATATACTACACTCAGATTAGTGCTTCCTGTATCTCTCCCTCTTCTGGAATTTTTTCCTTGCTGGTCATCTCCATCATGGCCGCTATCCTGGTCTCTGGATGTTGCGATCCTTGAGACAGGATATGATGCGGTAACGGTGGGCGTGGCAGTGACGCGATCGCGCACGCTGACACAAATTGCGTCACTGTTTTCCCGTGCATGCACAGTACATCAGGGACACCAACAGCATCCATCCTGCTGGTTATTTCCATCATGGCATCCATCCTGGTCTCCGGATGTTGTGATCCTTGAGACAAGATATGATGCGGTAACGGTGGGCACGGCAATGACGCAATCGCGTACTTGCGTCACTTTTTCCCGCGCATGCGCAGTATAACTGGGACGCTAACAGCACCATCCATCTAGAGTATAGATGCTCCATTGATGTGGAGCTAAGCTAAACATTCCAAACTTGCTACCAGTGCTTTGCTACATGCTACAGCTGATATTCACAACGTGAATTCATCTGTTAAAATGCACGATTGGACATAGGTTCTTTACAAGTTAATTTATCATTTTTTGAATTCAGGCAGCTACTGGGCAACCTTTCGGGCAATATCATCTAGGTTGACTCACTATCCCTTGGAATAGATACTACTTATCTTCCCAGGGATTTACCATAATTTTTTTGTCTTGTCCCCTTTGTCCCATTTGTCCTTTGGAAAAATTGCACTGGGACAAAGTGGACAAGACATAGTCCCGTAGTGCAATTTTTCCATCTTCTTTTGGGGCAGTCCAATGCCGATTGCTAATGGATGTTGATACATTGGTGGAAGTCTTTGATACATCGATGCATGGTTTTCTTGCCATCTAGAGAAGTGCTCCTGCTAAATAAGCGTTTACATTGTAAGTGCATATGTGTTCTATGTTTATATGTATTTTATATGCATTACCATACATGGTTATGTACTAATTGTTCATTAATTTAAACAGTATTTTCAGAAGTGGTATTTTTCCCTGAAGAAGATTTTTCTATAACAGTACAATCTGATACACGTTGGATATCCCCTTCTACTGTATTCCTCTGTAATTTACCAATGAAAGGAACAGCAAGTAGATGGGGACTACCACTTTAAGTTTGACAGAGCTTTTTGTATAGTTGATACTATTATTGTTGCAATGTGTTGCATTTCCAATTTGGGAATTTTATTGCAATTTACTATAATAAAATATTAAAAAATACATTATATAAATATAATAATTCTTCTTAGATTGCCTATAAAATCCCACATTTCTTGAGGTTTATTCTATATACTATTTAAGAGATGATGGTAATATACATGTGTGGCTATGGCAATCATTAAATTGCCTATCTGACAGTTTACCCACACTTCATACGATCCTCAGAGAAAGAAAATTACTTATTACCAGAGTCATCTTAAATAACTTTTGGATCTTGTGCTTTCTGTCATGCAGCACCCACAATATGGATCTCACTCCCATCCATGTCAGGAAAGCACCCTCTTTGAGTGTTTTCAAATGTAGATTCAAGACACATCTATTCACCCAGGCTTATAACAATTCCTGACAAATCTTTATTTAAAAAACCCAACACCACTTTGGTAGGTACATTGAGGGAGAAAGAAATAGAAATATAATCATTCTTTTTTTTTATTAATAAAAAGACAAAACAGTGTCTGTGTGGTCTAATGCAGCCAATTAGATTCAAGCTTTCTATTTTCCATTGGCGCTTAGGGTGCACATAAAGTATTTGTTTATATTCTGTGTAAGGTTATATGTGGCCAGATAGTAATATGATCATTTGAGCAATTTCAGACCATTCTTCATGATTATAGCGTTGTGTAGGCATTATCTAATCGCAACTACTCAAATCTTCTAAGCAATGGATATGCCCATTATTTTAAAAATTGATATCATAAATCAAATTCCTAAAGATCAGCCTCACTGATCACTTTCCTGTAAAAAAATATAAGTACTTATAGTATCCCATCCACCATAAATGCACTGGGACCAGCCACTGAGGGTAATGGCTGGACCGTACCATGTTACCTTGTATATGTGCATGGGATGGCCATTATTTTTTGACCTGATGTCTGGTATGTGGTTTATGAGGTGGGCAGGGAGAGGGCAAGAGGATTCCATTACCGATTTGCCTTTTGATTTAACGTTGAAAAGTCCATGGGAATAGATGCTGATTCTTCATGTTTCTGCATTGAAACTGTAACAAACCTCTTACTATGCATGTATCGCATCTACACATTCCAGGATACTTCTGGCTGACCATGTGTAAGGGAAAAACGATCATTTAAACTATCTGAACTTGTTTTAACAGCCAGACCATTATTCTCTCAAGATAAGGCAGGTGCTGGGTCTGAGTGTACATAAGGGGAGCACGCAGTGCATAAACATAAATACTTGACTGAAACAATTGTGTAGGTTATGTCACAATTGTTTTACTAAAGGGTCACTATGTCATGTCCCTGGCCAGTTTGTACTAGAAAGATGGTTGAGATGACCCAATATATCCTCTGGTGAGATAAGAAATCTCTTTTGTCAGCCATTCAGGTGTGATTCCTCTAAGTGGAGAGTGACACAAGGGTTATTACTCCAGGGAATTGTTATCTTGGAAGTAAAGCTGGTTCATGCTAGGGGATAAACTGGGTGGGAGGGGTCAGAGTGTTTGACAATTCTTGCTGTGCTTGCATCCTGACTTACTTCATCAATACTGCATGCAGCTGTAGGGAGCTGGCTGTGTTCTCTGCTGCAAACCCAGGACTAGCAGTTCTCTCTCTGTAGCCTCCCTCCAAATATACCTACCCCCTCCTCCTCTCTTCATCACAGTCTTAAATACTCTGAGTGGAATACAATACAAAGAATTTGCAGTCTTGCTAATGTCAGCTTCTGCATGCTCTGAATAAGCCAAGAGGAGCCCTGAGCAACTCAGACATATTCCCTCTTCTAAGGTAAGAGAATTCAGTTTTTACCGTCACTACTACAACAACATAATGTCAATAAACTTAGTAACTAGATCCAGAATGAAGGAAGCCTGCACACTGAAGACAGCTTTACTGTGCAATGCAGATTGAGATGTCAGAATGCAGGTGCAAGCATCATGCCTAATGGTATAGGTATGTGCACCCTGTACTTTGCCGGATGCTATATTCAGGAAATGATTCAAAACATGGCATTGAATGCCAGTTAACACATTACTATTCTCTTTGAGAAAATATTCTGCTAGGCTGGAAGCATGCAGGGGCATCTGCCAGACCCCTTCTGTCAAAAAAGCAGTAATTGGTGCAGTTGGTATGGCTGAGCACATTGACCATTTAGCGTCTGCACCAAGAAACTTACTTACTTACTCACTAAGGCAATTAAATGCATAACTTGTACAACGCCATTAACTGATGTCTAGTCTAATATTTCTTATACTATACTTATTACATAACCTGCCGCAGTTACTTATTGTGGCAGAGTGTCACATAATAATTGACATGAAAGGACAGGATCATCCATTGGTCTGTAGCACTGCTGCCACTGTCGCAGGGCTAGCTGTCACTCTGTACTGCACATGTGAACTATATATAGAGCAAATACATACAGAGATACATGTGAAAGTGGTGCATTGTATTAAAGGGAGAGTCAAGCATCTTTTCTTAAAAAATGTCCAAAACATATGAATCTAAAAAAAAAATAAATGTATAAACATTTAACACTTTACAAAATGAATAACATTGTAGGGTGACAAGACCGTATTTAATATTTCTCTTCCCATTGTCTAAACTGCATTGCCATTGTCATTATCATGTTAAGAGATTTAACCACAAATTGTCATTTGCCTCATTCACAACAAACTGATTTCAATGTATTGAAATCTAGGTGACTGACAGCATGAAATTTAATTGCTCGGTAGCATATTTAGATTGAATTTCCCTTGTAATTTAGCCCTGAATCTAATACAGAACAGTTGAAAACTTTAAACCACCCAGAAAATAAGTGAGTACAACAGTGGCGTTGTTGTCATAGTGATCAATACATAAAATGAAAGGTGAAAGTTATCGGCTGCAGTTCAAATGCTCCATATTTTTTCAGATTCATGAATTAGACCTTTTGTATGAGTATATTTCAATTGGAAAGTAGTGTTTTTTTAAATATTCAGAAGAGTTATTTTCACCCTTGCCAGAATTTATACAAAAAACCCAGCCAGGTACAGATTCTTTTTTGAATACTTAGTTGATGTAAATTCAGGCTAAACTTTTGTATATTGTACTGTAATTACCGGTATAATTAAAATACCTACATATTCCTTATGGAAAACCCAATGTATACAAATGTAAAATAATACAAAATGCACAGTACATGATTAAATAGATAGATACTACTTGTGGGTTTTTAAGAACATATTATCTTGTATGGCAGAAGAAGACATGTTCATGAATGGTAAATTCAAAAAATCCCTGACTCAGCATACTCCCCTTTCATGTGAATAGGAAGATCATACAAAAAGTGCCGCCTAGTTGTATTTATTAAAAAAATTGCAGAGCCATTAATTCTGTTAAACTTTATGTACATTAATTTTGTAATTGTTGTTTATTCATGCAGTATAGAGTAAATCAGGATATGCATTATGGCCACTAGATGGAATTGATATTCATAGGAAATACATAATTTATTAGTAAAAAACACACACAAGACTAGTGTGAAACTCAGCGCTAGAGCCCAAGAACTGCAAAGTTGTAAATAATAAAGCCCATAAATAGTATTGATTATGTAGAGATGTCAATCTTTAAGAAGAAAAAATAAAAAATAATTAAGATAAACTAACAAAAAGTCTCTTGTAGTAAAGTTCTAAAGAATAAGAAACTCTCAGAAAGTTTGTGTAGTGTTGGCTGCTGGCGATGGCGAGGCTGCTTCCGGTGTGGGCTGGGGACCCGGTAACTGTGAAAAGAAGAGGGCTGGAAAGGAATGGGAGAGAAGCGCCAAGCCGATCTAAGTGCAGCATCGTTTTAATGAATGGTTAAAAATAGATAGTGTGAATAGCGGTATGAATCAGCTGATTGACCAAAGACTTTGGTGGGCTGACCCAAGCTGTCCAAAATAGAGTATTTTCTCAAACCCCTCTATTTTTATTAGGATTCAACCTGGAGAGAAAATAGCCCAATAGCATTTGATTTTGCCCCAATTTGCCCAGAACAAATGTATATGCAGTTTCATAAGACAATATCTTGGTGAATTTTTCATAAATACACCCCTAGGTAAACCCTTTCACAGAAGACAGCAACACTAGATCCCTTCCTGTCTTCTTTTTTATTAATATATTGGCTGACTTCCTCTTTGTAATATAATTTTTCCATTAGAAATCAAAATCAACTCAACTCGTTTTGCACAAACAAGACTTGAATACAGAAAGTTTTCCGCCATATAAATCTTCAATCAACATTGTTTGGAATTCTATCTAATAATTGGTTTATGGTTCCATAATGGTTTTGGTTGTTAATACTGTACATCTCTTGATCTAAAGTCTCTTAAAGATGAACTGGTAAGTTTGGCCACATCAGCCAATCAGATACCATATTTAATTATCTTAGTGCAGCATAGGAGAACTGACTGGTAATGATCACCAAGAACTGTTTTTCTTATAAATGTCTAGTGACAATAGTCTCTTGTCAGCTGTTTTGGAGCCTATACGTTGAGAAATGAAAAGTATTTAATTGGGGTGATTGGATGATTGTTGTGGGGCTTTTGGTAATATGGGCTACAGATCTGTAAGATCTACTCTTTATAACCATGTGAGACCTATGGGAGTTTCATCTAAACCTACCATCAACATATCTGTCTTGGAGTTAATTTCATTTACCGGTATATTTATTTATCTAAATATACCATACAGAGAAGAAAGAAGACCCCAAGCTTTAGTTTGCCCAGGCAATTCAAGGTCTAGTAATTGGACTGACTAAATAATAGTGCATTGGAAAGCTCTGGATATTCATATATTTATTTGACATTCCATGTTCAGCTGAATCCTAGAAAGTACATTTAGCAATCAACCTGCATACTATGTAGTAATTTATATTAATTCTGTGAGTTATTTTTGGAGGGAGTCAAAAAGTAAAGTAAAGTAACAAATTGTAAAGTAAGTATCTACACATCAGTGTTGGCCAACTTTTTATTCTTGCTTTTGTGCCAGCTCCACCAAATAACTACAGAATTAAAATTGTACATTTTGTGTGAAAACAATAAAGACAAAAGCAGTGTCCGTGACAAAAGAAAGACAAAAGCAGTGAAAGACAATAGCAACACTGATAGCAGTGAAAGACAATAGCAACACTGATAGCAGTGAAAGACAATAGCAACACTGATAGCAGTGAAAGACAATAGCAGCAATGTATAACCCTACTTGATCAGTGTATTCTGACAGCAGGGAGGTCTCCCTGCTGTCAGAATATAATAGCTCAGCAGGGAGAATTCCTACATCCACATTGAGTGTGTGGATGGGGGAATAGTGTCTGCTTTTTTTTTCATTCAATCTGCTGGTTGAATGAAACAAAAATGACTAATTTATGGGCTGCTTTAGTCTTCATTTCAGGAAAAAGTAATACATGTAGGGACCCCACCCTAAGCAGTAGAGTCCCTAGAATCTAGAGCCTAGACTAAATTTAGTGTTGTGAGGCTGTGGTCAGCTTGAGCAAGGCCTGCTAGTTCTACTGTCCTCAGATTTTCCCTAAACTCAGTGTTATTGTTACACTGGTAATAGTGTAAATTTGGCCATAGATGGTTGATTTTTTTCTTTAGTCAGCAGAACATTATATTCTGACAGCAGGACTTCCTGCTGTCAGAATACACTGATCAGTGGCTGCAGCCACTGGTAGACAAAAGTTTTTCAGTTCGTCTTTTCAACAGAAGAGTATCTAAAAATCAACTTCTGTCAAGCAGGGACAGCCACATAGGGATCGAGTTATAAATATGTATGCCTCGCTGGCAAACCACTAGATGGTTTATTGCCAGTGGGGCATGATGGACAAGGAAATAAATATTTAGGGTGACCCTGAAAAGCTATGTTGCCTCTCAGACTTTTCCTGGTGAGGAGGTGTGTGTTGCTGAGGTTATTGTCTTCCGAACTTTTCCTCCTGGGATGGGTGTGCTTTGCTACAGAGAGGCCAAGCCTGGTGTGTGTAGCTTTTATCTGTCTTGCTGGAGGAGAAGGTGATCACCTGGATTGGAGCATTGGATTAAACCTTCATCTACTGTCATGGAGTGCTGGGAAGAATTACTGCTGGTGGACGTGTGCAATCTCCATCTCAAATGCCAGTTTTCCAGCATGTTCTTCAGCAAAATTTCACCCATAATGCTCCAACCCAGGTAATCACCTTCCTGTTTCATTTCTTCTCCAGCAGGACAGCTAAAAGCTACAAGTCCCTGGCTTGGGTTTCTCTGTAGCATAGCACACCCTTTCCAGGAAGTAAGCTTGGGAGGACAAGAACCCCAGCAAAACATGGACAGAATTTAAATAGAGTAACTCCTGCTTTCCTGAAATGTGCTGGAAGGCACATTGATGTCACTGGCACCGATAGGGAATAACAGAAGTCAGGGTCCAATGAACATGTTTTTAACATGTTTCTTCTAATTCTTTCAGTTTTTGATTTGGGGTGGGGGCTTAGTAATAAGTGGATCTTGTATTACTATGAAATCTACACTTTAAACATCATGCTACCCTAGGCGTACTTGAATGATGTTGACCATTTGCACAAGTTCTGCCCCTTGTGTCATGTTATTGTTTTGGCGAAGACTAGTACTAGAATGCACAACTAAAGGCAGCATGCTCCAAAGTCCAACAAACAGGAAGGAAGTTAAGCTTGGCATCCACCACCGACCACCAGGTACAATGGCTTCTCCAAAGAGCATCTGCACTCTTCACTCACATTCAAGTTTTTAAAGAATGCAGCCACGCATTGAGATCTCCAGCCTTTCAAACAAGCATTATTGTACTAGACAGATTGTGAGCTACACAGGGATCCTGATGTGATCTCTGATCTGTCTGACATAATAAAGCCTGATTGAGATGCTTGAAATCTCAGTGTGTGATTACATTCTTTTTTAACTTACATAGAAGTAGCATACTGTCTGCTTTTTATGCAGAGATGCTTTTCACCTATACAGACCAAGAACAGAAAGTTGTGATGGTCCACTTGCTGAATGTAGCTACAAATCTAACCTTGTCCTCTTTTATTTTTGATCACCTCTCCATCTCATTTTTGAGAGTGATCACATACAGTATATAGAAGTATAGAAAGTGAATCTCATTAGTAGGGACACAGTCAACAATAAAAGCCTGGGGAGGGTAAAAAAATAGAAGCACTACTGCACTTGTGGAACCCCAGAACTAAATTTTATTTGTAATAACCAGGATAAGCCAACATGTTTCAGGCTTTCAGCGGGGCCTTAGGGTACTGTGCCAGTTCCAGTTTAGGGTCAGTTGCCTGAAATTTTTTTAAGAACTGTATATAGGAGGCCATAGGTGTGCACACAGGGTGTGCTGGGTGTGCCCAGGCACACCCTAATCACCCTGTGCAGCACAGATTTCCCCTACTGCCCTGGCACCCCACTCCTTCCCTCTGCAGCACTTCTGGCTTCCCTCCTTTCCTCTCCTGCCGGCTGTTGCTGCGAAGATGTTTTAGGATGAGTGAGGGAAGGGGCTGGTAAATATGTATTTATCAGCCCCTTCCCTTTCTGAAAAAACATGGTGAGTGATGTGAGTACTAGTGAGTAGTGTGTGTTTGAGCTTTGGGGTGCACACCCTAATGCAATAGGCTGCGCACACCTATGTAGGAGGCCCAGGACTAGTAAAGCTGCCTGCTCTTCTGTGCATAATACATTATGACAAAATAGAGCAAAATTAGCAGTCAAGCGTGCATTACCCTTACCACTTTGTAAAACAATACAAACCTTGCAGAAGTTTTACTTATTACAACTCCAGACTCTTTTTGTTATACAGTGCAAGAAAATAGTTGGGGTTTTTTTTTGCAAGTCTATTGGCCAACTAGTGGAAAGCAAGTGCTGGTATTTTATCTCAACACTTAAAGTGGTTGTAAATCCTCAAGGTTTTTCACCTCAATGCATTCTATGCATTGAGGTGAAAAACCTCCTGTAATGCTGCAGCCCCCCGAGCCCCCGTTTTACTTACCTGTACCCTCTCTTTCTCGCCCAGGGGAAAAGCACACCAGCAAAAGCTGATGTCTTGGGTCCTGATTGGATGAATTGATAGCAGCGCAGTCATTGGATCCCGCTGCTGTCAATCAAATCCAATGACTCTGGTGCTGGGGGGCAGGGCTGAGTCCTGCTTTCTGTGTCAATAGACGCAGAAGCAGGACTTGGGAGCATGCCCGCATGGATGTCCCGATTCTACGACAGGGCACTTAAGAAGAGGATGAGCTTCTAGCGCCGCTGAGGGACCCCAGAAGAGGAAGTACGGGGCCACTCTGTGCAAAACCAACTGCATAGAGGAGGTAAGTATGACATGTTTGTTATTTTATGTTATTTTTTTAAACTGAAGCTTTACAACCCCTTAAAAAAAAAACTTGGAAGTGAATGCTTATAAAAATAGAAAAGTCACATTTTAAGAACAGGCGCACTTTAAAAAAAGTTCACTAGTCTTGTAGGGCCCTTTAGGGATGTTCAAGCCTTTTTTTTTTGTTATTCTGGGTATCTAAGGATAAGCAATTTATAGATAGGTGGGTGGAGTCTAGATAAGAATGTAGTCCACAAACTCAGCAAAAGAGGAATCTCTGGGAGGAGGGAGAAAGATGGACTGCGGAACGCTGAATAAGTGGCCCATGTGGGGGTTTCTCCTTAGGGAGGAAATGTGCTCCCCAAACCCCCGTACACACGGGCTTCTGTCGGGCAGCATCGGCTGGTTCAATAGAAACTGGCCGATATTCGGCCTGTGTGTACTGCAGCCAGTCTGACAGAAGCCAGGTGTTCGGCCAGCTTCTGTCGAAGGGGCATGACCGAAAATGGACTGCCGACCAGCTCCTGGTCAGCGCTCTCAGCCAACAACTGCTGTGTTCTGGCAGGGGGGCCGTCCCCCTGTCATAACACAATAGAACAGCAGGGGAGATTGCTGTATTAACATCGGATTGTTAGTTCAGCGGCTCCGACCTAAGCTGTCAGTATTTTTCGTTCAGCCTGCTGGGTTAAATGAAAAAAAAACTAACACTGTGTACTAGGCTTAAGAAAGACTAGCAAGGAGAAATTAATGCTAAATAGTTTTAGCATGAATATTCTTAAAGAGAACCTGAATACACTTAAAGAGAAAAAATGTTTACTGTGTCAAATTGACTTAGTTACCAAAAAAATGGAAAAGCTTTTGTTTTTTACAGGAAACTGTTCTGGTTTATCCTGAAATGTAAAGTTAAATTTATGCTTGGAAAAAAATACCAAACCCAACTTTACAAAACTGCGCTCTGTACTACATGACAATCTACATGATAATAAATGGGATCAAATTCTTGAAACAAAGAACACTGAGTGAAGTGGGGTGCTTTAAAGAGGACCTTCAGCCTACCCCCTCATTTTCTTTATACCCTCACAGTATGGGTACTCGCTCAGCCACCAGATCCAGCATTGTCCCGCTGACATCCTTCTGTCAACAGACAGCGCTTGGTTCCTTGCTGCCATCTTACTTGTGACATCATCGAGAGGCCTGCTGGCTCTTCCAGGTTCAACCAGTGAGGCCTTGCCCCATCCACTTCGCACAGCAGGAGATTGTGACCAGCTCTCTATAGAGCTGGTTCACATATCTCCGCAGCGGCTCCGGTGCGATTAGCACTGGAGCCCTGTGTGTCTTTTGGTCCATTTCAGGTCTGAATTCAGACAAAAATTTGGGCTGAATTCGGACCTGAAATGGTGAACAGAGCCGCACCGGACTCCTGCTGTGAGCTGCTGCGTGCTCATATGTGAACCCAGCCTTAAGCCCTCCTGGGATATGTGATGTGCATATCCCAGAAGGCCTAGCAAGCACTGTGCATGTCATTCACCTACAGGAGGGGAAGAGAGGTCAAGATAAGAAGGGGGAGCTTCACATAGAGTGTGAAGATCCGCTTTAAGGACATATTAAACAATGAAATTCATCTGGAGAGAATCCAGAGAAGGACCTCAGTTATGAGGAATGACTACACACATTAAACATATTCCCACCAGTGGTGAGCATCCAGATAATGATCTACCAGAGGAGTGAGACCTTTATCTCCACCATAAGGGGGACACAGCCAGTAGGAGTCAGAGAACAGCCCACCACCAGGGCAGCCACCAGGGCAGGAGACCAGTTAGCTGTGGTAAAGACATCTAAGGTCAGCAGGTCCCAGAGGTCAGCCTCTATCGGTTTATTGGGGAGGAGAAGCCCACAGCCACAGTTAATCCTATCACCCCTGCATAGAAGGAGCCAGATGCCACAGTTCCAAAAGGTGAGCCAGTGGGGAGCGATAGTAGTGGGAAAACAGGATTTGGTTGGCAACTAATTCACCTGCAGTCCAATTCAGCTGTCAAGACCTGTGACGTTGACTCTAGAGGCAGCTTAAATCCTGAATCCTGGATTTTACCATTAGGTATTGAGGAAACAAAATGGCAACCACCTTTTACCAAAAGCTGTCGAGTTTAAGAGGGTTGCTGTTGTGGCAAAGGACAGCAGCTCACTAACATTCACTCTGTCAAGTTTTTACTAAAGCTTTCCAGTTCTTTAAGGCTCAGTTTTCAAAGTTGAACTAATCCACTACTTTAAGAGGCAATCCCCAGTATTCCAAACCCCTTCCTTCCTATCCTTGCAACTGAGGGAGGGGGTATATCAGCTTTTGTGTGGATGTCCAGCTGAAGTTAAGTCTGGGTGAGCTGCTTTTGTGCCAATCGGCAGCTGCTCACTGATGATCTACATATGTACAGAGGAGAAAGCACTTTGTAAAGTTTCTCCAGCAAGTCTTCAAGTTTTCAAGTTCTAATGTCAAACTAAACTACTACTTTAAAGGGGCAATCCTCCCTTTCTAAATCCCTTTCCTCATATCCTTGTAACAAAGGGAAAGGGTACTTTGGCTCATATTCAGATATGCCAGGCTGAAGTAGGTTCTGGTGAGTCATTGCTGTGGGCTCAGGCAATTAGAGAAGCCTACCTAAGGAAGGAAACCCTTGTAAAGTTATTTGTTCTCAAGTTCTTGCATGCAGGAACTGAACTGCCACCCAACATAGGGGGCAACCCTTGCTATTTCCCAGAAGAAACTGTTCTGAGCTCATTGAAGGAGACGCTTGCAAGGATTTACTTTCTACCCAGTAGGGGAAGGATCCCTTGCGAAAGTTTCAACTACTTGCTCTACATTTGTGAAAAGGAGATGAGGCTCCTGATGCTGCAGAGGTGGTGTCACTGCTAGTGGACTTTGGCAGAGCCAGAACCCAAACAGTCTAAAGGACTTTTCCACTGTTCCTATGTGTTGCTCAGTCTTCCTGGCTAGGGAGCTCTATTTTATAGCAGGTCATATTCATATGAAGATATCTAGATAGATTAGACTATTGTCTATTTGTGCTTTGTTTTCCAGGGCTCTGGAGGATTCAACAAGGCAAAATTCAGCCTCACTGTATATATGTTGCTTATATAAAGTAATGCTGATACAAATGCCCTTTATGCCCCATAGGGGCCTGGTAGTGTATTTAGGCAACTAGGTGGCATGATTTCACTAACAGTAGGATAATATAGTCTTTTAAGAAAAATATTTGACTGATATTTTAATTTATGTGCTTTGTAGTAGGTTGTGCATAATGCCAAACGGTTGGCCCAAATATACAGATCCATTACATGGTTACATACAGTAATCAAATGGTCCATGGTAAGTGTGTCATAGCATCGATGGCGACCCAACACGTTTCATGAGTTCAGTCTCACTCTTCAGGGGTTGATGCATAGACATAATCTATAAAGTATAATGGTTAAAAGATATAACATAGTGCTGAACATGGAAATGTATCAGGTAGGTTGAAATGTGGGAATCAGACTAAGGGATTCATACTCACAGAGATGCAGGATGCCGCATGCCAAAGTCCCACCGGTATCAACCGGCAAACACAATGTACAGCGGCACACACACATACACACACACGTTGAACTGGATGGACTTTTGTCTCTATTTAACCTTACCAACTATGCAACTATGTAAAAAAACAATATATGTGACTTGACATTCTGTTTTTTGGCTGAGAAAAAGTGTGTAAGGTGTGCTCTGCACATGAGGTAGATGGGGGTAACACTAGAGGAACTGGACACCATGGGAACAGCTTGTGAAGGCCTAGCAGATATCTGTTCTGTGTCCGTGATAAAGAATAGGTGGGTGTTGGATGGCACAACCACTGACACTGCCTGTGTAACTTGGGACCTAGAGTTCCAGTGTTGAGAGACTTGGGGTGCCCGGAAAGGCCTATATGTATGCTGCTGGAGCTCACTCCCCCCCCCCCACCCCCCCATGACTCTGCCTGAATGTAAAAAGGGAGTGCTAGGTTTCATAGTTACATAGCTGGTAATGTTGAATAAAGACAATAGTCCATCCAGTTCAACCTTTGTTGGTGTGTGTGTGTGTGTGTGTGTGTGTGTGTGGTGTTAGTGTAGATGATTATTTCCCATATCCCTGGATATTTTGTTCGATAAGGTGCACATCCAAGAGTCTTTGGAAACTATCCATACTTCCTGTTGACACCACTGATTGTGGAAGAGACTTCCACATCCTTACTGCCCTGGCAGTGAAAAACCCCCTATGCAGCTTAGGGTAAACCGCTTCTCTTCCAATCTTATTGTGTGGCCCTGTGTCATCTTACACTCCTACTTACACAGTGTTTACCATTGAGATATTTGTATATTGCTATCATCTCTCCTCACAAGTGTCTTTTCTCCAGGGAGAATAAATCCATCCTCTAGCCCCCTTATTCATTTTGTTGCCCTTCTCTGAACTCTCTCCAGCTCTAGCAAATCCTTTTTGAGGATTGGTGACCAGAACTGGACAGAATACACCCACATTTATATTTTTTACCCCCAAGTGCATTACTTTACATTTTTCAATGTTAAACCTCATTTGCCATCTACTTGCTCACTCCATGAATATATTGAGGTCTTCTTGTAAAGTTTCTATATCCTGCTGTGAAATTATTGCCCTACTTATTTTTGTATTGTCTGCAAACACTGAGATTGAGCTAATTATCCCTTCCTCTATATCAGTGATGGTGAACCTTGGCACCCCAGATGTTTTGGAACTACATTACCCATGATGCTCAACTACACTGCTGTGTGCATGGGCATTATGGGAAATGTAGTTCCAAAACATCTGGGGTGCCAAGGTTCGCCATCACTGCTCTATATCATTTATAAATAAATTTAACAGAATTGGTCCCAAGGCAGAGCCTTGGGGTACCCCACTGATCACTCTAGACCAGTCTGAGTACACGTTATTTAACACCACCCTTTGGACGCGTCCCTGTAACCAGTTTTCTATCCAAAAACAAACCCTATGGTCCATGCCTACAGACCTCCATTTTTAGATTAACCGTTTGTGGGGGACTGTATCAAATGCTTTAGCAAAATCCAGATACACCACATTGATAGGTATACCTTTGTCAAGGTGGCAGCTCTCTTCCTCATAGAAGGTTAACGGGTTGGTTTGGCAAAAACAACCCTTCGCAAACCCATTCTAAATACTACTAATGATTCTTGGATATAGTCCCTTATCATCCCCTCAAATATGTTACATACTATTGATGTTAGGCTAACAGGCCTGTAGCTACCAGGAATATACCATGTCCATAAAGATTAGGAATAGCAGTCTGGCTATAACCTGATTGAGTTCTTTTAGGACTCTCGAGTGCAAGCCGTCAGGTCCTAGCGATTTGTTTGCATTAATTTTTTCTAGTCTTTTCTGGACACTGACTTCTGAAAGCCACAAGGTTACATCCTGTGACGTGTCACTAACAGTACAGTCCTGGTTGTTATACCCTTCTTTTTCCTGTATAAAAGCTGAAAGTAAGCATTTAGTACAGTTGCCATCTCTTTGTCATCTGTAACCAAGTTTCCCGCATCCTCCTTTATGTGGTCAATGTGCTCTGACCTCATTTTGTTACTGTTTATATATTTAAAGAATTTTTTTTACTCTCCTCCGCTATGTGTCTCTTGCGCTCTATCTTAGCCACCCTGACTGCTAAAGCCTAGTGGCATGTTCAAATATAGTCTTCAGACCACAAAGTACCCAAAGGTCCCCTAATGGATTACTGACAGCCCTGGCCTAGATGACCCCAAAACAGTCTACTCTCCATAGCCATGCTAACCTAAACTAACTTAGAAAACCTCCACTTAGCTGCTTGCTTTTTGCATGACAGCCCTGGCCTCCTCCACCATTTACATCCTTCATATGGAAATCATCTTGGAGTATGGCTCTGTTCTAGTCTATATGGTCTCCTACATAATGAAAAATAAGAAGTTTGAATTCTTAAATAGTCTGGTAAAAAAAAATGTATTATTCTTTTCATCCAAAAATAAACAATTATCTAACAGACTTTCACTGTAAATCTGTTTTCAAATAGTCCTCAGCACAAAGATCCTTTGTATGAAGCTGAAATGTTGCAAGGATTTTGAATATGCAAAAAAGATCACAGTTACCTTAGTGAATAAAGAAAATATACTATACTTTTCTTTTTAGGAATATACAGGCTTAAAGATGACTGTGAGCCAAGGGATGAATGTACAGCTAAAACCAGGAAAGTTGGAATGCCAATATATACCAGATAGTTTCAGCATAGACAATGATTTCAGGCAATTAACCTAAACAACGCTAAACATCTGCCTTCAGTCAATTTTTTCCATAGGTAATTTGACTCTTTCAATACATGTATAGAAAGGCTGGCATAGATGATCTTGTCTCGAACGCCTCAAAATAAACCTGTCCGTAATGTAAAACAAGTAAACTGGCATCATCTATGAAATGCAAAAATGGCCCCTCCAGCTGTCCATACCCCACTTTAGGCCTATTAGTGTTCTGGCCAATGTTGTGTTGTTGAAGGCCGGGGAGTATATAACTTCCAAATACTTAAGTTAGTATTTGTCCTGGGACCTTTACATAAATCTACCTGGGGGGGCCCTCCAGGTGCTTCTTTCTATGTAATCACAACCAATGGCCTAAAGGGGGATTTAATAGCACAAAACTCAAGCGACTTACTAAAGTGTAGTGACGTTGGATAGCATGAAGGTATGCATGTGATGAATTATGTGAAGCAAACTTCTCTTCACTTTAGTATTTTGACTGCAGGGGCCTTATCTCAGAGTCCTTTGAGCACAGGAAACCAGTCACATTGTACAAAGAATTTGCAATATTTAAATCTGGTTTGAACTTTTCTCACTTTTGGTTACATTTTTTTACTTGAAACAATTACGTACAGTATAGAGAACTGGCTAGAGCAGGAGTAGGCAACCTTTTGAGCACAGTGTGCCGAAAAATGTTTTCAAAGAAATCGGGCGTGCCGATTTTATAACAAAAAAATGTTAACTTCACACTCTCAATCACGAAAAGGATTTTTTATAAAGCAAATGCTGTTAACTACTTGAGTAATAGTGACTAATTAACATCCTGCCCTCTCATGGCTTAGATCAGCCCCAATTCCTGTACCTTCAGTCCTCAGATCAGCCCCAATTCCTATACCTTCACACCTCAGATCACTGTACCCCCTGCAAATCTGTCCCCCCACTGTACTACCCTGCACATCTGCCCCACCTCTGTACCCCCTTCTCATCTGTCCCACCACTGTAATCCCCTGCACATCTGCCCCACCACTGTACCACCCTGCTCTTCTGCCCCACCACTGTAAACCCCCTGCTCATCTGCCCCAACAATGTATCCCCTTTTTCATCTGCCCCACCACTGTATCTCCCTGCACATCTGCTTCACCGCTGTACCCCCATGCTCTTCTATCTCACTGCTGAACCCCTTTCTCACCTGTCCTAACACTGAACCCATCTGGTCATCTGCCCCACCACTGTAACCCCTTTTCTCATCTGCCCCACCATTGTTCCCCCTGCTCTTCTGCCCCACCTCTGTACCCCCTGCTCTTCTGCCCCACCTCTGTACCCTCTGCTCTTCTGCCCCACCTCTGTACCCCCCTGCTTTTCTGCCCCACCTCTGTAACCCCCTGCTCTTCTGCCCCACCACTGTAACCCCCTGCTCATCTGTCCCATCACAGTACCCCATACTGTGCTCTTCTGTCTCACCATTGAACCCCCTTCTCATCTCTCCCACCACTGTACCTCCTGCACCTCTGCCCAACCACTGTACCCCCCTGAACATCTGCCCCACCGCTGTACCCTGTTCTTCTGCCCCACCACTGTACCTCCTGCACATCTGTCTCACCTCTGTACCCCCTGGTCTTTTGCTTCACCTCCGTACCCCCCTGCTTATCTGCCCCACGACTGTAACCCCCTGCTCATCTGTCCCACCAATGTACCTCCTTTCTCCTCTGCCCTGCCACTGTACCCCCCTGCACAACTGTCCCACCTCTGTACTACCTGCTCTTCTGCCCCACCACTATAACCCCCTTCTCATCTGGTCCATCACTGAACCCCCCGCTCCTCTGTCCTACCACTGTAACCCCCCGCTCATCTGCCCCATCACTGTAACCCCCTTGCTCTTCTGTCCCACTGCTGAACCCCCTTCTCATCTCTTCCACCACAGAGTGCAGGGGTTCAGTAGTAAGTGACGCAAAGTTCAGGGGTCAGATGTAAGTGACGCAGAGTTCAGAGGTTGGGAGTAGGTGATATAGAGGTTGGTAGTAGTAGATGATGCAGAGCTGAGGGGTCAGTAGTAAGTGACACATACACACAAACACTTATATATTATATACTGTGTGTATGTGTATATATTATATATATTGTTTACAATGTGTGGGGGCACAGTGCCTCCCCCCCAGTGCAGGTGCGGCGTTGTTAATTGGGAGATTGGAACGCAATAGCGTCTCACTGACACTTCCCTGCACTGCTCTGCTGTTGGGAAGGGAGTAGGGTACCGGCAAAAGAGGCTTTGTGTGCCACGGGTTGCCTACTCCTGGGCTAGAGGCAGGTTCCCAAAGAGGAACAGCACTATGGAAAACTATAGAAAGAAATGTTCAAGCTGCAAAGTTATAAGTCTACCTCAGTTAAAGAGACATTGATACATCCTCCAACTCTTCAACTTTTATTTATTTTTTGCTAAAGCTGACTTCGCCTTTAAGGAGAATTCTGATGAGTCTTTAACACAATACAGTATGTCCATGTAAATAATAATGATAGTGATCTGCGCAGACTTCTAACACATTAATATTATAGAAAAATAATCCCACATAGTGTGAAAAAGTAAACACAATAGCTGAAATCCAAAATAAAATGTGTATACATCAAAAAAGTCCATCAAAGTGATAGATTAGTGACAATAGTCTATAATCCTGGTGAATCTTCTAAACAGTTGTGTTGTGAAATTGATGTTAATCTTCGTGACTAAATAAAAAAATAAGCTTTGGATCGATATCCTGGGATGGGATCGCCTATGTGTCGTCTGTACTTCCAATCAATGTCCGTGTAGTTGGTTATGGACATGGTTCACGATCTGAGCAAACCCTCTCTCTGCTGACGGCTTGAATGGCCTCAAAATCTCGTGGTTCCGTTATGGACGTTCAGTGTTCACCATTAAAGGAAATAAAAGAAAACAGGCCTCCCATAGTGTAATATGCAAAGATAATACAATTTATTGAAAATGCCAAGTTGCCTCTTACATCAAAAAAGTTATAAACAAGCTTATCTGTGTGTAGCCGTGTGTCAAACACACGGCTACGGCTCCTTGCATCACTTCCGGTCTCTCAAACCCCCGGCCAATCCCTACGCACGTTACGTCACAACACGTGACTTCATCAGGGTAACCGGATTGGTTGTTGAGCCATTCTATTTATGTGTAGGAACAGGAAGTGAATAAACGGCCTTTTTGTTTAAAATTGTCCTCACCATGGCGGCGGCCATTTTTTTGGAAGGTAAAGATAAATTAAAATCGGGAACATCTTAAAATAAAGTTGGTGAACTTTTATTATGAGAATCGTCATCCTCATGGTGGCGGCCATTTTGTAGGTAGGATTCCATATTAATGGCTATATTCTGAAGTGCAATAATAAAAATGTAACTTGAATAAATGAATTTATAATTGAATATGAAAATCTTTGATTAAGTATAAAATATTAGGTATATATATATATATATATATATATATATATATATATATATATATATATATATATATATATATATATATTAATAAATTAAAAAATTATCAATGAAAAAAGGGGTAAGAATGGAATTAAAATTAGAATAGGACTATATAGAACCCCCAATATTTTAATAATGGGTGAAATCCTGAAATGTTTACTAACATAACAATCCAAAATTGATCAAGCTAATTAAATAATATATTGAATAATCAGGGTGACCTCCTAAGTGAGAAGAGAAGTGAGAAGGTTTTAAGGAATCCATAAAATAAAGAGAATTATATTCCGGAAATGACACAATGAGCATAACAATATTATAAGCTAAAAATCAAAAATTACTCAGACAACAATTTAAGTTGAATCCCACATTAAGACCATCAGGTACAAGAGTATGTAAAGTGTGTATCCATTTGGATTCTTTTTGACTGATGGACCTGACTTTATGTGCCCCCTCCACGGTCTATTGTATTTCTCTATGCCCCAAAATTGTAGATGTTTAGGGTCATTCTTGTGTAATTGAGAAAAGTGTTTTGATACGTTGTGTTTCGGGAAGCCTTTAATGATGTTTTGAACAGGTTCCCTTATCCTAACCATTAGTGGTCTTTTTGTTCTTCCCACATACTGCAGGTTGCAGCTATATTGTAGAATGTACACTACCCCCTCTGTGTGACAACTAAAAAAATCTTTAATTGGATAGCTTTGTCCTGTTTTAATGTAGGTGAGGTGTGGTTTCTTAGAATGTTTACAAGCAAAGCAGTATTTGCAAGGGAAAAAACCTTTGCCATTAAAAAAGGAGTAAATCTTAGTTTTCAGTGGTTCAATGACGTTTTTTAAAATAATGTCTCTCAAAGTTGGTGCTCTCTTATAGAGTATGTTCGGTTTTTCAGGAAGAATTTTATTGAGATGCCTGTCACTTTTTAGTATGTCCCAGTGTTTTTTTTTATCAATTTTTATATTTCTTTGTGTTGAATATTATAGTTTAATATTAAAAAAGGTGCTTCCGATAGTCGTTGATGATTGTCCTTATTTTTATTTTGTAACATAGTGGTCCTATCCAGGTTTTTTACCTTATCTATTTGATTTTGGATAAATTCTTCAGTGTAACCTTTGTCCTTGAATTTACTACTTATAAACGTGGCTTGGGTTAGGAAACCTTCTTCAATCGTGCAATTTCTCTTAATTCTTACTAATTGGCCCTTTGGAATATTAAAGAGCCATGGTTTATAATGACAGCTGTTGATAGGAAGGTGGGTATTCACATCAATATTTTTGAAATGTGTCTTGGTAATTAACTTCTACGAGAGTGATATCCAGATATAAGAAGTTGATTTGTTTGTTGCTGATATTCCACATAAGTTTGATGTTTTTATCATTATTATTTAATTTTTCCAAAAAGATCTCCAGTGTGTCCTTTCTTCCATTCCATACGATGATAAGATCATCTTTGAATCTTTTGTAAAGGGTTAACTCAACTGGTGGATTAGTGTAGACCATACTTTCCTCCCATTGTGCCATAAAGGTGTTTGCTACACTGGGTGCAAACTTGGCACCCATAGCTATGCGTGTGATTTGCTTGTAATATGCTTGTTGTGCCAAAAGTAATTATACTTAAGGCAGAACTCTAAGCATTTGATCAAATACTTTCTTTGTTTACAGATAAGAGTGCTGTGATTGCGTAACAGCCATTTTATTGACAGGCCTGATGGTGTTGTACAATGGTGTACAGGGAAGATACATCCGCTGTCACCAATAAGGATCTACCTTCTAATACTGGGATGGTTTCAAGTAACTGAAGAACATGTTTGGTGTCCTTAAGATATGCTGTGGCTCGTTGTACCACTAGCTGTATAAATTTATTTAGGTATTGTCCCATTCTTGAAGAGAGTTCACAATGGGTCTTCCTGGGGGTTTGTCTTTATCTTTATGTATCTTGGGGACAGTGTAAAGGACAGGTATTCTACTCCATTCCTGTATAAGGAATGTAGCTTCTTTTTTGTTTAGGATATCTTTTTTTATACCAAGATGCACTATTTTTTCCAGCTCCTTTCTATATTGAATTGTAGGATTTCCAAGTAGTTTTAAATATGCTGATTCATCTTGAAGCTGATGGTCAATCTCTTCCTGATATTGTTCTTTAGACTGGATGGCTACTGCTCCCCCTTTATCAGCTGGGCATATAACGATATTGTTCCTTTTCGTCAGTGTTTGTATTCCTTTCTTTATGTGGATCGGATCTGCACCTTTACTCAATTTCAATGCTTCCAAGTCTTCTAGCACCAATCTTTTGAATACCTCAATGTGTTGACCATCATGTACTTGAGGGTTATAGAGAGACTTGTTTCTCAATGTACTGTGCTGGATATTCTCCGCTTCATTCGGTTTTCTTATATGGGTATTAAATGTATTACCCAAAATGTATTTTTTAATGTTGATTTTTCTGACATGTTTTTGAATGCTAATGTAGGTGTCAAATTTATTCAGATTTCTTGTGGGGGGATATTTGAGGCCATTATCTAAAACAGCTATTTCCTCAGTAAACATTTTTCCACTTATGTTGATAATATTTCCTCCTACTATTCTCTTTTTCTCTTTGATTCTCTTTCCCGCTCTGCATCCCCTATTTTTCGGGGCTTCATCTCGGTTTGTCGTCTTGTGTTCTTCTTCTCGGTGATTGTTGGAATTCCTGTGGTCTCCTTCTGGGGGACCGGCAATCTTCGCGTGTGTATCTTCTAGGTGTGTGGTTCCTCCTCGTCCTGTCTAAAAAAGATCTTTGAGATGACAAAGTCTCTGGTTTTGGTAATAGTATGGATTAGAATTATTGTAATTCCTAATTGGTTCATACCTATTGTAGGTGGGGATGGGGTTTCTTTCTTGTCATCTATATTGAACTTGTTGATACATTGAGCCTCCATTGTCTCTATAATTCCTTTCATTATTCTTCCAATATGGTTTTTTTAAAAGGTTTTTAGGGTAGTGTCGTGGAGCTTGTTGCCAATTGCCCCCATTCTCTCAATTTTTATATAGTTGTCTTGAATTGGATGTGTGTGGATCTCTATTCTCCCATCTTTGTAAAGATTGGGGTATGGTAACTTCTGGGTATTGAATTTGAACCTCTTTTGCTGGAGTTGAATATGTTGAGGTTGGTTGTGGATCCACTAATTTGGTTTGCCATTTGAATACTTGGTCCGCTTCATAATCTGCAATGTCCTGTTGATATTTTTTCATTTTTCTTTGTTGTACTTCGAGGTCCTTGACCATCAAATTATTTGGGAGGAAAGTTTATTGAATTCCATTGATTCTTTGTATGGATCTAATTTAGTTTTAGTTTCTTCTATCTGCTGATCTATAATTCTCATCTTCTTCTGTTTTCTTAAGTAAAAAGGTTAAAGGTTAAACCCTCCAAACTCTATCTCTAACTCTATCTATCATTAAAAAAGTGGAACCACTCATCAATTGATTCCATATCCATCAAGCCATCATTGGGTGGTAATTCCCACCAAAGTCTTCTTGGTACAATTTTATCCCTTATAAAACAGTCAAAGGTAGCGTCCCACCATAAGTTGACTATCTTTTCCATGTTATGTCCTAGTTTTCTAACAAGGGTTTCCAAATCTGTGCCTCTGGCTTTGTTGTTTAAATTAAAGACATTATCTAAATTCACATTTCTGTGATCCATAAAGGAAAACACATCCATAGTGGATGCAAAGGTAGTGTAGTATGAGTAAAGGAAATTTAAAGTGAGGTCCTTCGTGCTACTAATTAATAGACATGTGCATTCGTTTTCGTCCGAATGAATTTTCGTCCGAATTTCAGGAATTTTCGTTATCGTTTTAACAAACGATAACGAAGGTGCAGAATCCTAAATACGAAAGATCCGACATAAACAAATGCTTTATTTTCGTTTTTGTTGCTACAACAGTTCGATATAGATAGGAGATTCGACATGATGCTGACAATAACAATCTGTGTCCATCAAACCTGTGGTCGAATGTTCCTAACCTTAACTCTATTAGTCCAAGATTATTCTACATAGAGAGAAAAGATTCGACATAGAGAGAAAAGATTTGACATAGGGGAGAAAAGATTCGACATAGGGGAGAAAAGATCGCTGCTGGAATTGGGTGGGGGAAGTAAAATAAAAATAATGATGATGATGAATGTTATTGGCTGATTGTAACCAAAGAGGAGGAGCAGTAAAATAGCTAGAACTAAGTACACACATACAGCCAACTTACTTTCACTTACGATTTGCTAGCAGAGAGACACACACATTGAATCATTTCAGAAGACAGTCAATCTTAGCTGGTCCGTTTGTCAGAGAACCTGAACTATTTAGCAATTAAGCATAAGCACAGCAGCAGAACAATAGTGACGCAAGCTACAGTTCAACTTAACTTTTTCATAATAATCTGCTGCTATTGTTTTAGTGTTGTGAACTTGATAGTGATACTAGTGTTGCTAGTGTTGTGATAGCCTCAGAGGCTGCCCGTGTTGTGGGGGGGGGGATTTATTATTATAGATTCTATGTTATAGATTGAGATTCTATATGGATTCTATATACCCTATCTTGTTACCTGTCTGATCAGTGATCACTATCACCAGTCCATTTTCTGTTTGAACTATATACATTCAACATGAACGATGAAGATTCGACAAAGCAGCGAAAAACATACAAACGTCGAATCTTTGGCTTATGATGTCTGTTAAAAGTTCTAAGGAGATTCAACGGAGCAGCTAAACTATACGGCGTCGTACAGTTTAGCTGATCCATCGAATCTTCTTTGAACATTCAACAGACACCATAAGCCTTCAATGACAGATTCGACCTTAATTAATTTGGATTTTCGGACGAATGCAATTTTTAACGAAAAACAAAATAAATAAAAACGAATTTCGGGAGTAACTAAATAAATTTATTTTTCGGACGAAAACGAAATTCCGAAACGAAATATTTCAGTGTGCACTTGTCTACTAATTAAGTAAATAAACAATAAAAACTAATAAAGTGAAGTGCGTGAAATCGCTGCAAGATATGAAGTGTACACTAAACACAAAAAACAGTAAATAATAATGATAGTGATCTGCGCAGACTTCTAACACAATATTATAGAAAAATAATCCCAAATAGTGTGAAAAAGTAAACACAATAGCTGAAATCCAAAATAAAATGTGTATACATCAAAAAAGTCCATCAAAGTGATAGATTAGTGACAATAGTCATGAGTGTCCATAATCCTGGTGAATCTTCTAAGTAAACAGTTGTGTTGTGAAATTGATGTTAATCTTCGTGACTAAATAAAGGCTAGGTTCACACTTACACATAATCACATGCATTCCCAACATGCAAGCAAAATGCTTTGCTCTTTAGCAGATGCGTGGGAGGGCAATTAAATATTATGCCTCAAAAAACAGTGCCTTGCACTTTAAATTGGCTACTACGGAAGAGGTTACAAAAATTTTCTCGGATGTCCACCTAACCAATTGTCCTTTGGATCCTGTTCCCTCACAACTACTACGGTCACCCTCTTCTTCTATCCTATGCTCCCTCACCCACATCTTCAATCTCTCTAGTGGCATCTTCCCCTCCCCTCTAAAACATGTGCAGATCACTCCCATTCTTAAAAAGCCCTCACTGGACCCTACCGACCTGAACAACTTAAGACCCATCTCATTGCTCCCATTCACCTCTAAACTTCTAGAACGCTTAGTCTACAACCGTCTTAGCTCCTACCTCAATGAAAATAACCTTCTTGACCCCTTACAGTCTGGCTTTCGCTCGCAGCACTCCACGGAATCTGCCTTAGTAAAACTCACTAACGATTTGCTAACTGCTAAAACCAACAGCTAGTACTCCATACTCCTACTACTTGACCTCTCTGCGGCCTTTGATACTGTTGACCACCCGCTCCTCCTCAGTAAGCTACATTCCCTTGGCCTCCGAGATTCTGCTCTATCCTGGTTCTCTGCCTATTTATCACAGCGCTCCTTCAGTGTCACCTACAACTCTGTCTCCTCCTCTCCATTGCCCCTTTCTGTGGGGGTCCCCCAAGGCTTGGTTCTTGGACCCCTTCTCTTCTCTATCTACACCTCCTCCCTCGGTCACTTAATCACTGCCCACGGCTTCCAATACCACTTATATGCTGATGACACCCAAATCTATCTGTCTACTCCTCACCTCACTCCTTCAGTCTCCTCTCGCATTACTAACTTACTAACTGACATATCAGCATGGATGTCGCACCACTTCCTTAAACTAAATCTCTCTAAAACTGAGCTATTAATATTCCCCCCCCGCCCGTGCACCCCTCCATGACTTTTCCATCAAAATCAACAATGCAACCATCAGTCCCTCCCCTCACGCCAGGGTACTATGTGTAATCCTAGACTCTGACTTGTCATTTCAGCCTCAAATCCAATCATTGTCAAAAGTTTGTAGAATTCTAAAATTCGCCCCTTTTTAACAAATGAAACCACCAAGCTCCTCATTCACTCACTTGTTATCTCTCGCCTTGACTATTGCAACTCCCTTCTCATTGTCTTACCTCTCCATAGGCTATCCCCTCTTCAGTCTATCATGAATGCTGCTGCCAGACTTATCCACCTTACCAACCGCTCAGTGTCTGCCAACCCTCTACTCCAATCCCTACACTGGCTTCCAATCACCCAGCAAATTAATTTCAAAATACTAACCACAACATACAAAGCCTTTCACAACTCTGCCCCGAGCTACATCACTAATCTTGTCTCCAAATATCATCCAAAGCGACCTCTCCGCTCCTCTCAAGACCTCCTGCTTTCATGCTCTCTCATCTCCTCCTCCCATGCTCGTCTCCAGGATTTCTCCAGAGCCTCTCCCATCCTCTAGAACTCGCTACCTCCATCTATCCGTCTATCCCCTACTCTTGCTACCTTCAGGCGATCCCTGAAAACTCATCTCTTCAGGAAAGCTTATCACGTCTCCAACTAATCTCCTACCACTTCCACCAGCTCATTCCCCACAGTTACAACCTTTTGTACCACCTGCCCCACCCTATTAGATTGTAAGCTCTTCTGAGCAGGGCCCTCTTAATCCTTCTGTATCTTATTGTCTTATAACTGTATTGTCTCCCTTTTATATTGTAAAGCGTTGCATAAACTGTTGGCGCTATATAAATCCTGAATAATAATAATAATAAATAGGGACCTGGTTACCCAAATCTGCCCCATTTGACAGTGTATGTTGGCCAAAAGCCATAAATGTGAAAAAGATTAAAAAAAAAAAATTTAATTAAAAATCAATTTCTTTAATTGTTGTTTATCATTTTTTAATTCATTGTCATTGCTGGCTTATTTCTGTGCATTTGCCCATCTAAATACATTACCCTAAGACCCCTTTCACACTGGGGCAGTTTGCAGGCGTTATTGCGCTAAAAATAGCGCCTGCAAACCGCCCCTAAACAGCCTCCGCTGTTTGTTCAGTGTGAAAGCCCGAGGGCTTTCACACTGAAGCGGTGCGCTGGCAAGAGAAGAAAAAATCTCCTGCTAGCCGCATCTTTGGAGAGGGGAAGGAGCGGTGTATTTACGGCTCCTAAACCGCTCCTGCCCATTGAAATCAATGGGACAGCGCGGCTATACCGCGGTGATACCGCGGCTATAGCCGCGCTATACAAGGGGTTTTAACCGGTTTTTGGCCGCCAGTGGGGGGTTAAAACCGCACCGCTAGCGGCCGAATACCGCGGTAAAACAGCGCTAAAAATAGCACTGTTTTACCGCCGACGCCCCCTACCGCCCCAGTGTGAAAGGGGCCTAAGGGTGACATTTACTTAGGTCACTTACTCTGCATTTCTTCTGTATGCCGCACAGAGGGGATTGTAATTTTTTTTTAAACAGGTATAAGAACTGTAAAATTATAATATAGACAAAGTGTCTCATTTCACATTTGGTATCTAAAAGGTATTACTGTGTTTTGTGGTTGTTTGTATATGTAGACATTAGGGCATTACAGGCATTCGGCAACCCGGAAGCAAAGACTTGGGGTGGTACA
Organism: Lithobates clamitans; assembly: GCA_037952925.1. Lineage (NCBI taxonomy): Eukaryota > Metazoa > Chordata > Amphibia > Anura > Ranidae > Lithobates > Lithobates clamitans. The sequence continues at coordinate 1,259,219 of JBBGZY010001461.1, forward strand.
TTTTCTTCTCTAACATGGCCTAAGGATAATCTTAAGCCCCTTACACACTATTCAATTTTCTGCAGATTTTTGTCTTCATATTTACCAAAACCATGTAGTAGGGTTGCACTGATACTAATATCAAATGCACCAATGCAAATGCACCAATACCTGAAATCGATACTTTTAGGCTTGATTCTTAAAGCTGTCAGTGGGTCTCCCCTGTTGACAGCTGAAGTGTTAAAGAAGTCTGGTAATTGGAGCTGTCAAAAAAAAGAAAAGCAGCCGGAAATGTTTATTAACAACATTGCTCAGCCTGAAAAACTAAAATAAAAACAAACATTGTTTCTTTTGGTATCTTTCTGTTTCTTTATCTGCAGATCAAAGGGATGAACAAATGTTGATCTGTTTAACCCCTTATTAACCCTTAATTTACTTTAATCAGCCTTAATGAACTCCCTATTCTCCTCCATCTAATTATTATTTTTCTGCTTTTTTTTGTGTTCACGTCTATTTTATAAACGATAAACAATTAAAACTTTTTTTTGTTTGCTTTGTTAGTTAATATTTGTACACATAAATATTAACATATATTTACACATTTCAGGTTGAACCCCCCCTCAAAAAAAAAAAAACAGCTGACAGCTGAAGTGAAAACAAAACCAGTTGCAGTAGATATCGGTAATTGGTATTGATGAGTACTAAAAAAAAAGTATCGGTACTCGTACTCGTAAAAAAAATAGCATCAGTGCATCCCTACCATGTAGTGCAAGGGCCTACCTGATTGCATACAAATTGAAACTCTTAAGGTTTGACCTCATATTGCATATATGCATATGGCCCTCTGATCCCTCCTGTATTGATTTGTATTGTAAGTGTACTGTCTGCCCCATGTTGTAAAGCGCTGCGCAAACTGTTGGCGCTATATAAATCCTGTATAATATAATGATATTATATGGTTTTGGTAAATCTGAAGACAAAAATCTGCAGAAAATCTCATAGTGTGTAAGGGGTCTTAGTTTAGAATTTAGAAAAGGCCTAAGCTGTAATTATACTGGTGCATATAATCTGTTTATATGTTGTGAATCACAAAACCAGGAACATATCTACACTCAGGGCTTTTTTACAGCTGGAACTGGGTGGAACTCAGTTCCACCACCTCTGGCTCAAACCCTCTGCTCTCTGCTTACCATTTTCACTTGTGTTTACAAGTGACAGCTTGTCTGCCAACAGCTCCCACAGATCGGATCTCCTGAGCGGCTCCCACTGAGTGCAGGATGGGGGCAAGGGAGATGCAGGTGTCCAGGTGCAGTGTGAATGCCTACACCCCAACTGGGTGATCTCCCTGCAAGAGTGAGAGGCGGAGCCACCTTCAGTGTGCAGGGTGGTACTAGAGGCGGCTGGGTGCTTCAGCTATAAAGCAGTAAAACTAAGACATGTGGAAGATGATGGAGCTTTTAAGGAGGGGGGAAGAAGATGAGGACAGTTGAGGGGGATTCAATGAAAAGGTCAGAGCTGAAGAGGGGTGAAAATGAGATGTGGATGGGGGATGCATGGATAGGCAGCTGTGGGAAGGCAGAGGTAAGGCTTAACTGTGTGACCTTTGTGTTGCGTACCCCTGAATTCTCTGTATGCAGTGCACCCCAGAACTCTGCACATGTACATATTGCACCCCTAAACATTGCACTGTGTGTGTAACCCCCCCCCCCCAACTCTGCAATCGTTACATAATGCCCTCCTGGTATTTAATGCCCCTTTAAGACTCTCCCACTGTTAGTGAAATTTGACCACACCCACTATTATATGTGGTCTGGAGTGTGTGTGTGTGTGTGTGTGGGGGGGAGGGTCGGTGTTTGTGGGGTTGTGGTTGAGTTTCTGCACATATTTTCTGAGAAAAAAAAGCCCTGGCTACACTAATACAGGGTAACAGAGGGGCATTGAGCAAAAACCACAATTTCAACCAACCAGTTCATTTTCTACTTTACTGGGGTTTTTGTGGAGGGGGGGTACCAAAGCAATGCAATGCAAATATTATGTGCCACATTTGGTGTGCCATATTATATTGTGTTGAGCCAGTACTATACAGATTATAGCAGACACCTTGAAGGGAAACTAATATTGTTGAGATCAAATATTAAAGCGGTTATAAAAAAAAAAAAAAAGAAAGAAAAAAAAACCTGTAAGGTAACGGCATAATGAGCTAGCATGCACCGCATACTAGCTCATTATGAAATACTTACCTTAGAACAAGGTCCTCGTATCGCATCACAGTCCACACCAAGGGAGGAGACATTATGCTCTCTGCGTTTCTTCCGGGTTCGCAGCTCCGGGGCAGTGAGTGGCCGGAGCCGCGATGACGTCACTCCCGCGCATGCGCACGGGAGTCTTCTACATTCACAGCAGCTGCATGCAAAGTGAATATCTCCTGAACAGTACAGGTTTAGGAGATATTCATTTTACCTACAGGTAAGCCTTATTATAGGCTTACCTGTATGTAAAAATTTAAAATAAGGGTATACAACCACTTTAATTGTTACTTGGTAAGACAACACAGGACAAGTGCTGGATTGCAGAGTAGGTGAGTTTGCAGGGGGATAAAAAAAAACCACATGGCTAGGTTGAGGTTGAGGTTGAGGTGTGCACAGTCTCAGTTTTTCTGCAAAAAAGAGACCGTCCTACTTTGTTTTGCCCACAACAACTACCTCTGGTTTCTCTATTGTTATCCCCACTCTTGAGAATTAAAGTATTTCCTCCATCTGCTCCAAAAAGTCAAGTCCCTTCAGTGAACTTGATTTCCCACAATCCCTCACTGTTATGCATCAGACTCTCTCTGGTACTTTGTGTCTCATGGGCTCCCTCTGGTGGATGGAAGCAAAATAGCACTGGCTAGATCCTGTGCGAACACGTAGAGCAGCTGCAGCATAGTGTCTCTGTAGTTGCTTTTTCCCTGCTGAGCCAGTACAACCAGCCCTGTTGTGGCGGGCCCGGCCAGCGGGGGGTGGGGTGTGCAGCTTTAAAGTCAGTTCAGTGAAGAAAAACAAAAAAACGCTTTCTAATTTACAACCCCGCTCAGCTGCTCTTACTAGCCTAGGGGGTGTTGTATTAATACCATGGGCATAGCATAAAGGGGGGCAGGAGTTGCCATAGCGACCCTGTGTTTAGCTTCAGAGTGCCTGTTGCTCCCTGCTCTCATTGCACACGCTGAATTTTTCAATCACAGAATCTTGGAAACAGAATCCAGGTCCGATCCGCCTTGTGTCTCCCAGGACCCCAGCTGAGCTTTGTAATCCAGTTCAGGGCTTTTAGTTTGCCTTCTCCCCAGACCACACCCCTCCGCTGCTCTCATTGGCTCGAGGAGAGAAGTCTGAATTTTGAATCAGAGGATTAGCAAGCAGCCCGGGACAGGAGCTTCTGAGGTAAGAGACACGCTGCTGATGTTGAGAGGTACTCTGATGCGATGGAGGGGGCCCCGTCAGGTAGGCTGTACTGGGCCCCATGATTTCTATCAGAGGCCCTGCTGCCAGATAAGCACCTGGTGACATAGGTAAAGAAATAAAATATATCACACATTCCACCACTTAAGGCCAAATCACATACATGTACCGTATCTCATAAAAGTGAGCACACCCCTCAAATTTTTGTAAATATTTTATTATATCTTTTCATGTGACAACACTGAAGAAATTACACTTTGCTACAATGTAAAGTAGTGAGTGTACAGCTTGTATAACAGTGTAAATTTGCTGTCCCCTCAAAATAACTCAACACACAGCCATTGATGTCTAAACTGCTGGCAACAAAAGTGAGTACACCCCTAAGTGAAAATGTCCAAATTGGGCCAAATTAGCCATTGCCACATGGCACCTCATGGCAAAGAACTCCCTGAGGATCTGAAAAAAAGAATTGTTTCTCTACATAAAGATGGCCTAGGCAGGTTCCACTCAGAATGGGCCTCACCATGGTCGACCAAAGAAGTTTATTGCATGTGCTCAGCGTTATATCCAGAGGTTGTCTTTGGGAAATAGACGTATGAGTGCTGCCAGCATTGCTGCAGAGGTCGAAGGGGTAGGGGGTCAGCCTGTCAGTGCTCAGACCATACGCCACACACTACATCAAATTGGTCTGCATGGCTGTCTTCCCAGAAGGAAGCCTCTTCTAAAGATGATGCGCAAGAAGCCTGCAAATAGTTTGCTGACGACAAGCAGAATAAGGACATAGATCACTGGAACCATGTTGTGTGGTCTGATGAGACCAAGATAAACGTATTTTGTTCAGATGGTGTCAAGCGTGTGTGGCAGCAACCAGGTGAGGAGTACAAAGGCAAATGTGTCTTGCCTACAGTCAAGCATGGTGGTGGGAGTGTCATGGTCTGGGGCTGGATGAGTGCTGCTGGCACTGGGGAGCTACAGTTGTTTGAGGGAACCATGAATGCCAACATGTACTGTGACATACTGAAGCAGAGCATGATCCCCTCCCTTTGAAGATTTGGCCTGCAGGGCAATATTCCAACATAACGACCCCAGACACACCTCCAAGACGACCACTGATTTGCCAAATCAGCTGGGTGTAAAAGTGATGGACTGGCCAAGCATGTCTCCAGACCTAACCCTACTGAGCATCTGTAGGGCATCCTCAAATGGAAGGTGGAGGAGCGCAAGGTCTCTAACATCCACCAGCTCCGTGATGTCTTCATGGAGGAGTGGAAGAAGACTCCAATGGCAACCTGTGAAGCTCTGGTGAACTCCTTGTCCAAGAGGGTTAAGGCAGTGCTGAAAAATAATGGTGGCCACACAAAATATTGACACTTTGGGCCCAATTTGGACATTTAGGGCTGTACTCACTTTTGTTGCCAGCGGTTTAGACATTAATGACTGTGTGTTGAGTACTTTTGAGGGGACAGCAAATTTACACTGTTATACAAGCTGTACACTCACTACTTTACATTGTAGCAAAGTGTAATTTCTTCAGTGCTGTCACATGAAAAGATATAATAAAATATTTATAAAAAAGTGAGGGGTGTACTCACTTTTGTGAGATACTGTACGTTATTTGGCTTTAAGTGGTTGTATTGCAGCTACAGGCATCATTCAATATTGTTTTTTAAAGCTGGCCGTGGGCTTTTATGCTAATTAGCTGCTGAATTACTTTTACAGGCAGCAGCACCACCCTCCCTGCCACCCGCCTGATGCCTCTCTGGGAGCTCTCATCCTGGTGGTGAGCTCGAAATGAAAGCTGGCAATTCCATTGGCTTACTACAGAGATCATGGAGGACCAGAATGTCCCTGATGATTTCTATGGTACAGGAAACAGGAAGCAACATCTCTTCCGGTTTCCCAGATGTAAACAGCACCATTTTTAAATGGGCAAGGCATCTAAACACACTGATCTTGGTGTGATCAGATGGTTATAGGGCAGAAGAGAAGTCTTGGGTCTAATAGAGCCCAGATCTCTCCATAAAGAATACCTGTTACATACCTATTGCCGTTACACGGGATGTTTACATTCTTTGTAACAGCAATAAAAGTGATCACTTTTTTTGTTTTTTAAATAGAAACTGTGGGAAGAAATAAACGATTTAAAGCGCACCCTCCTTCCATGCTCCCGCATAAAGTTGAATGCACGCGTCGGCCCCGTACGCATTCATAAACAGCGATTGCACCACACATGTGAGGTATTCTAGCACCAGACCTCCTGTGTAACTCTAAACTGGTAACCTGTAAAGGCTTTTAAAGCATCACCTATGTCGACGTAGTTTGTCGCCATTCCACCAGCGTGCGCAATTCTAAAGCATGACATATTGGATATCTATTTACGTGGCATAACAGTGTCTTTTATATTTTACAAAAAAATTGTTATTATATTGTTTATGTGCATTGAAATTCAAAGTGTATGTTTTCCGCACAAAATTGCGTTAAAAAAAACGCTGCGCAAATACCATGTGACATAAAAAAATGCACAACCCACCATTTTATTCACTAGGGCCTCTGCTATATATATGTTTTGTTGCCTCACAACCTGGAATTAAAATGGATTGTTTGAGGATTTGCATAATTAAATTTGCAGAACATGCTCACGACTTTAAAGATGTTTTTTTTTATTGTGAAGCAAACAACAAATAGGACAAAATATCAGAAAAAATCAATGTGCATAACTTTTCACCCCCCTAAAGTCAATACTTTGTAGAGCCACCTTTTGCGACTATCACAGCTCCAAGTCGCTTTGGATAAGTCTCTATGAGCTTGGCACATCTTACCACTGGGATTTTTGCCCATTCCTCCTTGCAAAACTGCTCCAGTTCCTTCAAGTTGGATGGTTTGCACTTGTGAACAGCAATCTTTAAGTCTGACCACAGATTTTCTATTGGATTGAGGTCTGGGCTTTGACTAGGCCATTCCAACACATTTACATGTTTCCACTTAAACCACTCAAGTGTTGCTTCAGCAGTGTGTTTGGGGCCATTGTCCTGCTGGAAGGTGAACCTCTGTCCAAACCTCAAATCACACACAGAGGGGTACAGGTTTTGCTCAAGAATATCCCTGTATTTTGCACCATCCATCTTTCCCTCAACTCTGACCAGTTTCCCAGTCCCGACTGCTGAAAATTATCCCCACAGCATGATGCTGCCACCACCATGTTTCATTGTGGGGATGGTGTTCTATGGGTGATGTGTTGGGTTTTCGCCAGATATAGCGTTTTCTTTGATGGCAAAAAGTAAACTTTTAGTCTCATCAGACCAGAGCACCTTCCTCCATACATTTTGGGAGTCTTCCAAGTGCCTTTTTGCAAACTCAAAACGTGCCATTTTGTTTTTTGCTGAAAGTAATGGCTTTCTTTTGGCCACTCTGCCATAAAGCCCAACTCTATGGAGCGTAAGGCTTATTGTCGTCCTATGTACAGATACTCCAGTCTCTGCTGTGGAACTCTGCAGCTCCTCCAGGGCTACCTTAGGTCTCTGTGCTGCCTCTCTAATGCCCTCCTTGCCCGGTCCGTGAGTTTTGGTGTGCGGCCGTCTCTTGGCAGGTTTGCTGTTGTGCCATGTTCTTTCCTTTTGGTTATGGTAGATGTGATAGTGCTCCTAGGGATCATTAAAGATTTGGATATTTTTTTATAACCTAACCCTGACTTGTACTTCTCAACAACATTGTCCCTTACTTGTTTGGAAAGTTCCTTGGTCTTCATGGCAGTGTTTGGTTAGTGGTGCCTCCTGCTTAGGTGTTGCAGCCTCTGGGGCCTTTCAAAAAGGTGTATATATGTAATGACAGATCATGTGACACTTTATACACAGATGGACATCGTTTCACTAATTATGTGACTTCTGAAGGTAATTGGTTGCATCAGAGCTTTCTATGGGCTTCATAACAAAAGGGGACGAATACATACGCACATGCCAATTATCAGTTTTTTATTTCTGAAAAATAGTTTTATGTATATATTTTTCTAATTTTACTTTACCAACTTAGACTACTGTGTTCTGATCCATCACATATAATTCAGATTAAAAAAAACATTGAACCAAAGGCTGTAATGTAACAAAATAGGTAAAAAGCCAAGGGGGATGAATACTTTTGCAAGGCACTGTAAATGTGAACAACTTTTGAACAATGCCTACAGTTATGAATCTCACAGGTTGGACCAGCACATCAACCTCAAAGGACAAGTAAGAAGTATTTCAAGTTTTAAAATGCAACAAATGAACACCTGAACATGGCTAAACTTAGGACATGATTGAACAGTGAAAGTGGCAAATATACTTGATGTTGTTTTAGTGAGTTGATTTTTCTTTTAGAGTTCACCTATGGTTCCCACGGTTGCCTTTGTCAGATGTGTCCACATTTTTTCAGAAAATTTTCACGGTTCCATGGTTTTATCATCATTCTGTAATAGTAAGCAAACATCTAAAGTGTTTAGCTACTTTAAAGGGGCTGTAAACCTTCGTGTTTTTTCACCTTAATGCATCCTATGCCATAAGGTGAAAAAACACCTGGCAGTGACCGGCCCCCCAGCCCCCCTGTTTTACTTGCCTGAGCCCTGGAACTTGACCCATGGGGACGCGCTATCTCTCTGCCTGGGGTTCTCGGCTCTTGATTGGATAGATTAATAGCAGCACAGCCATTGGTTCCCGCTGCGGTCAATCCAGGGCTTTTTTTCTCAGAGAATAGGTGCAGAAACTCAACTATGGCCGCTATACACACACATACCTGCCAAATGGCATTAAATAGTAGCTCTTCCCTCTGCATACAACCCCCCTCCCTCCACTGCCCTCACCTTCTCCCCTCTCCTTAAAAGCTCCACCATCTGTCATATGTCTTACCTTTGTTGCAATATTAATCTGAAACACCTACCTGGCTGTAGTACCTCCCAGCATACTATACTATATTTCAGTCACTTGCAAGGGAGATTATGCAGTAGGAGCATCAACAACTGGTCACCAGGGAAAAATGTAGACCACAGAGGGTGCAGCCTACCAAGCACCCTCTCCTGCCCACGACTGCACTGAACCCTGAGCACCTGTTCTGTATCTCCCTTGTCCATGCCTGGCACTCAATGGGATCTACGCTACGCTAAGCTATCACTTGTAAACGCAGAAGCTGGAATTCAGTGTTATCAAGTGATAGTGGTGAGCAGGGAGCAGAAGACCTGAGCCAGAGGTGGTGGAACTGAGTTCCCCTTAGTTCCTGCTGAAAAAAACGCCCTGGGTCAATCAAATACAATGACGCGGGTGCCGGGGCCAAGTCCTGCATTCAGCGGCTATGGACGCCAAATGCTGGACTCGGGAGGGCACCCGCAAGGTAATCCCCCGGGAGAGAGCTTCTCCTAGGGGGTTATCTGATGTGGGGAGAACCCTTACAATCGCTTTAAAGGTAGAACTCCGGGTTATTTTTTTAATATATTGCCCAGCATGCTAAAGACAACAAAAACATTTGTTTGTTCTTTCCTCCTCTTCGGCTCTGCTCCCACAGACTTGCCGCACCAAATCCAGGCACCACTCCTCTTCAAATATATTAACAGTAAAAAAGGTCAAGGCTGAGCTTACTAGATAATGTTGAGTTTGTTATTGGGGACATACAGGAGGCAATTTTTTAAAATACCTTTTTCAGGTCTGTGTATACGAAGAAAAAACTGAGAAGCTTAAGTCCTTAATGGGGATGGTGTTGACACAGCTCCAAATGATACACAATGGCTCAAAATGTATATGGCCCAGAAACAGTTAGACAAAATAAAGGTGAATAAAGCACCTGGACCAGATGGCTTACATCCAAGAGTCTTCAAAATGCTAAGCTCTGCTATATCTAAGCAATTGTTTTTAATTTTTAGAAACTCTTTGATGACTGGCATGGCACCACTTGTTTGGCTAAGGCCAATGTGGTGCCTTTATTTAATAAGGGGTCAAAGTCTTTACCAAGTAACTACAGACCGGTTACTTTGACTTCTATAGTCTGGAATTTACTTTAGTAAAGGACCATATAGAAAGGTTTTGCTAGAAAATAATATTTCACGCAATAGTCTGCATGAATTTATGAAAGAACAAAGCATGCTTGGATTTCGCCAAAGTGTTTGTCATAGTTCTCCACACACAGTTAATATGTACATAAAAGTAATGTTAAAAAAACAAAAACAAAAAACACAAAAAAATATGTTATACTTACCTACTCTCTGTAGTGGTTTTTCACAGAGCAGCCCTGATCCTCTTCTTCTTGGGCCCGTCCCCCCCGGTGCTTCTGACCAGCTTGCTCTGGGGGAACCCAAGCAGGCTTGCTTCCAATTCACGGCTCTGTGTGTTCATGCTCTATGTTGTCTCAGTAAGCCCATCCCCCACACAGTTAGAACACACCCAGGGAACACATTTAACCCCTTAATCACCTCCCTAGTGTTAACCTCTTCCCTGCCAGTGTCATTTATACATTGATTAGTCCATTTTTTTAGCACTGATCACTGTAATAATGTCACTGGTCCCTAAAAAGTGTCACTTGGGGTCAAATTTGTTCGCTGCAATGGCCCAGTTCCGCTAAAAATCACAGATCGTCACCATTACCAGTAAAAATATAAAAAATAAATAAAAGTCCATAAATCTATCCCCTATTTTGTAGACGCAATGACTTTTGCACAAACCAATCAATATTTTTATTAATTTTTTTACCAAAAATTTGTAGCAGAATACATATTGGCCTAAACTGATGAATATATTTTTTTTTTTTTATTTTTTTTTTAGATATGTATTATAGCAGAAATGAAAACATTTTTTTGGTTTGTTTCCAAAATTGTCGGTCTTTTTTTGTTTATAGCGCAAAAAAATAAAAACTGCAGAGGTGATTAAATACCACCAAAAGAAAGCTCTATTTGTGGGGAAAAAAGAACATTAATTTTGTTTGGGTAGAACATCACGGAATTGTCAGTTAAAGCGGCGCAGTGCTGTATCGCAAAAAAGGGCCTGGTCAATAAGGGGATAAATCCTTCCGGGGCTGAAGTGGTTAAATGTTTGCTTTTGGATTTATTACTGCTGTTAATAGACTAACAAATTTAAGCCAAACTCCAGCTATTTTTTTATAGGCAGTTACAGCAAACAGTTTTTTTCCTTTTGGGATAAAGGTTTTACAAAAATAAATAAAAGCTGATCATTGTAAGCACCCCTATTAGTGTTAAGCAGTTTGTGTCATCTCTGTAATTCTGCTGGATTGCTTGTTCTTTTATCAAAACAACAGACTTACTAGGTGGGTCGCCAGATGAAAATAAAAGAAAGAAAGCCTAAAAAAGAAAGCTAAAGCAGACATCGCATGTGAGCAATTGTAAAACGGCAATATTATTAATCATTGCTTTTGGGTTTAATACCACTTTATTAGTCTTGTTATAGTAATACAGAGATGTGCACATTTTGTATAGTCTTGTTTTTCTTAAAAGCCCACAGTCCAAAGGAATAAGTTAAAAAACACTTCAGCAAGCTGAAGACAGTCTAAATATCAACAGAATTCTATTGAAGAAGCTATTGATTTGTCTGATGAAAGTTGATGCTGTCCCAACTCGGTTATTTGATCGCGCTATGCACACACTGGGGCTAGAAGGCAGTGTGCTTTATCACCATGAAGTCAGCACCTTTTCTACCTAACCGTTGTACCTATCTTTAATCTGCTCTGGTCACATAATCTCACAGCTCTGGCTCCTCTGTGTCAGTGAGCAGCTGCTGCAGGGGAGAGGAGAGAGAGTCAACAACGTCTGGGCTGTGGGTACTTATAGGTGATGTCACCACTCAGCTGTCATCAAGAACTTCCTTACATAAAGCTGCAGGATCACATGACTGGACCAGAAGGGACTATAAATAGGTAAATATACAGGTTTTTTTTGTACAGGTTTGGCAAGCTAGGCTTTTACATTTTTTTTAAAGAATTTATCTAATTAGACTTTTCTTCCATCTAAAATACTAACAATGTAAGTTTCCTTCACCTGTAATTTTTTCATAAGCAAACTTGAAATTTAAGATAGGATGTCGTCATTCTTGTACAAGCCAATATATGACTAATGCCCCGTACACACGGTCAGATTTTGTGACGGAAAATGTGTGATAGGACCTTGTTGTCGGAAATTCCGACCGTGTGTAGGCTCCATCACACATTTTCCATCGGATTTTCCGACACACAAAGTTTGAGAGCAGGCTATAAAATTTTCCGACAACAAAATCCGTTGTCGGAATTTCCGATCGTGTGTGCACAAATCCGACGCACAAAGTGCCACGCATGCTCAGAATAAATTAAGAGATGAAAGCTATTGGCTACTGCCCCGTTTATAGTCCCGATGTACGTGTTTTACGTCACCGCATTCAGAATGATCGGATTTTCCGCCAACTTTGTGTGACCGTGTGTATGCAAGACAAGTTTGAGCCAACATCCGTCGGAAAAAATCCTAGGATTTTGTTGTCGGAATGTCCGATCAATGTCCGACCGTGTGTACAGGGCATAATACTTAGGGAGACCATAAAATAAATTGGATGCCACCAGAGTTGATGAATTTAGACTTGACCATTAAAACAACTGCAGACTTAAAGTGGTTGTATACCCTCAAAAAAAAAAAAAAAAACCTGTAAGGTAAAGGCATAATGAGCTAGTGTGCACCGCATACTAGCTCATTACGAAATTCTTACCTTAGAACGAAGCACCAGCATTGCCTCCCGGTCACCGCTGAGAGAGCTGACATGTTCCCTCTGCATTCCTTCCGTTTTCGCGGCTCTGGCCACTCACAGCGCCGGAGTCCTCTTTCCGGCAAGGAGCTCTGATTTCCGGAAGCATCCACCGGACCTTCAGAGCGCATGCGCCACTGACATCAGCGGCTGCATGCAAGGTGAATGTCTCCTAAACCATACAGGTTTAAGAGATATTAATTTTACCTACAGGTAAGCCTTATTATAGGCTTACCTGTAAGTAAAAATCACCTACAGGGGTATACAACCGCTTTAAAATTCTGTATTGACCATAAATGATGGCCTCAGCCTATAAATATTGTCTAATATATCCATCAGACATGCTTGAAATTTTTGGACTCACATGGTCTTTTGAATGATAAACTTTGAAATGCATGCAAAAAATGCACATTGCTTACAGTATATGAAAACAAAATCACTAAAATCTAATATAAGATCTAACATGTTAATGTCATTTTAAAAGTCATTTTCAATGTTTTAATGTAGCTTTTTTTAACATATAATATGGCTTTTGACGTGAAGGTCCTTGTTCAATAACTTCCTATTATAGTGTGAAACTCTCTGTCCCTGTCTACCAATTGTCCTCTTAGACATTTCAATGCACAATATGCAGACATGAGCCAATGTTGTCATGACTGTTGTATAACAGATGTGATTCCCATTACCTAAAAAACCCCAACCTCTTAACCTTATTCTAAACAATCAAGACCAGACCAGAGGGTTGGAGTTATAAAAGGCCGTAGCAGCCTACTTTATTAAACAATAAATACCATAACAAAAACACATCTGTTATTCAAAGATTCCTCATCTATCTAGCGTTGGTCTTTGCAGGAGATTCGTAAAACATCAGTAACATAACCATATTGCACTGCGGCCCTTCTCTTAATGAAATAATAGGCCTCAAGCCGACAAGCTGGCTCAGAGACAACCAATGACCGCAGTGCCCCCATTAACACTTTCCGTCTAACCTCCGTTATCCGGAAACCACCATCAGTACCATCAGGACCATAGCAACGCTAGTTCCCGAAATTCTCATTGTGCCATATCTTCTTTCCCCTGCAAAGACCAAAACGCCCGCCACAGCACCCAAAGGTAACAACCTTACCTTTTGGTGCACCTCCACACCCAAATAGCTCTCTGGATACCGTCCTGCAGTCCCAACGCCCACAGATCAATACCCACATCATTTAAATGAACGCCATCTCTCCTCAAGTACCTCCAAGTTTCGAACTCTAATTCCAAATGCCTAATAGCCAATCCCCCATTCTTCACCATGAACTTACTCACCTCCCGGTTAATCTCCCTCCGTGCCCTATTAACACCCTCAAACGACCTGGCCATCCTCCATGTTGTCCGAGCCACCATGTCGGACCAAACTATAACCATCTTTGAAAACTCCTGCATCCAACGCCAGACATCAAATTTGATGTCCCGCGATATATACACCATAGATCTCACCCCCAAATCATTGCCCCCTAAATGCAAAACTAAAACATCCGGTGCCCTGTCCCTAAGCGCATAACGCTGCACCTCAGAAATCAATCTTCCCCACAACATACCCGGGAACCAAAACCACTTAATGCAGGCTTCCTTCCTATGAAAAACCCAACTGTCTACCTTCAAATCTCACATCTCCCCTCCTGGCCCTGTAGCTCACAAAGGAATGGCCCAATATCCAAACCAGGCCTGCCGCTGAACCTGTAAAGAAAATGACCCAAAAACAATACCCATAATCACCAGTATTCTGCAAACCTAACCCCCAATATGAACAGGATTCTTCCCAATTAACATTTTACAGCCCCACCACCAGATGAGACCTAACATATATCTGGAACCTCCGCGATTCCCACCGCCCTATGCGTTTTACAGCCTCTGCATCCATCCCATTTCTAGCCGCCTCTGTCGCAGCCCCAATCCGAAAGGAATGAGACGAAAATTCCTTCTCATTCAAACCCAAAGCCCTTAAACATTTCCTAAATACGGCCACAAATTGATAACATGATAACGGAACCCCATCGAAATGCACCAACAAGGGACCCCCCCTTTGGCGGATACCCATAAATCCCTTAACTGCTTCCACTGGGCACAATGCCGAACCCGGCACTGGGAAACCTGCACCAACCTCCCTTTACCCATTTGATCCGTCTTTGACCTACGAAAATATAACAAAACATCCTTTTCGCATGTCACCTCCTGTATCCCAATTCCCCCTTGTACCTTCTTTGACGGACTAACCAATTCCCCAATACGAAATGCCCCGAAGAAAGACAGCAAAAATGCCGCCGTAAACATGGTGCACTCATAGTCAGAGGAACAAACCCCCACCAACTGTGCTACCATACCTGTTAAAATCTGAAAGGTTATCGTCTCCTGGAGTCCGTACGAACCACCGATTGCCGATAGCCTTTCATCGCCTGCCTCACCCAGAAATCCTTTGTAAAGTCAGGCTGGCCTTGTAATTTGAACAAAAACGCTAAACCCGCTAACTGCTTATGCAGTGCCGATGCAGGCACTCCCTCCTCCATCATTCTCGCCACATAATACACCAGGAGCCCCACTGCACCATCCACCGACTCATCACCCACCTCTTGCACCAACGCCTGCCACTCATGCCATACTTTCGAGTATGCTGACCAGGTCACCTCACTTACCGACTTCCTGATCCATCCGGCGACGAAGCCAATGCTATCCCCCACAACCATTCGGGACAAGGCACCCTGTGCCGCTCCGCCTCCGCCGCCAACTCGCAGAACCTGTCCCACTGGAAGCGAGACAGCGCATCAGCGATAACATTCTCCACACCCGGGAGGTGTACTGCATGAATGAAAGCATTCAACTGCAAACGTCTCAAAACCAAGTGTTGTAACAACCTAATCACTGGCGGGAATGATGCAGTAATCCTGTTAATCACTTGCACCACACCTAAATTGTCCCCATGAAACCGCACTTTTCGATCCTTAAAGGCCCCACCCCACAATACAACTGCTAAAACCACCGGAAACAGTTCCAGCAGCACTAGGTTTTTTGTAAAACCCACTTCAATCCATTCCCCCGGCCATGTACCCGCACTCCACTGCCCGTGAAAGAACGCCCCATAACCTGTGGAACCGGCCGCATCCGTGAACAGTTCGAGGTCAAAGTTGCTGACTGGCTCCGACATCCATAGCGCCCGTCCATTAAAGGATTCCAAGAAGGTATGCCATACCCTCAAGTCCTCCCTGTGTTCTTTTCTCAATCTCACATAGTGCCTTGGGGACTGAATACCAGCTGTGCTGGCCACTAGCCTGCGGCAAAAAACCCTCCCCATTGGCAAACTGCAGCACGCACAATTCAGCTTACCTAATAGCGATTGCAAATCTCGAAGCTGAACTTTGCGCAACCCAATCATACCTGCGATTTCCCTTTTTAGGTCCGCCAACTTATCTTCTGGTAACCTGCATTCCATTGCCACCGAGTCCAGGACAATGCCCAGAAAACTGATGACCTTACCAGGTCCTTCCGTCTTCTCGGGCGCCAATGGAATGCCAAACCTATGTGCTCCAGCGATGCCAGGAGCACCGCGCAGATTCTGGAAGCAGCTGGTCCTATGCAAAGGAAATCGTCCAAATAGTGGATAACCAAATTCATGCCTGACACATCCCGTACTACCCATTCTACAAAAGAACCGAACTGTTCAAATAATGCGCACGACACAGAGCAGCCCATCGGCAAGCATTGGTCCACATAAAATTGGTTATTCCAATGGCATCCCAGCAACCGGAAACTATCCGGGTGAACCGGAAGAAGCCGAAAGGCTGACTCCACATCTGCCTTAGCCATTAACGCTCCCTTGCCGTAACGCCGTACCCACCCCACCGCAGCATCAAATGATGTATAAGACACTGAACAATCTGCCTGATCAATTGCATAATTCACCGATCCCCTTTTCAGGAAGGAGAGGTGATGAATGAGCCTAAACTTATCCCGTTCTTTCTTTGGCACCACCCCCAACGGGGATACTACCAAATCGGCAAAAGGCGGTAATGGGAAAGGACCCCCCATTCTCCCTAAAGCCACCTCCTTATTTAGTTTCTCCGAAACCACGTCCGGATGTTGCATTGCTGACCTCAAATTGCGCGGAACGGGGGGAACAACCTCTAAATTACACGAAATCCCAAAACCTACTGTAAAAACCTGACTCTAACAACCTCGCCGCCTCCCTGTCCGGATACCTACTTAGGAACGGCCGCATTCTGCGCACCTTCACCGGGGTCCTCCCTCTAGTTTTCAGCCTCTCCAGCGCGGCCTTTTTTCCTGTTTAAAGCATCTGGACCCCGGATGAGTTCCTCCGCACCCAGAACATTCATGCTTGTACCAACATGCACCTCCAAACTTACCGGTCCCTGAATTATATTGCCAACATACACCTTTTTTGTTTTCGGCCGATTGTCCCTGGGCCGAAGGTCCACCGGCCCCTCCTGGAAAAAACTGGCTGGGAGCCCTCGGTGACGTCATCAGGCGCATCCACAAGCTGATGTCCTTGTGATCCCATCTCAGTTCTGGCCTTACCGCTCTGCGTTGACGAAATCATACCGCAGCCATCCTGTACCGCCATAAACCCTGCAGGCCTCCCCTATAGCATCCTGGTGGCAGAAGATCCCCGAATAATGTTCGGGATTCTTCTCCCCTATGACACTTGCCATTATCGCGAACGCATGTAACCAGTTCCTCGTCCTCCTTCTTGGAATCATCCGGTTTTACCCTGTCCAGGTTACATTTTTCTAAAAGCAGCAGGGAAAATATCTCAACGTACTCACCTTTCCACAGTTTTTCCCGCACCTCCTGTTTCAGATGAGCTCCCAGTGTTCCCTCAAAGCAGACATATACTTCACATTTTGCTGCATCTCCCAAACTGACGATGTCCTGCCTTCCCTCTGCCTTTGACGTCCCCTGCGGGGAACTACCCACCGTTGACGCCACAGCAGGAGCAGGGATTTTAGGCGCAACAACTGGCACCACCGAGCTCCCTCCAGCCGCACCGGCATCCCCGGCACTCCCACTTGCGAGACCCATGACGATGCTGGCCCAGCTGCGACTCTTTCCGCATTCTCAAATTTCTGTACCAGGTCCTTTATTCCGGCCAAAAAAACCCAATAACCCAGCAGTCCCCCCGGACGGTCCCGAAACCCCCGCACCCGGAGCGGACCCAGCTAAGCCACTACTAACTCCAACAGTATCAGACATTCCCACAACATGCATAGAAGAAGGTAACTTACCCGGCTGCACAGGCGTGGACCCCTCAGCCGATCGTCCGCGTTCCTCCGACCGCACGCTCCCGGTTAATGGCCCCGCCTCCTCATCAGATCCGGACTGGTTTCCTGGGGACCTCAGCTCCAATCCTTCTTCCTCCTCAGATGATGGCCCACCATGCGATGCAGCCCTGGTTGCCGCTAGAACTGCTGACCTCCGACCCTGCCTCCGCGCAGCATAGCCCTCTGATGAATTTTGGACAGCCTTGCCAGGACCAGTGCATTGAACCTCAGTCCTGCCAGCCTCCGCTCTCCCATGCGCCAATCCTGATCTCCTCCCATGATCGTTCTCTTTTCGGTCCCCTGCTGCAGTGTTAGAAAGCCCAGGGACTGCCACCATAGCCCTCTGTTCCGTGTGTCCTGTCCCCTGTGACGCCATCCTCCTCTGCACAGCGTGTCCGGTCTCCTGTGACAGTCTCCTGATGGTGGGGGAGGGGCCCGCACTCACACTGTCCCTGCGCCTTGTAGGCCGCATGTTCCCCCCAGGGGCCTGCAATGAGCTGCTCGATCCCCCCTGCTGTCCTAGAACACTAACCGGGCTCCCCCTGGATACTAACGCTGCCCGCTACGCCGCCGGACCCGACAGGGTCCCAGCAGAATCACCACCCCCCACCCTCCGCTGCGGTCCCGCATTGCGGTCCGGGGAGAACCGATCCGGCGGTCTGGACCTCCGTCCCCTCGTACCTGGCAAAGGCTCAAAGCCTTGTAACACAGTCCCCAGAGTGTCCTATAGCCATGAAGCCCCCCGCGCCGCTGCCTCCTCCCTAAGCTGGGCCAAGATCCTCTCCACATCAGCCATGCTGTCTGCTCCCTGGAACTTTCCCCCACGCTTGTGATGACTCATCAGGGCGGGGACAGAATTTAACACCTTCCATGGCCCCTCCCCCTCGGCACCAAACATTTTCCCTTTCTCATGATACCATCTCCCTGTTAACCCTGTCATGTCCGCCCTTCGCCTATGTATTTCTTACTTTGCTCCGGGCTTCTCTTCATCATGAAACCCACCCTAAGAAAAGCCATGAAGCCATTGCTGGGGTACATCTAATGTGCAAAAACAGGAAACACCAGCATCAACACCACCATAGTGTAGTATTAAAAGGATTTACATTTGTTAATGGAACAAAAATATACACTCACAAATATCAATACCATGGGAGACAGTCCAGAGGCACTGAGAGTCACCGCAAAGTCACTAGGGCTCCATAGGCCTGCCCTGGCCGCAGGCAGTAGGCAGCTCATCGGATGCAGTGTGGTGGGGGTTATGCAGCGTACACACAAGCAGACTTTTCGACCGGACTGGTCCGACGGACCGAGTCCGGAGGACAATCCGATCATGTGTGGGCTTCATCGGACTTTCAGCGGACTTTTCCAGTCGAAAATGTGACGGACTTTAGATTTGGAACATACTTCAAATCTTTACGTCGTAACTCAGCCAGACCCAGAAATCCGCTCATCTGTATGCTAGTCCGACAGACAAAAACCCACGCTAGGGCAGCTATTGGCTACTGGCTATCAACTTCCTTATTTTAGTCCGGTGTACGTCATCACGTACAAATCCATCGGACTTTGGTGTGATCGTGTGTAGGCAAGTCCGTTCGTTAAAAAGTCAGTCGGAAGTCTGTCAGAAGTCCATCGAAAGTCCGCCGGAAAGTCTGTCGGACCAGTGCGCCCGTGTGTACACGGCATAAGACGTCACAGTGTGGAATGCATTTCAAGGAGATTACAGAGGCCCTTTACCATATGACCAGCTGCATCTAATTACAGCTGATCACAGTGTAGACCGCAATTGCCAGTTATCTGCAATCCTCTCCTCACACTGACAGTGGCAATCGACTCAGGGGACGTCCACACTGATAACCAGGGTACTGATCATTAGTGTCTCGATTATCAGTGCAGCCCCAACAGTGCCCACCAGTGCTGCCAATCAGTGCCAACCAGTGCTGCTTGTAAGTGTCCATCAGTGATGTCAGTCAGTGTCTATCAGTGCCCCCTAGGAGTGTCCATCAGTACTGCAAATCAGTGCAGCCTAATCAGTGTCTCATCATCAGTGCCTATCAGTGCCGCCTCATCACTGCAGCCTATCAGTGTCCATCAGTGCCGCCAGAGCTGGACTGGGTCAAAAATGTGGCTCTGGACTTCATCCAGACCGGGCCAACTAATTTTGCAAACATGCACAAAAACAGTATATTACCTATACGCAATTGTGCAAAAAAAAAGCCTCCCCTTACATCAGGGTCCCCAGAGAGCCCCTCCTTACATCAGGGTCCCCAGAGAGCCTCCCTTACATCATAGTCCCTAGAGAGCGCCCCTTACATCAGAGTGTCCAGAGAGCCTTAGTCTTGTATCAGGGTCCCCAGAGAGCCCCCCTTACATCAGAGTCCCCAGAGAGCCCACCCTTACATCAGAGTCCCCAGAGAGCCTCCTCCTTACATGAGGGTCCCCAGCAGTGGAGGTGCATCCATAAGGGTGCACATGGCACGGCCCCCTCTCTCCTGCCACCCCCTCTAGCACCAATAGATAGATTCATGCATTGCATGAATCTATCCATGGCCACCATTGCCACCCTCTATTCAAGCGCCCGGCCCCTGAATTACAGCGGCGGGGGGGTGGTTTTGTAGCACCTGATTAGAGCCATAGGTTCTAACAGGCAGGGCTTTTTTTCTCAAACAATAGGTGCTGGAACTTAACCACGGCCCCAAAAAACCCCTCCCCCTACACACACCCTCCAAATCACATCAAATAGTGGGTGTGTTCATGATAACAATAGGAGGGTCTTAAAGGGGCATTAAATACCAGGATTGCATTACATACAGAGTGCAGAGCTGTCACTTGTAAACACAGAAACCAGACTTCTGTGTTTACAAGTGATTGTGGTGAGCAGGCACCAAAGGGTCTGAGCCAGAGGTGATGGAACTGAGTTCCACCAAGTTCCCCCTGAAAAAAAGCCCTGCTAAAAGGCGTCAAAAAAAGGTGACCTGCGAACGCCATGCTGGGCGCTCGCAGGTCACTCATCTGTGTTAGAAAAGCGAATGAATATTTGCTTTCCTAACACTAAACCGCCTCTCCGCCAATCAAGTGCTCAGATCTGTTACCCATCACCTAAATCGCTGAAATGACAGGCGCTGTGATTGGACGCCAGGCATCCAATCATAGCAGAGGATGGGAAGAGAGGACGGGAGAAGACATCGAGGAGCTGTCCCACCAAGACAGGTAAGTGCAGCCGGTGGGGGGCACACTGGCAGCATTTGATATGTCGCAGTGGCTGCGTTTGATGGGCACAGTGGCGGCAATTGATGTGCACAAGTGGCTGCATATGATGGGCACAAGTGGCTGCATATGATGGGCACAATGGCTGCGTGTGTTGGGCACAAGTGGCTGCATATGATGGGCACAAGTGGCTGCATTTAATGGGCACAAGTGGCTGCATTTGATGGGCATAAGTGGCTGCATTTGATGGGCACAAGTGGCTGTATATGATGGGCGCAGTGGCTGCATATGATTGGCACAAGTGGCTGCATATGATGGGCACACATGGATGCATATGATGGGCACACGTGGCTGCATATGATGGGCACAATGGCTACATATGATGGGCACAAGTGGCTGCATATGATGGGCACAAGTGGCTGCATATGATGGGCACACGTGGCTGCATATGATGGGTACAGTGGCTGCGTTTGATGGGCACAATGGCTGCAATTGATGGGCACAGTGGCTGCATTTGATGGGCACAGTGGGACTGCAATTGATGGGGGGTTTCAGTATTTTTTAGTTTGTTTGTGCCCCCCCAAAAATTTTGAGCACTAGCTGCCACTGGTCCCCAGAGAGCCTCCTCCCTACATCAGGGTCCCCAGAAAGCCCCCCTTACACCAGATTTCCCAGAGAGCCCCCCCTTACATCAGGGTCCACAGAGAGCCCGCCTTACAACAGAATCCCCAGAGAGCCCCCTCACTTACAACAGGGTTCCCAGAGAGCCCCCCACTTACATCAGGGTCCCCAGAGAGCCCCTCCTTACGTCAGAGTCCTCAGAGAGCCGCTTCTTACATCAGGGTCACCCAAGAGAGGGCAGGCAGTGAGAGATGATGTAATCTCTCTCTGGCTGCACAGTGAGGGTGGAACAGCAGTGATGCAGGGCAGGCGGTGAGAGATGTCATCTCTCTGCTCTCTCGCCCACCTGGCTCTCCTGTGTTGCCCACTGCACAGCTGCAGAGAGGCCACAGCCTGGTAGTGGGTCTGTGGTTGGGGACCCCGGTGACTCGGGAATATGGGCCCCAGATTCGGGGCTATAGCCCCAAAAGCCACCCCCTAGCGACGCCACTGGCTGTCACTGAAACTGGCTCACTGAGCCATCGGCTCACAGGGAAACTCCCGGTAGTCCCGATGGGCAGTACATGCCTAAGTGCCGCATAACAGTGCAGCCTCATCAGTGCTGCCTCATCATTGTAGCCTATCAGTGTATATTAGTGCAGCCTACATCAGCGTACATTAATAAAGCAGAAAATTTATTTTTTTACCAAAAAAACCCAGTGTGATTAAATACCACCAAAAGAAAGCTGTATGTGTCTCAAAACAAATGATAGAAATGTTGTTTGGGTGTAGTGTTGCATGACTATTGTCATTCAAAGTGTGACAGCACTGAGAGCTTAAAATTGGCCTGGGCAAGAAGAAGGTGCCCAGTAGGCAAGTGGCTAAAGCTGACCATAGATGGATCCCTGCTGAACTGACTAAAATTCAATCCATCTATAGGCAGGCTGGTTGTACGATCAACTTTGATACAACCTGTCGGATTTTTTGCATGTGATCACATAAAGGCTCCCTGCCAGCAGAACACCATAGCGCTGAGGGAGGCATCCCCCATCAATACTTACTGTGTTGATGTGGGAACCGAGCAATTTTCTTTCCTTTCACCCTTGGTGGACGGAAAGAAAATTGTATAATCTCTGGCCTGCCTAAGTGGCTCTGCTATAAAATAAAGCTATCTGTTTTTATTTTTCAGGCAAATTTAATCTAAGCAGGCAACAAGGTGAAACAGCAGTCTAATTTTTAATGAAACTTTAGCAACGGCAAACTCAGTAAAGCCAGCCATACATGGATCAAAATTCGGCCCTTTCAGCAGGGACTGGCCAAATTTCGATCCATGTATGTATAGTTGTACAGAAGTTGATCTACTTATTAATGTCTATACAACCTCCCTGCTGGAAAATTTCTGCTCGATCAGCACCATCAGCTGTAGCCAGCAGCACTGTGTGTTCTGACAGCAGGGAAGTCCCCCTTCTACCATAATACAAAGCCACGGCGGGAAGAATCTAATAATTTTTCTTTTGGAGGTAAATTGGGTATCTGGCGCTCCAGGAGGCAATGCCCTTAGTTTGTAATAATGTACATTTGATTAGTCAGTCTTTAGGTAAAAGCAAAGTTGAACCACGATAAGGGGGTGATTTAAAAAGAGGCAGCCACCCTCATGCCCCGTACACACGGTCGGATTTTCCGATGGAAAATGTCCGATCGGAGCGTGTTGTCGGAAATTCCGACTGTGTGTGGGCTCCATCGGACATTTTCCATCGGATTTTCTGACACACAAAGTTTGAGAGCAGGATATAAAATTTTCCGACAACAAAATCCGTTGTCGGAAATTCCGATCGTGTGTACACAAATCCGACGGACAAAGTGCCACGCATGCTCAGAATAAATAAAGAGATGAAAGCTATTGGCCACTGCCCCGTTTATAGTCCCGACGTACGTGTTTTACATCACTGCGTTCAGAATGATCGGATTTTCCAACAACTTTGTGTGACCGTATGTATGCAAGACAAGTTTGAGCCAACATCCATCGGAAAAAATCCTAGGATTTTGTTGTCGGAATGTCGGGGCATTAGAGTGTGTCCAGCAACTCTGCAAAACATATAAAAGAAACGGGGGGGGGGGGTGCCTCTAAGTGTAGTATTTAAACAGTATCATTTCTTGCACAAGATTAAAAACACTTAAGATATAAGTGGGGTAATGCTCATCATAAGTATGTAGTCCTGGCAGTTCTACTGCGTCCCACGGGTCCCTCGCATGATCCGGGTAACTGGAAGAGATTCTGGTGTGATGTTGTGCTGTACATTCAGGAAAAACCAGGAAGTAGTCAGCTCCATGCTGTCCAGCTTGCACCTGAAGAGGAAATAATGTCACCAGCAGGGGGCGGGAGGAAGGGGTCAGGACTGTCTCAAGGGCTTAGAGGCCAGTAGAAGGAGCTATAAGCTCCGAGCGCATAGCCTTTCATTCCACAGAGACAGTGCTGACCCCTTCCTCCCACCCCCTGCTGGTGGCATCATTTCCTCTTCTGGTTCAAGCTGGACAGCATGGAGCTGACTACTTTCTGGTTTTCCTGAATGTACAGCTATTCAGCACATCACACCAGTAAGGATGAGCTCTGGTGTGTTCGCATGCTGCACGTGCCGAGCTCGCCAGGAAGTCGGCACGTGCAGCATGCAGCAGGAAGTTCAGTAAAAATATTCTACTCATACATTGTGTCAATTAGTGATCCTAACATTAGAAAATAACTGTATTGGGAAACTGTTTTGTGTCTATGGCAAGTTTTATTTTTTATCTCTGAAGATGCTGTTATTATTATTATTATTATTCAGGATTTTTATAGCCGGTGCGTCCCCGTACACCATTTCAGTTCAAATTTTGGGCTGAAATTGGAACTGAAATGGACCAAAAGACGCATAGGACTCCTGTGCAAATTCGCACCGGAGCCGCAGCGGAGATATGTGAACTGTCTCCATAGAGAGCCGGTCACAGTTTCCTACCATGTGAATTGGATGCGGGGAAACCAATTCGCATAGGTGTGAACCCAGCCTTAAGGGAGACAGTACAGTTACAATACTGCTCAATACAAAAGGATTAGTATAACTACTCTAATTAGTAGCCTGGTGCTGTCTGTTACTAAAGGTCATAATAAATACACATATAAACTATTTTTTATGTACTAAAAGATGAAGGACAATGGTCATTGTTATCACATGACTGAATAATTTATTAAGGAAGTGAATATTTTTCAAAATGCTTTAAATGTATACTTGTATTCATCAATTAAGCTAGTCACTAAAATTTAAGTTTAGATAATATAACAGGTCCACTTGGTATCTAGATACAAAAAAGAACACAGGAAAATCTGCAGCTCAGACAATAATAGCATAGTAGAACAAGTAAAGCCATTATAAGTGTATGTGACTTTGTGCAACCCCCAGAGGATTAGTATTGGAAAACTAAATACTTAGAAAAATGGTCACTTGCAGACAGGTCGCTTTTAAGAAAGGCAGAATTAAAGCTGGGATTAAATTGTCCTCGTTCCAAGGTTGCCGGCCCTTAGCCAAGGATTTTAATACTTGGTACCGTTTGCTTTAGCAAATAAACCCTCTGGGAGGTGACGTTTTAAAAAGTTAAACAATGCTATGTTGACTTCCCAGCTTCTTGCCATTGTACTAGGGGAGACAGATAGAAGTGATGAGGAGACATGCACATTAACATTCACATTTCCTTCATTTGTTAAGGTAGGTTTTGCTGACTCTTGTTAGACAATGCTGGAGCTTTGCTGTAACTGGTACTTTAGGAGTCTGACCATTTTTCTAAAATGTGCTGACATTTCCTGCTACATAGATGATGAAACAATACAATTCCAGCTGATTTTTTTTTTCGTGTGTAGCTTAAGCCAGCCATAGATGGATCAAAATTTGGTGGTTCAACAAAGACTGAATTTCGATACTTCTATGGGCAGGCTATGGGCAGAAGTCGATCAAGATTGAGCTCGTTGGAAAATGTTCAGTCGGTGAGTGCCATCGGCTATAGCTGGCGGTGCTGATGACTGTTTTTTTAACAGCAGGGAGGCCCCCCCACTATTAGAATACAACAGCTCTGCGGGAGGGGTTCCCCCATCAAGATTGAGTATGTGGATGAAGGAATTGATTAATTTTCTTTTGTTCAACCAGTAGGAATGACTTAATTAATCATGTATGGCCTGCCTTAGGGTGACCATTGATGGGCAGATAATATTTTGTGGATCAGGTATAAATTGTACTATTTATTGTGTATGTAAACCGTAATAACTATTCTTATTTGCTCCCTTTTTTAGTTTTTCAATATACCATTGAAAGTGTTTTTGTTATCTGTTCAATAAGCGCAAAAAATATCTGTGTATCCTGTCTAAAATTCTTGTGAGTATGTAAGTTCTTGTGTACGCTTTCTCAAGCAGTATTTTCATACCTGCCCAGTTCAACTGTGTGCACTACAGAACACTTCCCCTTTGTTAGGGAGATGAGGAGAGGGGGAGGTGTTCAGTTGTCCTATAATACTTTCTGTCCTGCAGTCAATGACAGTGGTTCTCCTATATAGCAACAGCACAGTAAGTGAGCATTGATACACGAAATACAGGGAGTGTTTTAATGGTAGGGTCACCAGATGAAAGCAACTGGCAAACAGCCCCCAAAAAATAAAACAAATGCAGCCACCACATTCAAGGATTGGCAAGCTGCAGTATATTACTTTTTTGTTTTTGGGCTTAGATTTTTAAGATCAGGCCATCAGAAAACTGTTGTGACTAATATGAACAAAGCTAGCAACTTTCATTTTTTAAGTTCAAACTATAGCTACAGCTCAGAGACCACCCTCTCTGTACCTAATGGAGGTAAAGCAGTGGATTGTGGGCACAAGCATCCTAGAGAAACTTATACTACATGACACACACCTTAAATTCCTGAAACTATGGCCCCCATGGCTAGGGTGCAACCACAATCTGAACCTCAACCACTCTTTACTAGACATGTGCACACTGAAATATTTTGTTTCGGAATTTCGTTTTCGTCCAAAAAATATATTTATTTAGTTACTCCCGAAATTAGTTTTTATTTATATCGTTTTTCGTTAAAAATTGCATTCGTCCGAAATCCAAATTTAAGGTCGAATCTGTCATTGAAGGCTTATGGTGTCTGTCGAATGTTCAAAGAAGATTCGACGGAGCAGCTAAACTGTATGTGTACATTTCCGGTCGAATTTTCTGCCCGCAAGCTAGCTGTAGTAGAATTCTGATGTTGCATGACTAGTATTAATTATATTTATTAATTATTTTACTAGTCAACCAACATTAGAGTTTTTCTATAGCCTATGGGCGGATGCATTTGACCGGAAATGTACGATTGCAGCATCATACAATTTAGCTGCTCCGATTGTTAAAACGATAACGAAAATACCTGAAATTCGGACGAAAATGCAATGCAAATGCACATGTCTACTCTTTACTCTCAGTTTAAAAAAAAAATAGGCTTCATGAATTGGGAACTTCCAGCTGGGTCCCTGGCACCCTCCTTTCTTTCTTACAATCCTTCCCTGTATCTTTTCCTTACTCTTAATGTACTCTAAGACACCTTTCACACGGAAGTCACTTTTCAGGCGTTTTAGCACCAAAAATCTGTGCGGGAGCAGTGCTTTTCGGGTTCTAACCCCTTGTTAACCCCTTCTTTGGTGTTTTTAAAGCACCACGCTCCCGCCTGCACAATGCCCCTAAAGCGCCCCTAAATCAAGCAGTGCTTTACCGCTAGCACGGGGCTGTGTTCAGTGTGAAAGGGGTCTAAAATTGGCTGCCATTATCTTTCCTCTTCGTCTGCCCTCCTGCCTTCTCCCCCTTGGTCTTTTAAACCCATCTAAATATTGTTAAAGCTCACTGCAATACCCTGTACTTTGGGCAAGTACATTGAGAAAATACCATCTGCACACTTCCTAGGCTACCTGCATGTAGACAGCCCCTCAGCCCCCCCCCCCTTCCTTTTCCCACCCAGCCTATGAACAACCACATCCTTGGGTTTCTTTTGCTAGCTTTCGCCTATATCATGTTATGTTACATACAAACATAAGCCTTTCTTATTTATTCACTTCTATTTAGCACTTCTGATATTCCATATGTTCCATAATGCAGAATATCTGCGTGCTTCATTCTGATTATGTTAAAACCCTTGAAAAAACAATGAAAAATATGTGAAAAGAGTCCCTAATATGAACATGCACTATGCAAATTGTTGAAATCTTATTGGCCACTACAGATATTTTTTCTCTTCTTTCAGGACCACCATAATTTGAGCTATAAACAGAGCATATAATAAATATATTTAGCAAGAACAAATAACAATTAGAAAATACGTTGTTTATTCAAGTAATGATTATTTACTGTGTACAAGAAACCACTACTAAAGAGTGGATGAGTATAGCAAGTGAAAAGAGTGCTGGTTGTTGTGATTAGGTATGACACCCCTTTAAAATGGCTACCAGAATTATGTACATGTGTCACGTACCTTGTGGCAGAGCCTGAAGTGTAGACGGAGGCCTCTCCTACAGCCTCGGCTCTGAGAACACTGATGTTGCGACAGTGGCGGTGAGAGCGCAGCTAGGTATGAGTGCCTGTAAGATGTCCGTCAGCCATGGCAGTGGGTAGCAGGTGCCCAAGACAGGTCAGATCGCTGGAACAGCAGATGACAGCAGAGGCAGCAGACCCCGGATTGGGCAGGCGGCCTGTGCTTGACATGCAGCTGGCAGGTAGCCGGTGCACAACCAGCAGGGACCAGGTAGCATGCAGAGCAGGACGGGTGGATAACTGGATTCAAGGTCAGATGAGCCAGGTCAGCAACAGATTGTCAGATACAGGCATAAATGGCAGGCAGAGAATGGTCAACATACAAGCAGAAGTCAGTGACGTAGAATGAGCAGAAGGCAGAGCAAATCCAGAGACAGGCCAAAGTCAGGGCGGGTAGCGTTCAAGCGAGGTCAGGGCTAGCCGGGTCAATCGCAGAAGTAATAAAGGAACAGATAAAGGAACATGGGTAATAGCTGTAAATCAAACAGCACTGGCTAATAGAACTTCTGCAGTCTAAATAGTCTCATATGCACCAAAATTAATGACGGGTGCGCCTGAGTGCGCACATATGCATTCGACTTTGTGCTTGTGGACAGGCAACCACACATCTGTGCCTGCACACCTGTCTATCTTGAGGCTTCATCTGTACTATGGCTAGTGCCTTCCTGCCAACATGTAACATTTTACCATATTATAGTACTGCTTCCCAGCTCTATGTTACTTATTCTGATACCATAAAATATATGATATATTTGGTGCAAATTGCTTATAAATGAACATTTCTTTAAAGAGATCTTGTCATGTTGCCCACACAGAGTTTTTTCAGTAGCTTACCTGCCAGCACTCCCTCTGTATTTAAAATTTTTAAATGGCAGGTCATATTCTGGTCGATACTCTGACCTCACTGTTGATTTCCTATTTTGATCATTTTAGATGCAATGATGGCTATCTGTTGGAGATATGTTTTTAAAAAAAAAACATATTCTGAATGTACATCTTTCTAACAGGACTCTTGTGTCTTACACAGGCTATGAAGATACCTTCCAACATGAAGAGACCGATTCTGTCAACCATTTGGACACTTTTCATCTCTACTTTAAGTTTCAGGCTCTTATAGTGTTTACTCAACTAAAATATGGCTTAGAATCCCAACTTCTGTCTTTGAGGGATCATTGCATGTTCAGTGTTTTTCATAGTTTTTTTTGTACTTAAACCATAATGGGGGGATGCTTCTCCAAACCCAAGCCAGGTAAGAGCCCATTAATATTACATTGCATGTTATATGTCATAAAGCTACACACAACAAACTGGGTCAGACTTAGAAGCTCTACAGGGTGACTGCTGGAAGGAATGTTAATTCTGCACTCTTGCAGGGAGGATTAAAGAACGCTCTAGGTTACAATTAATCCAAGGAAAATTACATTTCAGTTTCTTTCACGTACAGAACATTCAGCTGAAATAAGCACAGAATGTTTACTATAATAAACTTGAACTAATATAGCTTGTTCGCAGCAAGCCTATGCCAAAATAATGAAAATAATTTCAAATCCCTTCACTCTTGTAACAGCAGGGGATGGTTTAAGAAGTACAGAATTTTTGACTGTTGATTCTAAATACAAAAATGCAATTACTTATTTGAAAATATAGTTAAAGAGTTTTAGAATTTTCAAAAGAAATGGTTTAATTACGGTAGCTTACATTTGATTTGTAAAAAGTGTATCTTAAAAACAGAAAGCAGTTAGATTCCATGTTAAATTTCCCCTGCATGGAAAAGGTAATGAAACCTGGTTGGGTTCTTTGAGCAACAGTCCTTTTTCCCTTTCTACATTTACGTAAATTATATTTAATAAAATAAGCCATATGTAGAACTTTCCAAGATGTCTATGCAGTGCAAGCTTTAGAAGGTATTCTTAAACATGCACACACATACTGTATATTAAGCACACACATACTGTATATTAAAGTATAAGTACTAGAAGCGTTTGGTTTGCAAATGACATTTTCCAGAGCAGGTTTTAGCATGGCCAGTGAAATTTAACTGTTCTGCTTCAAAGCAAACCTATATATGCAAAGTAATGCTAAATCTTTACGATACTCAAATACCAATGTTCAGATATATGATATCTGCATTTTTCAAACGGATCCAGTAGCAGATAAAGAGGGCCAGTGGTTCTGTCCAGGTAGGATCAGGCAATTTTCTGTTACATACAACAAATATTCAGCATTGTATTTGTACCCAGGCTATGAACTCCAACTTTGCAACTTTGACATGTATTGGTAAAACTTTGCGTAAAGAACAAAAGAAAAAGGACTTTAAGGTGCAACACATAACTTCCAAAAACAGTCAGCTTAATAAAATCCAGGCTCTTGATTCCTGATGGTTAGTACGAGACCCGGAACTCTCACTGAGAGCCTGGTCTCTGTGCTAAGAGCACCTTGTGCAGTGCACTCCCAGCACAAATACATGTATAAATATATGCAGCCTCACAGTAGAAGACCCCCTTCAGTATACAGTATACGTGTATAGTTGGTGGCAAGGGGTTAAACTATTTACAAATTCTTAAAGTGGGGTTCCACCCAAAAAAAAAAAAATACATGAAAAATTCCTAAAAAAAAAATACAAAAAAACATTTGGATATTTTTTTTTTTACTTACCTCTAAATGCCTGTTGCTAGGTGGTCCCTCGTAGTCTGCCTCTTCCAGTGCCTGGGCTTGTGACATCACTTCCCCCTCGGCACAGGAAGGGCTCAGCTCTGCTCCCTCCCTCCTGTCAATCATCTGGGACCCATTACAGGTCCCAGGTCCCAGGTGACTGAGCGGCCAATCACGGCGCGCGGCGCCGCTCACGCATGCGCAGTGGGTGCCAGGCTGTGAAGCCACAGCCGGCGCCCACAGTTGCAACTCCGGCGCCGCTGAACGGAGGGGGAGACGAGCGGGGCTTCGATCCCCCGTATCGCTGGACCCTGGGACAGGTAAGTGTCCAATTAAAAGTCAGCAGCTGCAGTATTTGTAGCTGCTGACTTTTAATTTTTTTTCTTTAATGGACCTCGGGTGGAACTCCTCTTTAATAAGAAGTAGAAGAGTTTTAAATCATGTCATCCCTGACCTCTCTAGCTCCTTGTAATGTGAAGCTATTATTCCTCAAATTCTTCAAAGATCACAACCATGATAAAAGTCAGGTTACAAATGGTTTCTAACAGCTTCACAATACCTGCTGTTTGTTCACGCTAGAGGCCTTACAGGCTGCCTGGTTTCTGTTGAATTAAAAAGTCATAGAGAATAGGGTAAGGTTTCATGTCAGTGTTGATAACTTTAAAAGTTAAAGCTAAATTCTGGGAATTTTAAAAAGAAAACCTTGCAGTGTCTGCCCCCTCCTCCCCCTGCACTGCAAGGGTTAAAAGTTTCTTAAATCTAGTGGGTAGAGGAAAAGTCTGTCATGCTTAACTTATTCATTTAACCCCAGGCTGCTGGTATTCTTTTTTTCTCTCTGACTCTCCGGGTTGGATTGTGGACAGGCCCTCACATACTGTGCAGGATTTTAGTCCTGCATTGTATGTTATGACAGACATCCTAACCTGCAAAAACTCATTTCAGGGAGGTGGCGCTTTGCGCCCGCAACCACTCCACCCCCCGCGGCAAAATATTTTTTAAATCACCTTTTTAATATTTACTGTGTCAGTAGTTTTTTTATTTTTAATAATTGATTTTTTTAAAGTTTAATTTGTTTCTTAATTTTTTTTCACAATGCTTTTTGGGGGGAGGGGGTTGGGGCAGTGGACAGTGTTGGTAGGGCAGGGGAGAGTGGTGTCAGTGGTTTTTTTATTTCCACTTTCTCATTTTTTCATTTTTTAAATATTTTTTGGGGGGCTTTGGTGAGATGTCAGCATATACACTTGCTATTTTTTTTTTACTTCAAAGATTATATATAAATATATATGCTCTGAAATAAAGTAAAAAACATAACAATTAAACAAACAGTGTGTATGTGTGTGTGTGTATGTATGTATATATATATATATATATATATATATATATATATATATATATAGATATAAAATATTTTTTATTTTTGCTGTAAGGAGGTGTTTTTTCTTAGGAAAATGATGCCGGACACTCAACACAAGTAGAACGTTTGTTCTCTAGCGTTTGAGAATTCTCCAATGCAATTTGGTCCACCACAAAATGGCCACCAGCCAGAGCCCTAATTACAAGGACGGATTGTTTAGTGTTGATGCGGATGCTAGGAGCAGAAGCTGTTTGCGGAGACGTCTGCGGGTACAGAGTTGGTCTCCACAGCTGTTCCCCACCCCGATCATTCCTGGGAGATCGGGAGGGGCGCTTGCGGGTGCCGCCACAGAAATGCGGGAGTCTCCTGCACCTCGCGGGAGACTTGAGATGTCTGTTATGATATCAGCATGCAACCAGTGGCCAGGGCACTTTAGGGAAGAGGCTGCAGGGGAATGGTCACATAGTATTGGGGAAGGCTGCTAGAGTGATGATTAAGGTAGGTATTACAGCTTATTCTTCAACCTTTAGATCTGATGAGCCTTTAACCCTTGCAGTTTGGGAAGGCCCCACTGCAAAATTGTTTTTCTAGTGCCTGAACTTGGGCTTTAATTTCTTGACAATGCCTATAGATGCAAAGATCCATGGGGGCTTGTGTTAGAGCACTTTTACTGCTTGTTCAAGATATGTAAACACATAGGAGTTGACTGATTTACTAAAACTGGAGAGTGCACAATCTGGTGCAGCTCTGCATAGCAACCAATCAGCTTCCAGGTTTTATTGTCAAAGCTTAACTGAACCAGCTGAAGTTAGAAGCTGACTGGCTACCATGCACAGCTGCAGCAGATGTTGCACTCTCAGGTTTTTGAAAATCAACCCCATAATGTGTGTAGCGGTACCCCCGTAGGGGCTGCTGAGAATTATGGTTTGTCTGTCACCCTGCCCAGCCCTGCATGCACACTCAGACACTCCAAGACATAAAGCAGTCAATGAACTTTGTTTTTTGTTGTTTATTGAGGGGTATAACTTGGATGAGGATGAGAGATATGGGATGCCCAGCATAGATCAATATAAACAGCAATTGGTTTTGGGACAACTATGTACACTCCCTGTACATACTCCTTCAGCTTCCTCCTGCACAAACTTTCTTGAAGCTCATCACTCCTCACTCCACCAGCACATGCTGCAGACTGTTACCCCTAGTCACCTCTAGCACGTCACTTGATTCCCCAGGAACTGCTAGCACTATTTGTTGGTTAGGCCTGACACTGACTCAGCCAGGCCTCAGCAAATGCCCTTTGCAGGCTGGGACTGCGGGCCCCAATGGTGTAGCAGAACAGTCCTTGTGCTAGCTGCCCTAATATGGCTACTGAACCCAGTTAGCCCTCTTCAGGCCCTGCCAGCCCTCCTGGCTGCAGCTGCCTCTTTCCACTGCCCCTTTCTCCACAAACCACACTACTGGTTCTGCGCCCATCTCAGACTGCAAGCTCCAAGTCCTCTCAGGCGTGCCTCCCCAGTGCCTCACTCCTGACTGTGCCTCACTCACCAGCCCTCCTGGATTTGACCAGTTGTTCTCCCTGGAGTCTCTTAGCAGTGCTCTCTCCCGTTGTCCTCTCCTTGCTCCTTCTTGTGCCTCTGGTCCAGAACCTATTCATGTGTTCTTGAAAGTGGTCCCGCTGCACCCAAGCCCAGGCCCAAGGTCCCCCCCCCAGACTGGGGAGCTCCTTCTGAGGCCCTGGCAACCTCCGCACCCTCTCAGTCCAGCTCCTCCACCCAACACTTTCTCCGCAGCTGGGCTGACCTTGGGTATTTAAGGAGGCCTGCCCCCTGCCAATCCAGGTTGGGGATTGGTTAGGGCTTCCTAAAACACCCCCAGCAGCTCCACCTCTCCTCCTCTCTTTCCAGAACTTTCTAGCAAACTCTAGAAAGAAGAGGGAGGTCTTAGTGATGCTGCCTGTGAGCCACCAGCTGCTACCCTGAGCCACTCCCAGCGCAGATCAGATCAAACAGGCCTGGCTGCCAGACAGGCCTGCCTAAATTTACCTGTTCTACAAAAAATCATACTTATAGCACCAACCTACCTAGAGGATGGAACATGTGCATGATCTGAGTACAGGTTTGCTATAATTTTTTTTTTACTACAGAGCTGCTTTGACTCTTTTGATGCCACCGAGGAAAGGCATACATCAGCAGCATCACTGACCTGTAAACAGGCTCCTGGCTGCTACAGCAGCTGGAAGCTTGTTTACATTTTAAAGCTTGACTTTGTAGTAGAATTGATTCTGTCACTTCTATAGCTTGTGGTAGGTAATCCTTGATATGTTTAGTATCTATCTACAAGGCATAACCTCACCCTTTATATTTTACAAATAAATAGTGTATTATATTGTGTTTGGGTGCATTAAAATTAAGTTTAATGTAATTTTTACTTAAAATATGGGTTGCCTAAGTGTGCAAAAAAAAAGAGACAAATCCGGTTTTGCCAGTGAAAACGTTAATAACTATTGCACAATATAATATTCTGATCATGGTATGGACATAGTAAATGTAATAATAATATTTGGTATAGGAATTAATTTTTATTTTTATTTTTTTTTTATTTTCTCTATGTTGACCTACAGACAAGCTGTTTAGTAAAAGTGACAGTAACAGATGTTGAAACAAACTATAACACTGTCAAGAGTGCTTTTTATTTAACAGAAGCTGATGCCGCAGCTATTTAAACATCCTTGATAGTATTATACATTTTTACAAACCTCTGTTACTGAAATTTTTTTGAACAGCTCGGTCTGCATATAAATATAAAAACATATACATAAAGTTATATGAAAAAAAAACATTTATGCTGAATATTGTCATTATATTTAGTTATCAGAATAGAATAGAATATGCTTTTTTGTTCCTTAGGAGAACACCATAAACCATGTTATGGGCATACAGAGTGTAAGGTTAACAGGTATCCGCCGCTTCTGTTGTGAACATTGATTTATTTGTGTATGTGTCTACAGTCCTTGATATTTGTGTTATTAAATTGTTGCTCATATTGACAATTTTTTTGAAAATCTTTTTTATGATTAAAATATTTGCAAAGCATTAATTAAAAGTGTGTTGCCGGTGACTTTTGCAGTGGAAGTCAAAGTTGAAGTTGTCCTTCCAGAAAAAGAAAGGGAAAAAGAAGAATTATCTCCCAATGGGAAGGCCAGTCCCCTAGCATACAAAGCAAATGGAACAACTCGACACTATCACCATGAAGAAAGACCCATTGGTCTTAACCCTTACACCAATCCCAAAGACATTGTGGAAGCCTCAGTGTGCCATGTAAAGGACCTAGAGAACGGACAGTATGTTCTAATGTGTTATTTTGTAGTTAGCAATATTATATCAGCTTTATAAAAACGACTGCTTACCCCCCTAGTTTGATAGTAATGTTCATTACCTTGGTATTGTTCTTTAGTTAATTTTGTGATCAAACTTATATGCTAATCATGGTTATTGATATTATTATTAGTACTATACAATATTAATTTATATTGCTAGAATTAATGTTTGAATAACCTAGCGGTTTTATTTAATCTTTGTTTTGCTTCAGGGTTTGTATAAAATTCACATATTTTACTACATACACAAAATGCATGATGGATGCAGGTGTCAAAACCCGGTCATTTTTCTGATCACTGGATACACTTAAAGTGGAGCTTTACCCATAACAACTTGATAAAAATAATGTTCTGTAGCAAGGAACATACATTCTACATTAATAATTATGCTACAAAAATGAGTGTGTGCTCTAAATTGCCTCCAGCAGTGTTCCTGTTTCTCTTTTCTGGAGGCTGCCATTTTGCTGAAGCCCAAAGCACCAGTTGTAATTCATAAAGCCGAACTAAACCCATCGATTTGCCAGTTTCAAAAACAGTTTGATTTGATTGTGTTCTCAACCAAACTGTCAAACCATCAATTGGCTGGTGTCCTAACTGATCACATGTGCAGCAGCAGCACCATGGCAGTTGCAATTCAAACAGAAGCAGATTTCTTGGTTGTAAAGGATAGGAGGGTATAATTCTGCTTTAAGACTGTCAGCAGATTGGCCTCTACAAAATCAGCAGTGCCTGAAAATATCTAAAAAGGGAGAGCAAGTGAGCATGTGCAGGACAGGGTGGGGCGGTGTATTATTGGATTTTAAACAGTATAGGGACTTTTTTAAGTTTTACATATCTATACCTGCAAAGGGGCCAGTCTGAAGTGATCTAGCAAGACTTAATTTTCTGACTAAAGTTCCACTTGAAGCCTAGTACACATGGGCCAAATGTTGGCTGACATCGGCCAGTTCAATAAAAACCGGCCGACATTCAGCCTGTGTTTATGGCTGCCGTTTGGCTGGCTTCTGTTGGATGAGCATGCTGGGAAGCCAACAGCCTAGCAGCTTCCAATTAGTGCTCTCAGCCAATGGCTGAGAGAGCTGACTGGAGTGTTCTGGTGGGGGGCCATCTCCCTGTCAGAACACAATAGCTCAGCAGGGGAGATCGCTGTACTAACGTTGGATCAGTAGTACAGCGGCTCTGACCTGAGCTGTCAGTTTGTTTGTTTTTCGCTCAGTCCACTGAGTTAAACGAAAAAAACCTGATAGTGTGTACTAGGCTTAACCAGTTGCCGACTGCCGCACTCTGATGTACGTTGGCACAATGGCATGGACAGGCATAAGGGCTTACCTGTACGTCCCTGCCTGCCCGTGGTCGAGGGATCCGATCGGACCCACCCAGTGCCTGCGGCGGTCAGATTCTAGTCAGGGGCGATCAGAGGTGAGGGGGAGGCCACTCATTTGTGGCCACCCCCTCGCGATCGCTCCTGGCAAATGACAGGCTTCCTCTGCTTCTGTAATGTAAACAGAAGCAGAGGAAGTGATGTCATCTCTCCTCGATCCGGTCTTTTCGTTCCGGCTCCAAGGAGAGAAGACATCAATGTGAGTTGCACCAACACTTCACTTCCAGTAGTACACACAGGCACACTTTTCACCCCCCCCCATCACCCCCCAGTCACCCCCCGATCACCCCCCTGTACCCCTTGTCATAGTGATACCAATAGCAGTTTTTTTTTTCTGATTATTGCATTGGTGTCAGTTTGTGACAGTTATAAGTGGTAGGGCAGTTAGGGTTAGCCCCCTTTAGGTCTAGGGTACCCCCCTAACCCCCCCAATAAAGTTTTAACCCCATGATCACCCCCCGTCGCCAGTGTCACTAAGCAATCGTTTTTCTGATCGCTGTATTAGTTTCACAGGTGACGCTAGTTAGGGAGGTAAGTAAATAGGTTCTCCGTCAGCGTTTTATAGCATCAGGGACCCCTATATACTACCTAATAAAGGTTTTAACCCCCTGATTGCCCCCTAGTTAACCCTTTCACCAGTGATCACCGTATAAGTGTTACGGGTGACGCTGGTTAGTTAGTTTGTTTATTATAGTTTTAGGGCACCCGCCGTTTATTACCTAATAAAGGTTTACCCCCCTAATTGCCCGGCGGTGATATAAGTTACGTTTTTAGGGTCAGATAGGGTCTGCGTCGCCCCAGGCAGCGTCAGGTTAGTTCCACTACCGCTAACACCCACACACTCAGAATACACCTCCCTTAGTGGTATAGTATCTGAACGGATCAATATCTGATCCGATCACATCTATACTAGCTTCTCCAGCAGTTTAGGGTCCCCAAAAACGCAGTGTTAGCGGGATCAGCCCAGATACCTGCTAGCACCTGCATTTTGCCCCTCAGCCCAGCCCTGCCCAGCCCACCCAAGTGCAGTATCGATCGATCACTGTCACTTACAAAACACTAAACACATAACTGCAGCGTTCGCAGAGTCAGGCCTGATCCTTGTGATCGCTAATAGTTTTTTGGTAGCCTTTTGAATCAGTAGCTAAGAGTCAGGAGCTTTTTTACCTGTGAGTCTCACTAGTGTACCACTAAATTTAGAGCCCAAAATGGCAAATCGAAGGTACACTAGCGAAGAGGCCTACACGTTTCTATCATGACAGATAGTGAAGAGGAAGTCACTCATCTGTCAGATTCAGGCTCAGAATACGAACCTGCAGACAGCAGCAGCTCCATGACAGATAGCTCTGACAACGGAATTGTGGTCCCTGCCAAGGTCAGGCGTACCAGACCCCGAACTTGTTCTTCTGCTGTTGAGGTGCAAGAACCGCAGGGCTCTCGTATGGAGCAGAGAAGTACTAGCACCGCTATTCCTTTTGGTAAACTGGCAAGCACTAGTGGCCTAGTACACCCTGGTCGTACATCCAGCACTGCAGTAACACTTGGTGACGTGGCGAGTCCCATAAATGCAGTTCAAGCTGGTGAGGTGGCAAGCACAAGTAGTGTCCCGCTGCCACCAAGAAGACGAACACATGCCCATAGTGCCCTTCCTGCTGCGTTCGCCAATCCGAATTGGGAACCCACCACTTCTGCAGCACCCGTACTTCCCCCATTCACTGGCCAACCCGGCATTCATGTGGAAACAGTTGATTTTACACCACTTGATTTTTATTCGCTGTTTTTCACCGAAGATCTCTATAGATCTATTGTGGACCAAAGCAATTTGTACGCTGGTCAACACATCGCCACTATTCCCCAGTCCTCCCTTGCCAGAGATTGGAAACCAATTATGGTTTCCAAATTAAAGATCTTTCTAGGCCTTTCCCTCCTCATGGGCATAACCAAAAAGAGTGAGTTGCGGTCATATTGGTCCACTGACCCAATTCACCATATGCCCGTGTTCTCTGCTTCCATGGCCAGGGCACGATACGAGCAGATTTTGCGGTTCATGCACTTCAACAACAATGAACTCTGTTGTCCTCGTGGAGACCCTGGATACGATCGGCTCTACAAAATTCGGCCCCTCGTAAACCACTTCAACCAACGTTTTGCAGACTTGTTTACTCCCCATCAAGTTGTCTGTGTTGATGAGTCCCTGATTAAGTTTTCTGGCCGCTTGTCATTCAAACAGTACCTTCCCAGCAAGCGTGCCAGATACAGAGTCAAGATGTATAAGCTCTGTGACAGGGCCACAGGCTATACATGTAGTTTTATGGTTTACGAGGGAAAAGATAGTCACGTAGAGCCGACAAACTGCCCTGACTACATAGGAAGCGCTGGCAAGATTGTGTGGGACTTGGTGTCACCCTTATTTGGAAAGGGGTACCACTTATATGTGGACAATTATTACACGAGCGTGCCACTTTTTAGTCACCTTTTTGATCATCAGATTGGAGCATGTGGCACCGTGCGACCTAATCACCGGGGCTTTCCCCTGCGGCTTGTAAATTCCCATCTTAGCCTGGGGGAGAGAGTCTGCTTGCAGTGTAAGAATGTTTTTGTTCTTACCTCCCTTCATGCAGAAACGACGGTCCAAATTACTACGGCGACTGGTGTTATGGAGAAACCCCTCTGTGTCCACGAATATATATGGGAGGGGTGGACATCAACGACCAGTTGTTGGCGCCATACCTAGTTGCCCGCAAGGCCAGACGCTGGTATAAAAAAGTGTCTGTATACTTATTTCAATTGGCTTTGCTGAACGCTCATGTGCTATACAGAGCTTCAGGACGGACTGGATCCTTCCTTAAATTCCAGGAAGAGGTCGTCAGAGCCCTTCTGTTTCCAGACGGTGCTCCACCTCACCTTCCCCAACCAAATGCAGTAAGCCGGCTGCATGAGAGGCATTTTCCTTATGTCCTCCCACGTACCCCTACCCAATGAGCCCCCCAAAGAAAATCTTGTGTCTGCAGAAAGCGCGGATATAGGCGTGACACCCGCTATTAT
Organism: Lithobates clamitans; assembly: GCA_037952925.1. Taxonomy (NCBI): domain Eukaryota; kingdom Metazoa; phylum Chordata; class Amphibia; order Anura; family Ranidae; genus Lithobates; species Lithobates clamitans. Next base: position 1,298,868 of record JBBGZY010001461.1, read on the forward strand.
TGTCCCTCCTGTCCTGACAATCCTGGTCTTTGCATTGGTGAATGTTTTGAACGCTACCATACACTAGTTGAGTATTAACGTAGGGTACAGCACTGCACAGACTAGGACACACTTTCACAGGGTCTCCCAAGATGCCATCGCATTTTGAGAGACCTGAACTTGGTACCAGTTACAAAAGTTAAAGTTACAAAAAAAAGTAAAAAAAAAAAAAACACAAAAAAAATATAAAATAAAAAAAACAAAAATAGTTGTTGTTTTATTGTTCTCTCTCTCTCTATTCTCTCTCTATTGTTCTGCTCCTTTTCTATTCTGCAATGTTTTATTGTTATTATGTTTTATCATGTTTGTTTTTCAGATATGCAATTTTTTTATACATTACTGTTTACTGTGTTTTATTGTTAACCATTTTTTATGTTTTCAGGTACGCAATTCAGCTGCAGCGCAGATTTATTTATCTTGACAGCAACAGTGTTTGCTCCCACGATACATAAAGCCGTGACTCCAGCGCTGTCGGAGGTGATTTCACCACCACAGTTACATACTTCAGCATATATGCCAAAGCATGGAGGCAGCAGGGGTGGAGGAGCGATTTGCTCCTACCTTTTGCGGGAGGATGCCCCCATGCTTCAGCATATATATATTTTAGGTACAGGTTGCATTAAAAAATGTTTTATTTTTTACTATGTTTTTTTGTATTTGCTTTGCAGGTATGGTAAGTCTTACTGCTATACTGTAATGTTATTTTGTTTTATTGTTAACCATCATTTGCTTAGCAGGTACACCATTCAGTTGCAGCGCTGATTTATTTATCTTGACAGCAACAGCGGTTGCTCCCACGATACATAAAGCCGTGACTCCAGCGTTGTCGGAGGTGATTTCACGACCACAGTTACATACTTCAGCATATATGCCAAAGCATGGGGGCAGCAGAGGGCGGAGGAGCGATTTGCTCCTACCTTTTGCAGGAGGATGCTCCCAGGCTTCGGCATATATAAATGGTGCATGTATGCCCATCATTAGAAGTGGGTGGATGAAGGGAGGTATTCTAATGGTGGGCATACCCACCGCTCAATCTCTTTTTTTCGTTCAGCCCACAGGCTGCATGAAAATTTTTTTTACAATATATACCCAACAAGGACCAGCAACGTACTGGTATGTTGCTGAACTTTGAGTGGTTATACCAGAATGATGCCTGCAGGTTTAGGTATCATCTTGCTATTATTCTTTTCAGCCAGCGGTCGGCTTTCATGTAAAAGCAATCCTAGCGGCTAATTAGCCTCAAGACTGCTTTTACAAGCAGTGGGAGGGAATGTCCCCTCCCTCCCACCGTCTTCCATGGTTTTCTCTGGCTCCCCTTTCCCAACAGGGAACCCGAGAATGCAGCTGGTGATTAGGCCAGCTGACCATAGAGCTGATCAGAGACCAGAATGGCTCCAATCATCTCTATGGCCTAAGAAACCGGAAGCTACGAGCATTTCATGAATTAGATTTCGCCGGATGTAAACAGCGCCATTGGGAAATTGGGAAAGCATTTTATCACACCAATCTTGGTGTGGTCAGATGCTCTGAGGGCAGAGGAGAGATCTAGGGTCTAATAGACCCCAATTTTTTCAAAAAAGAGTATCTGTCACTACATTTTGCTATCATAGGGGATATTTACATTCCCTGAGATAACAATAAAAATGATAAAAAGGCGCAAAGGCGAACGCAAGCGTCGGTCTGGCGTCAAATGTAAACAGCAATTGCACCATGCATGTGAGGTATCACCGCGAAGGCCGATCGAGGGAAGTAATTTTAGCAGTAGACCTCTGTAAACCTAAAGTGGTAACCTGTAAAGGCTTTTAAAGGCTTTTAAAAATGTATGTGGTTTGTTGCCACTGCACGTTTGTGCGCAATTTTAAAGCATGTCGTGTTTGGTATCCATGTACTCGCAAATACTATGTGAAAAAAAAAAGAAACACCCACCATTTTAATCTGTAGGGCCTTTGCTTTAAAAAAAATATATAATGTTTGGGGGTTCAAAGTAATTTTCTTGCAAAAAAAAAAAAATTTTCATGTAAACAAAAAGTGTCAGAAAGGGCTTTGTCTTCAACTTCAAGTGGTTAGAAGAGTGGGTGATATGTGACATAAGCTTCTAAATTTTGTGCATAAAATGCCAGGACAGTTCAAAAATGAAATGACAAATGACCCCATTTAGGAAAGTAAACACCCTAAGCTATTTCCTGAGAGGCATGTCGAGTCCATGGAATATTTTATATTGTGACACAAGTTGCGGGAAAAAGACAATTTTTTATTTTTTGCACAAAGTTGTCACTAAATGATATATTGCTTAAACATGCCATGGGAATATGTGAAATTACACCCCAAAATACATTCTGTTGCTTCTCCTGAGTACGGGGATACCACATGTGTGAGACTTTTTACAAGCCTAGCCGCGTACGGGACCCTGAAAACCAAGCACCGCCTTCAGGCTTTCTAAGGGCGTAAATTTTTGATTTCACTCCTCACTGCCTATCACAGTTTCGGAGGCCATGGAATGCCCAGGTGGCACAAAACCCCCCCAAATGACCCCATTTTGGAAAGTAGACACCCCCAAGCTATTTGCTGAGAGGTATAGTGAGTATTTTGCAGACCTCACTTTTTGTCACAAAGTTTTGAAAATTGAAAAAAAAAAAAGAAATTCTTGTCTTTCTTCATTTTCAAAAACAAATGAGAGCTGCAAAATACTCACCATGCATCTCAGCAAATAGCTTGGGGTGTCTACTTTCCAAAATGGGGTCATTTGGGGGGGTTTGTGCCACCTGGGCATTCCATGGCCTCCGAAACTGTGAGAGGCAGTGAAGAGTGAAATCAAAAATTTACGCCCTTAGAAAGCCTGAAGGCGGTGATTGGTTTTCGGGGCCCCGTATGCAGCTAGGCTCCCAAAAAGTCCCACACATGTGGTATTCCCGTACTCAATAGAAACAGCAGAATGTATTTTGGGGTGTAATTCCACATATGCCCATGGCATGTTTGAGCAATATATCATTTAGTGACAACTTTGTGCAAAAAAAAAAAGCTTGTAATTTTCCCGGAACTTGTGTCAAAATATAAAATATTCCATGGACTCAACATGCCTCTCAATAAATAGCTTTGGGTGTCTACTTTCCAAAATGGGGTAATTTGGGCAAGGTTTTTGCCATCTTGGCATTTTATGGCTTTCAAAACTGTGATAGGTAGTGAGGAGTGAAATAAAAAATTTACGCCCTTAGAAATACTGAAGGCGGTGCTTGGTTTTCAGGGCCCCGTACGCAGCTAGGCTCCCAAAAAGTCCCACACATGTGGTATCCCCATACTCAGGAGAAGCAGCTAAATGTATTTTGGGGTGCAATTTCACATATAACCATGGCATGTGTGAGCAATATATCATTTAGTGATAACTTTTAGTAAAATTATTATTATTATTTTTTTTTATCATTATTCAATCACTTGGGACAAAAAAATGTAATATTTTATGGGCTCAACATGCCTCTCAGCAATTTCCTTGGGGTGTCTACTTTCCAAAATGGGGTCATTTGGGGGGGGGTTGTACTGCCCTGCCATTTTAGCACCTCAAGAAATGACATAGGCATAGACTAAAAGCTGTGTAAATTACAGAAAATGCACCCTAGTTTGTAGACGCTATAACTTTTACGCAAACCAATAAATATATGCTTATTGACATTTTTTTACCAAAGACATGTGGCTGAATACATTTTGGCCTAAATGTATGACTAAACTTGAGTTTATTGGATCATTTTTTTTACTCGAAATTTTCGGTCTTTTTTTGTTTATAAAGCAAAAAATAAAAAATGCAGAGGTGATCAAATACCATCAAAAGAAAGCTCTATTTGTGGGAAGAAAAGGACGCAAATTTTGTTTGGGTACAGCATTGCATGACTGCGCAATTAGCAGTTAAAGCCACGCAGTGCCAAATTGTAAAAAGTTCTCTGGTCAGGAAGGGGGTAATACCTTCCAGGGTTGAAGTGGTTAAGACAACCCCAAGAAGCCTCAGAGATGCATCCATTGGCAGGCAAAGGACAATAAGCTCAAGTGAAATTCTCCACAATATCTAAACAGGCATTTGGTTCTATTTGACTTAGCAGTTCTCAGTACTGTACAGTACAGTTGTGCCAGGTACTATATTTGTCATATATAAACCTGGCTGAGTAGTAACTACAAAGAAAAAGAAGTCTAAAGCCCCATACACACTATCAGATTTTCTGCTGATTTTTGTCTTCAGATTTACCAAAATCATGTAGTGCAAGAGCCTGCCTGATTGCATACAAATTGAAACTCCTAAGGTTTGACCTCATATCATATGGTTTTGGTAAATCTGAAGACAAAAATCAGCAGAAAATCTCATAGTGTGTATGGGGCTTTATTTACAGAACCGTAATTAGACTACATTCACATGGCTATTAAACTGCTACTGCTACTGTTATTGATATTTATTTGAACAAAAGTTCATGCATAAATGATACTTGCTTTTAGATCCATTTTTTTAATTCATAAAATTGTCCTTTTTTTTCAATACATACAGATTTTTGGATGTTGTGTTACTGATCTGAGCGCAGTACATGTTTACGCACCTGTGTGAATGTCTGCATTAAAAACAATGCAAGTGTGTTCAAATCCATAAATAAACAATGTTTGTAAACACCTTTTTTACAGCCATGTGAATGTCGCTGAAAGTGAGTCAGATTCTACTTTTTAGAGATGTTAGAGATGTCAAGCTGTAGTGACCTAAATTTTCTCTAGAAGGCAACAAGGCAAAATATATTGACAGCTGCATTCATCACAGAGGGTGAATGCGGGCCATTGCTACAGGGAAGTACATATGCAGTTACAGTTAGATAGAGTTGGCCAGTGACCATATCCACTGATGCTCATGTGTGTGAGCTACGATTGATCTGAGACAGACAGTCCTGCAACACTACATGATGGTACAGTTTGCAAAAATCCATAATAGTTTATTCCTATAATAATTGCTACTTTATGTTTACCTCTAGGATGCGGGAGGTTGACTTGGGATGTGGCAAAGCTTTGCTCATCAAGCAGAATGGAGAATACTATGCAATGGGACACAAATGCCCTCACTATGGAGCACCATTAGTGAAAGGTTGGGGTCTTTTAAGTCTGCTGTTAGTTGATATTTCATAATATAAAAAAAATAAAATATGACTCAAAAGAGTAACTTACTTCTGGTAGCATGGGAGAGCATATTACTAATGTACTGAGTAAGTTTGTCAACTGAACCAAATTGTAAAATCGCATTGATTCTCAATGATTTTCTTTCTCTTCACCTCTTTCTTTATGAAAATATGTGTAGACTCAGTGGTGTTCAAATACTCAAAGGAGTAGAGAATGTTCACCTAGCAAAGTGAATATTGTTGCTTAAATCATCAAATCACATTCGGCACAATCCTGCTTTTTTTTTATTTCGCTGTGCACAATTGGGCATTTAAAAAGAACAGAGCCTTGTTGTATCCTTCTGTCTCTGCCTACTTTTTACATTTGTCTGGTTGGCAAAGAAGATCTTTACAAAAATTAAACTCTGTGTGCAAAAACACTGCCATGGAAACTTTCTTACCTAAAATTTGCCAGTAATTTGTGGCTTTATCAGCCTTCAAACAAGCCTATCAAAGGATCACACAAAATAAAGTGACCTTGTAGCAGTAGCAGGCGCCCTGGTGCGTCACAGTGTTCCTTAATATTTATTTTGATAATAGCCTCCCTATCCTCAAAACAATCAAGGCTTCAAATATTTAGAAATTAAAATGACCCAAGGCCTGTACTGATATTGGTTGGATGTTTTCACATAGGTAAAAACAAAAGGAAATTAGCTGGAAGCTAATAGGGAAATTGCTGTTAATTAGCTTACCTTAGGATGAGTAATGAACCTATATACAGCCTTTCCCTTGATACAAAATACTTCCACAATTTTCCCTGTAATTTTCAAATCACTGCCAGTATAATTTGTTATATCATTATGATTACTGTAAAGTAATTTTTCTCCCACAGGTGTACTTTCTAGAGGAAGAGTACGTTGTCCATGGCATGGAGCATGTTTTAATATTGCGACTGGTGATATAGAAGATTTCCCAGGATTGGATGGTTTGCCAAAATTCCAGGTAAATTCTACAAAATCATGATGCCATTAAATGAGTTCAGTAGATCATCGCGGGTGATGTGTATTAATGTAAATAATGACACAGCTACTATTAAACTAATACTGCAATTAACAGTTCAAACAGACATTTGTGTACAAAAGTAGTTGGTATGTACCTGCCTATCAGTGTCTTTTTTGTCGTATTAAACAAGTCCCTCATTTTATCATGCTATATACATGCCGACAACAGAGAAAATAAACCCAGAGGGACTAGAACAGAAATTGATCAATACCTCAAGTTGATTCTATATCAGCTGAGGAATGGCTGATACATTAATCCTAATGTTAATTTTATTAAACAGGAATGAGCAGATTCAGCAGCAATTTAAGAACAGTGTCATATATGAAATATGTAGTCACTGCAATCTTAGTAAGAAAAAAAAAATCCAATGTATAATTAAGGTAATAGTATAAACATTTTGTAAAGGTAACTTTACAATATAATATAATAAATTAGCTGAATTCACCTCAACATAAATAAGCTAAGAAAAATATAGTGTCTTGCTGCTTTACAAGATAAAGGCTAAATGAAGAGTCACTTGAGACTGGTTTTAGGCATTTAGAATTCTATGCGCCCAATAAATTATTTACAGTTTTTAGTATGATAATACAGTACTAAAAAAACATGTGGACAAGCTGTTTACCATTGGCTGTTCATGAAATAAAATCACACCAGAACATTTGAGTTTTAAAGTGCTCACACACACCAAATGTTCAAGGGCTTGATTATGTTTTGGGAAATCTAGAAATAATAGATTAGAAATTATTATGCATTATATTTGAAGCCTTAAAAAAAAACACGCACATCCTAATTTTACAATGATGAATTATTTGCATTTCATAATATTATGCTTTATAGGTTAAAATAGAGAAGGAAAGAGTATACATTCGTGCCAGTAAACAGGTAAGTGACTTTGTGAAATTAAATTAGAAACTTTAACTTATATAGTTCCTGTCTATATTATATGAGGCATAAATGGTCTCTAATCTGGTGCCCAATATTTTCTAAAAACAACTGAATTAAGGTTATGTATGAAAGATTGTCATGATAATGTATTGAAAGGGTGCTTCTTGCTTATATGCATTTACAACATTTAATTGTGATATATCCAAAACTAAACAGGCCGCACTATGAATTATGTGTGGGTTACAAGTATTATAGTTTCAATAGGATAGCAAGACCCTTTCTATGAGTATGACTATAGAAAGAATCTAAAACCTCAATACAATATTTCTGTATGGGGGGAGCCATATAGAGGCCCACCTCTAAAAAGAGGTAATTGGAAGAAATGTACTGCTCTCTGAAAATGCTTGTTTTTTTATAGTCCCTAGGCTAATTGCAATTAAAGGGCACCATGTAGCATTTTCACATGTTTATATTGATTTTTGTGGCTGATACAGATAGGTATGCTTCTAGACAGTTTGTCTAAGGGCGTGATAATTGCAGATGTCCCTGACACATATACTGCACAGTATATGATAAAACAGTGATACTTGCAAACAATAATTGCAGAGGACCCTGACACATATACTGTATATGATTCAACAATACGGCCTGATTCCAAGTCCAAATCATGGCTGTCCAATAAGGCCTATGTTTTTTTATAGTTCCATAATACATAGTTCTCTAGTGTTGCACATTTTTTGTTTTTAACTATCTGTGTATTTATTTATTTGTTTGTTTGCTTCTTCAAGGCTTTACAGTCACAAAGAAGGACCAAAGTTATGGCTAAATGTATTGCACTGAGTAATTATAGTACAGCAATTACTAATATTCTCATAATTGGAGCAGGTAAAATAATATTTCAGATGGCTCCTTTCTTACCATCAGTAAGGGTGATTAAATGCTTACAAAGTTTATTTTACCTTCCAGGGCCAGCTGGATTAGTGTGTGCAGAAACATTAAGACAGGAGGGATTCTCAGATAGGATTGTAATGTGTACTTCAGAGAAGTATCTGCCATATGATCGCTCCAAACTAAGCAAAGTACGTATATCCAATGCCAATATGATATGTGTCAACCTTAATAACCATTAAAATGCATATGTATACAAGGAAAGCCAATAAACTGAGGTTTGGAAGCTATAACCAAAAAGGCGGGCGGAGCGCAGATGGCTGGTCACCACTGTTGCCTGTGGTCTCCCTACAGATGATCTTTTCACATACTAACTTATTATGCCTTGTCCTGCCCTGTATCTGTGTGGTGGCTGCCATCTTGGTAGATGCATGACTTTGCTTGCTCAAGTTAGTGCCTCCAGCAAAGAGAACACAGAGCAGCACAGTGGAGACATCACCTAATCTTAATCCAGATTTTCTGAAACTAGCAATCACAGGCAGCAGTGGCTTAATCTCACACTGCAGATATACAGCTATGAAGCTACCTAGTGAAGATGAGCTTGGGCATCTTCTGAGCTCATCTGTATCTAAAAATGAAATTATTGTGATGTCATTGCCCTTATATGGATACATGCCCATATTTAGTAAATGGCGCTGACTAGGCACCCTCATATACCAGGAAATGCACTGCTATTTTTCAGAAGAAATTCCAGACAAAAGGTACTTTTTTAGGGTACTGACACAATTAGTATTCTAATGTTTCCTGTTTTTTTTTTTTAAAACTTAGTAGCAAATCTTAGCTAGCAAATTTTAGTTCAGTTACACTTTTAAAGCGGAGTTACACCAAAAAGTGGAATTTCCGCTTTAGGCACTCCTCGTCCCCTTACATGCCACATTTGGCATGTCATTTTTTTTGGGGGGGAGTGGGTACCTGTTTTTTACAGGTACTTCCTGTCCCACTTCCTTCTTCTGTCTTCTGGCCGCCTAGGCGACTCCTCCTCTCCCCCTAGGCAGCCCCTCCCTCTCTGCAATCTTCTAAGCAAGAAACAGGGAGAGGGAGGCGCCAATCTGAGTGTAGTATTAAAATGATGACTTTAATAGGATAAGATTAAAAACACTTACAAGATGATATTAGATGCATGCTTGTCAAAGTAAAGTGCAGTTCTGCATGGCTCTGCGGGTCCCACCGCTGTTCTGGATAGCTGGGAAGGATTGGGCAGCTGGCTGGAATGGATCACAGTGTTTCTCCAGGAACCAGGAAGCTCCACACTGACCAGCGTGAACTGTGGAACAGGAAGTGATGTCACCGGCGACTGTGGAGCTTCCTGGTTCCTGGAGAAACACTGTCGTCCATTCCAGCCAGCTGCCCAATCCTTTCCAGCTATCCGGAACATCGGTGGGACCCGTAGAGCCATGTGGAATGCCAAGACTGCATTTTACTTTGCCAAGCATGCATCTTCTACCATCTTGTAGTGTTTTTAATCTTATCCTATTAAAGTCATCATTTTAATACTACATTCAAGTCGGCACCTCCCTCTCCCTGTTTCTTCCTTACATGTCTTGTGGAATTCTGGACACAGTCTGAAGGATGTCTGCCTTCCCTTTTAACCCTTAATATCCCTTTCTTTTTGAACCACCCAACCTATGGATACATCGCCATCCAGCTATTACAGCCACAGACTATACCCCTAAGGATTGCTCCATTTGGAGCACCAGATAACACTGACTATACTGCTCTCTGCAATCTTCTGGGACACATCACAGGCCCCAGAAGATTGCCTGGCCACTAGTAGAGAGCAGCATGAATTGCGCATGCGCAGTGCGCGCCCGGCCGTGAAGCCACAAGCTGTCATGGCCGGGTGCCCACAGTTACTATAATGGAGAAGGAGGGGGAGAGGAGTGGGGCCTCAGCTGGCCGCATTTCTGGACCATGGGACAGGTGATTGTCTGTTTATTAAAACAGTGGTCATCAACCCTGTCCTCAGGGCCCACTAACAGGCCAGGTTTTATATATTACCTTGGGGAGATGCAGAGTAGAATACTGCAATCACTGAGCAGCAAATGATATCATCTGTGATGTATTTCCGTTATCTTGCAAACCTGGCCTGTTAGTGTGCCCTGAGGACAGGGTTGTTGACCACTGTATTAAAAGTCAGCAGCTGCACTTTTTGTAGCTGCTGACTTTTAATAAACTGAAAAACAAGTGGAACTCAGCTTTAAGGTAGAGAAATAACAGTTTTATGCAGTTTAAGGTGACCTGAATTTAAACAGCATCTCTAGGTGAACTGAACTAGTGAAATTCGTGGGTAAGCTGGTAGTGCTAAGAGCAACTGTGCTCGAAGCAGAACACAGCCATAATTGTATTACCTATTTGCTGTGGTTGGTGTGATTCTGATTCCAGGAATCAGGATCCATTACCTATAGTTTTATTTGTTTTTACTTTGGGGTCACCTGTCTGCTTTAGAGACTTTTATGTATGCTACTATACCATTTTCTTATATTTGCAGTCAATGGATTCTCAGGCAGAACAGATTTTCCTAAGATCCAAGGAATTTTTCCATACGTACGATATTGAATTGCTAACTGAGACACAGGTAAGGAGTTTGCATGAGATAGATTACTTTTTTAATTTTTTTAATATATTTTAAATAAAGTGAGGAAGGAATACTGTATGCTATGCCATAAGCTAAAACCATTATTTACAGATGGCTGAGAGAGAAAAAAAACATTAAATTATAAGATTCTCAATCATTTTTACATAGCTCTCATGTTTATGAGTTCAAATAGGAAATTTGAAGGCCAAATCAGTGGTTAATAAAGAATATGTTTATGCGAATAACTTAAGTAACTTTTTGAGGTCTATTTTCAAATAAATTAAAGGTGATTTAATACAGCATATATTACAACTTGATAAAAATAACCAGACATACTGTATATATACAGTATCTCACAAAAGTGAGTACACCCCTCACATTTTTGTAAATATTTTATTATATCTTTTCATGTAAAAACACTGAAAAAGGGACACTTTACTACAATGTAAAGTAGTGAGTGTACAGCTTGTATAACAGTGTAAATTTGCTGTCCCCTCAAAATAACTCAACACTCATTAATGTCTAAACCAATGGCAACAAAAGTGAGTACACCCCTAAGTGAAAATGCTCAAATTGGGTGCAATTAGCCATTTTCCCTCCCCGGTGTAATGTGACTCGTTAGTGTTACAAGGTCTCAGGTGTGAATGAGGAGCAGGTGTGTTAAATTGGGTATTATCAGTTTCTCTCTCTCATACTGGTCAATGGGAGTTCAACACCCTTATGGCAAAGAACTCTCTGAGGATCTGAAAAAAAGAATTGTTGCTCTACATAAAGATGGCCTAGGCTATCGGAAGATTGAAACTGAGTTGCAGCACAGTGGCCAAGACCATACAGCGATTTAACATTACAGGTTCCACTCAGAACAGGCCTCACATTGGTCCACCAAAGAAGTTGAGTGCACGTGCTCAGCTTTCTATCCAGAGGTTGTCTTTGGGAAATAGATGTATGAGTGCTGCCAGCATTGTTGCAGAGGTTGAAGGGGTAGGGGGGTCAGCCTGTCAGTGCTCAGATCATACGCCGCACACTGCATCAAATTGGTCTGCATGGCTGTAATCCCAGACGAAAGCTTCTTCTAAAGATGATGCACAAGAAAGCTTGCAAACAGATTGCTGAAGGCAAGCAAACTAAGGACATGGATTACTGGAACCATGTCCTGTGGTCTGATGAGACCAGGATAAACCTATTTGGTTCAGATGATGTCAAGCATGTGTGGCGGCAACCAAGTGAGGAGTACAAAGACAAGTGTGTCTTTTCTACAGTCAAGCATGGTGGTGGGAGTGTCATGGTTTGGGGCTGCATGAGTGCTGCCGGCACTGGGGAGCTACAGTTCATTGAGGGAACCACGAACGCCAAAATGTACTGTGACATACTGAAGCAGAGCATGATCCCCTCCCTTCAGAGACTGGGCCACAGGGCAGTATTCTAACATGATAACGACCCCAAACACACCCCCAAGACGACCACTGCCTGGCTAAAGAAGCTGAGGTTGAAGGTTATGGGCTGGCCAAGCATGTCTCCAGACCTAAACCCTATTGAGCATTTGTGGAGCATCCTCAAATGCAAGGTAGAGGAGTGCAAGGTCTCTAACATCCACCAGCTCCGTGATGTCATTGTGGAGGAGTGGAAGAGGACTCCATTGGCAACCTGTGAAGCTCTGGTGAACTCCATCCCCAAGAGGGTTAAGGTAGCACTGGAAAATAATGGTGGCCACACAAAATATTGACACTTTGGGCCCAATGTGGACATTTTCACTTAGGGGTGTGTTCACTTTTGTTGCCAGCGGTTTAGACATTAATGGCTGTGTTGAGTTATTTTGAGGGGGCAGCAAATTTACACTATTATGCAAGTTGTACACTCACTACTTTACGTTGTAGCAAACTGTCATTTCTTCAGTGTTGTCACATGAAAAGATATAATAAAATATTTACAAAATTGTGAGGGGTGTACTCACTTTAGTGAGCTACTGTGTGTGTGTGTTAGGGTTGCCACATCATCCCTTTAATCCAGGACACACATGAATTACACAGGTTCTGAGTCTGATTTAATGCAGATAAGGCACCAAGTAAGTTTAATTACCACCTTAATCAGCCACAGAACCTGTGTAATTCATATTTGTCCTGGATTAACCACTTGACCACTGGGCACTTAAACCCAGAGCAATTTTCAGCTTTTGGTGCTCTCACATTTTGAATGACAATTACTCAGTCATGCAACACTGTATCTATATGGAATTTATGTCCTTTTTTTCACACAAATAGAGCTTTCTTTTGGTGGTATTTAATCACTGCTGGGTTCTTTATTTTTTGCGCTATAAAAGAAAAAAGACCAAAAAATCTGTAAAAAAATGCATTTTTCTTCGGTTCTGTTATAAAATTTAGCAAATTAGTAATTTTTCTTCATATATTTTGGCCAAAATTTATACCGCTACATATCTTTGGTAAAAATAACCCAAATCGGTGGATATTATTTGGTCTTTGTGAAAGTTATAGAGTGCAAAAGCTATGGTGCCAATATCTGAAAATTGATCACACCTGAATTACTGAGGGCCTATCTAATTTCTTGAGACCCCAACATGCCAGAAAAGTACAAATACCCCCAAATGAACCCTTTTTGGAAAGAAGACATTCCAAGGTATTTAGAAAGATGCATGGTGAGTTTTTTGAAGTTGTCATTTTTTCCCACAATTCTTTTCGAAATCAAGTTGTTTTTTTTTTGTTTTGTTTTTTTCACAAAATTGGCATATTAGCAGGTTATTCCTCACACACAGCATATGCATACCACAAATTACACCCCAAAACACATTCTGCTATTACTCCCGAGTATGGCGATACCACATGTGTGAGACTTTTACACAGCATGGCCACATACAGAGACCCAACAAGCAGGGAGCACCATCAGGCGTTCTGGAGCACCCAGGCCAATGCTGACATTTCTCTCCTACATGTAAAAATCATCATTTATTTGCTAGAAAATTACATAGAACCCCAAAACATTATATATGTTTTTTTAGCAAAGACCCTAGAGAATACAATGGCGGTCATTGCAACTTTTTATCTCGCATCAATTTTTCAAACGCGTTTTTAAAAAAAAAAAAACATTTTGTGCTTTAAAAAAAACCAAAACAGTAAAGTTAGCCCAATTTTTTTGCATAATGTGAAAGATAAAGTTACGCCGAGTAAATAGATACCCAACATGTCACCTTTAAAAATTGCACACGCTTGTGGAATGGCGCCAAACATCGCTACTTAAAAATCCCCATAGGCGACGCTTAAAATTTTTTTAATGGTTACATGTTTTGAGTTACAGAGGAGGTCTAGGGCCAAAATTATTGCTCTTGCTCTACCAATCGCAGCGATACCTCACATGTGTGGTTTGAACACCGTTTTCATATGTGGGCGGGACTTACGTATGCGTTCGCTTCTGCATGCGAGCACACGGGGACAGGGGCGCTTTAAAATTTTTTAAATTTTTTTGTTCATTTTACTTTAGTTATTTTAGTTTGATGCTTCCCCCCCCCCCCCAAAAAATGTTTTTGATCAATTTTATTTCTATTACAAGGATGTAAACATCCCTTGTAATAGGAATATGGCATGACAGGTCCTCTTTACAGTGAAATATTGGGTCAATAAGACCCCACATCTCACCTCTAGGCTGAGAAGCCTGAAGTAAAAAAAAAAAAAAAGATCCTGGCTTTGATTGTAGCGGTGAGTCGGTAGAAGCACCGGAGGGCGGTGGGAGGGGGATCGTCCCCTCTCGCCTCCCGTAAGAATGATCAAGCAGTGGAACAGCCGCTATGATTATTCCTATGGTGTAGGGAATCGCCGGCTGAAAAAATCTGATATCTGAATGATGCCTGTAGCTGCAGGCATCATTCAGATATCCCCGCACAAAGTCAAGGACATCGTATGACGGGCGGTGGGCGGGAAATGGTTAAAGCGCATTTTTTTTTAACACAAAGTTGTTTATTTATACAATATGTCTAACACATAGCATGTACATACCAAAAATTACCCCCCAAAATAGATTCTCCTACTCCTCCTGAGTACGGCGATACCGTATATATATATTATTATTATTATTATTATTATACGAGATTTATATAGTTTACTCAGCGCTTTACAATGTATAAGGGAGACAACACAATTACAGTACAATACAAAAGGTACAGGAGGGCCCTGCTCGTAGAGCTTACATTCTAAAAGGGAGGGGGTGGTGGTATATATATATATATATACCCAGTGCATTGAAAAGTATTCACACCCCTCAAAATTTTCCACATTTTGCTATGTTACAACCAAAAACGTGAATGTATTTTATTGGGATTTTCTGTGATAGACCAACACAAAGTGGCATATAGTTACGAAGTGGAAGGAAAATGATAAATGGTTTTCAACATTTTTTACAAATAAATATCTGAAAAGTGTGGCATGCATTTGTATTCAGCCCCCCGAGTCAGTACTTTGTAGAACCACCTTTTGCTGCAATTACAGCTGCAAGTCTTTTTGGGGATGTCTCTACCAACTTTGCACATCTAGAGAGTGAAATTTTTGCAAATTCTTCTTTGCAAAATAGCTAAAGCTCTGTCAGACTGGATGGAGAGCATCTGTGAACAGCAATTTTCAATTCTTGCCACAGCTTCTCAATTGGATTTAAGTCTGGACTTTGACTGAACCATTCTAACACGTGAATATGCTTTGATCTAAACCATTCCATTGTAGCACTGGCTGTATGTTTAGGTCATTGTCCTGCTGGAAGGTGACCCTCCACACAGTCTCAAGTCTTTTGCAGACTCTAACCGGTTTTCTTCTAAGATTGCGCTGTATTTGGCTCCGCCCATCTTCCCATCAACTCTGGCCAGCTTCCCTGTCCCTATTGGAGAAAAGCATCCCCACAACATGATGCTCTCACCACCATGTTTCATGGTGGGGATTGTGTGCTCAGGGTGCTGTGCAGTGTTAGTTTTCCACCACACATAGCGTTTTTGCTTTTACGCCAAAAAGTCAAATTTTGGTCTCATCTAACCAGAGCAACTTCTTCATGTTTGCTGTATCCCCCAAATGGCTTCTCGTAAGCTGCAAACAGGACATCTTATAGCTTTCTTTCAACAATGGTTTTCTTCTTGCCACTTTTCCATAAAGGCCAGATTTGTGGAGGTCATGACTAATAGTTGTCCTGTGGACAGATTCTCCCACCTGAGCTGTGGATCTCTGCAGATTCTCCAGAGTTACCACGGGCTTCTTGGCTGCTTCTCTGATTAATGCTCTCCTTGCCAGGCCTGTGTTTAGGTGGACAGTCATGTCTTGGTAGGTTTGCAGTTGTGCCATAGCCTTTCCATTTTCAGATGATGGATTGAACAGTGCTCCGTGAGATGTTCTTTTTTTTTTTGTTTTTTTATAACCTAACCCTGCTTTAAACTTCTCCACAATGTTATCCATGACCTGTCTGGTGTGTTTCTTGGCCTTCATGATGCTGTTTGTTCACTGAGGTTCTCTAACAAACCTCTGAGGGCTTCACAGAACAGCTGTATTTATACTGAGATTAAATTAAACACAGGTGGACTCTATTTACTAATTAGGTGACTTCTAAAGGCAATGGATTCCACTAGATTTTAGTTTAGGGTATCAGAGTAAAGGGGGCTGAATACAAATGCACACCACACTTTTCAGATATTTATTTGTAAAAAATTTTGAAAACCATTTATTGTTTTCCTTCCACTTCACAATTATGTGCCACTTTGTGTTGGTCTATCACATAAAATCCCAGTAAAATACATTTACGTTTTTGGTTGTAATTGTAACAAAATGTGGAAAAAGGGGTATGATCACTTTTTCAAGGCACTGTATAAGAGTAATGCTGCGTACACACAGTCAGACTTTTCAGCTACAAAAGTCCGACAGCCCGTCCGACAGACTTTCGACGGACTTTTGGCAGACTTTCAACAGACTTTCTAATGACCGGACTTGCCTACACGCGATCACGCAAAAGTCCTACGGATTCGTACGTGATGATGCACACCGGACTAAAATAAGGAAGTTGATAGCCAGTAGCCAATAGCTGCCCTAGCGTCGGTTTTTGTCCATCGGACTAGCATACAGACGAGCGGATTTCTGGGTCCGGCGGAGTCACGACGTAAAGATTTGAAGCATGTTCCAAATCTAAAGTCCGTCACATTTGCGGCTGGAAAAGTCCGCTGAAAGTCCGGGGAAGCCCACACATGATCGGATTGTCCGCCAGACTTGGTCCGTCGGCGTCCGTCGGACTTTTGTAGCCGAAAAGCCTGACCACGCCTACGCGGCATTAGAGGTTAGGTTTAAATTAAGATATATCTATATTTAAAATTAACTGTTGTTATTAGCTGACTCTAACTCTGTTTTATGTTATTATCTCCCAAAGTTCTAACACAAAATTATTATATTCCATACAAAATATTTGACCTTCAGGCTGCTAGATTATTGATCTAGCAGCAAGCTTTAAAATAGAATTCCGGGCTAGTATATGTAACTATGCTTAAAACTGTGTCCATGCCTAATCTATTCTAAAGGAAGATGCTTATACTTACCTACTCTCAGAGCACTTAAGTCCGGTCACATGATCTCCCCAATGGCCAGCTACAGGGGAGAGGAGAGAGCGCAGACAATGGATGGAGTGCCTGGGCAGTGATGTCACCTATAGGTTTACTATGGACCACCCATTTTCAGCTGTCCCTCCTCCCCTCTGAAGCAGCTGCTAGCTGAGAGAGAAGAGCCAATCACATGACTGGACCGGAGCACTCGTAGAATAATATACACATCTTCCTGCTATGGGGTAGATAGTATAGGAGTTAAGAGGGAGGAGACGTTTTATGCTTAGATAGATCTAGCCTGGACTTCCACTTTGGAAGGAAATGTGTGAGGAAAACATTTAATCTTCCATGCATTGACAAAAATATAAATAAGGATTGCATTGAGCTATTAGACTGTCTCACACTTACTGATTCAGGCAAAAGACCAACTAAGCTTCAATCCCATACTTACTAGACCAACGCCTATTTGAACCCTCAGTTTAAATCAACTAAATACATTCCAGGTTTTCTTTTGATGCACCTGGAATGTCTTTAGCTGATTTAAACTGAAAGTTCACCTCGTCTTTACTGTGTCCAACCTGTTTGACTTCCCCTGCAGCTATGAAGCTAGAATATTCACTTCAAAACCCACAACCCTGGCAGACCCTAAGATGCAAATAACATACCTTTTCCATTACACAGTATGTTCCCTCTCTTCTAGGAGAACCTATTTAGTCACACACATGGCCAAAGTGATGGTGATGGAAAAGGTGCTTGGATTTGGCCAAGAAGCCCAGTGACAAATGCTACATTTGCTACCTAATATATTTGATGCCATTGATTTTCACTAAATGGTATAGGAGATAAGCTAATTTGACAGTTAGCAGCACTCAAAACTTAGGAAAAAGAAAACAGCTCTGCTATTTGAAAAGGCTATAGAAATGTGTTACACAATTATTTAAATTTAAGTTCCTCATGCAGTAGCATATCATAGTAAAAAATATTTATGTTATCCTTTCATCATAGTTAGCAATTATGTTAGATATTGACTGGTAATTTAAAGTTCTTCTCTGCATCCTAAATTCACATTGTACAGAAATGATTTCAGGTTGTCAGCGTGGACACAAAGAACAAGACAGTTGTTTTTAAGGATGGATTTAGAATGGAATACAACAAGCTGCTTATTGCTACTGGAAGCACGTGAGTAGTCTATAAATTTCATTTGATTATATTTTGCAAGTAGCAGTGGTGTAGTAATTCATGCACTATGCAAACCTGATGCAGGTGGTAAGCTTTACAATGCAGTTGCAAAGTCCACTAACCAGTGTGCAGTATTACCAACTGGTAATCAGCTGCCAGGTAGTGCATAGCAAATCCACCTAATTACAGTGATGTCAGTATTCATTTTCTACACTGCTGTAGTCCGCAAAGTGAATGTTACATATTAGATTTTTATCAGATTAAATGGAGCCCCTAATCAAGTGTCTATTTATTTTTCATTAGGTAATAATGTAAACATTTATGCAATGTAAGAAGATGTCCCAGTCAAACGTTACTATTCTTTTTTTTTTCAGCAGAGTACCTCAAAGTTCTTAACATGTTAATTTTTTTATTTTATTTTACATTTAAAAGCCTATATAAACATGGCAGAGAGTTGGTTTCGATTAGGGATAAAACACCCACGTAAATAGGCACCACATCCCCAAAGACAAATATAAATAGCAAACAGGGGGGAGAGGAGGGATTTTAACGGTGCAAAGGATAGTAGACAAAGAGGATTTTTCTAAAAAGTTAATTTTTAATTTAACATTTAAGGTTAAAAAACATATAAATAATACATAAATTCACACAAAATACAGTTTTTGTACAGTTACCGTGGTCAGACAGGACTTGGGTGTAATTAGTTTTGAGAGATGATATAGTTGCAAGCATACTAGCCCGACATGTTTCGCTGTGTCGCTTTATCAAGGGATATGCAAGCCATGCTAGTATGCTTGCAACTATATCACCTCTCAAAACTAACTACACTCAAGTCCTGTCTGACCACTGTAACTGTACAAAAACTGTATTTTGTGTGAATTTATGTATTATTTATATGCTTTTTAACCTTAAATGTTAAATTAAAAATTAACTTTTTAGAAAAATCCTCTTTGTCTACTATCCTTTGCACCGTTAAAATCCCTCCTCTCCCCCTGTTTGCTATTTATATTTGTCTTTGGGGATGTGGTGCCTATTTACGTGGGTGTTTTATCCCTAATCAGAACCAACTCTCTGCCATGTTTATATAGGCTTTTAAATGTAAAATAAAATAAATAAATTAAATTAAAATTACACATTTTCTTCTAGTGGTATAAGACAAAGTGACTGTTCATAAATTTCCTCCCAGTTGCTATCCATTTTTGTTTTTCAGTTAAAAAGTATTGCCATTAGTTTATATGCAGTATACTAACTTAATATTGGATGTTAAGAAGCAGCACAGTTCCAGTAATAGGTTCCCTGTCCCCATCTGTGTATTTGTGAGGAAGAGGTGAACAGTGCAAGTCTATGTACCAAGGAGGGAGAGGAGAGCAATGTGAGTCTATGTATCAAGGAGCAAGAGGAGAGCAGTGTGGGTCTATGTATCTGGGAGAGAGAACAGAGCAGTGTGGGTCTTTGTATCACAGATGCATAGGTGGGGAGTGTAGGTCTGTGTACTGAGGAGCCCTAAACATGTTCCTGTAGGTGGCTGTAGAGTAAGTGGGTGCTGAAGTGACCACCCGCTGGAGACCGGAATGACTCAGAACAATGGATTGTCCCCACACCAGGGAATTCCATTAAAGGGTCCAATGCTTTATTGAATGATCACATCACAGAAAAGACTATGACGGCTTGGAGCCACACAGGACCCCTTCATCAGTTGCATGCCTGATAAAGGGGTCCTGTGTGGCTCCGAAACAAAGTTTTCTTTTGTGTTATGTGATTGTTCACAAAAGTGTCTGATCCTTTTATGGAGTTCCATAGTGTGTTGATGACACACCCTTTGCTCTGTGTCTATGTATGTCTATGTATCGGAGAGGGAGAGGTGAGCAGTGCGGGACTATTTATCAGGGAGGGAGAGGAGAGGGAGTGGATATATGTATCCAGGAGGGGGAGGCGAGCAGTGTGGGTCTATGTACTAGGTAGAGGGAGTTGAGTAGTGCGGGTCTATGCAGCAGGGAAGGAGAGATGAGAAGTGGGGGGTCTATAAAGGGGGTATATAAAGCAGGAAAGGGAAAGTTGAGCATTGTGGGTCCGTAAACTGGGCAGGAAGAGGTGAGTAGCCATGATGGATTTTACATGTCAATGGTGGAAAAGTAAGAGGGCTGTTGACAGTGGAGAGCAGTAGTGATCTGTGTACCAGTGAATACAAAGGCAGAAGAGACTTATGCAACCGGGTTTTCACATCATCACACTGCTGTGGAGTACAAAATGATATGCAGACAGCTTCAGTGACATCTAGGAACTAGTCTTGCAATGCATGAAGTTGCACTATACCTAATGTGATGGAGAGAATATGATCTATCACCCAATACTGCTGTTCCTGAGAAAATAAAAAATATCTGTGTAGTCTTACTCTGCGTTGACATATTATTAGATACATGGTAAATACAAGTTCCGATTTGTAAATAGCATGTGCCTTGAGCTGGTAGTTCTAACTTAGACAAATTGGTGAACAAATTAAACAAGGTCAGCATGTCGTATTTACCTATAGCCTGTGTAGCGCTACCCCTGTAGGAGCTGTTGGTTTTAACTGGTTCTCCCCCAAACAGCACAAATACCACCAGCCACCCAAGAAACAGTCCTTACACTCTGGCTCCAATAAACAGTCTGGGGGTCATCCTTTTGGAGTTAATTGCAAGAATAACTTGTAATTGGAGAGAATTTGGGCATGGGATGCTCAAAAAAAAAAAACTCATCAGTAGCCAGTAATCAGAGGACAGTCTTCTAGCAGTAGTGGTGATAGTTAATAGTGAACAGTTTAAGGAGCCCACTGCTTTGGAGCATGGGGCAAGAATTTGGGCATCTGGTTACCCTGTGCCAGTGTGCAACATTCGGTACCCAGTGCAGTATACAGCACTCAGACTGAGGGTTTAACCTAAAGCCTCCTTTCAGCTTCCTCCAGACGCAACCCAGTGTCAGGGCTGAGCCCTTCCTTCTCAAAGCTGTCCGCTCTGTTGTCGGCTAATTGCCAGCTCCTATCTCTCCACAATGACTCCCCTGTTGATGATATCCTGCTTGTCAGTCCTGCCTACTTAAGCCGTCCAGTGCAGATGATCTCTGCCTTCCCCTTGGTCACATCTCTAGAGACGCTCTGGACACTCTGTTAAAGACTTGCTTGGCTGACATTTCTTCTGGCTCCAGATCCTGCTTGCTGTTCTACTACGCTCATCTCCGGCTCCCTGACGTTTTGGCTTGTCTGACTATCCGTTCTGGTTCCTGAACTCTGGCTATGTTTTGACTACGTTTACTCTGTTTACCATTTTTTATTAACCGCTTGCCGTCCGCCGGCTGTCATATGACTGCCAGGCGGCGCGGCTCCCGTTCTGGGAGGGCATCATATGACACCCTCGCCTTCTCGGCCCACCAGGGGGCACGCGCCCGCCGTGTCACTGGGCACTCGATGCGCGTGACCGGCGGACGCGATGTCCACCGGGCACCCGCGATTGTAACACAGCAGGACCATGGATCTGTGTGTGTAAACACACAGATCCACGGTTCTGTCAGAGGAGAGGAGACCGATGGTGTGTTCCCAGTACAGAGGAACACCGATCAGTCTCCTCCCCTTGTGAATCCCCTCCCCCTACAGTTAGAATCACTCCCTAGGAACATAATTAACCCCTTGATCACTCCCTAGTGTTAACCCTTTCCCTGCCAGTCACATTTATACAGTAATCAATGCATTTTTATAGCACGGATCGCTGTATAAATGTGAATGGTCCCAAAAATGTGTCAAAAGTGTCCAATATGTCAGCCTCAATATTGCAGTCACGATAAAAATCGCAGATCGCCGCCATTACTAGTAAAAAAAAATAATAATAAAAATGCTATAAATCTATCTTCTATTTTGTAGACGCTATAACTTTTGTGCAAACCAATCAATATATGCTTTTTGCGATTTTTTTTTTTTACCAAAAATATGTAGAAGAATACATATCGGCCTAAACTGAGGAAAAAATTTGTTTTAAAAAAAAAATAGATATTTATTATAGCAAAAAGTAAAAAAAATTGAATTTTTTTTTCAAACTTGTCACTCTTCTTTTGTTTATAGCGCAAAAAAACCCCCCAAAAAACGCAGAGGTGATCAAATACCACCAAAAGAAAGCTCTATTTGTGGGAAAAAAAAATGATAACAATTTCATCTGGGTACAGTGTTGCATGACCGCGCAATTGTCATTCAAAGTGTGACAGCGCTGAAAGCTGAAAAATGGCTTGGGCAGGAAGGGGGTGAAAATGCACTGTATTGAGATGGTTAAATAAGTGTGATTGAACTGTACTTCTTAGACATGTGCACAGCCAAAAAATTCGTTCATTTTCGTTTCATTAGTTTAATATTTTTTCGTTTTTCGGGTCATGCGTTATGATCACGATTCGTAAATTCGTTCATTCGTAAATTCGTAAATGCGTTCTTTCGTTCATTCGTACATTCGTTCATTCGTACATTCGTACATTTTTTCATTGTACATTCGTAAATTCGTACATTCGTAAATTCGTAAAATCGTACATTTGTAAATTAGAAAATTCGGAAATTTGTAAATTCGAAGTTTGAAAATCCAAAAACCCAAAAATTCACAAATCTGAAATAGTAACTAACTATTAAATTATAGGTATTGTAATTTCCTTTTAAATTTGACTGTCAGTGAACGTAACAAATACGAATTTATCCGAAGTTACGAATTATCCAAAACGAATTCTGCATCTAAACAAATCGAACGGAACAAATTAATAATAAATAATAATAATAAAACGTTGTTATTATTATTATTGTTATTTATTATTATCAATTCATTATGTTCCATTCCGTTTTTTCGGATCATTCATAACTTCGGATAAATTTGTATGTGTTACGTTCACTAACAGCCAAATTTGAAAGGAAATTACAATACCTATAATTTAAAAGTTACTAGTAATTACTAATAGTTAAGTTATTATTAGTTAACTATTATTTCAGATTTCCGAATTTTTGAATTTACAAATTTACGAATTCACTAATTTACTAATGTACGAATGTACGAATGTACATTCGTAAATTGCGAATGTACGAATGCACGAATGCCCGAATTTACGAATGTCCAATTTTATCGAATTTACGAATATTCGGAAAAAATTCGTTAGACGGGTTTTCGTTAATTCGGATATTCCCGAATTAACGAATTTGTCGAAATTCATTAAAAAACGAATTCGGAACGAAACGAATTGCACATGCCTAGTACTTCTGTCTCAGTCTGATTCATGGTTTCTGACAGTAGGCAAAGGCCATGAATTCAGAAGATGCAGTCAATCCACTTGTGGCACGGCTCACCTGGAATCTCCCACTGTTTCTGCCCCACTGTGGCTGCTCTGGTACAACCCGTGTTGCAGGCTCTCCCTGCTACTGTTCCAGTCTCTGTGAAGGCACCCACCTTGAGTAAGAGGTTGCTTGGAACAATGAGGCCCTCATGGCTGCTTTTGCTTATGGTCTCTCGGATACCATCAAGAATGAGATAGCAGCCCGAGATATACCCACTGAGCTGGAGGGGTTAATCATGTTTGCCATCCTCATTGACTCCAGACTCAGAGAAAGACTCCCTTTTAAGGAGCTCTTGCGAAAGCCTACTGTACATTTGTCTCCCACCCTTGCCTCCCTCACCTCCCATGCCTATGGAAGATGAACCCATGTACTTGGGGTTCACGCATCTCCCTGTGGATGAGAGAACCCTTAGGAGGAGGGAGAGATTGTGCCTTTATTGTGGCCAGCCAGGTCAATTTTTAAAGAAGTCTTGTCCTACGCGTCCAGGGAATGCCCGAACCTTGAGGTCCTGTCACGGACAGACCTTAGGTGGCGTTGTTTCGTCCCCAGGTATCCAGAAGGATAAGTCCCTGGTTTTGGTTACCCTTTCTTGGGCTGAGTCGTCCCTCGAAATACAGGCTCTAATTGACTCTGTGGCTGCAGGCCTGTTCACGTTGATGCTGCCTTTGTATTAAAGCACTCAATTCCGCTGCAGCTGCGTGACACTCCACTTGTCATTGAGGCTCTTGACGGAAGACCTCTACGGCCTGCCCATGTGACTCATGAGACTGTTCCGTTGTCTATGGCCATAGGGGCTCTTCACCATAAGATAATCCAATTCCAAGTTATTTCCTCACCTAAGTTTCCGCTGGTTATTGGTTATCCTTGGTTACAGAGGCACAACCCCTCTTTTGATTGGCTCCGTGCTGAGGTTCTCTCCTGGTCGCCAAAATGCAGTAAGACATGCTTCCAGAAGGTAGCCAAGGTCCTGTGCACCTCTTCACTCTCCTCCCTGCCGGAGGAGTACCGCGATTTTAGCGATGTCTTTGACAAAGGTCAAGCCGGTAGTTTGCCCCCACACCAGTCCTTTGATTGCGCAATTGACCTTCAACTTGGTGGCAGACCCCCTCGTGGCCGGGTTTACCCTTTGTAGGTCTTGGAGGATAATGCCATGGAGGAGTATGGTCCAGACGCACTTTCTCGGGGTTTCATGCGCAAATCCTCATCTCCTGCTGGTGCTGGTTTCTTCTTTGTGAAGAAGAAGACTGGTGAACTGAGACCTTGTATTGATTATAGGGGTCTCAATCGTTTCACGATTAAGAATGCCTATCCGATTCCATAGATTACGGAGTTATTTGACCGCCTCAAAGGAGCAACGGTTTTCACAAAACTTGATTTGAGAGGAGCATACAATCTCGTGAGGATTAAGGAGGGTGACGAGTGGAAAACTGCGTTTAATACAAGAACAGGCCACTATGAGTACCTCGTAATGGCTTTTGGCCTTTGTAACGCCCCGGCAAATTTTCAGAAATTTATTAACAATGTCCTCTGAGATTTTTGCAGTTATGTGTGGTCGTTTATCTCGATAAAATCTTCATATTTTCCAAGTCCCTGAAGAGCCACCACACAGATATCTGACGTGTGCTTCAGAAACTAAGAGAGAACAATCTCTATTGTAAATTGGAGAAGTGCGAATTCCATCGTGAACAGGTTAAATTTCTGAGTTATGTCATTTCCACTGCTGATTTTTCGATGGACCCAGAGAAACTTTCAGCAGTTCTACAGTGGCCCTGACCCATGGGTTTAAGTTCTCTGCAGAGTTTTCTTGGCCTTGCCAACTATTATCGGAAGTTTATTCGTAACTTCTCGCCTCTGGCCAAGCCCCTGACTGATATGACCAGAAAGGAAGAAAGGTAACCCACAGAGTTGGTCTCCAGAATCCATTAAGGCCTTTGAGAGTCTCAAGGCTGCCTTTGTTTCTGCTCCTGCCTTGGCAAATCCTGATCCTACATTACCTTTTATCCTTGAGGTTGATGCTTCTGAGACTGGAGTTGGCACCCTTCTGTCTCAATGTCCTACCTCTGAGAGCGCTATGCATCCTTGTGGCTACTTTTCAAAGAAATTGTCACCTGCGGAGTGCAATTACGAGATTGGTGACAGAGAGCTGTTGGCGATCATTTTAGCCCTGAAAGAATGGAGACATCTCCTCGAAGGTACCACTGTGTCGGTTCTCATTCTTACTGACCATAAGAATCTCACATTCTTGTCTGAGGCTAAATGCCTTTCTCCCAGAAGGGCACAATGGGCTCTTTTCCTGTCTAGTTTCAATTACGTTGTCTCATTCTTACCCAGTACTAAGAATGTAAGGGCCGATGCTTTGTCACAACAATTTTTCTCCACTTCCAAGATGGAGTGGGTTCCAGTTCCTGTGATTACTCCTGATCGTATTCTGGCTACGGTTCTCACCAGTCTCACTTCTCCTTTGGGTGACAAAATTCTTGCTGCTCAGGTCCTTGCTCCTTCTGAGAAACCTTGTGACTGCTGCTTTGTCCCAGTGAGTCTCCGTACTGCCATGTTCCAGACTTACCATTCTCCCAAGGCTGCTGGCCACCCTGGGAAGAATCAACTCTTTTGGTGGCCTAGTCTACGTGCTGTTGTAACTGCCTTCGTAGCTGCCTGTTCCGTGTTTGCTCAGAGTAAGACTGTCAGAAACCATGAACCAGACCGAGACAGAAGTACAGTAAAATCACACTTCTAATAAAAATAAAAAGGTAAATAGAGTAATTCCTACAACCCATACCCAATGGAGAGAGGCCCTGGACCCATCTGATGCATTCAACCCACCTGCCTCTTCTCAGCTGCCTACAAACTCACAAGAACTTCCCCCAGCTACTGTTACCTCTTCTCTGCCATATCCCAATCCTCCTTTCCAGTCTGCTGCACCCCTTACCTACAGTCCTGCAGTCACCTACAGAACTTCAGTGGCTAAGCCAAAGAAAAAAACACAAGTTTTTCCCAACCAAAACAATCCTGCCATTAACCCAACCTGCCTCCACACCCACCAATCTGTCCCTAGTGACGTTCCAGTGCCAGTATCCCAGCCTGAAGTGCCAGAGTTCCAGTCCGAAGTGCCAGAGTTCCAGTCCGAAGTGCCAGAGTTCCAGTCCGAAGTGCCAGAGTTCCAGTCCGAAGTGCCAGAGTTCCAGTCCGAAGTGCCAGTGTTCCAGCCCGAAGTGCCAGAGTTCCAGCCCGAAGTGCCAGAGTTCCAGCCCGAAGTGCCAGAGTTCCAGCCCGAAGAGCTAGAGCCAGTGTTCCAGCCTGAAGAGCCAGAGCCAGCATTCCAACCTGAAGAGCCAGCGTTCCAGCCTGAAGAGCCAGAGCCAGCGTTCCAGCCTAAAGAGCCAGAGCCAGTGTTCCAGTCTGAAGAGCCAGAGCCAGCGTTCCAGTCTGAAGAACCAGAGCCAGCATTCTAGTCTGAAGAGCCAGAGCCAGTGTTCCTGCCGAAAGAACCAGAGCCAGCATTCCAGCCTGATGTCCTGGTGCCCGCCTTCCAGTCTGATGTCTCGGTGCCTGCCTTCCAGTCTGATGTCTCGGTGACCGCTTTCCAGTCTGATGTCTCGGTGTCCGCCTTCCAGTCTGATGTCTCAGTGCCCGCCTTCCAGTCTGATGTCTTGGTGCTTGCCTTCCAGTCTGATGTTTTGGTGCCTGCCTTCCAGTCTGATGTTCCCGTGCCCATGTTCCAGTCTGAAGCTCCGGTGCCGGTGTTCCAGTCTGATGTTCCTGTGCCTATATTCCAGTTTGAAGTTCCGGTGCCTGTGTCCCCACTTGAAATTCCGGTGCCTGTGTCCCCGCTTGAAGTCCCGGTGTCCCAGTCTGAAGATCCGGTGTCCCAGTCTGAAGTTCCGGTGTTCCAGCCTAAAGATCCAGTGTCCCAGCCTCAGCCTGAAGTTTCGGTGCCTGTGTCTTAGCCTGTCATGCCAGTGCCCATCACCCGGTTTTCTGGGCCAGTGCCCATTACCCAGCCCACTGGGCTGGGACCCGTTACTCAGCTTGCTGAGCCAGTACCTGTTACCCAGCCTGCCGTTACGGTGCTCGCTGCTCGGCCTGATGTCCCAGTGCCTGCTGTCCAGCGCGATGACCTGGAGCCTGCTGCCCAGCTCGATGAGCCGGAGCCTGCCGCCCAGCTCGATGACCCGGAGCCTGCCGCTCAGCCCGATGACCCAGAGCCTGCTGCCCAACCGATGACCCGGAGCCTGCCGCCCAGCTCGATGACCCGGAGCCTGCCTCCCAACTCACTGACCCGGAGCCTGCCGCTCAGCCTGATGACCCGGAGCCTGCCACCCAGCTAATGACCCAGAGCCTGCAGCCCAGCCCAATGACCCGGAGCCTGCCGCCCAGCGCGATGACCCAGAGCCTGCCGCCCAGCGCGATGACTCGGAGCCTGCTGCCCAGCTCGATGACTCGGAGCCTGCCGCCCAGCTCGATGACCCGGAGCCTGCCACCCAGCGCGATGACCTGGAGCCTGCCGCACAGCTCGATGGCCCGGGGCCTGCCGCCCAGCTCGATGACCCGGAGCCTGCCGCCCAGCTCGATGACCTGGAGCCTGCCGCCCTGCTCGATGACCCGGAGCCCGCTGCCTAGCTTGAAGTGCCTGCTGCCCAACGTGATCTGCCCATGCCTGCTGCCCAGCGTGATGTGCCTGTGCCTGCTGCCCAGCGTGATGTGCCCATGCCTGCTGCCCAGCGTGATGTGCCCCTTTCTGCTGCCCAGCCTGATGTGCCCCTTTCTGCTGCCCAGCCTGATTTGCCCGTGTCTGCTACCCAGCTTGATGTGCCTGTGCCTGCTGCTGAGCTTGTTATGTCTACGCCTGCTGCCTAGCTTGAGCTGCCCGTCACCTGGTTTGATACTTTGGACTGTCTTCATACTCAGCTTAGTGTGACTCTGCCCGCTGCCCAGCTTGATGTCATGGGCTTGTCCCAGCAGCAGCTAGTTGGAGTGTCCAGATGCCGCTCCCTTGCGGGGGGGGGGGGTACTGTCAGGGAAGGTTTCATCCGCTGATGACACCGCCTGATATTTGGCGTGCAGTACTGTGGTCCACCAGCAGGCGTCTACTGGCAGTCTGGAACTGCCAGGGGAGCTTTCCTCCGTTGGTAGTATTATGTGATCTTTGGGCTGCAGTACTGGCGTCCACCAGTGGGTGGTTCCTGGCAGTGGGGGGCCGACATCATCTCCTGCAATCAGGCATCACCTGAGTGTGATTGAGTTGAGTATAAATACCCGGCAAGTGCACACACACTTTGCCCTGGTATTGTCCTTGTGCTCGGACCTGCAGCCTGTTCATCTGTTATCCTGATCCTGATCCTGAACCTGATTCCTGTATCCTGAACCTGTTTATATCTGTTCCTGTATCCCTGGATCCTTGCAGCCTGATCCCTACCATTTTATTCCCTGTCTGTTACTCTCTGCTGATCTTCTGTTTATGAACCTGCCCTGGCTTGACTACGATTCTGGTACTCCCTTTTGCTATATATGCTGTTTGGTTTATTATCACTGTTTGGTTGTTTGGTTTGTTCACTCTGTTTGTATCAGTGGTGTGTTCACATTTATATGCAATTACTTTAATAAACTTACTTACTTTCACCTATTTATGTCTCTGTCACAGTCACACAGTTCTGGTCACATCTGGTTTATGACACGCAATCAGCTCTGAGAAAAGCCCATTTGAGCCTTTGATCCTAGCACCTATAAAGTGGTGTGTTCACATTTATATGCAATTACTTTAATAAACTTACTTACTTTCACCTATTTATATCTCTGTCACAGGCACACAGTTCTGGTCACATCTGGTTTATGACAGCTCTGAGAAAAGCCCATTTGAGCCTTTGATCCTAGCACCTATAAAGCCACCTTGAGCCATTTTTGAGTGCATCTCTGGAGCCCTCCTGGGGTGAAAAAACCCTCCTCTCCAGTCTCAGACTATTTATCCACACTCCAGCCCCCTTTTGGAAACTTCAGAGAATAGCTGGAACCTGGTAAATATTCAGGCTGGGCAATTTAAATCTCCTGTCCCTATGCCCTGAAAGCTTCATCCAGAGGCAGGGAGAAGCAATTAAACTCCCAGGCTGTGAGACAATGAACAGGTCAGACCAAACAATTACTGCTGCTTTGATTAGAGGAGTCAAAAGCCAAATTTGCCTAGCACCTACATTAGAAGGGTGCTACATCTGTGAATGCACCCTTTATTTATGTATGTATGTACTATAACCTTACTAAAGTAAGCTGGGCCAAAGTAAACACGCAATAAAATCCAAACCTTAGATTCAGCTTTAACCATATACTAAAACATTAATCCCTATCTATTTGGGCATTGATAAATGTACACATTAAAATAACTCAGAAAACCAGTTAAAGATTATTTTACCGTCCTAAAGTAAATGGAAATCTGATTACTTTTCTTGGGTTACTGCAGGACCCACTGTAATACTATTCCCTTCATTACAAAGTGTATCTAAGGCTAAAATATTTTACTTTAGCTTTGGATATGCCAGGGAATGGAAAAAAAAAACTCCTGTCTGGTTTTCTTTTACTGTCTGTGTTCCATTGAACAGATGCAGTATACATTGATTTAATTAACAGAAAGCAAGGGGAAAGTTTTCCAAAATAAGGAAAATCTTCTCTTAGACAGTGGTAAACTCAGCAGATGTCTCATTGGAAGAGGTCCTTCTATATCTTCACAACTTCCTAGACACAGCAGGAATTGAGAAGAAATCTCTCCAAAGTAAGGAAAATGAAATCTTAGGCAGTAATCAGTGGGACAGGGGTCAAAATGTATTGTTTCCCCTCTAATTCTTGACAACTCAAAGTTTCTTGACATTTCCAGTACAAGTGACAATGGTCTTTAAAATTAGAGTGTGAAAATCACCCCAGCGGAGGACACAGACAGCAATAAAAAACATACAGGTTTAAACCCATCACAGATCTATCTAATAGGCGTAAAAAAAAACAAAAAACAACTTTTGCTTTTTAATGCTATTGGTTTTAGGTCCTGTCTCTTCAGAATAGAACACGTGAAAGGTATTCTAGCTCAGGTTCTAACAAGCTTCATTCTCCACAGCCCTAAAACTTTGAAATGTAAAGGAAAAGAACTGGACAATGTTTTTACAATTCGAACCCCAGAAGATGCCAACAGAGTGGTGAAGCTGGCAAGTAACAGGAATGTTGTAATTGTGGGAGCATCTTTCTTAGGTGAGTTGTCCTACGGCTAACCATTATATTTGTATGTAGAGTATTATAGCAACAGACATTCTAATTTAAAACAACTTTACTGTGTCAATTATTGTGTACCATATTGTATTAGGCTCCAGTCACACTTGTGGAATTTGTCATGTGACTTTGGACATCAAAGTTGCATGACAAGTTGCACCCTATTATTTTCAATGACACCCATTCAAATTGGTGTGACCTAAAGCTGCCTGCACTACTTTGGTGAAAATTTTGATGCAACTTATGCCGGGTGGACTTTTAGGCCGGACTGGTCCGACGGAACAAATCCGTCGGACAATCCGACCGTGTGTGGGCTTCATCGGACCTTCAGCAGGCCTTTTCTGTCAAAAATCAGATGGACTTTAGATTTGAAACATGTTTCAAATCTTTCCGACGGACTCAAGTCCGGTCAAAAAATCCATTCGTCTGTATGCTAGTCCAACGGACAAAAAAGGACGCAAGGGCAGCTATTGGCTACTGGCCATGAACTTCCTTATTCTAGTCCCTTCGTACGTCATCACGTTCATACCAACGGACTTTCGAACAGACTTTAGTCCGTTCGTGTGTGGGCAAGTCCGGTCGTCCGAAAGTCCATCGTAACTCCGTCGAAAGTCCGTCGGGCGTTTGATGCTGAAAAGTCCGCCCGTGTGTACACGGCTTTAGATCCATTGAGTGTAAAGTCAGATTACAATTGCATCGAAGCTGCACTCCAATGTCGCACTCTAAAGTCACACAGGAAATCATTTAACTTTGGAGATGCACTAATGTGAACGAAGCCTTAATAGAGGAAAATCCTTAAACAGGTAAGTAGACCTGGGATTGTCACACTTGCATTGTAACATTGACAGCAGTAGGTTTGCTTCTGTTTACCATTCTCAGTTAAAATACCTGCCAACTGGCCCCTTGATTTACATTTCACCTGTTAGACATTTCTATAATTGGGTATAACCTGTCCAAGCTCTTTTTTAAATATATCATCCATATGAATGCATGTCTTTGTACTTCATTGCTGTTTGCTTACCTGCTATATGCTAATATGTTCAATATCAGAATTGTGCAATGTGCCTTTTATATTTTTCCCTGTTTTGCTCTTACTTTGTTTTTGTTATACAATAAAACTGTAAAAAATACAGTTTTTTTTTCTTTAAATATAACATTGCTACATTGTAATTTGTCCTGATACTGAAGAAGCTGTTCTATGAGTGTCAATTTGCACCGAAGAAGCAGTTCTATGAGTATCAATTTGCACAGGAGCAGAAAGATCTTTTCAAGAACCTCAGCCCCTCTAACTCAACAGATTCAGTATACAAATATTATACAATATCACAGGAAATCACTGAAAATTATACTTAGTACCCAGTAGCTGTGCTTTATCAAAGGAAACTGACACCAAACTAGGTACTAAAGTCAAACTTCATGTATTGTCACCCAATTTGGTTGGTAACTAGGCCAGCATAAAATGGTTTAACAATGGGAATAAAACAAATTAAGCATACAAACTGATTAACTGTAAGGACTAGACATAACATAACATGATGTCCAGATCTGTATAAACAGTAGCAACTCCACCTCAAGTGCAGCAGTGAGCAGTGAGCAGTAGTAAAGTTTAATCTACAGAGTGAAATTATGGTGGTGATGCTAGTCCTAGATTGGGTATGCACTGACTAAAAGAAAGGAGAATGGTAGAGGAGAGAGCAGGGGAACAAAGGGGACTTGCAGGATAATTATTAGAGGGGGGGGGGGGGCAGTTAATACTCTTCTGGCTAATGTCATAGATCCTTCTTTGACAACCTGGGAAGGCCTTCACCCCTTATTTGGGAAATGTCATAGTAATAGTTGGGAACGCCAGCTGTGGTGACTCTGTCCCTTGAAAAAAAGCTTGTACTCCTTCTGGAGTTAGTTGTGTCCAACTGTCTGTGTAGACATCTGAACCATATGGCCTTCTGGAGAGAGCATCGACACCTCTGTTTCTGACTCCAAGGTGTTACTTTAGGCTGAATCAGAACCCAGGCAGAGCAGCTAACCACTGGTGCCCAGAAGCATCCAACTTGGCTGTGGTGAGCCCATAAGTAAGTCAGTTGTTATCAGTGTTGACCATGAAGTCTGCACCTTACAGATAGTCCTTAAACTTGTCTACTCCCACTCATTTTGAGGCCAGAAACTAAGTTGTGAAAGGGGTAGTTTCTTTTGATAGGTGTCAGTCTCTGCTAGCATCGACATGTGGTTCATATGATTTAGAGGGCTCAGCATAGGCATTAACCAGACCATTGGTCAGACCTCCCTTCAGGTGGCGAAATGCCTGCTCACATCGATCTGTCCACTGGTCTTGAATAGATTCTCAAGGTTTTTTAATTCCTTCACTTGGCTTAGGTGAAACCGCATCTTTCTCCTCATTCTTCAGCAACTCGAGCGGTCAGGCTATTTTAGCAAACAAATCTTCAGTAGTAGGAACAGAACCCTAAGAACAACCTTAGTTCAGTGACATTATTTGATCTAGACCAGGAAGTGTCAGCTTCTAATTTTTTAGGGTCAGTGCCTCTGCAAAGGAAACATGCCCCAGATAGGTGATTTAGGGTTGATAGAATTGACATTACTCTAATGACAATTCTTCATGGAGTCTCTGTAGTACCTTTTCCAGTCACTCTTCCTGTTCCTCAAGGATATTTTTGAAGACAATGATATCTTTAAGATACTCCAGCACCTTAATCAAGTTCATGTACCCTACAGTAAGTTTCATTAGCTGTTGAAAGGTTGCAGGAGCTCCTGACAGTCCTTGAGGCATTCTGTTCACTTTAAAAAACCCCAGTGGGCAGACAAAGGCAGTCTTCTCCCTGTCTTCTGGGTGCATGGGAATCAGGGTTGTCAACCATCAGTAAATTTACTGACAGTTTGTAAAAACCAGGGCTGATAATTAGTCATGCTGTGTTGACTTTTGTAAATGTAAACCAGGCAAATCACTTGTTATGTTTATTGTCAATGTTTTAATATTGTGTTGGTAATGTTTAACCATCTAAGCCCCGGACCATTTGGCTGGCCAAAGACCAGAGCACTTTTTTTGCGATTCGGCACTGTGTCGCTTTAACTGACAATTGCGCGGTTGTGCGACGTGGCTTCCGAACAAAATTTACGTCCTTTTTCCCCACAAATAGAGTTTTCTTTTGGTGATATTCGATCACCTCTGCGGTTTGTATTTTTTGCCCTATAAACAATAAAATAGCGACTATTTTGAAAAAACGCATTTTTTTTTACTTTTTGCCAAAATAAATATCCCCCAAAAAATCTAAAAAAACATTTTATTTCCTTAGTTTAGGCTGATATGTATTCTTCTACATATTTTTGGTAAAAAAAATGCAATAAGCATTTATTGATTAGTTTGCGCAAAAATTATAGCGTCTACAAAATAGGGGTTCGTTTTATGGCATTTTTATTAATATTTTTTTTTTTACTAGTAATGGCGGCGATCAGCGATTTTTATAGGGACTGCGACATTATGCCGGACGCATTGGACACTTTTGGAGCTATTTTGGGACCATTCACATTTATACAGCGATCAGTGCGATTAAAAATGCATTGATTACTGTGTAAATGTGACTGGCAGTGAAGGGATTAACACTAGGTGGCGCTGTAGGGGTTAAGTGTGTCCTAGGGAGTGATTCTAACTGTGGGGGGGAGGGGCTATGTGTGATACGACACTGATCACCGCTCCCAATTACAGGGAGCTGTGATCAGTATCCTGTAACTAGGCAGAACGGGGAAATGCTTGTTTACACTAGCATTTCCCCCTTCTTCCTCTCCATGAGAAGATCGCGGGTATCCCCACAGACATCGAGTCCATGGGATCTGCGATCACACTCAAGGAGCTTGCGGTGTGCACGCGATGATGCACACGATGACATGGCAGCAAATTTAAAGGGACATACCTGAACGCCCATTTGCCTGTCCGTGGCATTGTGTCAACGTATATATACATGTGGACGTATGGATTGTCTTAGTTTTTAATAGGAGTTCTATCATTTTTCAGGTTGTCGGTAAAAAATGTGCTCCATCAGTAAATTCCCATATTCTGTCAGTAAAAAATGCTGCGGGAGGTTGGCAACCCTGATGGGAATTTGTTAATACCCACTTTTCAGATCTAACACGCTAAACCACTTCGCCCTTGATAGGCAATGCAGAGTGTCTTGGTGGTGTATTGGTCAGGAACTAGTGTATGGGTCAGGAATTCTCCTGTTGAGTGTTCCATAATCAATGCACATTCTGATGGAGCCATTTTTCTTCCTTCACACCACTATAGGGGAGGTGTAAGGTTTTCACGACTTGCAGATAATCCCTGTC
The DNA here is from genome assembly GCA_037952925.1 of Lithobates clamitans. NCBI lineage: Eukaryota > Metazoa > Chordata > Amphibia > Anura > Ranidae > Lithobates > Lithobates clamitans. Next base: position 1,334,129 of record JBBGZY010001461.1, read on the forward strand.
TACTACAGCTCTCTACCTGAAAGGTTTATCTTCCTGAAGTTGAATTCTGTGTTGGGCACTCTGAGCACAGCCCAGGTTGTTGTCATTTTTCAAGAACATCTCCTGCGATCTCAAAAGTTTTCCCCTGACCCTCTCATTCCAGTCGGACCATAATAGGGCATTTTGAAGGTAGAACCTGTCTTCTGATAATTTGTCTTTGGCTCCCCCCACAAGACCAGATGGTGTCACTGGAGTGTATTCACTTACCTGAGCAGCATTTGAGGTCTTAGTTTGACTGGGAGATTGGTAATCTTTCAAATACTGACAGGGATTTCTCCAAGACTTTGCTGGAGTGCCCTGGTCAGCACTACCTCAGGAATTAGCTCAACCCCATTGTCCTCTCTCCAAGAGTCGGCTTTGAGGACAACAAAGGGCCTGGGCTGGTCGGAAGTTAATTTGACAGTGGCTCACAAGCAAGCAATTTCCCTGTGTTGCAGCATTCTTTCTTCAGAGTCAAGGCTCCAGAGCTTCCCTGCACCTTCCATGGGGGGTTTCTGCTCCTGCAGGGCACATTAATAGGCTTTGACTGATGACTTCATAGCTTTGGGAGCGAGTAACCTTTTTTATGTGATCAGTGTTTGTCCCTACCAATAACGAGTTCTGTTTGGCCCCAGGAGGGCAGGAACACACAACTGCTAAGATATCAAATGTCTCAGTTTTCACAACTGCAGAGGGGCCGAATGTTAGTCTTATTTAGAGATACCCATTATATGGGAACTTTTGCATTCCAATACCCTAAATCTCCAAGTCTTCCAAGTTTTTTCAGGGTATGTATTTTAGATACTTGTCCTAAAATTTTTGATACAATAACTTCACTTGTCCCCAAGTGCTTTGTTGTAGACCCTCGCTACATGAATTGGGACTATATGTGAGGGCCCACCAACTGATCAGGAAACTCATTTGGATGCTTCTCTTCTTGCTCTGAATGTACTGTAGAAATCTACTAGTCAAATATCTGAGTTCAGAAAATTGAAATTTGAATGGTTGCTATGGATTATAGTACTTTGAAGATTATTGTTGCATAAGCCTTTTAGGTGGTTATTGACATTTTTACACATATTATTTAATAGGGATGGAAGTGGCAGGCTACCTGTGTGAAAAAGCTCACTCTGTGTCTGTAGTGGAATTGGAGAACATTCCCTTTAAGAAGTTTCTAGGAGAAAAAGTTGGACTTGCAATCATGAAGGTAACAATCATATAGTAAAAAATACCTATATGGTAGGGGACGGTCAATGAAGAGTGCTACATGTAAAAGTGAATGCAGTAATCATTGGACTTAATTTCCTTAGAGTGCTTGAAACAACACATGTCTATAGTACCTTTCAGCAATCAATTAGACTTAAAGCGGAGCTCCACCCAAAAAGGGAAGTTCCACTTTAAGGCCTCTGTTCCCTTTTGTGAAATAGAGCTTTTGGGGAGGAGGGGTGTAGCAGGTACCCGATTTTGACAGATACCCGCTTGCATTTCTGCTCCGACCACCTAGGCAATTGGAAGTGGAAATTCCACCCCCCCCCACAGTCTTTTGTGACATGACAGGTCGCAGAAGACTGCGGGACCATTCACAGTGTGCAGCGCAGCTCTGGCATGCGCAATCGGCACCCAGCTGTGAACCGACAAGCTTTCACAGCTGTGTGCCCATAGTAATGATGCTGGTGCTGGGAAGAGAGGACACGGGGTGAAAATGGCTGGGCTGAGCATGGCATTGGATCGTGGGACAAGTGAGTGACTATTTATTAAAAGTCAGCAGCTACAGTTTTTACACAGGAGACTGGAGCTCCTCTTTAACTTGCAGTGGAAAATGGTAGTTGGAGAATGACATGTGGAGCAACACAGCCAATTCCCATCTCAAGCCTCCTGGCAAATGAGGCTTAAAGAGGATGTCCAGCCACCTTCAGAAAAAAATTTAAAGTCATCAGCTACAAATACTTTTAATATTAGGACACTTACCTGTGCAGGGATCCCGCGATGTCAGCACCCCAGCCAATTTTTGCATTGGCTTTTGAGTGCCGTCGCCGCCATTGATTTTAAGGGAAACTGCCAGTCAAGCCTTGCGGCTTCCCAGCTGGTTTCCTACTGTGCTTGCGCGAAGCGTGTTGTGCTTTCTGAATGGCCCAGCGGCGGGGGAAGGAGGAGGGGGCTGAACTTCTGCGTGATTTCACCGTGGCAAGGTACCCGCTCTCCCTTGAAAGGCACCAAATGTGGCACCGGAGGGGGCGAGGGGGGGGAGGAGGCAGATAAGTGGAGCTTCCACTTTTGGATGGAGCTTTGCTTTAATTTGTGCAAGTGTTGTTCCAGGACAACGCCCTCCAACTTGGCAGATGTTTGTTACCTTTAATACCTTTAGTAAAATAAAACCTTGCTGGATTTACTGTTATATGCTGGTATTTATACTTTGCATATCATTATAATATATATAACTTGCACTGCCATAATCCCAGTTTTCTCATTATCTCCTGACTTTGATACCTAAACAAGAAGTGACAGACATCCCAACCTGCAAAAAATAATTTCCGGGAGGTTTCAAACTCATTTTAGGGAGGTGACGCTTCGTGCCGGTGCCGACCCCCCCCCCCAATAAAATGCAGCCTTACCAGTGCCAATTACATGCAGCTATACCAGTGCCCATGAAATGTAGCCTTACCAGTGCCTATGAAATGCAGCCTGATCACACAGGGGCTGGGCTGGTGGTCCTGGGGTCTGGCTGCTAGGGTCTGGCTTCTGAAGCTGGGCTGCTGGTCCTGGGGTCTGGCTGCTGGGGTCTGGCTGCTGGAGCTGGTCCCCTTGGGTCTGGCTGCTGGAGCCTAGGGTCTAACTGCTAGGGCCAAGGGTCTGACTGCTGGAGCTGGGCTGCTGGTCCTGGGGTCTGGCTGCTGGGGCCTGGGATCTGGCTGCTGGAACTGGTCTGCTGGTCCTGGGGTCTGGCTGCTGGAGCCTGGGGTCTGGCTGCTGGGGCCAAGCGTGCGGCTGCTGGGGCCAAGGGTCTGGCTGCTGGAGCTAGGCTGCTGGTCCTGGGGTCTGGCTGCTGGGGCCAAGGGTCTGGCTGCTAGGGTCTGGCTGCTGGAGCTGGACTGCTGGTCCTGGGGTCTGGCTGCTGGGGCCTGGGGTCCGGCTGCTGGGGCCAAGGGTTCGGCTGCTGGAGCTGGGCTGCTGGTGCTGGGGTCTGTATGCTGAGGCCTGGGGTCTGGCTGCTGGGGCCAAGGGACTGGCTGCTGGTCCTGGAGCCTGGGTTCTGGCTGCAACGGGGCTGCTGAGGCATCCCAGTCAGAGAATTTAGTACAGACCCCCCTCCCGAGTGCAGACCCCTCTCCTGCAGTACAGACTCCTCCGCACTCCAGCAGTACATACCCCCCTCCCGCAGTGCAGACCCCTCTCCCGCAGTGCACACCCCTCTCCCGCAGTGCAGACCCTCCTCCCGCAGTACAGACCCCCCTCCCGCAGTACAGACCCCTCTCCCACAGTACAGACCCCCCTCCCGCAGTACAGACCCCCCTCCCTCAGTGCAGACCCCTCTCCCTCAGTGCAGACCCCTCTCCCTCAGTGCAGACCCCCCTCCCGCAGTACAGACCCCTCTCCCGCAGTCGGACACCTCCCTCCCAGTACAGACCCCCCTCAGTATAGACCTCCCCCTCAGAATAGACACCCCCCCTCCATCAATATAGACCCCCCCAGAGCAGCCACCCCGCCATCAACATAGACCCCCCTAAGTGCAGACCCCCTCCATCAGCATAGACCCCCCTAAGTGCAGACCCCCCCTCCATCAGCATAGACCCCCTCAGCATATACACCCCCCTCCATCAGTATAGACCCCTCAGTGCAGATCCCCCTCCCTCAGCATAGACCCCCCCTAAGTGCAGACTCCCCCCCCTCCATCAGCATAAACCCCCTCAGTAGTCCCCCCTCCCATAGCTCCCTCAGCATTTGTCCATGTACAAATACAGTACGCTGTTCAGACCTCAGAACAGCGTGGGATAAGCTTTGTGGCGTGTCTCTCCACAGACTCCCTCATCCATCCTGTGTACAGTAGTGTGAGAGGAGCTGCAGTGCAGAGGGCTGGAGGAGCGGGGTACCAATCTGAGCCGAGAGCCAGGGGAAATGTTTCGGGGAGGGAGAGACACAGATCAGTGGTGTGTGCGGATCGTGCGATGCCGCTGCCCACAGGTGTCACCCGAATGTGGCCCGCACCCCCCGCCCCTTCATAACAACGCCACTGCCTCCGCCCACCCCCTTCTTCCCTACTGCATTGACCGGACGAAAAAAAGTACTCGTGCCCATGCAGCAACCAAAGCAGACTGGAGACAGCAGTATGGGCTGTCCCCCCTCTGCCTCAGCTCGCAGCACCTTACATCCGCCTGTCATTCAGCTACAGACAGAGTGGCCGTACTGTCTGAAGTGAGATGTGGGGTGGTCCATCCATCAAATATGAACAGTTTAGGGGCAGAGTTCAGGCAAACATGGTTCTATCTATCTATCTATCTATCTATCTATCTATCTATCTATCTATCTATCTATCTATCTATCTATCTATCTATCTATCTATCTATCTATCTATCTATCTATCTATCTATCTATCCTTGTTTGTTAGACTGCATAATGAGCCCAGTAAACAAACAGGTTTGGCAGCTACAATGTGTGGCCTGTTCACTACCCTGTTAATAGCACTTGCTGTAAGCATTGAGAACACGGTGGTTGCGACAAAACAGGCTTGGACTGTTAAACAAGTAAATCTGGCATCTGACAATTGGGTTAAAGTATTTTTAGCTTTTGTAAGCTGTGGAGGTTACTCTTCTTTCTTCACTCCCCAACACCCCATCACCACTCTTTTAAAGTCTTTTCACACAGTACTAATATTTCAGCTTTAGATAAGTTTTGATAAGTTGAAAATGAACCTAGTCTTTGAAATCTATATAAGACTTTGGTGATAGGTTCTCAAATCTGCCCACCCAGCATGTCTGCTAACAAGTGATCTTGATTTCTTTACTGTGTGATATTTTTTTGACATTGTGAAACATGCAGCAGCTGTACTAAGACTCCCTCTATTGCAGCAACTTAACTAAAGATCAAAAATACTATTGCATATAGTGCGGTGTATACGGTTTCAAACGCCTAAATGTTTATATTGCCAGTCTTCCATATCCATTGTGTTCTGGGTTTTGTATGCCTTATTTCTTATGCTCAATAAAAACTTTTGTTTAAGAAAAAATGAGATCAAAAATACACTAGAAATGGAACCTTATAGGTGACTAACAACATACATACGTATAATAATATACACCTCTATTAAAATTATTTATTATTTAAATGTATTATTGCCACTCATGGGCTATTTACAGTTCCACAATGTGTTGACATTTAAAAAAAACACTTGTTTTATCTTAAGGCAGGGGCGGGGCATTCCTGCCACTACCTTACCTGGAGAAACACGCATACTACATGACAGTTTATTGGATGGTGAAAGGTTGTGGTATGCAATTAAATATACTTTTGTCCTCCCTAAGGGTCTGCAGATTATTATTCCTTCAAACACTCCTAAGGAAGCGGTAACCCCGCAAAACATGTTGAGAAACACTGGATAACATCTATCACAAACCCCCTGTTATATTGGGGTGTTATGTAATACTGTTGCATAAAATTTCCAGTTTTGAAGGAGTTGTTATTATTATTATTATTATTATTATTATTATCTATTTCCCCTTTTTAGAAGTGTTTTGTATACTGATGATTTTATCGAATTTGTAATAAAATATGATGATTTTAAATGATAAACCACATTTAGTTGTTATGTCTATGGCGGTACCATCAAAGTACCTAGTGCCTCTAAACTTTGCAATTTTTTTATACACAATGATGTGTTGTACTTTGATTACTTTGTTAATAAATTTGTACAATTTTAATAGCATTGTATATTATTAAATGTATATTGTTAGGAAGCTATAAAGTCCCTTTTCTAGTGTAGTTTTATGTTTAAAGTTACAGGGATGTTGGTGCCTTTCTGCGTGGTTTCGGCAGTATATATTTATCAGCCCTTAACTAAAAATCAGTCTTGGGTGGATTGTCTCTTACATTCATTGCAGAGTGTACACATTCTTTCCTGCGCCATAAAACTTTGCTGAATAAGCAACACAGCAAAACATTGATGCTAAATTTGTTTCATCACTTGTTATTGCCATGTTTGGCTTATCAGCAGCGTGCACAAACATAGGCTTGTGTTTTTTCTTCCTAGGACTGTGGTTGGCACAGATTGAATTTGTGAATGTTTAGGAAGTAAAGCTGGAATCAGTGTGTGATCATTATACAGTGTGTCATAACAATAGAAGGTGCAATGGCTGAGCAATGTAAATGATAGATGTTCATAGACAGGGTCAGACAGCTTGATAAACTACCTGCCAAGCAATTCCTAAGCAATTCCTATACACTTTACAAATGATGTACCTTGTTATTTCAGTTATTTGAAAGCAATCGGGTAAAGTTTTACATGCAGACTGAAGTTTCTGAACTACGAGAACAAGAGGGAAAGGTAACTACTAAAGGGGATAGCTGTCTATTCAAATATCTGCTTACTATCTACTTACAAAAGAAAAAGAAAGACAAGAAGTTTTTGACTATAATTAATACAATCATAAACTGTCATAATTATTATCTGAATAAAAGAAGCTTCAGGCTCCATGCACAGTGGGCTTAAAAAAATGCCAGTTCCCTTGGCAGAAAAAAAAAGGCTTATGTATAGCTTTTTTGTACACATGTTTAGGAGTGTTTAGTGGTTTTTTTTTCTGCCAAAAGGCTCCAATTAAAATTTCAAAGCGGAAGGTTTTTTTTTCTTCCTCTAAACAGTGAGCTTAAAATATGCCTCTAAATGTTCTAATGTGCATAGACACATAAGAAAACATTGAGCTGCTTCTACGGGCAAAACACATAACTCTTGGAGTAGCGTTTTTTTAATAGTGTGCGTGGACCCTTGAAATGTATTTAAAGCTTTTATTGCTCATGTGTCCCTGCTGTTTGTCCTGCTGACCATTGTCATTGAAACAAAAAGTAAGGAAAAAACATTTTAGCTGTCAAGAGAGCAAGAGGCGAGGGATAATCTACTAATGGGGACAGATGTTCCAGTGAAAATTGGGGAGATTTCCTCTTTTATCTTGTTGTTCCTCTATGAAAGGAAGTGAAGGAAAATGGGGAATGCTCCCCATCAGAACTGGACACCGCCATTTTACTTTTAAAAGTGATAGGGATAGCTCTAGATGAAAGTTTCTGACAATTTTTTTTTTTATCCATCAAAACCTTGTACTTTGATATGCTGTAGAAAACTGTTCGCTAAATGTGTGAGTCTCTCACACACATCCTCTCTCTTTTTTACTGTAACAACTAATGTTGCTGTACAGTACCAATCTGCCCAATTACTAAACATGTTGTCAGAGTTCTATTTTCCTTCTTCCTTCCTTCTTTATACATTTTTATTAACTATCATCATCTATGTGGATGTAAATATTCAAAAGATAATATTAGTAACATAATAACTTGCATTAAACATGAGCAGTGTTACTGTACACAATTGCCTAGGCATGGCAGATATTACCCAGCATGCACTTCAGACTCCAAATTGCCTTTAAATGGTCAAATGCAGCTTTGTATAATGGCTCTTGCTATAGCATTTTACACACAAGTAATGTGGTATTTAGATCAACTTGGTGCCTGTATTTAATAATCCACAGAGCTTTATAAGTTATGCATGTTTGGTCTTGTTCGGTGAGTTTTAAACATATTTTATGTGCATTTTATATGTGTTATCACTAATTCCTATTTAATTCACATTTTGCTAAAAAATGCACTTAACATGCCACAAGAAGGACCTTTTTTGTCTCATTTAGATGCTTTTGGATAAGCATGAAATCCAGACAGCTTGAATTTTTCAAGAAGGGCCAACCAATGGCAGGCTACATATTTTATGAGTATGGGTTACCTTCAATTGTACAAAAGCTCTCCCCTTTAAAACCCAACCTTCCTCATAGCTTTGTGGAACATGCTATAATGTATTTGACATATAATTAGGCCAAAGTGGTTATATTTTGCTATGCTGAAAATTCTTACATTTTTTGTTACCACATAATTTGCTTTTTAGATGAAAGAAGTTGTGCTGAAGAGTGGAAAGGTCCTCAGAGCTGATGTGTGTGTGATTGGAATAGGTAAGATGTGTATGACAGAATAAAGGCCTTTTAGGATGCTAGCAACATCCCTGGCAACTGAGAACAGTTTTCCCACCTAAGCGAAAGTCCATCCTGCATACCTATCCCTGGCATTGGCACCAGTAAAAACAAATGTGAGGGAAAGCCAGCTTTCCAATAGTAATTATGCCTTGAGAAAGAGATCTTGTGCGCCCTTGAAACATCACATTGGCTGATTGCTGTATGTATGTATATGTGTGTGTGTGTGTGTATATATATATATATATATATATATATATATATATATATATATATATATATATATATATATATATATATAATTTTGCAATAAAAGAATATAATTATTATTAAAGTATTAGCTTGCTCTCACATAGGTTTTCTAACCTGACTGATCTGCTGTTTCCCCCAGAAGTAGTTGGCCAACACGATTGTGGGCCTCTTATAGACATCAGATTGTCACCTGCTTAAACCAAAACTTTTATTCACTGAATCACTGTCACAGAGGTCATAGATATAATAGGTATTAGGAAATGACTGCTTTCAGCAGAACCCAATCCCACAGCTGTTCTGATTCATGGTGGAGTCTCTTTAGGCAGATAAACACATAGGCTGATCACTTAACCAAGGAATCTGGTTGGTTGGAAACCTCAATGTGTCAAATGCCATAGCATTAAATCCTAAATACACAATGCTTCCCAGCTATATGTTTTGTCTATTTAGATCACAGGTACAAACAAAGGGCAAACACATGAAAGACAAAAACAGAACATTCCATAGCTCAACTCACCAACCAGTCTGCCAACTGACCAAATTAAGCTGTCCAACAGTCTGTGTTAAAAACAGGGGTTGCATAAGCTGCGAGGCCTCTTCACGGCACCCTGTGTATGCTTGCAGTCTTAACGCTACTGAATTTATAAGCATCTCCTCAATGGAAGCACATGCATTAAATGAATAGATGAGGGGCACATGGGCCTGGAGGCAGCCCAATCCCCCTTAAAGGAACAGGAGCACAGTGGACACCCAGCAAGAGCACAGTGGCAGCAAAGGTGTACAGTGTGTCCCCGAACCATATTTTACACCAGTAACAAACAAATGGTCCCTGCCCCCACCTATAACTGGCCTTCACAGCAAGCAGCACATGGAAGGGCAAACACATGAAAGACAAAAACAGAACATTCCATAGCTCAACTCACCAACCAGTCTGCCAACTGACCAAATTAACCTGTCCAACAGTCTGCGTTAAAAACAGGGGTTTAGTTAGCACGCATTTGCAAACGCATGCATATTTAGAACACACACTGTATTTGTTAGGATGGATTTGTTTTATAGCTAACTGGTCAGCATGCAATGTCTATCTCAGTGCTGGTGCACATTCCCAGATTCCTGGTATCTATTATGAGTTGGGGGTAGTTAATAAATGGATAGAGATGGTGGGGTTGACTTACTTAAGAGGCGAATAGACTGGAATTTAATTAAATGAAAGGAATTTTCACATTGCAAGGGAAATTTTCCCTTAGCTTAGTGAATGTGGTAAAAATTTACTTTGCAAAGAATGCTCAATCAGATCAATGGAAAATAAAAAATAAAAAAAACACTATTTTTGCTTGCACATGATTAGTTGATTGAATTCAGCAGAACTTCACCTCATTCACTGGGCTAAGAGAAAATTCCCTTGCAAAGTGATCGTCTACGTTGCCTAAATCATCCATGTTGCCTTAATTTTTTTTTCAAGCAAGATGGTCCATTTATTTTTTGGAGTAATATTACCTTATTTTCCCTGACATGTTAGTCCACAAACATGTAAACCTTCCCTGCCTTTCCATTTTGCTGGATTCCGTTGTGGGCCTTACCATTTTTTAGGAGGGGATGTGGATTTAGCAGCTGGAGTACTGTTATTCATGTGATTTTCTGCCAAGTTCCTCTGCATGTGCACTGCAGTTCTCACCTCCCCTCCTCTTGTGAGTACCAACAGTGACTACCTTTATTATCTGGGCCTGTTCATACTGCTGCAAAATTCTATTGCGAATTGGAGCCATTGCGATTGCTCAAATTCGCAAATCATTTAAATAACATAGTTTTCCATTAGTGCCGTTTACATCAATGCATTGCGAATCTAAGCTGCGTACAAAAAGGGTCCTGTGCGAGTTTGATCCGTGTGCAATGCGAATTCAATGCAATATTTGCCGTAGAATCGCAGTAGATTCGCCAGAACACATAAAGAATACGCATACGAAAATTTGCAACGCAATCAGATCAAATTCGCGCAAAATTCGCACCGCAGCAGTGTGAACTGGCCCGCGGGACAAATGTGAGCTAACGGCAGTGTCTTTTAAATTTTCTTTCTCTGCGATTCTAGACAAGAATAATGGTTTGTTAATACAAAGGATAATTGACAACCATCACTAGGTACGAGATTTGGTCAGTGTTGTTTTCCTTGCTGATGTAATAAAAGATCAACAAATGCAAATTAATCTGTGCCAAAATAAAAAATAAAAAATCACTCACATGGAAACAAAACTTTATTCCTAGGTGCAAGTCCTACTACATGCTTCCTAAAACCGAGTGGGGTCACTATTGATGCCAAAGGATATATTCCTGTTAACAAGGTAATAATTATTGTGTGCACAATCTGCCACATTTTGTAACAATACTTGTACAATTGTATTTAAATCTACATAATGGTTTTAATAAGTATATTAGCATATAATGGTGTACAATAACTCATAGCGACCAATAACATATCAGCTCTTATCAGTTTAGAGCAGTCAAAATAATTTAAAGTTGAATTCCTTGTTCAATCAAATCTCCCCGATCCAGTCTTCTACATATTGCATTTTTTTTTTTTTATAGCAATTTTTATTTCAGATTCCTACCTGCTTTGGTTCTGGAGATATTACAGGCAATGAGAGGTTCACAGAGTAGATACTAGCAGTAAGCTGTAGCAAAACAAGTACATTTGGTTTACAGACCAATGAATCATCTGCCTAGTACAGGCAGAGGTGAGAGATGTCGCCATTAAAAAGACAAAGATTGCAGACATATATCAGTGTAGTAAAAACACCTTTTTTAACGTTAAAAGTTAAGTACTTATACCCATACAGTCTATAAATAACCTCAATATGAGTGAAACACATCAGCGGGCAGAGTTCAGATTGTGTATCTTGCACTGGATCATTTAATAAATCTTTAACCATGGCCTTTTATTCAGAGTATGACTTTTTTTTTTTTTACTAGTGCTACATCTTTTTGAAGTTGCTATTTAGCTGGGTAGGAAATTTTAAACAGCACATTAACACCACAGAAAGGTACATATGTTCATAGTTGTGATTCTAAGTATGTTTTAGCTCAAAATTGATTAATGGTGCTTGTTTATTATGGGTTACTGGACATGGCTTGCTGATCTTTACCTTAGCAAATAAGCCGAGAAAAGGCTAATAATTGTTTTCAGACTATGAAGGCAAATCTATTTTACAAATCTCAATCGTCCTAAACGTTCAAGTGCATTGAAGCAGAAAATAGTATTGACTAATACAACACTTTAAAGGGGTTGTAAACCTTCGTGTTTTTTCACCTTAATGCATCCTATGCATTAAGATGAAAAAACTTCTGACAGTGACTGGCCCCCCAGCCCCCCCGTTTTACTCACCTGAGCCCGTTTGTTCCCTCGGTGGAGATGCGCTCACCTTCTCTGCCTGGAGTTCTCTGCTCTTGCTTGGATAGATTGATAGCAGCGCAGCCATTGGCTCCAGCTTCTGTCAATCAAATCCAATGACACGGGCGCAGGGGGAAGGGGCCAATTCCTGCATTCTGTGTCTATGGACGCAAATGCTGGACTCGGGGGCGCAACCGCAAGGTAACCCCCCCCCCCCCGGGAGAGCACTTCTCCTAGGGGGTTATACACAGGGCCGGATTAACATAGGGGCTGATGGAGCTGCAGCTCCAGGCCCCTGCCTTAAAATCGGCCCTCACAGCTAGTAATATAAGCCCGACTTTCTCCTGCCCATAAACGTCTATGGGACAGGAGAAGCTGTGTGTAAATGTAGGGGTGTCTGGCAGCATCTGTGTTGGCTCACTGTGTTTAGTACAGTGTCACAGTGCACAGTTCCCCCCTACACAAATGGCTCTGCCTTCCCCCTCCCCTCTCTCTGTGTGCAGTGAAGGAGCTGTGTGGGCTGGGAAATTATGAACAGAGCAGCCGGCAGATAGAAGGTGAACACATATATGAGTGATGAGCTTCCAACCATCCAAGTGTGAGCTCAGTGACTGGACTCTTATCTCCCTTCTCTCCCCCTCTTTTACCTTTATCTTCAGCAATGGCTGTTATAACTGCAGTCAATATGTAGATTTGGCTCCTTGTGCTTTTAGGTGGGTTCACACTGCTTTGCTGTGTTTTGGCCATTGCTGGTGTATCCGCAGTTTTCCTGCGTTTTACCCACAGTCCTATTGATTTCTATTAGGTTGCATGTTTTTTCTGAAAGCGCACCAAAATCAATAGGACTGCAAGCTAAAACTGCAGATACACAAGCAGTGCGCCCAAACTGCAGCAAACCAGTGTGAGCCCAAAGGCTGTACACTCAACCCTCTATAGAACTTGGTCTGATCAATACTCCTGACATTCATTTTACACACAGCCATACCATCCCAGATGAGGAGGGGTGGGGGCTCCAGGGATTTGTTTGACTATGCAGGCCCTGTCCCTTCTCTACCCATCCTGGAGGAGTCCTGGAGGGAGTGGCAGGCTGCTGGTGGCAAGTGACATGCTGTATCTGGTGACAGGCTGTCAGTGGCAAGTGGCACACTGTATCTGGTGGCAGGCTGCTAGTGGCAAGTGGCACACTGTATCTGGTGACAGCCTGCAGCTGACATGTGGCACACTGTATCTGGTGGCAGGCTGCTAGTGGCAAGTGGCACACTGTATCTGGTGACAGGCTGCTGGTGGCAAGTGACACACTGTATCTAGTGGCAGGCTGCTGGTGGCAAGTGGCACACTGTATCTGGTGGTAGGCTGTGGTTGGCAAGTGGCACACTGTATCTGGTGGCAGGCTGCTGGTGGCACACTGTATCTGGTGGCAAGCTGCTAGTGGCAAGTGGCACACTGTATCTGGTGGCAGGCTGCTAGTGGCAAGTGGCACACTGTATCTAGTGGTAGGCTGCTGGTGGCAAGTGGCACACTGTATCTGGTGGTAGGCTGTGGTTGGCAAGTGGCACACTGTATCTGGTGGCAGGCTGCTGGTGGCACACTGTATCTGGTGGCAAGTGGCACACTATCTGGTGGAAGGCTGCTGGTGGCAAGTGGCACACTGTATCTGGTGGTAGGCTGTGGTTGGCAAGTGGCACACTGTATCTGGTGGCAGGCTGCTGGTGGCAAGTGGCACACTGTATCTGGTGGCAGGCTGCCGGTGGCAAGTGGCACACTGTATCTGGTGGCAGGCTGCCGGTGGCAAGTGGCACACTGTATCTGGTGGCAGGCTGCCGGTGGCAAGTGGCACACTGTATCTGGTGGTAGGCTGTGGTTGGCAAGTGGCACACTGTATCTGATGGCAGGCTGCTGGTGGCAAGTGTCACACTATCTGGTGGAAGGCTGCTGGTGGTAAGTGACACACTGTATCTGGTGGTAGGCTGTGGTTGGCAAGTGGCACACTGTATCTGATGGAAGGCTGCTGGTGGCAAGTGGCACACTGTATCTGGTGGCAAGTGGCACAATGTATCTGGTGACAGGCTGCTGGTGGCAAGTGGCACAATGTATCTGGTGGCAGGCTGCTGGTGGCAAGTGGCACACTGTATCTGGTGGCAAGTGGCACAATGTATCTGGTGACAGGCTGCTGGTGGCAAGTGACACACTGTATCTGGTGGCAGGCTGCTGGTGGCAAGTGGCACACTGTATCTGGTGGTAAGTGGCACAATGTATCTGGTGGCAAGTGGCACACTGTATCTAGTGGCAGGCTGCTGGTGGCAAGTGGCACACTGTATCTGGTGACAGGCTGTCGGTAGCAAGTAGCACACTGTATCTGGTGAAAGGCTGCTGTTGGCAAGTGGCACACTGTATCTGGTGGCAGGCTGCTGGTGGCAATTGGCACATTGTACCTTTTGGCAGGCTGTGGGTAGCAAGTGGCACACTGTATCTGGTTGCAAGTGGCACACTGTATCTGGTGGCAGGCTGCTGGTGGCAAGTGACATGCTGCATCTAGCGGCAGGCAACCGTGGAAAGTGATACGCTACATTTGGTGGCAAGCTATGGGTGGCAAGTGACAAGCTGCATCTGGTGGCAAGTGACAAGCTCAGGTCCCACTGATTCTGCACGATGGTGAGTTGAAATATTTCACTATATATTACAATGTAGTAACTGAAATAATGGAATTTGATCATCCTGACACCAAATCAAGCATGGTGTCAGGATGATTGATTTTAAGTACTAACACCAGCCATTTGCCTGACAAATCACCTCCACCACCGATTTCCCTGCCAACCCCGAGACTACATCCCCCACCCTCATCTTTTTTTCGGAAGAGGGGGTTGTCTCTGAATGACAGTTTGGAAATGTGGTCTCCCTATGTTGCTGCTGGTGAGAGACCGCATAGCAGGTGGTATTGGTGGTGTTGCTGCTGCTCAGAGGCTGCACAGCTGGTATTACTGGTGAGAGTATATTTAATTCGTTTTAGCGAAAAATTGTTTGCATTTTCATTTTGTTTCCATAAAAAGGCCCACCAAAATCCTCAGCACCAGGCCCATGATGCTCTTAATCTGGCCCTGGTTATACAATGCGGAGAGGAGCTGATAGCGCCGCAGGGGGACCCTAGAAGAGGAAGATCGGGGCCACTCTGTGCAAAACAAACTGCACAGTAGAGGGAAGTATGACATGTTTGTTATTTAAAAAAACAAAACAAAAAACAAGGGTTTACAATCACTTTAAATAAAATGTGCTTTTACTTTCATGGAGCAAGTAGTTGTGCTGTCCTGACCTGGCATGTTTTCTTGGACACCTCAGTTAATTTCGAGAGCAGTATTTGTACAGGAAAATCCCACAGCTACAATTTTGTTTTTGGTTCTCATACAACACTGGACTAAAAGAAATGTCACTGTTGAAAAGGAGCATTAAAGGGCTTGGAACAGCTTTTGTCATTGTCAAAATTATAACTATCACAAAAATAATGTATTTAATATATACTGTATATACCTATAGAACATATAGTATGACATTTTAAGGTGTTGTGTTTTTTTTTTTTCAATTAATATTGGGTTTTTAGTGTTTTAAGTGTGTGAGCTAGTTGTACTAAACTTATAGGGAAGTATAAAGACCTCAACCATCAATAACAAAGAGGGAATAGAGAATGATTATCCAGTAGCCATGGACTAACTGCCACATGCAGCAGTGCTCCTGAATTTGATAAATGGGCTACCACAAACTTATCACATGTCGTCTTTACTTTTCATGAAGCCAGGTGTGTGTTTCAATGGCCCAGCCTACCCTATCAATGATAAGCACCTTCAGAATAGTAATCTGAAGGTGACTGGTTCTCCAGGACTAAAGCTGGGTATACATTAGCAGAATTATGAACACAAATTTATACAAAAATTCTTAGGAACATTTTTACAAAAATTCCCAGTACATGCAAATTCTGCCCGAAAGTAGTTCAAGATTTTATTTGTTCTTAATAGGGATGGGCCGAATGACCCCCTGTTTGGTTCGCACCAGAGCTTTCGGACATTGGGAAAGTTCAGAACTGAATAACGAACCCCATTGAAGTCAATGGGACCGAACGTAACAAATCCAAAAGTGCCAATTCTGAAGCCTTATATGCAAATAATTGGGCATACAATGGTTATGGGGGTCTGGGTACTGCCCTGGGGGTCATGTATTAATGAAAAAAAGTTTGAAAAAAACGTCATTTTTAAATGAGCAGTGATTTATTGATGCTTAAAATGAAAGTATAAAAATGAAAAATTCCTTTCAATATAGTGCCTGGGGGGGTCCCTTTAGTCCACCTGTAACGTGGCACATCTGTACTGTGTATAGAAGCTGCTGCAGCAATTATTGCATTTATAAAGCCCAAAAAATGACATTTACCCTGCAAACTTTTGTTTATTTTGTAAGCAACTGCTTGGGGAGCCAGTCTGTATGATGAAGCCACAATGTAGTGCATGGGGAACAGAATTAGAGATTTTTTGAATAAATTCTGGTGTCTCTATCACAGACTTTGGATTTCTACTTCTGTAACTGGTGCAGAAAAATTGGTCTTTGGGTGTTGATGACGCCTTTACACCGTAACCCTATAGAGGTACTCTTGATTAAAGCAAGATTTGGCCTTGTTGTCAAAAATTTCAATCATATGCACCTGTCAAACAGGTGTGGAAAGTTTGTTCTTTTGGTTCGTGGCACCTACACACCATAACCCTATATAGGTACTCTTGATGAAAGCAAGAATTGGCCTTGCTCTCAAAAATTGCAATGATATGCACCTGTCAAAAATTGGTTTTGGGTGTTAATTGTGCCCATGAAACCTATACAAAAACATTCTTCCAGATGAAATCAACACACACAACACCAGGCAGCCTGGAAATCATGCAGAGATTCCACATCCCAAAGCCACCTAATCTGCGATATTGGCATCAGGGGCTTTATACAGTTGTGCTCAAAAGTTTGCACACCCTGGCAGAAATTGTGAAATTTTGTCATTAATATTGAAAATATGACTTATCATGCCAAAAAACTGTCTTTTATTTAAGGATAGCAATCACATGAAGCCATTTATTATCACATAGTTTTTTTGGATCCTTTTTAAATCATAATAATAACAGAAATCACCCAAATGGCCCTAATCAAAAGTTTACATACCCTGGTATGTTTGGCCGTGGCTTTCACATCCCATCAAAATGAATCCTGGATTACCAGCAGCCATGTACTACTCCCAAGTGTTTGAGGACGAGTGTGACCTGTCCCAGCCTTTGTATAACAATGACATGCCTCCATCCCTAGTTGTTTGAAAGAAAAGGATAGGAATTGGAATTGGGACTTTAGAGGAGGCACGTCAAAGGGTATATATCTAATTGTTTAGTGTAAAAATAGATTGAATTTATTTAATGCAATGTCACAATCCCCTAAGGGTAGTCCATGATATTAAATATACATCAATAATAATATATATTGAATAGTGTAATCATAAAAGATTTACATAATAATAATATTCATATAAAAGTATTAAATATAATTAATCAATGGACATGGTTAATACAGTCAATGCTAAATAAATCAAGCAATGAACATAATTGATACAGTTAATACAAGGGTCAATGAATGAGAATACATAATTTAGGCACCCTTTAGTTGGAAACTCAATGAAAATTTACCGCGCTTCATGGTTTGTAACCAACCATCAGGATTCAGATGCATGTATATACTAAAAAATTGGAGTAATAAAACATCTGTTAGTATATGAAACCCTCTATATAGGGGAAATGAAAGGAACAGCCGGTTTTAATGATACTTACAAATCAACCCACAAGCTAATCACAGCTCCTAAATTGGATTTGACGGTGGCCTGGATTAAGTAGTCTTACCCGGGGTTGAGGCAGAGAACACCCCCCAAAAACCGAAATGAGGACCAGGGGAAAGCAACAGCCAGGAAACAAGCCGGACCACTCCAACACATTACCACATTGTGATGGATAGCCATGCTTGGACATGCACCCAGTTCTAAAAGAAAACATAAATGATTGAATAGAATTGTGAAAAGGGATGTGTAAAATATGTGATGAGTGATACTAGTGTAGCTGATGGGTAATGCATCTATTTATTTCCACCTAAAAGGTGAGTGTGTAGTGATATAAGACATCCTAATAAGAACCACCGGCTGACCGCTGCTAAAATACCCCAGGTCCAGGGCGTGTTCACGCCAACGTCATGTGTTGACGTCAAGTCAGCATAGGGGAAGCGAGGGGACCTCCCATCTGCGATGCACCGATCCCAATGGGTGCCCGCCCGCCTACCGCTGCAGCCCAAGATGGAAAAGACACACATTCCCGCACCACGGCATCGACTGCCGGCGTGCGTGGGACGTGTGAACATGACGCCGATGCGCTGAGGTCATGTATCGCCCCCATCACGTCCCAGAGGTGGGCAGAGGGAGAAGAACTGGGCGCATCGCAACCCCGGAACTGAGACCAGAAAGTCCAGCCCCACCACCCAGCACTGGCTGTGTTTGGGTGCTTCAAATGGCTACACACCTTTCTGGCCTGCTTTAGTAGATCTTCCAACCCTGGGTACCTATTTAGGAAGCGCTGCACCACCAAACTGAGGACATGTGCCAGGCATGGCACATTTGTCAACTTTCCCTGTCTAAGGGCGGACAGGAGGTTTGTGCCATTATCACACACCACCATTCCTGGCTCCAGCTGGCATGATGTGAACCACCTCTGGGCCTGTCCCTGCAGAGCTGCAAGAATCTCTGCTCTTGTTGTGGTTCCTGTCCCTTATACACACTAGCTGAAGCACTGCATGGCACCTTTTTAGCCTGACTCATTGAATAGTGCTTTGAACACTTAGGGGGTACTTGAGATTCATAGGACAATTCAGCAGAAGAGGGCACGGATTAGGAGGAGGAGGAGGGGGTAGAGCTGACAAATCTGGCATCATTACCAGCTGTACAGGGACGTGGGGGGGCACAACTAACTGCAGCACTGAGCACTGTCCTGCATCCTTCTGAGTTGCAAGCAGAGTTACCCAGTGTGCTGTGAACTAAATATATTGTCCCTGCCCATGCTTGCTGGACCACGTGTCAGCAGTAACGTGGACTTTGTGATTGACTGCCTTGCCCAAGGATTCCACAACATTGCCTTCCACGTGATGGCAGAGAGATGGAATGGCCTTACGTGAAAAGAAATAGTGACTGGGAACCTGCCATTGTGGTACAGCACATTCTGCAAATTCACAGAAGGGGGCAGAATCCACCAGGCAGAAAGGCAGAAGTTGTAGAGCCAGCAGCTTTGACAAGCTTGCATTTAGATGCTGGGCATGTGAGTGGCAGGGACTGTATTTTTTTTCCTCTGCAGCAGATGGGGCAGAGAAATTTGCTGGCTATAGTCTACAGCTGGTGGTGTGCTGCTGGCACATGTACTGCAAGGACATGGGACACCCTGTACTATACAATCATCCCTGTCAGTGGAGGCTGCTGAGAGGTCATTAAGTATAGCAGAGGCAGACTGAGGTGAGTGAGGAGGAGGGGCAGATTTGTTCCCCTTTTGTGTGGCTTTTAAGTGCTCTTGTCAATGGGCTGAGTAGTGGGAGGTTAAATGCCTTGTCAAGCATGTGGTACCCAAATGGTTGGTGTTTTTGCCATGCTTGAAGCGCTTGAGACAAAGTTTGCAAATAGCAACAGTACGATCGGCTGCACATGTACTAAAAAAGGCCCAGACAGCTGAGCTGTGGGAAGTGGGCCGGGAGATAACAGCTCCACAATGTGATGGAAAAGGGTGGCTGCTCTCTACTCTTCCATGATGGCTGCCTCATTAGGGTTGTGCCCCACCCTCACTTTCCTCCTCTGCTCTATCTGGCACCCAAGTCGAGTCAGTGACCTCATCATCATCATCTCCTCCATCCTCATTACCACTGGAGACAACTTGGCAATACGCTGCAGCTGGGGGAACATGACTGCCAATTTGGGTACCAGTGTTTTCCCCTCTCTGTAGGCTCATGTTCCTGCCTTCCTCAACCTCAGAGTCAGAACCAACATCTGAATCGAGTAACGGCTGTGCATCATCAAGGAGCAAGTGACTGACGCTGTATTTAAATAACTCCGCTGACTCATCCATGCATGATGCTGGGACTATAGCAGGAATAGCTGTGGACAAGGAGGCAGGTTTTGCTACTCTGGCAGCTGCAGGGGACAGTGCACTAGTCTCTGCTTGGGTGATGGAGGATGAGGAGGATGAAGACGGTTTAGTAAGCCAGTTCACCACCTCCTCCGCATGCTGTGGCTGGATAGCATGGGCAACATCACTAAACAGAGGAAATGATGCCCTGTCTGAGGACTGACCACGTCCACCTTTGCTTGTGGACACATACGCTGCTGGCCCCTTTACAGTGCCATGGGAATGTCTGCCTCTCCTTGCTGTCTTTCCAGACATGATTGGGGGAGTGGGGGGTACTTATTAACAAAATGTAATAAAGATGCACAGAACTAGATGGCGTTAAACTTGCGGTAATGCAATGAAATATACGGTGTTAAACTTGCAGGAACGCACAGAACTATATGGCTTTAAACTTGCAGTAACGCAATGATATATACAGCGTTATACTTGCAGTAACACAATAAAATATACAGCGTTAAATTTGCAGTAACACACAGAATTATATGGCCTTAAACTTGCAGTAACGCACAGAACTATATGGCGTTAAACTTGCAGTAATGCAAATAAATTTATGGCATTAAACTTGCAGTAACGCACATAATGCAAAAAAATATACTGTGTTAAAAGCAGGGCTTTTTTTCAGCGGGAACGTGGGGGAACGCAGTTTCAGCACCTCCAGCACTGAATGTATGTAATAGCATGGGGTGTGGGGTGTGCTGGAGTGTCTATTGATGTTGGCTGCTGGGGGATCTATTGTCACTGGTTGGGATCTGATTTTGTGTGAGGGTCTATTGTTGCTGATGGGGAATCTATTGTTGCTGGGGGGGTCTAATGTTGCTGGAAGGGTCTAATGTTGCTTGGGTGGATATTTTGTTACTGGGTGTAATATTTTGTTGTGGGTAGTTCACTGTTGCTGCAGGGAATCTATTGTTGTTGAGGTGGAGTCCATTGTTGCTGGGGGAGTCTATTGTTGTGTGGGGATCTATTGCTGGGATTCTATTGTTGCTGGCTGCAGGGGATCTATTTTACTGCTTTTCTTTTTATCATCAACATGTTCCATACAAATGATTTAGCACCACAAAATGATACTTGGTTCTGTATTCTCTAAAAGGGGCAGTACTGGTAGGTGGGTAGGGATGAGCTTCGAGTTTGAGTCGAACACATGTTCGACTCGAACATTGGCTGTTCGCAAGTTCGCCGAACAGCGAACAATTTGGGGTGTTCGCGGCAAATTTGAATGCCGCGGAACACCTTTTAAAAGTCTATGGGAGAAATCAAAAGTGCTAATTTTAAAGGCTTATATGCAAGTTATTGTCATAAAAAGTGTTTGGGGACCTGGGTCCTGCCCCAGGGGACATGGATCAATGCAAAAAAAAGTTTTAAAAACGGCCGTTTTTTCAGGAGCAGTGATTTTAATAATGCTTAAAGTCAAACAATGAAAGTGTAATATGCCTTTAAATTTCGTAGCTGGGGGTGTCTATAGTATGCCTGAAAAGGGGTGCATGTTTCCCGTGTTTAGAACAGTCTGACAGCAAAATGACATTTCAAAGGAAAAAAGCCATTTAAAACTACTCGCGGCTATTGCATTGCTGGTCCGACAATACACATAGAAGTTCATTGATAAAAACGGCATGGGAATTCCCCACAGGGGAACCCCGAACCAAAATTAAAAAAAAAATGACATGGGGGTCCCCCTAAATTCCATACCAGGCCCTTCAGGTCTGGTATGGATATTAAGGGGAACCCCGGCCAAAAAAAAAAAAACAAAACGGCGTGGGGTCCCCCCAAAAATTCATACCAGACCCTTATCCGAGCACGCAACCTGGCAGGCCGCAGGAAAAGAGGGGGGGACGAGAGAGCACCCCCCCCTCCTGAACCGTACCAGGCCACATGGGGACAAGGTGTTTTGGGGGGCTACCCCAAAGCACCCTCCCAATGTTGAGGGCATGTGGCCTGGTACGGTTCAGGAGGGGGGGCGCTATCTCGTCCCCCCTCTTTTCCTGCGGTCTGCCAGGTTGCGTGCTCGGATAAGGGTCTGGTATGGATTTTTGGGGGGACCCCATGCCATTTTTTTTTTTTGGCGCGGGGTTCCCCTTAAAATCCATACCAGACCCTTCAGGTCTGGTATGGAATTTAGGGGGACCCCCACGTCATTTTTTAAAAAATTTTGGCTGGGGTTCCCCTTAATATTCATACCAGACCTGAAGGGCCTGGTATGGAAATTAGCGGGACCCCTACGTCATTTTTTTAAAAATTTTGGTTCGTGTTTCCCCTGTGGGGAATTCCCATGCCGTTTTTATCAATGAACTTCTATGTATATTGTCGGACCGGCAATGCAATAGCCGCGAGTAGTTTTAACCACTTCAATATTGGCCTATAGACATATGGATGTCCTGGGATGGGATCTCCCATCCTGGGTGGACGTCATATGACGGCCTCGGGATCACGGCCGCCTAGGGGGCGCGCGCGCGCCTGCCGCGTCGCTCGGGACCCGGCGGCCGCGATGTCCGCCGGGCACCCGCGATTGCCCGTTAACCGGGCCGGACCGTGGATCTGTGTGTGTAAACACACAGATCCACAGCCTGTCAGGTGAGAGGAGAGCGATCTGTGTTCCCAGAACGGAGGAACACTGATCGGTCTCCTCCCCTTGTGCGTCCCCTCCCCCTACAGTTAGAAGCATTCCCTAGGAAACACATTTAACCCCTCCCCGCCCCCTAGTGGTTAACCGTTTCACTGCTTGTCACATTTACACAGTAATCAATGCAATTTTATAGCATTGATCGCTGTATAAATGTGAATGGTCCAAAAAATGTGTCAAAAGTGTCCGATGTGTCCGCCATAATGTCGCAGTCACAAAAAAAAATCGCGATCGCCGCTATTACTAGTAAAAAAAATAAATAATTTTTTTTTTTTAAATGCCATAAATCTATACCGTATTTTGTAGACGCTATAACTTTTGCGCAAACCAATCAATATACGCTTATTGCAATTTTTTTTACCAAAAATATGTAGAAGAATACGTATCGTCCGAAACTGAGGAAAAAATTATTATTATTTTTTTTAAATTGTCGCTCTTCTTTTGTTTGTAGCGCAAAAAATAAAAACCGCAGAGGTGATCAAATACCACCAAAAGAAAGCTCTATTTGTGGGGAAAAAAGGACGTCAATTTTGTTTGGGTACAACGTCGCACGACCGCGCAATTGTCGTTTAAAGTGCGACAGCGCTGAAAACTAAAAATTGGTCTGGGAAGGAAGGGGGTGAAAATACCCTGTATTGAACCGGTTAAATGGCTTTTTTCCTTTGAAATGTCATTTTGCTGTCAGACTGATCTAAACACGGGAAACATGCGCCCCTTTACAGGCATACTATAGACACCCCCCAGCTACGAAATTTAAAGGGATATTACACTTTTATTGTTTGACTTTAAGCATTATTAAAATCACTGCTCCTGAAAAAACGGCCGTTTTTAAAACTTTTTTTTGCATTGATCCATGTCCCCTGGGGCAGGACCCAGGTCCCCAAACACTTTTTATGACAATAACTTGCATATAAGCCTTTAAAATTAGCACTTTTGATTATTCATGTTCGTGTCCCATAGACTTTAACGGTGTTCGCGTGTTCGAACAAACTTTTTTCCTGTTCGCATGTTCTGGTGCGAACCGAACAGGGGGGTGTTCAGCTCATCCCTATAGGTGGGTAGGGGGTTGAATCAAGGGACGGTGGTCAGAGGTGGGTAGGGGGCAGAGACAAGGGGTGGATCAGACAGGGGGAGTTCCTACACCTATTCTCCGAGAAAAAAAGCCCTGGTTAAACGGTCACTACACTCACACTGACTGAACAATCCCTACATTTACACTAATGCAAAGATGAATGGTGGTCACTACACTAACAATGACTGAACTATCCCTACATTCACACTAATGTAAAGATGAATGGTCGCACTACACTCACACTGATCACACTGATGCACACTAAACTGATATTCTACACTGACAATAGAATCAGAATAGAACGCTATTTGGCCCGTGTGTGGCATCCGGTCCAACAGAAGCCAGCCAAATCAAACGAGCATGCTGGAAAACTAGCAGCCGACCGACTCGCAATCAGAGTTCTTAGTCAACGGCAGAGACTACTGACGGGAATGTTCTGACAGGGGGCATCCCCCTGTCAGAACACAATAGCTCTGCAAGGGAGATGGATGTACTAACATCATATTGTTAGTACAGCTGCTTGGACCTGAGCTATGAGTTTTTTGAACAGGAAAAAACAAGTGGTGTGTACTAGGCTTAAGAGGGAGAAGTAGAAATCCTATGACCTCTGGGCTTTGAAGCTTGTAGAGCTGAAGAAAACAGGTTGTACAGAATCCAGGTCCTGCACTGTGCCTACAAAGCAGCTGGGAAACATCTGGGAAAGCTACAAGACACATCACTGTATATGTGTGTATGCAGGCACCATTTTATTTGCAACATAGAAAGGCATATAAACTGTTCTATAGATATATTTTGTAAGGAATTTTTCCATGAATAAGAAATAGTAAAAAAAAAATTTCACATGGACAACTAGTAATGCACTATATATGAAAGGTAAAATAAATAAATTGTTTCTCTCACTGAATGCTGGATGTCAGGAAAATCCTGCTGCTTCTAGATGTCAGGAAGATCCTGCTGATGTTGGATGCCAGGAAAATCCTGCTGCTATTTGCTCTAGATTATAAAAGAATCCCCAATACTCATAGCTCACAGATGTGCTAATGTCTTACAAGGTTGACTCGCAAGGTCATTCAAATAACCCCTGTCTCTCTTATTTATATCTCCTGCAGTCACTACTACTGCCTGTCTTACAGCTGAACCTTTCAAAAGATTGCATTTTCAAAGTGATTCTCTAAATACTAATTTGCCAATGTGCTGTGATATATGAGAGCCAACTGCCACTAATGTACAAATCAAAAAAACTGCCTTGGGCTAATTAAGGCAAAAAATAGCAGCCTAACTGATATGAATAAGGGGCATACAATTAATTAAGGGCAAATTTGCTTTAATAGAAACATTTTTGGAAATCACTATACTTACAGTCAGTTGTCAGGTTCGGGAGTGGGGAGGAGGCTTGAGTGAAGTGTCGAATACTTTTATTACAAGGGCTAGGGACACAGTCTATAGAACAATATCTAAGTAAAATCTGAGAATTATGAGTTGGGGTGGGTTTTCAGCCAATGTGTTAGTATAAACCAATATGATAATCAGAGATAAGAAAATGGATACATACATGTAAGGGAATGGAGGCAGGTCTGGTATACCACCACAAGTCAAAAAATTGGTTAGTCAAACTGTTCTTTAACCAGTGGCGACCCGTAACGCAGGGCGTAGGGGCGCCGCCCCCCCTAATTTATATGCAGGACACAGGAAGCATGGATTCCAACTGTTTTTTTTTTTTATTGAAGCACCTGATTAGAAGCTCTAATTGGCTTAAAAAAGTTTGGGCTCAGGGCGCAAAGCACTGTGCCCTAAACCCACCCAGTTGTGTGACAATAGCGAATGAATATTCACTATTGTCATACTTATTCTCCTCCTGGGTCAATCCGGAAAAGTGAAAGGAGAAGTGCTCCTATTGGCCTAGGAGGAGGGGGGAGGAGACGCACGGCTGTCGTGATGCTGAGGAGATGCAGGGGAAGCCCGACCAACCCTCCAGCCGCCACTGGATAGAAGACGAAGGGGGGACACCGAGGCCAGGACACGGAGGAGACGGAGGGGGAAGCCGCGGCCGGCAGCCACCCTTCAACATGTCAGTCCGGGGGCAGCACAGGGTAAGTGAGCCGGTGACCGTGGGTGGGTATGGAGGCTATAGGGCTGCAGCGATGGGGGGGTCAAGTATGTCTGCCACCCCCCGGGCGATGGAGCACCAGCTGCCGCTGTCTTTAACAGCCACTTTAAATGGGAGGCTTTCTCTTTTCTCTGCTTTAACCACTTCCGGACCTCACACCGTGGATATACTTTGCCACATTGACGTTAAATACCATTGTTATGGCAGCAGATAGCTGCGGGGTCTGAGAGTCAGTGGCGCTCCCAACTCCGTCCAGCCCCCTCCCCTGCTCTCTGTGAACTACTGCTGTGGTGCTGTCTCAATGACAGTGGCATATCGCACGGCGCTCCCGGGTGTCCGTAGGAACCCCGGGAAACCAGGAGCCAGCAGAACAGGGGACACAATGCATTAATAGTAAGTCAGGTGCCCTGTGCTCATTTTTTGTGCTTTCTTTATTTTGAATACACTTAGGTTTAAAAAAAGACATTTGACATAGGTTCTAACACAGGTGCCCACCAGCGTTAGCTGCTTGACAAACCTCTCCCTCTAGAGATGTCAATATGGTAAATTGTGAGTTGGACAGACAGACACTAAACCTGGGTTCACATTGATGCGATTTGCAATGCGATTTGACATGTCAAATCGCATGCCAAATCGGCGGCCATTGCCGGCAATGGCACCGTGCGAATTGGTGTGACGCCGCACTGATTCCCAAAAGTAGGAAACAGATTAACACGTGGTGTGGCGCTCATCCATTAAGGACAATAAATAAATAAATAAATAAATAAATAAATAAATAAATAAATAAAGTGCATCAGCATCAATGACTATAAAACCAAAAGTGACAGTGCTATGCAGTAATGCAATGACTATAAAACCAAAAGTGACAGTGCTATGCAGTAATGCAATAACATAAATAATACACAATATCAAAAAGTGAAGTGATGATCCCCTGATGAAGTCACGTGACCCGTGATGTCACGCGTAGGGACGGGATAGGCACTCTATGCTGATTGATGATACGAGTTCGCCGGTCGTCTGTGTTAAGGAACCGTTACACCTGTTTTTATGTGAGTACTTTTTATGCAAATAAACCCAGCTTGTTACCAACAATACTACTCTATTTGGGACCTTCCTTTTTTATCCTTTTCCCGCGGGAGACCCCCCTATACCCGTGGAGGGACCGAGTTCCTGTATGAGGCTGCCGGTCATAGAATAAAGGTTGTCGCCCCTATTACCTGGTTTGATGCTGGTATCCCACCACCTTGAAGCATCTAGCCCCTGCACCAGGAGGAAGCGCTGCTATTCACACTATTGATTGATGCTGTTTTTCTATTACCCGAAGGTAAGGGGCCATTACTTACAAGTGTGTGGTGTGTTGCACGGAGAAGAAACATCACTATATACCTGTTCCAGTCACCTCACAGTTTTAAGAAGATTGCTATATGTGCACTTAATTTTGGACATTTTTTATTTTTTCATCTGTCTCATTATATTTTTTATATATTTTGTTTTGCACTAGTCACTTTGTTCATTTGATGCTTGTCGTCTGGCATGTACATTTACTTTGCATGACTTTACCAGCCCAGCCCAAGATTCAGTTTCCCTTTTTTTTGTTTCACCTATGTATTGGGGCTGTTTTTTCTGATTCACCATTAGTTTGCACATGTGTGTGGTTCACCTTTATGCTGTATCACAGCCATAGCTACTTATCAATTTTAGCATGATACCGTGAGCACTGTCACTTTTTGATATTGTGTAATATTTATGTTATTGCATTACTGCATAGCACTGTCACTTTTGGTTTTATAGTCATTGCATTACTGCATAGCACTGTCACTTTTGGTTTTATAGTCATTGATGCTGATGCACTTTTTTTACTATGTCCTTAATGGCTGAGCGCCACACCACGTGTTAATCTGTTTGCCACTTACATATAGGGGTAGGGTGTACCCTATTCGGTGTAGGCAGCCTTTCCACTAGCTCTTCCCTCTCTCAGCACATGATAGCGCAGGAATAACTATACGTTTTTGATTCCCAAAAGTAGTTTCTATCAGACTGACACGCGGGAATGAAATTGTGCGAGTTCAGCTCAATGCGCACAATTTCAATCCCGCAGCAGTGTGAACCTGGGCTGAAACAAAGACTAGCCAGGAGAAACCGATAGGAACAGAATTGGGAGTTGGGTCTATTTTAGGTGAAGCAAGCAGGGAACATAGAAGGTTAACAAGGAGAAGCAGGCTTGAACAGACACAAAACTGAGAGCTACTGAATTAGAATAAACAGACAGACATTAGCAAAAAAAGTAGATATGGTTCATAAAAGGATAACAGACACAACAGGTAACCAAACTGGGAGAAAAACAGAAGGAAAAAGTGGTGTGATAAGGCACGAACCAAAGACAAGATAGAACTGAGACAGGTGCAAACAAAACCAAGGTCACAGAGTAATAATAATCATAAGTCGTGATTGTAAAAAGAATGGTGATGCTGTTTATGATGCAGAATTTCAGAAACTGCTGACCTACTACGACTATTATGGGCTATAGTCTCTAGAATTTAAAGTAAATGATGCACAGGAGAACATGCCAGATTAGGAAAATGTTGCCTCTTCTGAAGAATCCAGATTTCTTCTGTGGCATGCAGATTGTAGGGTCAGAAATTGAGGTGCTCCACAGGGTGAGATGCAACCAGAGGTTTGTAGCATGTATGTGGTCAACAAATCTGTTGGAACTATAAAGTCAATGGGGACCAAAATCCCCAAGGAACATTCCAACATCTCGTTGAACGTATACCTTAAATTACTATGGTCCCTCAAAAGTCAAAACAGTAACACTTTGGTATATCTAATAATGTTAACACTGCAAGGTAAAGAGGCATTGAGCTAATATTTTGTTATGTATTCTGGTGTATCATGAAACAGTCAAGCATATGTACCTGTAAAAATCATGCTAATTCAATAAATACAACAATCATTACTTTTTTCAGATGATGCAGACAAACATTCCTGGTGTCTTTGCTGCAGGGGATGTTGTGACTTTCCCATTAGCTTTTCGCAATAACAAGAAAGTCAATGTACCTCACTGGCAGATGGCACATATGCAAGGTAACATTGGGATAAGAAAAATTACACCAACTACAATGCTCTATGATGTTATGAATGCAAAATAAATTATCATTGAAATGTTTAATGAACACAGCATAATATATTTTATTGTTATCTGTCTGCATAATACTTATTGTACATAAGCCAAAGGAAAGGGAAAACAAATGCACAGGTAGTAGTAGTTTCCTGGACACAATTACGCATTACAGTTCCATAGACTTCTATGGGGCTGTGTCCCAAGGCCAGAGAAGTAGGGTGCTGGTGAGAGACAGCCCCATGGAAGTCTATGGGGCTGTAATATTGCAGACGTAGCCAAATGTAGTTAATCATAGGAGGCCGTCGTAGGTAAGCCTAGCTAAGTATCTTTGGAGCGAGAGAGTTGATTGTTTAGGTAAGGGCCTGAGGAAAAAGGATAAGTGCACTTTGTATTAAAATACACTTAACCTTTACAGTGAACATGTGGCCAGTAAATATAAGCTTGAACACAAGCACCTACTCACCTTTGTAGGTTCAGGCACTGTAGAGCAATTCATTCAAAGTTCACAACAGAAGCACTGAAGTCCCCATTTTGGTGTTTACTATGGATATTGGAAAGTTTCCATATCACTGTTGGAAGTGGGGAAGCGGGATGAGCTGAGCTGCTGGGAGAATGATTAGAGTGTTTCTGCTGACTATATAAATAATTACATTGCTGTGCAGATCACATGTGATGTCTGTGCGATGTGAATTCAGCCATACAAACTGTATGGCTCAAATCGCAATCGCACCAAAATGGTACAGTACCCTTTTTTTGGTCCGTACTGCAATCGGATTGCATGGGTGTTCTCACCTATGCGATCTGATTCCTGCACCATTTGACAGTTCACACTGCGATCTGCGAACTGATCTGGCGGTGTCATTAACTTAACATTGACACCCTCAGCGGTTCGCAGATGTCAGTGTGAACCAGTGTGCAATTCAGGATCGATGCGTGAACCGACACCAAATCGCAGGGTTTCCCGCATCGCAACAGTGTGAACTAGGACTAAGTCAGTATGTAAGTCAGAACTCCTGAGCTGTGCACTTATTCCAGGTTTGTAATATATAGAAAACAAGTAAAGAAGCCATTGTATCAGCATGAGAGTGAGAGAACTAGTTTTCCCAGAAGTGCAGGCCCCCATACTTCCACAGTAGGTTTCCTTTAGGCAACTCTTTATATTACTTTAGATAAAATACATTTATTGCCTCCTACATACATTTCACAGTTTTTCCCTAATGATGTACCGTAGTTAGTTTTTTTGAAGACATGTCCTGTTCCCCTATCTTCCGGTCTATTATACCTTGTCCTTCCTTTTCTTTTTTTAGTGGTCCAGTATTCAGTGATGGGATTGTTTATAAGGTGGAACCTGGTAGATATAGTTAGGTAAAGGGTAAGTTCACCTCACCAAAAAACTGCCTTTACAGACAAGGGGGGTCTGTGGGCAAAAAAACAACTTTGCATCTTTACCTAAAGTTGAATAATACCCTTGCTATAGGTGTAGGCAATGGTGGCCAGTCCATAGGGGGCACACAGCGCCGCACCCCCTATCCATGCGTCCGGCCCCCTTATCTACAAACAGGGATGCTGGACTATGGATTCCAATGGGGTTTTCCATTGAAGCACATGATTAGAGCCATAGGCTCTAATAGGCTTCAAAATAGGGTGGGCTCGTGGGTGCAAAGCACTGAGCTCCGTGCCCACCCAGTTGTGTTACAATAGCGAATGAATATTCGCTATTTTCACACTGATTCTGCTCCCAGCCAATCAGGAATGGGTCTTAAAACCAATTTCCTGATTGGCTCAAAGGAGAAGTTACGCTGGCCGCCGGGAGGAGGAGGAAGTAAATGCGAGGAGAGGAGACGCAGGGGAAGCTAGCGGGCCGCCCGTCTGTCGCCCAGAGGGAAGCTATAGAAGCCGGTCGCCCAGAGGGAAGCCCGCGGTAAGTGTTGCGGCTACCAGGTGAAACTGACCTGGCCGCCACTGGGTGTAGGCTATTTACATACCTCATGAAACAGTTTTTTGGTAAAGGTGAACTAACCCTTTGGGGTTGTTGTTGTTTTACTAAAACTAGTGAGTGCAAAATCTGGAGCAGCAGTGCATAGTAGCTAATCGGCTTCTAACTTCAGCTTGTTCAATTAAGCTTTGACAAAAAAACCTGGAAGCGGATTGGTTTCTATGCAGGGCTGAACCAGATTTTACACTCTCCAGTTTTAGTAAATCAACCTCTTTAAGTATACTATAGTTAGGCTCCTGTATAAATAATGCAATCATTTATGAGAATATGACTATTACTTGATTTATTAATTATATTTTTTATTCCTTTCCTTGCAAAACAATTTTTTGGGGACATAGGTCGCATAGCAGCACTGAACATGCTGGCGCAAGGCACTGAAATCAACACTATTCCATATCTATGGACAGCCATGTTTGGAAAGAGTATACGTTATGCAGGTAGAATAATCATTTACCTAATTTTTTGTAAAGAAGAGCATATTTACATATTGCATTCAATTAGCAAATTTTCTGAGTTATTTTGTTTTTTAATATATTTTAAATATGTATACATAATCAGTACTGTAGACTCTTCCAGTAGTGGCTATCTACATATCAGTTAGCCACCCTAATAAGCAATATTATAATGCCAAGATAAAAAATTCAGCCACATAGGGAGAGCACAGTTTTCCATTACTCAGATGTGCATGGTAGATGTACAATACAAAAAAGTAACAGTATGGAAAAAGCACTATACAGTACCAGTAGGCAGGAATGAGAACCTGCACATGTAGTGAACAAATATGGTGCATTTAAGACTACGGTTTGTATGTGATTTAAACTGTGGAAAGAACTGCAATATGAGGCAGTAATGGCAAAATCAGCAACTGAATTCACTGAATGAATGGATTATTTTCTTGCAGATAATAAAGTCCACAATTGGTAAAAAGCAAAATGTTAATATTAATCGGACTGCCTTTGTAGAGTAAAGCCTGGTACACACTAATGCCCCGTGCACACGGTCGGATTTTCCGATGGAAAATGTCCGATCGGAGCGTGTTGTTGGAAATTCCGACCGTGTGTGGGCTCCATTGGACATTTTCCATCGGATTTTCCGACACACAAAGATTGAGAGCAGGCTATAAAATTTTCCGACAACAAAATCCGTTGTCGGAAATTCCGATCGTGTGTACACAAATCCGACGGACAAAGTGCCACGCATGCTCAGAATAAATAAAGAGATGAAAGCTATTGACTACTGCCCCGTTTATAGTCCCGACGTACGTGTTTTACGTCACCGCGTTCAGAACGATCGGATTTTCCGACAACTTTGTGTGACCGTGTGTATGCAAGACAAGTTTGAGCCAACATCCGTAGGAAAAAATCCTAGGATTTTGTTGTCGGAATGTCCGAACAAAGTCCGACCCTGTGTACGGGGCATTATAGTTTTTCCATTCAACCCAGTGACAGCTCCGGTCGGAGTCGCTAAGCTGTTGTGTTCTGACAGAAGGATGGCCCCCCTACTAAAACACTCTGGTCAGCGCTCTCAGCTATTGGCTAAGAGCACTGATCGTGAGCCAGTGATCTCAGAGGAGACCGCCCACCTCATGGTAATAAAATAATTAGTCCTCCCACACAAAATATATATACAGTATCTCACAAAAGTGGGTACACCCCCTCACATTTTTGAAAATATTTTATTATATATTTTCATGTAACACTGAAGAAATTAAACTTTGCTACAATGTAAAGTAGTGAGTGTACAGCTTGTATAGCAGTTTAAATTTGCTGTCCCCTCAAAATAACTCAACACAGCCATTAATGTCTAACCGCTGGCAACAAAAGTGAGTACACCCCTAAGTGAAAATGTCTAAATTGGGCCCAGTTAGCCATTTTCCCTCCCCCGGTGTCATGTGACTCGTTAGTGTTACAAGGTCTCAGGTGTGAATGGGGAGCAGGTGTGTTAAATTTGGTGTTATCGTTCTCACTCTCTCATACTGGTCACTGGAAGTTCAACATGGCACCTCATGGCAAAGAACTCTCTGAGGATCTGAAAAAAAGAATTGTAGCTCTATATAAAGATGGCCTAGGTTATAAGAAGATTGCCAAGACCCTGAAACTGAGCTGCAGCTTGGTGACCAAGACCATACAGTGGTTTAACAGGACAGGTTCCACTCAGAACAGGCCTCGCCATGGTCGACTAAAGAAGTTGAGTGCACGTACTCAGCATCATATCCAGAGGTTGTCTTTACAAAATAGACGTATGATTGCTGCCAGCATTGCTGCAGAGGGTGAAGGGGTTGAGGGTCAGCCTGTCAGTGCTCAGACCATATGCCACACACTGCATCAAATTGGTCTGCATGCCTGTTGTCCCAGAAGGAAGCCTCTTCTAAAGATGATGCACAAGAAAGATGGCAAACAGTTTGCTGAAGACAAGCAGACTAAGGACATGGATTACTGGAACCATGTCCCGTGGTCTGATGAGACCAAGATAAACTTTTTTGGTTGAGATGGTGTCAAGCGTGTGTGGCGGCAACCAGGTGAGGAGTACAAAGACAAGGGTGTCTTGCCTACAGTCAAGCATGGTGGTGGGAGTGTCATGGTCTGGGGCTGCATGAGTGTTGTCGGCACTGAGGAGCTACAGTTCATTAAGGGAACCGTGAATGCCAATGTGTACTGTGACATACTGAAGCAGGGCATGATCCCCTCAACACACCTCCAAGACGACCACTGCCTTGCTGAGGGTAAAGGTGATAGATTGGCCAAGCATGTCTCCAGACCTAAACCTTATTGAGTATCTGTGGGGCATCCTCAAACGAAAGGTGGAGGAGCGCAAGGTCTCTATCATCCACCAGCTTCCTGATGTCGTCATGGAGGAGTGGAAGAGGACTCCAGTGGCCAACTGTGAAATAATGGTGGCCACACAAAATATTGACACTTTGGGCCCAATTTGGACATTTTCACTTAGGGGTGTACTCACTTTTGTTGCCAGCGGTTTAGACATTGTGTTCAGTTATATTGAGGGGACAGCAAATTTACACTGTTATACAAGCTGTACACTCACTAATTTACATTGTAGAAAAGTGTAATTACTTCAGTGTTGTCAAATGAAAAGATATAATAAAATAGCTACAAAAATGTGAGGGGTGTATTCACTTTTGTTTTGTGAGATGTCTGTGTATATATATTATGT
This sequence comes from Lithobates clamitans, assembly GCA_037952925.1. NCBI lineage: Eukaryota > Metazoa > Chordata > Amphibia > Anura > Ranidae > Lithobates > Lithobates clamitans. The sequence continues at coordinate 1,368,294 of JBBGZY010001461.1, forward strand.
GTGTGTGAGAAGGCTGGCCTGAGGCCAGCCTGTATTTGTAGGAGGAGTCTGAGGGGTATATATCCCTCCTCCTCTGTCTGATCGTGCGTCGGCTCGTCTTCACGGTTACAGCCGACGCATTTCCGGGTGGTCGCGTCACTTCCGGTTTCTTCACAGAGCGGGGGTCGGCTGCAGGAGTCGTGGCGGTTCTTCTCCGGGTGCTCATGCCGGGCTTCATTGTGAGGGGGCTGCCCGTCCGCGGCCACTTCTCTCTGGCTCACACCGGGCTTCATTTAGGCGAGGGCCACTCACTGACTCTCTCACCTCTCCCTGGGTCACGCCGGCATCATCGGAGGGAGGGCCGCCCACTTGGCAGCATGGGGGGGCGCTCACTCCTCTCGCTCACTCCTCCTGCTCGCCAGACAGCATGGGGGGGGTCCACCTGCCTGCTTACTCCTGGTGCTCCCGCCGGGCATCAATGGGGGGGCCACATTGATTAGCTGTTTTAGCCCTGGAGGGAGGGAGGGGGGCTGCTTGCAGAACAGCAGAGAATGCCATTCCAATTTCATTTAATGGTTCAAAGACTCCAACCCACCAGATTCTCAGTAAATCCTAGTGAGGACATGTTTTGGCTTGATCTGTCCTAGCATGGCCCTGAGAGCCGGGAGAGCAAGCCAGCTGAGACTTACTTTATAGTCCAAGCTACCTTGGGGTCACAAATCAAGGGGAGGGAGGTGCAGACCAGCAAGTGGGGGGCTTATTGGTGGAGTAGCTCCACTTACATTGTCATTTTATGATTCATGCCTCACATTGTTTCTCTCACAGCGTTTTCTGTCATAGCGGTTCTGTCATTAGCGTGTTTCTGTCTTAGCGGCTCTCATTAGCATGTTTCTGTGATAATGGTTCTGCCAGTAGCGTGTTCTGTCATAGCGGTTCTGTCATAGCGGTTCTGTCATAGCGGTTCTGCCAGTAGCGTGTTCTGCCAGTAACGTGTTCTTTCATAGCGGTTCTGTCATTAGCATGTTCTGTCATAGCGGTTCTGTCATAGCGGTTATGTCAGTAGCGTGTTCTGCCAGTAGCGTGTTCTGTCATAGCGGTTCTGTCATTAGCATGTTCTGTCATTAGCGTGTTCTGTCATTAGCGTGTTCTTTCATTAGTGGTTCTGTCATTAGCGGGTTTCTATCATAACGGTTCTGTCATTAGCTTGTTCTTTCATTAGCGGGTTCTGTTATTAGCGGGTTCTGTCATAGCGGTGCTGTCGTAGCATGTCTCTCTCATAGCATGTTTCATTAGCGGTACTGTCATTAGCGCCTTTCTGTCATAACGGTTCTGTCATTAGCTTGTTCTGTCATTAACGGGCTTTGTCATTAGAGGGTTCTGTCATAGAAGGTTCTTTCATAGCGGTACTGTCGTAGCATGTTTCTCTCGTAGCTTGTTTCTGTCGTAGCGTGTTTCTGACGTAGCATGACGGTGCTATGCAGTTACGGCATACACCGGTAGCCATTTCATCTTCATTTGTTTCCATGTCTCATTGTACCTTTCGTTCAAGTTTCTTTGCGTACATGGGTTCAGTTAGCTAGTGCTCACATCTCAGGAATTGTTATGTCTACAGATCCATACGGGCTGAGGTTTTGTTTTTAAATGATTGTTGACCACAATCTTCTCGCCCGTATACCATATTTCATACGATGCACGTTCATTACACCTGTACGACTACCCACCATGGTCTGTGGGTACACTAGCCCTGAGTATTCTGTTTTAATTACCTGTCTTTGCGCTGCAGGTTACTCAGGCTCAATTACTACATACACTAGAATGGGGGTCGTCATCAGGTTCACTCACGCTCTGTGGTCTCGTCATCACTGCTTATGTCCTCATACTTGGGTAGGCACCGAGGGGTGTTGTTCTCATGTTTGGTTGTCTGTTGTAATTTTTCTCTAGTCTGTGGTTCCTTGGGTTTGGGCATGCCGCACGTTTGGAAGCAAATAATTCACGTTCATCCCTTCAACCCCACGTGGGGGTTTAGAGCTGGTAGCAGTTCATCATTCAGGAGTTGGTCCATACTTAAGCACACAGCGGAGCTTGTCATGGGGGGTTCTCCTTTCCTGGCCACAGCCGGGAGGGCAAAACGATTTGGGCTGTTGTTTCCAATTCCGTCCCAGCTACTCCCATCCGCCAGCATGGAACATGTTCTGGGCATTATTCTTAACTCAGATTCATGTGGGCTAAAATATGCTCTCCACGGCCTGTTAGGGTTGCAAGACAGGATGGAGGTAATTGAAGCTTGCTCGGTCAGAGGAGGGGTGTCAGCGCACCCCCAGCTCCTGCTCCTCCTACATTCCTGCAGGCAAGGTCGGCATCCCCTTACTCCACCGGTCTTATCAAGCTTTCTGGTTCAATATGTCTGAGCCAAGGAGTGTTTCTTGTCAGGGGCGGTGTTGGAATCTCCCATCCCCGGTCTTCAGACAGCTCCTGTTGGGGGAATGTTTCAGGTCTGCACGCGGGCCTCATTACTATCTTGTCAGAGTCTTTTGCATGTAGTATCTTGGCTTCAGCAGGCAGTCATGCTTTCATTGTCAAGTTACTGGAGGCAGTAGTTTTCAGGGTTGCTCGGTTTGGTTCTTCACCTTCGTTCTGAAGGTGGTGGGTCGACCCACTGGGGTGCCCAGTGACAAGTTTCCGTTATCGGTTGTTACATTTTCATCCATAAACTTGTCCGTGAATCTGGCGATTCAGCACTTCTTATAGTCAGGAGGGGTATTGGTTATAAAAATCTGATCTCACTATGCTTTGAAGCTACTTTCATCAGACCTGACTGCTGTAAGGACAAGACGAATGCCGCAAATGTCGTTTTACCACTGGGTTAACCTTTGGGTCAAAGCAGTCCTTGATTTGACACCTTTGCCAAGCACTCCATTGGATCTTTGGTACCGCAGGGGGGTCAGGGGTTATTTCATTCAGTTGATTTCCTGTTGCGTGGAGACCCTGGTTACCAACCAGGGATCTGCAGTCACTCTCAGGGTGTGTGCTGAGCCAACGTCCCCTTGACAGACCACAAAGTGGTAGGTCCTGGTCAAACATCATCATTTATTCTGGGTTTCACTCTCAGCTCTAATCTCTTGATTGTGAGGTTGCCTGGAGAACTGGTCAGATATGTCAGACCATTCATCTTTTGTCCGATCCCCAGCCTGTTCAGAGGGGCGCTTACAGTCACTTTGGGTATGTTGAATCATGCCATGAGAATTATTCCTCAGGATGGAGTCTGGCCCTCCTTCCCCTGTATGAGGACTCTGACTCGGTTGTCAGGTTACAGGCAAAAGCGCAACCCGACCTAATAATGTGGGACCAGTTTATTAGGTGACTGGAATGGCATCTCCATGTTTTTTCCACGACCATGATCAGTTGTTTTTTTGGCCATCTTGAGTCATGAGTGGTTGGCACCTGGAACTTCGTCTGCCCAAGTTTACGCATACTTTGGCATTTTTTCATTATTTGCCAATACTGGCAGTTAGTCACATGGGGCCTGGTTGGTCAGGTAGCTCATTGTTGTTCTTTACGGGTGGTTTGGCTATAGAAATGTTTTAATAAGGTGGATCAGGATCTCTTTGAATCTTGTCCTTCATGTGTAGGTTGACGTGGCTAGGTCTGACATACAAGTTTCACTTCCTGGGAGTTCATCAGTGCGATTCACTTCAGCGCAGTAGGCTTATACCAAGGATTGGAAGATTTTCTCGGGTTCATGACTCCGACTTTCGATGCATATTGCCACAGCGTATTGGCCGTATCCGCCAACACTATGAGGCGTCCAGCACTTCAGACCCCTGCAAACTCCTGACAGTTCGTCCATTTTTGTGGCTCACCCTCTTAAACTTCCCTATACCAAGAGGAGACAGACAGGTCTGGGGTTCATGGGAATATTACAGAGCTACTTAACTGGTGTCTGTTTTGAACTGGTTGATCTTCTCTGCAATCATTGCACAGGGGCTCCTCGGGTCAGCCCTTGCTCCCTTTTCCCCCACGCATCTTTTCACTACAAGCAGTCTATTCTCATGTCTGTGTTTTCTCTGTAATTAGTCTTAATCCAAATCATTTATGGGACATTGTTCGGCATCTGGGCAGTTCCAAACAGGGGGTCCATTCATTTCATCAATTCATAGGATGCTGGAATTCCTCTGGTTATAGCTGATACATACTGGATCTGTATACCGAAGCCACCCGGGCGTTTGCTACTTTACTAGATGGTTTGTTACCTATCCTTCATCAGGCTTTCTCATCACACCCACTTTTGTGTCCTTTTTTGCCCTCTTTTAGGCATTCCGATCAGCTAGGCCAAGGCACACCTCAGGTCTTGGTAATTAGGGTATCACATTTCCAAGTGAAGACTCTTACTACAAGGTAGAAGGCTGGCTGTATTTGTAGGAGGAGTCTGAGGGGTATATATTCCTCCTCCTCTGTCTAATCTTGCGTCGGCTTGTCTTCATGGTTCCCACCCACCCGTTTCCCCCAAACCTTTCATATATGCTTATACACATAGTACATTTTCATATATTCAGGGTATGCCCTCTTTTAGGCGTACCGACCAGCTAGGCCAAGGCACACCTCAGGTCTTGGTAGTTAGGGTATCACATTTTCAAGTGAAGACTTTGACTACAAATCTATATAGATATACAATATTTATATACAGTATATACATAAACATGGCAGGGGGACAGGTTTACAGTCTTGGGGGGTCTGATCAAGGCAGAAGGAAGTCAATATTCATCATTCTTGCCCCTTAGTTCTCCAGGGATTCTCTCTTCTCTCCCCGGTCTCCACCTCTGAGCTGGAGAATCTGGGGGAGAAAATTCTGACAGAGATCACCAGTGATGTGCCGAAATTGCACCTTCATAAACTGGCCATTTCTGTTTCGGTCAATGACAGATTCTTTGTGTGCGGAGATGATCAGGGGAGAACATGTACTCCCCTGATCATCTCTCTTTCATAAACCGATAATGATCTGAGATGAGCTGTGATCATCAGGATCGCAGCTTATCTCGGTTTCATAAATGGAAACCTTAGTCTGGTAAAACATTTACTGCAGAACAGGAAGTAAGAGGAAATCTCAGAGCCCTAGATTGCAGTAAAAAGCAAAATTGTAATCTTTCCCCGCTCTAATGGCATGACATACACGTTAAGTATATACTATATATTAACTGACTTTCTATTGATAACTTTTCTGGGTTTTTTTTAGGCAATGGAGAAGGTTTTGATGATGTTATCATTCAAGGGGACATTGAGGAACTTAAATTTGTGGCATTTTATACAAAGTAAGAATTATGTAAATATAGAAATACTGCACCCTTCAAATACTAAATATTGTATTTACTTATTTATTATGGTACACTCTGCTTTGAAAGTTGTGTACGTAATACCACTTTGGTGGGTGAAAAACTTTCCTTCTAATGCAAAGGAATCCATTACATTTTAAAAGTAAAGGCTTTTATTTTGTGACATAACTGTTCATTATCGGCATAGCCTAATGGTTATTTAAAAAGCCCATGACAGAAAGTGGAATTTGCCATTCTGTGACCTTAATAGAAACAGATGCCATAATGCCACAAAGACCCAGAGAAAAACTAAGGTAGTTCATGATTAGAAGGCATAATTATTATACTAAAGATTAGGACTCTGTCATAAAAACATGGTTACCTTAATATAAGGCAAAGTATACACCCTTTCAACTGTTGAGGCTGGACCTGTACATAATGGACAGTAATGTAACAGTAATTTCAGACACTGTCTGCAAGACAAAAAAGACGTGCAGAGGGAAAATTGCAGGGAATGTAAAAACATTTTTTGAAGTTTTGTCTCTCCCTACAGTTTTCAGTTTTCTTGCCTGAATGCTTTTTAAATTTGGATATACTCATTATATTTTTTATGCCAAGTATAAAGGGCTAATGCTGCACAGTCAGACATGCAGGCACAATCAAACTGTCTTCAGGTGTATTTTGGACCAACATGTGGCATAAACATAAATGCTCAAGTAATCAAGCATTACCATTAAACCTGGGCAATTTAAAGTGAACATAAGATTATTATTATTATACAGGATTTATATAGCGCCAACAGTTTATGCAGCACTTTACAACATAAGGGCAGTATTATTATTATACAGGATTTATATAGCGCCGATAGTTTACACAGCACTTTACAACATTAGGGCAACATTAGACAGTACAATACAATGCAATACAGTAGGTATCAGAGGGCCCTGCTCGTTAGAGCTTACAATCTAAGCTATGATGACATGCATGAGCAGAGGATTACCTACAATTTAAAATGATCAGTAGATATATATATCTAGGCATTTGAATTTATATTTAAATTGCTACTTTTCCTGCAAAAGTTTAGCCCCACTCCTCCTGCCTCTTCCTAATCTGTATTGGTCTATAAATTTATTTAACAGCCTCGCTGACCAATAGGGAGACTCGGGAGTCAGAGCAAACTTGACTTTTACAATAAAAGTTGCAATTTTTAAAAACGTTAACCCCAACGGCTCTTAACCTGCTAGATTTCTGGCAGTGTCTATGGGTACTTTTATATGCAAGTATTTATTTGAAGTTTCTATGCACTGCCTGACTTAATTATTTGTCATGCTGATCTAGTTGATGCATACATTAACAGGATATACTTATACAAAAAAATTTGGCTGCTTAAAAAATGTACAAGCAGCCAGATTCTTTCCAACACCCAAAAACCAAATTTTATAGTAGGTCTTTACTGGTACAGTCATTACACTTATGGTGGTATCTAGGTGGGAGCCCATGTCTCTATGAAGCTTATTGCCAATATACAGTATCTCACAAAAGTGAGTTCTTGTATTTTTTTGTTTATCTGAGTCTGCAGCCTCACTTTATCTAGTATACATCAGTATAAACAGCATCAGCCACACAGTTCATAAAGTATACTCCAGCATTGTTATTTGTAACCATTCAGAGTTTCTGCAGCCAATCAGGAAACGTCTGGTACCGTCTTATAAAAGAATCAGGTCCGTATTTGATTAGGTATACAGTATCTCACAAAAGTGAGTACACCCCTCACGTTTTTGTAAATATTTTATTATATCTTTTCATGTGACAACACTGAAGAAATTACACTTTGCTACAATGTAAAGTAGTGAGTGTACAGCTTGTATAACAGTGTAAATTTGCTGTCCCCACAAAATAACTCAACACACAGCCATTAATGTCTAAACCGCTGGCAACAAAAAAGATTACACCCCTAACTGAAAATGTCCAAATTGGGCCCAACTAGCTGTTTTTCCTCCCGGTGTCATGTGACCCGTTAGTGTTACAAGGTCTCAGGTGTGAATGGGGAGCAGGTGTGTTAAATTTGGTGTTATCACTCTCACTCTCTCATACTGGTCACTGGAAGTACAACATGGCACCTCATGACAAAGAACTCTCTGAGGATCGGAAAAAAAAGACTTGTTGCTCTACATAAATATGGCCTAGGCCAGGAATATGCAATCAGTGGACCTCCAGCTGTTGCAGAACTACAAGTCCCATGAGGCATAGCAAGACTCTGACAGCCACAAGCATGACACCCAGAGTAAGAGGCATGATGGGACTTGTAGTTTTGCAACAGCTGGAGGTCCACTAATTGCATATCCCTGGCCTAGGCTATAAGAAGATTGCCAAGACCCTGAAACTGAGCTGCAGCACAGTGGCCAAGACCATACAATGGTTTAACCGGACAGGTTCCACTCAGAACAAGCCTCGGCATGGTCGACCAAAGAAGTTGAGTGCACGTGCTCAACATCATATCCAGACTTTGTCTTTGGAAAATAGACGTATGAGAGCTGCCAGCATTGCTGCAGAGGTTGAAGGGGTGGAAGGTCAGCCTATCAGTACCATACACCGCACACTGCATCAAATTGGTCTGCATGGCTGTTGTCCCAGAAGGAAGCCTCTTCTAAAGATAATGCACAAGAAAGCCAGCAAACAGTTTACTAAAGACAAGCAGACTAAGGACATGGATTACTGGATGTAATGTGGTCTGATGAGACCAAGAGAAACTTATTTGGTTCAGATGGTGTCAAGCGTGTGTGGCAGCAACCAGGTGAAGAGTACAAAAGCAAGTGTTTCTTGCCTACAGTCAAGCATGGTGGTGGGAGTGTCATGGCCTGGGGCTGCATGAGTGCTGCCGGCACTGGGGAGCTACAGTTCAAGCTCCCCAAGCAGAGCATGATCCCCTCCCTTCAGAGACTGGGCCACAGGGGAGAATTCCAACATGATAATGACCCCAAACACACCTCCAAGACGACCACTGCCTTGTTAAAAAAGCTGAGGGTAAAGGTGATGGACTGGCCAAGCATGTCTCCAGACATAAACCCTATTGAGCATCTGTGGGGCATCCTCAAATGAAAGATGGATGAGCGCAAGGTCTCTAACATCTACCAGCTCCGTGATGTTGTCATGGAGGAGTGGAAGAGGACTCCAGTGGCAACCTGTGAAGCTCTAGTGAACTCTATGCCTAAGAGGGTTAAGGCAGTTCTGGAAAATAATGGTGGCCACACAAATTATTGACACTTTGGGCCCAATTTGGACATTTTCACTTAGGGGTGTACTCACTTCTGTTGGCAGCGGTTTAGACATTAATGGCTGTGTGTTGAGTTATTTTGAGGGGACAGCAAATTTACACTGTTATACAAACTTTGTATAACATTGTAGCAAAGTGTAATTTCTTCAGTGTTGTCACATGAAAAGATATGATAAAATATTTACAAAATGCGAGGTTTGTACTCATTTTTGTGAGATACTGTACCTGAAGAAAATTTGACTCTGGTGGAGGATATCTTATGGTTTTTGGATAAATATATGATGGTTTTGATGTGAAAGGGACCAGCCTCAGTTGTGCTTTCCCTGGATTAGCTGGTCTTTAAACTTCTTGAATGGGTAAGTTATGAGTTGCAACTCCCTAATAGGATACTAATTACGTGATACAGGAATAACCAAGCTTTTCCTCTACACCCCATGGGCTATGCTACCACCCCTTGCTGGTCCTCTGCTAATTTTCCAAATTTGGACTTCTCACCCCAATATCCGAGAGCACTGGGTCCTGAGGAAGCTGTTGGCCTCTAACTGCTTGGTCAAACTTCTTTTCTGGGGCCATAAAATGAACGAGTATTACAACAATGCCATGCTGGTCCCTCACACTGGGTGGGGCCATGTGATTTTTTTTTATCTTTTATGAAATAAAAGTGATTTTTAATGTATTACATTTTATATAACTTTTTTCAAATGAAGTGTCTGTCCCATCAGTACCAGTAAAGTCCTACTATAAAATTTAGTTTTGGTTGTTGAAACGTACATTAACAGGTTTACTTGATAATTCACAAGTACCTTGAGGCATGCATCTGACTCGCACTCACTTATGTCAAACACATGTATAAAGATGTGCGTTATTTTACTATTTAGGCGAACCAAAAGGAGGTTGTATCCCAATAGTCAGATGACATCCATCGTAGATCAATTGAGGTAATATTTAGGAGCACTTACCTGAGGCTCCTGGGTAAAAAAACCTACTTTCTCTGGTTTCTTATTGGACTGGACAATAGAGTTAACAGCCTGGTTCAATAATATGCACAATCAATATTATTTGACATAATTGTTGTTAATGTATTTTTCTCAGAAACAATACCTTTTTAAAGTTTTATCTACATTTGCCTTTAAACCCGCAAGCATTATAAATAAACTCCCTTATCATCTGTTAGATATATATGACAGTACAAGCTTACTTCTGGTACCTGAACTTTGTGTGCCTGCTACAATGTTTGAACCATGAAATTTGCTCACATCAAAAAACTGTAGGTTTAAATGTCTCATCATAATTATGGAGACAATAAAGTAAGAGGTAACTCTATTTGTTGTAAAATTGATGTGTGCCAATATTTTATCTGAAAATAAGATAAAATTTGACCACATCATAAGCAATAAAATGCACAACACCAAGCAAAGCAGCAGATTTAGAAAATACATATGACATGCTGTCGGAGCAAAAAAGGCAACATACAGTATATATCGTTTGTTATTGTAAGCCTGTTCAGAGACCGCAACATATAAAATTAAATATGGGGCTGCAGCTACATTGTGTACACTTATACGTGTGCATTGTGAAACCTGTGGCACTATGAATTTGTGGTTTTCACTGTATGTGTTTTTGTTCCTATATGATATACACTTGTAAAATCTTTAATCCTGTTCAGATACAACCAAATATATTTTAAAAAAATCATAAATTTTAGGCAGACCACTGTTTAGCTGGTCTGCATTAGGGCACTGGAGCATACACTCCTTAGCAAAACACATTTTAATATATTGAGCCTATGCTCCCATATCTGTGTGTCTGAGGATCAAATTCCTGCTCAGTGGAGTTGCAAGGTGGTTTTGCTGATCTTTCCTCTTAAACCATTGCCAACTTTCCTCCTAAATCATTGCCATAAAATACAGATAGCCACTGGAGGGAACATTTACACATTTGAAAATGCAATAAAAATGAAAATTCTCTGGATTTCTAGCACAAATAGCAGGTACTTTTTTACAACGTAAAAACTTTAAACAGGTTACAGATTAATACCAATTTAATTGTGGAATGTTGTGCATTTCTTATAAAGGAAATAATTCTCTAAGATCACTAATTTACAAGGTTTTCCTTCAGGCAGTAGCTCTTTTGTCCAGTATTTCAATAATGACTCTTCAATTGGGATCTTCCTTTATTCTACATGGTATCTCTACACTTATACTTTCAGAGATCCTATAACATGAAGGTGGCATCATAATGTTTTATACTGCAGTTAATTAATACTTTCATTTATGCATGCAATATATGTAATTGCTATATTTTATAGACTACAATAGGAACATATAACTGAAACTGAAGATGGCCATACAGAGGAAGTATTGGTAGTTTATGTACAGAGAATGTGAAAGATTGGTCACATCAACAGTGTGTAGGATCTGTCATACAAAAGTGATGCATGCTCCGTGTAAAGTCCTAGTCCTTATTTGTTGTTCACAGTTCTACACCTAAATACATAAAGGGGTGTTTAAAAAAGGATACATGGAAAGTGGAAATGTTTCCCATAGCAGCTAATCATATTTTAGCTTTTTAACCTGAACTTGACATGGCTTCTGTGAAGACCATTTGAGACTGCTGCTTCTAAATGTACATGCAATGATATAATCTACATATAAGACACCATATAGAAAGGTTAACTGTTATTCAGACAAAATAATGGTAACAAAAGAAAAATGTGCCGTAGTCTATAAAATAAAGTAGTTACATCGGGATAATTTTTGTACCTCCTACATATCAAGCAGTATTTGCCTGTTTTTATTTATTTATTTATAAGATTTACCTGAAGAATGATCAAATGGAGCAAAATTCTCTCCTGTGTGTTTTCACCTATTGCTATATAACCTTAGATAATAAAAAAACAGGAAAGTTAAGTGGAGGGGTTTGCTGCTTGGTAAATAGAATAAGACACCACTTTTTAAAGGTAAGGATGAGTATTTTTTTCAACTAAAATGTACAATAATTTAAAATAAGAATCATTACTTTTTTTTGGTTAGTTATTTAAAAAAAAAAGTATTAAAGATCTCTTCATCAATCTAAATAACTAACCAAAAAAGCAAAAATGGCACAAAGGTAAACTATAAAAAAACAAAACAAATTCTAGTCGTCTGTCTAAATTTTGCACCAGAAAAGCCATTTATTTGGTAAACTAAAATCTTTACACATGAACTTTTTATACAGAACAGATATTTGATTGATGCCAAAAAAATAATCTGGCTGCATTACATTTTGACTACTTTTTTTTCTTACTGACGGTGTTTTAAGAGGGGTTTAGCAACAGAATAGGCTTACCTGTGTCTCAATAACCCGCTTTTGATCCTTAAAGATTAGAGCATTTGAAAAATAGTAACAGAAGTCTACCATACACTAGTAGATGTAGGGAGGTAAAAATAATGGGAAGCAATCAATTGTGTGCATAGCATTTAACTACAGTGCCTTGAAACAGTACTCATACCCCTTGAAATGTTCCACATTTTGTGATGTTACAACCAAAAACGTAAATGTCTTTTATTGTGATTTTATGTACTAGACCAACACAAAGTGGCACATAATTGTGAAGTGGAAGGAAAATGATAAATGGTTTTCAAAACTTTTACAAATAAATATGTGAAAAGCGTGGCATGCATTTGTATTCAGCCCCTCTAAGTCAATACTTTGTAGAACCACCTTTCAGTGTAATTACAGCTGCAAGTCTTTTGGGGATGTCTCTACCAGCTTTGCACATCTAGGAGAGTCGTTGTCCTGTTAGGGTGAACCTCTGCCCCAGTCTCAAGTCTTTTGCAGACTCTACCAGGTTTTCTTCTAAGATTTAGCATCTTCCCATCAACTCTAACCAGCTTCCCTGTCCCTGCAGAAGAAAAGCATCAGTGCCTCCCAGGCTGCCTCACACACTTTTCTAAGAAGACTCACCGTTGGGGAGGTCGGAGCAAGCCAGGGAGATCCATTTCCAAACGGGAGCCGGCTTTCAAGTCCGAGTTGGTTCGGGTTACTAAACGTAAAATAGGATCATCTGCGACATCATCTCTACCCCACCCCATGATCTGCTGCATTTGGGAGGCCAGGAAATATAATTTGGGCTGTGGTACCACCAGACCTCCTCTGTCCTTGCTATATTGTAGGGAATTTAAACTGATTCTAGCTCCTTTCCGTTTCTAAATGGGATCCTGCATCTGTGTATCTACTCTTTTGAACCATTTATTAGAGATCCACATTCTGAGAGATATATAACAATTGTGGGGCCCAGATCATTTTTATTAAGTTTACTCTCCCTATGAACAACAGGGGGAGCTTTCACCAGCTAAGGGATTTTTCTCTTTGTTTATCTAACAAGGGGCTCAAATTTAATTCTAGGTAGCTAGAGGTGTCCGGAGTCACCACCACCCCCAGATATCTAAAAGAATTGGCTATAGTAATTTGTCCCGCCTCCTGGGGCAAGGAATTGGTCATGGGATCTAGAGGCATCAGGATGGATTTAGACCAATTTATTGAAAAGCCAGAGAATTTGCCAAACCTGGTTATAAGCGCCACCTTTTGTGTTTATATGTAATCTTTTGCTGCCAGTATATTGTGCAAGCTGCTTATTATCCGTAAGCACAGGTTTATTGCTATTTAAGTTTGCAGTTGTGCCACCCTCTTTCCATTTTCGGATGATTGAACAGTGCTCTGTGAGATGTTCAAAACTTGAGATTTTTTTTATAACCTAACCCTGCTTTAAACTCCTCCACAACTTTATCACTAACCTGTCTGGTGTGTTCCTCTGCCTTCATGATGCTATTTGTTCACTAAGGTTCTCTAACAAACCTCTGAGGGCTTCACAGAACAGCTGTATTTATACTGAGATTAAATTACAAACAGGTGGACTATTTACTAATTAGGTGACTCTAAAGGCAATTGGTTCCACTAGATTTTAGTTAGGGGTATTAGAGTAAAGGGGACTGAATACAAATGCACGCCACTCTTTTCACATATTTATATGTAAAAAAAATTTGATAACCATTAATCATTTTCCTTCCACTTATTAATTATGTGCCACTTTGTGTTGGTCGATCACATAAAATCCCAATAAAATACATTTACGTTTTTGGTTGTAACATGACAAAATGTGGAAAATTTCAAGGGGTATGAATACTTTTTCAAGGCACTATAAATACATCACAACCCTAGAACAGGTACATAGGGGTTGCAAGGGAATTTTCCCTTAGCTTAGTAAGAGTGGTGAAAATTAATTTACCAAATAATACCCAATCACATGCAAAATAACAAAAAAAATATTTTTGCAAGCAAATGATTGGATGATGGAGGTCAGCAGATCTTCACTTCATTCAATAAGCTAAGGGGAAATTCTCAGGCAAAGTGAACAGCCTATTTTCCTTTAGCAAATCAACCCTACTGAGGGCTATCAAAAAAAAAAATGGAAAGAAAAATGGGAACACAATTCAGAGTTCTTGTTTATAATGGACTAATAGAATACCTGTTTCACATTCACAGTGCAACCTGATTATTTGCTGTGAGAAACTCTCCTTTTACCTTTTTATTGTTCTTCTGTAGTATTAGTATTTCTCAACAGTTGAGAGGCAGACAGTTCAGAGTTCAGACCGACAACAGTCCTACAAATCCTAAGGATTTAGGGGCAAACGACAGCTGACAGGGCAGTGCTTCATGGGGGTGGGTTTCAAAATTCACGAAAATCACCTTTTCAGATGTTTTGGGGGTAACTCTGAAGTCCCAAATTACTTTCTTGGAGATGATGTCACAGTGTTTAGTTTCACTGATCAAACACTAGGTTAATATTCGACTAGTAAAAAGTTTGCAATCAAGCAAACTCCATTAATGGTACCAGTTCATGGCTGGATTTGAGCACGAATCTGAATATTTAGTCCTAAATGATAAAAATGGCTTACCTAGATTTTTAAGTTGTTTTGTATTTACCCCCTCTTATATAGCTTCTGACACCTGACACCTGTGTGTCAGGTGTCAGAAGTAGCCTGAAGTCTGACAGTTCTTTCCATGTTAGCTGCCCAACCTCACATGTGTTCCAGCTCACTGGAAACCACCGGATAATGATACATCTACAGTCATCTATTAATCTATTTCCTTCTATTCCTAGGATTCACATTGGGTCACAGTGATGAAACTACAATCATGATTAAAACTTGTTACGATGCATCCACTAAACATGGTTGTTTTGTATGTATTTTTTAATTTTCTAGGCATGATGAAGTCATTGCAGTAGCCAGTATAAATTATGATCCAATAGTTTCCAAAGTGGCAGAAGTTATGGCATCTGGAAAATCTATTCGCAAGCGTGATGTTGAGTAAGTAGTGAATAAACACATTGGAAGGGTTAAAGATTTTCTTATTTATTGTGAAGTTAGATTATATGACAATTATAGATTTAAATAATATGTACTAAAGTTTGTTTTTAAAGCGGTTGTAAACCCCGCTTTGCCATTTTTACTTACAGGTAAGCCTATAATGAGGCTTACCTGTACGCAAAATGAATATCTCCTAAACGTGCACCTTTTAGGAAATATTCACCATGCACAAATTTTTTTCTACCCCTTTTCCATCTTCTGCACCCTTTTCCTACTTGGAACAGACCCTGCTACCTTTGTTTTTAAAATCTTCTTTGTGTACATAATTTTTCTTTAAATTCCTTTTTTAGTCGGTAACATGGCATCACAGGCCCCCGTTTTCCTCTAATTCCTCTGAAGGTGGGCTGGTTCTGAATGCTGCAGTGAATTATGCCTATATTCCCTGCAGCATTCTCCTGTGAGGCCAGGGTGGTTTGATGACATACTTTAAGGGTATGGATCCTTCTTTCCCTTAGCTAATGGGGAGTGGGTTAAATGATGATGGGCATCAATCAGTGTGGAAGAGGACAAGTGCTGGATGACTGGAGTATGTGAGTATGTGAAGGACAGTGCCTTAGATAGGGTGAGTATCTTAACCCCTGTGGGGCAATATCTCATTTTTTTTCTTCTTAGTTAACCTGCAATTGGTCTAGTGGTATTCCCGAGTCTGGCTCGGGGTGGATTTTCAGAAAAGCGGTAACCCCGAGCCAGACTCGGGATCGCATCGTAGGATCCATATAGAGGTTACTTACCTTGTCCCCTGGATCCTGCAATGTCTCCCCGCTGTGATCCGCGAGCCGCCGTGTCCCGCTCGATTCACTGTGCTGAGCTCTGTTCCCTGTGAGCATTGCGACGCACGGGGACGGAGTTCGGCGCCAAATTCAAAAAGTAAAACACACAGTATAGATACAGTATACTGTAAGCTTACAGATTACAGTACTGTATCAAATAATTACACATCCCCTTTGTCCCTAGTGGTTTCTCCAGTGCCCTGCATGCAGTTTTATATTATAAAAACTGTTCTTTCTGCCTGGAAACTGGAGATTGTCCATAGCAACCAAAACCGTCCCTTTACATCAAAAGTGGTTTTAGACCAGCTAGAAAACAGCGATTATAAGTTAGAACCATTCGTAGAATTGAGCGATAGTGATTTGTGGGGAGATCCGTATCAAACACTGAAAAGTAATGACAGTGACAATTCTGCAACTGAGCAAATTTCAGTGATTTTGATTTGATTACATTATTGAATATTTTTTATTATTATTATATTAATATTTGGTATAATTATTTATAGTTATTTAATATATTATAATTTATGATTTCGTTTTTCAAACTTTATCATACCCGGGATGTCTACTAGACTGGTTTGGACAGATTTAAGTTAATTATTCCCAAGAATTACAGGTCTACAATATAAAACACCAAATTTCCATGCAAAATAATTGTACCGCTTTCAGCACCTAAAATCTGAAATAATCATACCGCCAGGGAGATTAACAACATTTTGGGGGAAAAGTGCAGGAAAAAAGTAAGCAACAATTAATGAAGAGATGTTTTTTGTCTCCATACCTACATCTCGGAAGTGAATTTTGCCTGGAGTACATTCTTGTCCAATAGCTGGGGAAACTACCCAAGAATATGGTCAATAAGTTACAGGAATGTTTTCTATAGATGTTTCTGGTTAATTGCAGTGGAACTTAGGACAATTTCAGTGATTTTCTCATGTTCCCTCCTTGTTTATATCTAAAGATTATTTTTTTTAGGTGAAAATACATTCTCCTACTCACTGCCAAGAATAAATGACATTCCGGTGTCTTCAAATTTCAGATAGCAGGAGGTCTATTGATTACATTACATGTCTTTTGTTTTCACTCCCCTAGATAGTGGTAAGGTGAAGTTGCAAATTCACTATGCTCGATGGGTTCCATGTGTACTCTAAGAGGGCAAATACATCCCCAGATAGCAAGGATAACTTGCAACAAATTTGTGGCAGTGTTAAACTGTAATTCTAGTTAACTTGTTGCACATTTTCACTGACAAGTTGTACACTTGCAGAGCATTTGAAGCACAGGTTCTAGCTGAGACTTTCCCAATTTGTAGAAAATTTGCGTGGCAAGTCTCTAGCAATAGCAAAGTTGCAGTGGTGAGTCTACAGCAAGAGCTCTGCAAGTCACAGTGACCCCTGTGGTGGGATGACTATTGCAAAACATAACTGAACCAAAACTTGCAGCAGACTTGCAGAATGTTTGCGAAGAAAGTTGTTCTGGAGTCATGTGGACTTGCTGCAATTGTGAAACAAACTTGTAAAGCCTGGCAAGTCTAGCAGTGGCTTAGCAAGTCATTTTCAAACTTGCTGTTCAATTTCTTGCTATCTGAGTCTGAATGTTATGGGCACCAGGGAAACTCTCATTATTTTTTTTCATGTTTAAAAAAGTAACTCATGAAAAATCTTCTTTTATTGCTTCCTTCAACTAAAGGATTTTTATTCGTCATGGCAAGTATGTTTATTATTGCAACCATTTTATACCATTTGTTCTCCTATTTCTGTCATTACTATTTAAACATCCTTAATGCTTTATCTTAGGAAGTTTATATGTAAACAAGCTTTAAAGTTCTCTAGAAGGGAGAGCTAGGAAAATAAGATGATTTGAGGTGCACTTGTAACAAGGGACCTAAGGTTGGGTTTTTGGGACCAGCTTCAGATTCTGTGGATGCATTTTGTGATTTAAAAAGTTAAAGGATGGGATTTAAAATATGTCAGTTAGGTTTCCCATTAATCAATGTCATGGAATACTAGATTAATATATTCAACTGGACCTGTTCTGTAACATTGAAGAGTTGAAGATTTTTGGCTACTTATTCAAGCAGCTTCCGAAGTTCTAATGCTTGTCAGGAACTTATCCCAGCATTTACAAGCTTTTTGTATTTTCATTACAACTAAAGAAGCCTGGATGAGTAGTGAAACATCTTCAGAACACGTCCACTTGAATGGGTTTAATTACTATTAGGAATTTAAATGATAAATAACTCATGTAAAGGTTGTACCACACTCTTGATTTTTTTAAACAAAGCTCTTTACCACCCAAAACTGCATTTTAATTTGGTTCTTTGCTGAAGGTCACCATAACAAAGCAAAACCAGATTATGGTGGTGTGGGCTTAAACCGTGTCTCTAGGCAAAACATTTTTTTAAGAGATAGAGTGGTGAAGAGTTAGATCCTCTGTCAATTTTATATATATATATATATATATATATATATATATATATATATAGTATCTCACAAAAGTGAGTACACCCCTCACATTTTTGTAAATATTTTATTATATCTTTTCATGTGACAACACTGAAGAAATGACTCTTTGCTACAATGTAAAGTAGTGAGTGTACAGCCTGTATAACAGTGTAAACTTGTTGTTCCCTTTAAAATAACTCAACACACAGCCAATGTCTAAACCGCTGGCAACAAAAGTGAGTACACCCCTAAGTGGAAATGTCCAAATTGGGGACAAAGTGTCAACAATTTGTGTGGCCGCCATTATTTTCCAGCACTGCTTTAACCCTCTTGGGCATGGAGTTCACCAGAGCTTCACAGGTTGCCACTGGAGTCCTCTTCCACTCCTCTATGACAACATCATGGATCTGGTGGATGTTAGAGACCTTGCGCTCCTCCACCTTCCATTTGAGGATGCCCCACAGATGCTCAATAGAGTTTACGTCTGGAGACATGCTTGGCCAGTCCATCACCTTTACCCTCAGCATCTTTAGCAAGGCAGTGGTCATCTTAGAGGTGTGTTTGGGGTCATTATCATGTTGGAATACTGCCCTGCGGGCCAGTCTCCGAGGGGGGGATCATGCTCTGCTTCAGTATGTCACAGTACATGTTGGCATTCATGGTTCCCTCAATGAACTGTAGCTCCCCAGTGCCAGCGGCACTCATGCAGCCTCAGACCATGACACTCCCACCACCATGCTTGACTGTAGGTATCTTTGTATCCCTCACCTGGTTGCAACCACACACGTTTGACACCATCTGAACCAAATAAGTTTATCTTGGTCTCATCAGACCATAGGACATGGTTCCAGTAATCCATGTACTTAGTCTGCTTGTCTTTAGCTAATTTTTGCCATCTTTCTTGTGCATCATCTTTAGAAGAGGCTTCCTTCTGGGACGACAGCCATGCAGACCAATTTGATGTAGTGTGTGGCGTATGGTCTGAGCACTGAAAGGCTGACCCTCCACCCCTTCAACCTCTGCATTAATGCTGGCAGCACTCATACATCTATTTCCCAAAGACAACCTCTGGATATGACACTGAGCATGTGCACTCAACTTCTTTGGTTGACCATGGCGAGGCCTGTTCTGAGTGGAACCTGTCATGTTAAACCGCTGTATGGTCTTGGCCACCATGCTGTAGCTCAGTTTTCAGGGTCTTGGCAATCTTCTTATACATCTTTATGTAGAGCAACAATTCTTTTTTTTTAGGATCCTCAGAGAGTTCTTTGCCATGAGGTGCCATGTTGAACTTCCAGTGACCAGTATGAGAGAGTGAGAGTGATAACACCAAATTTAACACGCCTGCTCCCCATTCACACCTGAGACCTTGTAACACTAATGAGTCACATAACACCGGGGAGGGAAAATGGATAATTCGGCCCAAATTGGACATTTTCACTTAGGGGTGTATTCACTTTTGTTGCCAGCGGTTTAGACATTAATAGCTGTGTGTTAAGTTATTTTGATGGGACAGCAAATTTATACTGTTATACAAGCTGTACACTCACTACTTTACATTGTAGCAAAGTGTAATTTCTTCAGTGTTGTCACATGAAAAGATATAATAAAATATTTACAAAAATGTGAGGGGTGTACTCACTTTTTTGAGATACTGTGTATATATATATATATATATATATATATATATATATTTATATATATTCTCATATTGGTAATCTGAGTGTCATTTAGAAATGAAAGGGGGTTTAGAGTAATATATAGTACGATAATTCCACCACTTTTTTTTCTCTTATAGAACTGGTGACATTTCCTGGCTCACAGGGAAGGGCTCATAGCCAATTGAGATTGACATTATATTAAGAAGATAATGACGATAAAGCATGCAGAATGGTGAAATGCTCAACATTAAAAGGTCCTACTGACAATGAGATTCCTGTTTGGTTATTACATACTTCTCCATGAACTCCAAATCACAAAGTGTGCTTTTTCCTGAAAGACTTTTATGAGAAGTAGAGCCCAGAGTTCTTCAAGCTACAAAGGATTAAAAATGATGCTGCAAATTTCATTTTCCCTTTGATTCATCGAACTTGCTTGAATGCTGAAGCATCACATTTTTGAGAACACCAATTCATTTTACTCTGTGAAATAAATACCTTGAACTGAATCATATTTCCACTTTTATTCTCTATATCTCATGAACCATTTTTTTTTTATCTCGAAAAAATGAGCCAAACATTCAAACATGCTGACTCTTTCTTTTTTAACTAATTTGTGTCAATCATTAGGATCAGAGTTTACAACCTGATTTACTGTAAGGTGTATGAATTGCACTTATTTTAATTTTTTAAATCTGTAATGTTAATTGTTCAAGAATGATGCTGCTCTTTGTTAGATACTGCAGGTCTGCAATTTAAGCCATTGTAAAAAGGCAAATTGTACCAGTATGGTATCTTTTACCTGAAATGAACAAGAAAATATAGCTTGGATCCCCTACCAGTATTTAAAGTGTATCCTTAGCCAAAATGTTTAATTTAGTTTTGGATGGAGTAGGGAATGGTTAAAATGTTTTACAGAATGTCACTTACTGTTCCAGTGACACAAAAGAAAGTCAGTGGCAATTTTACAAGTGTGTGGGAAAAAAATATAAATAAATAATCAATAAAAAAACCCCCAAAGTTCTACTATCCAAATCCATAACAAAAGAGATAGGAATACGAAACAAAACCTCTTGAAGAAAAATTTCCGAGAGAAACTTCCACCCAGGAAAAACATCAACTACCAATATTGACACCAAAATATTATTAAGAATAGTATTGTACAAAGAATATCTTTAAACAGAAAAGAGGGAAAGGAAAAACTCAATCAACCTTCCCAGATGGATTAATCGGTTTTGCCTGAGCTTAATCCCTCCAGGAAGGGTCTGAAGTTTTCAGCCTTGTTTAAACCCAGGGTTTGGTAGCATTAAGATATCTTATCCAATATAAACTTTTTTAATGAATAGATGTTTTTTTCTTTCCAAATTGCCTTAAAAATCCAATTTAGAGGTATTTAAAATTTTTCAAAAATATATAATTTTTTCCCTACTTTATCCAAAACTACACAAAACATGTGATGATTTTCCTGCTAAATCTTAGCATGGTACCTAGAAACTATGTAGTCTGCATATACAAGTTTGCTGTTTATAGAGTTATAAATTGCATCTGCTGGTGCATGCTCATGGGCAGTTTTGCCTGCCTCTGCTGTGCTCTTTAACTAATATCTGAGGTGGCAGGAGGCATCTTAGTAGGAGCGTTTATAAGTGATCATTGGTTGCTCCAGTAATCCACTTTCTGAAAGATGTATTCAAGTGGATTTTCAAGAAACCTAAACAGAAAATTTTAAACGCTCTCCAAATCAGCCTTTCTCAGCCACTATTCCATGGAACCCTAGGGTTTCTCCAGATGTTAAGGGTTTATTGAGCAACTTCTTCCTCTCAGATAAGTTCTCATTGACCCCAGTGTTCTTTTAGCTATCTGTAAAGAGGGAATTCTTCCCAATGACCACAACTGTCAGGAGCATTCTTCCCAGTGACCATCACGCTAATGTACAGTAATTATCAGAAGGGTTTCCCCGAACCCGAAAACTTATTTCAAAGGTCTCTCCATGTTACAAAGGTTTGAGAACATCTGCTCTAAATTAACCATTTGTCAATCATGAACAACACTTTTTTGTGGCCTCAGTCACACAGGCGCCATGACAAATAGTCCGCAAATGGGCTGTGTGTTTATACAGCTTGAACCACTAGGTCCAGCCTATTAATGGACTATGGGTCTCAGCATCCTGGTGAACAAGGCCTAAGACCAATGATCCTCTTTTGTATGTCCTACTTGCTTGCTTGTTAGTAGATGAGCAGAATGTAGCTTTGTACAACTACTTTTTTGCATGCATCTTAAAGTGGATATATATTCATATACAAAAGAGAACAAGAAACAACACAACCAAATGATATATTAATACAATGAATGCAATGTTTCTACTAGAAAGAGTATATCACATAGTAATTTATAAAGTCCAGATATATTTTTGCATTATATATAAAAAATTGTTAATAGAACTTTCTTTAAAAAAAAAGACCCCTATATTGTATACAGATAGCAGTAAAAAAACAAATTATAAGGTTGCCAAAGTTTTTTTTTTATCTTAGTTTTATTTATAGAGGTTGTAACAGATGATTATGTTTTATAAGGAATTAAGTTTGGAAACCAATAAAATGTATATATGTATGACAGGAATGGGACACAAAACTGTGAAAGAAAGCTGATCTTTAGTCAGTTTTGTAAAAAGCTACAGTATATAAAATATTCATTATTGAGTTTGTACTAAGGTGACAGATTTTAAGAACAAATAAGTGGCCTCTAAAGAAGTACTTTGTTGCTGTGTGACGCGACCTGAAAGCCAAACTCCAGACAAACCGCTAATTCCACAGATGAAATGCATATGCTTTACCTAACAAAGTATTTGCATTTCTGTCCATTCATTCCTTTAGACTTTTCTCTGCTCCAGTTATGAAGTACCACTAGGTTTTGTACCTCCACCCTTGACAGTGAAGGAAAAGCAGCAACTAATGAGCTCTTCTATCGATTTATCTTATCGATCTATTATCAATGTCCCTAAGTAGCTTTTCGGCATTACTGATTAAGAGTGCTGCTTTTCCTTCTTCCAGTTTGAGCTCTCCTGTGCAAGAAATGAAATGCAGAAAAAAAATCTATTTAAACTATCTCTCTCTGTTTCTTTTATGAAAGCATACCTATGTAAATTTGTGTTTTTTTTTGCTTTTTTTTCTACTTGGAGTTTGGTTTGAAAAGAAAATGTTAGTCAGGATAGTAGTTATCTGCTGTGCAGTGTATGTTCAATCCAAAAAGAAAGTATAATACCAGCTACACAATTTAATCCATTTCACTAGTTTGTCACTAGTCCTAGGGCATGGATGTGCATGGTGAACACTTATCCTGTAATGCTCTGCAAATATTTTGGTGCTGTGAAAATAAAATGTAAGAAACAAATTAGTTGTTTGTAACACCAATATCTGAGAATCAATATTTTACAATGTTCCTCCACACCTAAAAGTGTCAATAAACTCTGGTTTAAAAAAGAATTCTATCAAAGTATGCATTCTTAACTCAAAAAAATATAATAACTTCAGTTGTTTTCAGCATCCTTCAAATCTCCAAATTCCTTTTTTTTTTTTTGCTGTGATCCAACTACCTGTTAGAGGGTGGCTACGTTAATTTTCCACGGTCCCATTGTATGTAGGAATGTAGCCCCCCTCTCTTGCCCACTCCCTAAATGGACAATGGACTATTGTAGTGTGCATAGAGTGCACATGACTGCAACCACAATGCATTGCTTGCTTAAAACAAATGAAAGTAAGGGGGGAAAGTAGAGGTTTAGGACTGAGATAGAAGCTGGGGATCGGGAGCACTGTAGCATGGAGACTAAGTAAGGATAGGATGTCACAAGTAAGTAATTTCAGGTGCTTTCTTTCTTTAAGACCCCTTTTACACGGGGTGAATCTGATTATATCAGCAGGGGATCTATCCACTGATCCCCTGCTGATCAGAGCAGGCCAGGCAGATGGCAGTGTCTGTTCAGTTTATGCAGCGTGGACATGGACAGTGTAAACGGACAGCTGAGTCTGTTTATGGAGTTTACGTTTACAGAGTTCACGCAATCCGTTTACAGCTTACCATCCGCTGTCCATTTACACCTTACTGCCCTCTGATCCACCTAATCGGAGGGGGACAGATCCCCTTCTGTTTTTTTTAGTGGACACAAGTCCATTTATACCTATCAGTCCATAGTGTTCAATCAGGCCCACCTGAAAAACTGACAAGCAGACCTGATGGAATCTTTTGTGTGAAAGGGGCTTAATACAGTAATGTGTGTGTGCGGTGGGTGTTCGAAAAAAAAAACAAAAACCTTTTTTAAAGAGGTATTGAACTCCACCGCAAATATTTTTTTGAACGGTCCCCTTGCAGGTTCATGCTATAACAAGCTAGTATGCATTGCACACTAGCACATTATTCTAGACTTGCCTCTCAAATTCAGCCCTCCAATGCTTAGCTATTACTGCTCCCAGTGAATCCATCCATCTTCACCCGATCTTCTTTCTGTGTGTGCACCAGCATGCAGCCACTTGAATGGCCAGCTATGATGATGTAACTCCTGCACATGCGCCACCTCACATCACCATGGCACACAGTGGGTTCTGTGAACTTGGACAGAGCTACACATGCATGGCTTAGATTACATTATGGCTGGCAGGCTGGGAAAGGCATTTAGGACAGAAGAGACCTCTATTGTCTCTCTGTTATAAAAACCCTGCCTGTCAGAATTTATTTCAAGTGTGGGAGTTTAATGTTGCTCTCCCTTTACTTCTTGTTCTTTGGTCACTGTGATAGGAAGTAAAAGAAAATTTAATAGAAAAAATAATAGAAAAAGTTTTGGCTGGAGTTGCGTTTTAATTAAATTGTTCAATTTATACAGTTACTTTAACAGATTGTAAAAGATTACTGCCTACAAGATAGAAAGCTTTGTTGCAGGATGTCACAAATCTACAATGTAAATTACCCTAATGGGAAATAAAAAACAATAAAAATAAAAAAATTAAAACTGAGGAAGGGAACAGGGGAAGAGAGAATTCAGAGTGCTAAATATGTATGAATGTGCTGTTCAAAAAGGAAGGTATTTTATTACTGGGGCAGTACCACTGTTAGTAAAGAAAAGCTTTTATGAGACACACACACACATACAGTAGACTGCGATTGCTGATCTCCTAAAATGCTTGTCCAGCATGCTGATTCTCTGATGAGTTATTGACTTGAGACAGGTGTGCAGATCAGTCGTGTCCTCACTCTGACTTCACTTGGTACATAGTTGTACTGGGTCTGTGATTAAAAATCGCACTCAGGGCATCACCATGAGACACAGGCACCCAGCATTCTTAGAAGGGGGTTACAGTCTTAACTTAAAGGGCATCTGTGTCCAGACTATGGACATAAAAGTATTTACATGTACCTACAATACAGTAAAGGAGCCTTAACACAAGCCTTCGCTGACCTCTGTAGCTAAAAATGCTGCAGAGCAATTCATTCTCTAACATTCCAAAGTAAGATTTCTAAAAAGCTTACAGCATGTGGTGCTTGTTTACATTACAAGCCTAGAAAGAAGAGTACGGCCTCAATTGCAAATTGGTAAAAAGCTCATACACGTACCATCATCCCGAAATTAGATAATGAGAGAGATATAGGGGTGGAGGCAGGAAGGCAGTTGCTGCTACTGTCTATTCATGCGTGCACCCCCAGAATTGGGGATTGGGACTATCTCGGTACTAGATAGTAACTTACAGTTGAAAAAAACGTAAAAAATTATATAAATTTTAATAATTGAAATACAAAATTACATAATTATACAAACAATCATAAAATCAAGAATGTATACCACACTGAATACAGTAAATAACGAGTAAAGCCCGCAAATTTTCTGTAGAGGGGATATACAGGACTTTTATCTCGACCGGTTTCGTGGTCGGAACCGCTTCTTCAGGAGGAACAAGTCTATAAGGTAATATGGAAACCTTTACTACACGAACACATTTAAAAGTATGCAGCAAACAAGGTAATCACAAAAGTCATTACAAACCATTATACAAAGAAGGTAGAATTGAGGATTGGTTAATTAAGGGGTGTGGTTAATTGCTCCCAGGTGCCTATTTAACTTGTTGTAGGACTCAGTTGGGCGTGCTCAGTTTGAAGCTGTGGAGGTTATAACAGGGGTCATAGTACCTGTGTAGTGTGAGTGTCTGAGTAGTGTGTGTGGATCGTTAGTACTGTGTATTGTGTACCTGTGTATTGTCTTGTACCTGTGTATTGTCTTGAGTATTAGTGCCAGGAAGCTAGTTGTTAGGTAATTTGGACAGGGTAAAATCCCCAAATCCTCACTAAATTTAATAGGTACGATGCCCGGCGGGTGTGGAGAGGCGACTCTTTGTACATCTTGCCGCATGTATGCGTTCCTTGATCATCCGATCGAGGGCGAATACTGCTGTGCAAAATGTAAGCACATTGTTTCCCTGGAAGCCCAGGTTCTGAATCTGGGGAAGCAACTGTCAGCACTGAGAAGTCCCTCCATACTAAAGGTGAGCCAGGAACGTACGCGGCAGGTGCCGGCAGGGGCCAGCACAGAGGCGGGTGGAGACAAAGAGGTGCAGGCACTAGCAAAGAGTAGATGGGTGACAGTCAGGAGGGGTAGAGGGGGAAGTGCCAGGGAGGCCGATCCAGGACTGGAGCATCCCAATAAGTACGCTCCATTGAGTGACATTGGTGAAACCAGTCAGGGACCAGCACTGCTGGAGATGAGGGACTCTCCTAGCTGCCAGGGGAAGAACTCCTCCAGTGAGAGTGGGGGGGCAGCAAAGGGAAAGGAAAGACAGATTCTGGTGGTAGGGGACTCAATTCTTAGAAGGACAGAGAGGGCAATCTGTAACCAAGACCTGAAGCGCCGAACAGTATGTTGTCTACCGGGCGCTCGGGTTCAGCACATCACGGATCTTGTGGACAGATTACTGGGAGGGGCTGGGGAAGACCCGGCTGTCATGGTGCACGTTGGCACCAATGACAAAGTCAGAGGCAGATGGAGTGTCCTAAAGAACGATTTTAGGGACTTAGGAGCTAAATTGAGGAAAAGGACCTCCAAGGTAGTGTTCTCAGGAATACTACCGGTACATCGAGCCACACCAGAGAGGCAGAGGGAGATTAGGGAAGTTAACAAGTGGCTGAAGAGCTGGTGTAGTAAGGAGGGGTTTGGGTTCCTGGAGGACTGGGCCGACTTCTCAGTCGGTAACCGGTACTATAGAAGGGACAGACTGCACCTAAATGAGGAGGGTGCAGATCTGCTGGGAATGAAGATGACCAAAAAGTTAGAGGGGTTTTTAAACTAGGCGATTGGGGGGAGGGTCCAGAGACAGTGATAGCCAGCGTGGAAGATAATACAGAGGGTAGTATTGGGGGCATTAGTGGTAGGTTAACCAAAGCACAAAAACACAAGGTGAGTATAGTAGCAAGTCCAAGTTGCAATCTTGAAACACCCAATACGAGGACAATATGCGACCGGTCTAAACTATGTGGCATGTTCACCAATGCCAGGAGCCTGGCGGACAAGATGGGTGAACTAGAGATACTGTTGTACAAGGAGGATTTGGATTTTGTGGGAATTTCAGAGACCTGGTTCAACAGCTCTCATGATTGGCTGGCAAACATTCAAGGGTATACCCTATACCGCAAGGATAGAGAGGGTAAAAAAGGGGGAGGGGTATGCCTATATATCAAGAATAATGTACAAGTGAATGTGAGAGATGATATCACTGAGGGAGCTAGAGAGGAGGTGGAATCCTTATGGGTAGAGCTCCAAAGGGATGAAGCTAAGGGGAAAATAATACTGGGAGTATGCTATAGGCCCCCTAACCTGAGGGAGGAAGTGGAGACGGATCTCCTATCACAAATTGGATTAGCAGCAAGGATGGGAAGTGTTATCATAATGGGGGATTTTAATTATCCAGACATAGACTGGGCGGAGGGAACCGCGCATTCATTTAAGGCTCGCCAGTTCCTTAATGTCTTGCAGGACAATTTTATGGGTCAGATGGTAGACGCACCAACTAGAAATAAAACATTACTAGATCTACTGATTACCAACAATACAGACCTGATAACAGATGTGGAAATACGGGGCAATTTAGGTAACAGCGATCACAGGTCAATTAGTTTCAGTATAAATCACACAAATATGAGACATGAAGGGAACACAAAGACACTGAATTTCAAAAGAGCCAACTTCCCTAAACTACAAACCTTGCTAAAAGGCATAAATTGGGATAAAATATTAGGAACAAAGAATACAGAGGAGAGATGGGTTTGCTTTAAGAGCATATTAAATAAGGGCATTAGCCAATGTATCCCATTGGGTAATAAATTTAAAAGAGCGAACAAACATCCTGGATGGCTTAACTCCAATGTAAAAATGCATATAAAAGCAAAGGAGAAGGCCTTCAAAAAATACAAGGTTGAGGGATCATCCACAGCATTCAGAATTTATAAAGAATGCAATAAGAAATGTAAGGGTGCAATTAGGATGGCTAAGATAGAACATGAAAGACACATAGCGGAGGAGAGCAAAAAAAATCCCAAGAAATTCTTTAAGTATGTAAACAGTAAAAAAGGGAGGACAGACCATATTGGCCCCATAAAGAATGAGGAAGGACATCTGGTTACAAAGGATGGGGAGATGGCAGAGGTATTGAATTTATTCTTCTCCTCAGTCTTCACGAGTGAATCGGGGGGCTTCAGTAACCAAAACTGCAGTGTTTATCCTCATGACACAACACAGGAAGCACCTACATGGTTAACAGAGGACGGAATTAAAATTAGACTTGAGAAACTTAACATTAATAAATCACCGGGACCAGATGGCTTGCATCCGAGGGTACTTAGGGAACTCAGTCAGGTGATTGCCAGACCGTTGTTCCTAATTTTTACAGACAGTCTATTGACTGGAATGGTACCAGCTGATTGGAGAAAAGCCAATGTAGCACCAATATTTAAAAAGGGCCCAAAAAACATCCCTGGGAATTACAGACCAGTTAGCCTAACATTATTAGTATGTAAACTCTTGGAGGGGATGATAAGGGACTATATACAAGATTTTAGTAATAAGAATGATATCATTAGCAGTAATCAGCATGGATTCATGAAGAATCGTTCTTGCCAAACCAATCTATTAACCTTCTATGAGGAGGTGAGTTGCCATCTAGATAAAGGAAGGCCCGTAGACGTGGTGTATCTGGATTTTGCAAAAGCATTTGACACAGTTCCCCATAAACGTTTACTGTACAAAATAAGGTGCGTTGGCATGGACCATAGGGTGAGTACATGGATTGAAAACTGGCTACAAGGGCGTGTCCAGAGGGTGGTGATAAATGGGGAGTACTCAGAATGGTCAGGGGTGGGTAGTGGGGTCCCCCAGGGTTCTGTGCTGGGACCAATCCTATTTAATTTGTTCATAAACGACCTGGAGGATGGGATAAACAGTTCAATCTCTGTATTTGCAGACGATACTAAGCTAAGCAGGGCAATAACTTCTCCGCAGGATGTGGAAATCTTGCAAAAAGACCTGAACAAATTAATGGGGTGGGCGACTACATGGCAAATGAGGTTCAATGTAGAAAAATGTAAAATAATGCATTTGGGTGTCAAAAATATGAATGCAATCTATACACTGGGGGGAGAACCTCTGGGGGAATCTAGGATGGAAAAGGACTTGGGGGTCCTAGTGGATGATAGGCTCAGCAATGGCATGCAATGCCAAGCTGCTGCTAATAAAGCAAACAGAATATTGGCATGCATTAAAAGGGGGATCAACTGCAGAGATAAAACGATAATTCTCCCGCTCTACAAGACTCTGGTCCGCCCGCACCTCGAGTATGCTGTCCAGTTCTGGGCACCAGTCCTCAGGAGGGACGTACTGGAAATGGAGCGAGTACAAAGAAGGGCAACAAAGCTAATAAAGGGTCTGGAGGATCTTAGTTATGAGGAAAGGTTGCGAGCACTGAACTTATTCTCTCTGGAGAAGAGACGCTTGAGAGGGGATATGATTTCAATTTACAAATACTGTACTGGTGACCCCACAATAGGGATAAAACTTTTTCGCAGAAGAGAGTTTAATAAGACTCGTGGCCACTCATTAAAATTAGAAGAAAAGAGGTTTAACCTTAAACTACGCAGAGGGTTCTTTACTGTAAGAGCGGCAAGGATGTGGAATTCCCTTCCACAGGCGGTGGTCTCAGCGGGGAGCATTGATAGCTTCAAGAAACTATTAGATAATCACCTGAATGACCGCAATATACAGGGATATGTAATTTAATACTGACACATAATCACACACATAGGTTGGACTTGATGGACTTGTGTCTTTTTTCAACCTCACCTACTATGTAACTATGTAACTATGTAACTATGATTGGCTCACCCACTCAGGCAAATTCAGTGGGACAGCAGGACCCAACACAAATCCCCCTACGGCGGACACGGGGGATTTATGAACACACACACCCCTCTGTTTTTTCCCCCTCCCTCCCTTGGCCTCTTTCCTTTTTTCCCCCTTTCCCCCTCTCCCCCCTTTCCCCCCCCCCCACTACCCCCACCTCTACCACCCCTGGTTCACCTTCCTTCTCACTGGGTGTGCACTCCCCCCACATGGTAGTGCGTGCACCTTAATTACTAGTTTTTTCTATTTTATTCCTTATTAAACCAGAGTCTGTTCATAAATCCCCCGTGTCCGCCGTAGGGGGATTTGTGTTGGGTCCTGCTGTCCCTGTATACCATATTCAGTGTGGTATACATTCTTGATTTTATGATTGTTTGTATAATTATGTAATTTTGTATTTCAATTATTAAAATTTATATAATTTTTTACGTTTTTTTTCAACTGTAAGTTACTATCTAGTACCGAGATAGTCCCAATCCCCAATTCTGGGGGTGCACGCGTGAATAGACGGTAGCAGCAACTGCCTTCCTGCCTCCACCCCTACATTACAAGCCTGGCAGGCTGCCATAGAAAATAAAGGGAGGTAAGCTGTTAGTGCCTCTGTTGTAATTCTTGAGGATGAATTGCTTCACAGTACCTCACAATACAGAGGTCAGTAAGCGCTTGTTTTAAAGATATTTTACTGCTTGTTAGAAGAATACCTAAATACCTTATTGTCTCTAGTCTGGGCATGGGAAATATTTCTTTCAGGACAGAGAGTTATCTTTAGTTGGAACAATACAATATTTTGCACTTATTCCCTTCAAAACAGGCTTGGAACAACAGCAACATACATGTCATGTTCCATGTGAAGCTTCCCTTAGAATGTGCCTATAGCTTCGATTTTTATGTCTATATTGGAATAAATTGAGGCATTATCTTTAACTGTATTTTCGAAATGTCAATAAAATATAGCATTGTCAACAAACCAAGACAAACTGTGTGTGTGTGTTAATTTGTTTTTAATTGGAGAAATTAGCAATTGTAATAAGCACTGTCTTTTATACACAAACTACTATTTGCATTAAAACCACTATTCCCTTATACAAGTCAAGGGGAATTCAAAGCAGTTTAGGAGGAAGTGAACTGCGGGTCAGAAAAAGGTCAGAAGCAAACATGAAGGATCTCAAAAGGATCTCAAGCTGAATGCACCTGAAAGCATATTGCATTTGCACACTATTGGTTAGAATTTCTTTTCAGCTTTTTATAAATCTTATAAACACTAAAAATAAAATCTTTCCAAGATTTTACAAGTTTAGTTTGTGTCTCAACTTCCCTCCCACAGTGCTGTAACTCCCTAGAGAAGTGAATTTGGTTGCCTGAGAGAAAACTTTCAACAAAATAGTTTGATTCATTTTAAATAAAAATTTGGGTGAACTGGCCAATCTGTGCTTCATGTAGGTTGATCATTTCCCTTTTTACATTTCTAAGCAGTAAAACCACAGGAGCCCCCCTCCCTCTTCCCAAAGAAGGATTCCCTTGCCCAAGAAAGCATTACTATATTACTATAGTACAGTTCAATATTAGTCCAGTGATATTATAAGGGGTGGAGGAGATTCTTAGCAAATTCCCTGAGGTCTTAAGAGAGGGAAGACACAGGAAGCGCCACCTAAGTGCAGTATTAAAAGCAGGATTTAATGGCAAGGTACATAAAATCACTCACAAGATAGAGGTAAACATAAGCTCATCTGTTGTCTGGTTGTCCAGATTGCTCCTAGTGTGCGAACACAGTATGGAACACAGGGAAGTGACATCATAGACAGCGGGGAGACTTTCAGAGGAACTGTATCAGTCAGACAGACAGGCAGGCAGGCTAGGCGCTCGGAGCATCAGCTCCTTCTACAGGCCCCTAGGGGAGCTGATGCTCTGAGTACATAGCCTGCCTGCCTTGCCTGTCTGCCTGACTGATATAGTTCCTCCGGAAGTCTCCCTGCTGTCCGTGATGTCACTTCCCTGCATTCCACGCTGGTTCTGGTCATCTTCCTGGAGGCCACAGGACATGCAGCGGTCCCCTCACCATCTCAGCCACGCATGGGTGTTGTGTTCGGACAACCAGACAACAGATGAGCTTATGTTTACCTGTATCTTGTGAGTGATTTTATGTACCTTGCCATTAAATCCTGCTTTTAATACTGCACTTAGGTGGCGCTTCCTGTGTCTTCCCTCGTCTAATCCCATATGCAAAGTCGGCTTTCTATGAGGACAGTTGCCGCCTTTATAACCCCACCATTCCCACCTTATGGACTTATGAACTGCATATGATCTATCTGATGTTTAAATTTGCACTATCTTTTGCGCTTAGAGTTATTGATACCCCCGAGGCCTAAAAAATGGGATCCTCAGTGGAGCCGCCTGGGAGACAGTGGGTCAGGCAGGAAGAGAGGGGACAAGTTGTCTTGGAAAAAAAGCATGCACCAATGAAAGGTGTGCCAGGCCAAAGGATAAAAGAGTCAAAATAAATGTATTTGTTTATACTAAAAACAGCCAATGCAGTTCAGTGGTCAGAAGAAACTCTCCGTCTTCTTCATGGCTACAATCAGGGCATTTCTTCTGATCCCTGATGAAGAAGAGGGAGTTTCTTCTGACCCCTGAAACATATTTCATCTTTTTTAGTATAAACTAATACATTTATTTTGATTCTTTTATTCTCTGGTCGGGTGCTCCTTCCATTGCTGCATGACTTTTTCTTGTAGCCTGCGGGGTTACCCACTAGAGGGTAGCTTTTTCTATTGTGGGTAGGTTGGTATGGGCTAGTGGGCTCTCCAAATGTTTTTTTTCCCCTCTCACTGCTTTGTGTGAACTCAGGTCAGAGTCCCAGTGCTTTTTGGATGCTTTCTTTTGCATTTAAAGTTGCCTTGGAAGGCAGGTTTCCTGTAAGATGAGACCACTGCCACTCTGCAATTGGTGAACTGTTATGTGGTCCTTTGGGCCATTTTAAACTAGTTTAATAATGCACCATGCAAATTGATTATTAATCCAGTAGGGTGAGTAATAGACCATGTGGTAAATCCCCAATGGAATGGATTAGCTTTACTTTCTCATTTTTATCCCTCTCATCTGAAAACTCAAATGATTTATTTTGCATTATGGGTAAGCTATGAAGATACTGTAGCACCATATGGCTTTATATTGGTTGTGACAGTTGGGAGGAGATGGAAAATCTGATTTGTATATCTTGCCGTTGAGTCTGAGTTATATGAGAAGCCAGCATGTGGTTCAATATTCCAGAATAGACTGAGCTAGCCTTTAAATAATAGCATTACAATTCAGGAGGAAAAAAAAATAGTGACAGAAACTGACATGAAAGAAAGTACTCAAAGCAAATGTTTAATTTAGTTTACCAAAAGACTGCCTTTTTGTTTTTTTCACAGTCTTAAATACCTTATTTTTTAGAATTGTTTTACAACTATTCGTCCTAAAGTGTATTTGTTAATATATTACTAAGGCAAATACAGTGTTTTAGAAATAACCGGCTCTTCTGTCAACGTGTTTCGTCTGAGAAAATTTGATCATGAAGCACCTGTCTTAAGCATGAACTGCATAATATGTTCCATTTCTGTAACTTGCATCATCATCATTTAGAAACACCCCTTTCGGAAAGGTGACTAAATCCCATGAGAGTTTAGGCTGATGTGGACAACCAAGTGGGCATTCCATTCAGTGACTTCAAGCAAGATGGTTCGAGAAACAGTTCTGTGCTTTTTGGCATTCTATCTTATTTGTGTGGATGCAGAGAATGCCACTGACACCATCAACACAACACTTATTGAAGACACTGAGATTGCCAGGGGCAAAGTCATTGTAAGTATGCAATAGTTATACTATTCTAAGGGACTATCAGTGCAGTCTGCAAAGTAACTTTTTATTGGTACTGTATTCTTTAGCAATGTACAGTAATGATGAAGTTGCTGCAGCTTTTATTCAGTTTAGCTGTTAATTATAAAAAGGGGATATTAGAAGTAGAACACATTTTGAATTTAGTCATAAGATAAGAACAGAATGAACTTGAAAAAGACAGTGACTATGCACACCCAAACAATTGCATAATCAACAGTAGATCTATGCCTGCATTTATTTGAGTGTTAGCTTGTATGAGAACAATGTATACAGCTAGCTTCCACAAAACATTTGCAAAGATTTCTGACAGCTTCAAGCAACTTTGTGTTAGCTTATACAGCACCCTTAGCTCCAGATGGTAGAAGTTGAACTCTGATTGTAATAGGAGTGCTGATTGTCACTTTAAAGTGTATCTAAATAATAAAAAATCTGTGTATATTGCAATTTACCAATCCCTACATTTGATGGCTGCATTGGTTTTCTTTTTTTTTTTCATTTTGTTCTTTTTTTTTACCCGGTGCACCTTCCAGCAACACACCTCCCATTCTAGGGTAACCATGATAATTCAATTGAATTAATTAATTGGGCGACAACACAACGGAGTTAGACAGCCTTAGAAGAAGGGCGGCCTTTTTTGTTTTTAGTGGGTAACCAGCGGTGAGGAATAAGACAGCTCCGGGAGAAGACAACACAAGGAGAAGACTTTTTTTTACATTTCACTGCTTTTTCATGTGAATGGGTAGGGGGAGCCCCTTTGTTAAATAAGCCCCTCATCCACGGACCCCGACAACCACAGCCCAGGGTTGTCGGGAAGAGGCCCTTGTCCCCATCAACAAAGCACCCATCACCTCATGTTGAGGGCATGTGGCCTGGTATGGTTCAGGAGGGGTGGCTCGTTTGTATGAACTGGTATGGATTTTGGGGGGAACCCATGCCATTTTTTTAAAAGATTATGGTGTTGGGGGGTCCCCTCTGAATCCATACTAGACCCAAAGGGCCTGGTATGGACCTGGGGGGTTCCCCACAGCGTTTTTTTCACAATGTTTTTTTTTGCCGGCAATTTTTGTTTTCATTTAGCTAACTTATCAGTTGTTAAGGATGCGACGGTCAGCTTCCTGGCCCCTTCCTTAGCAACCAGCTATATACAATGTGTTTACAGTGTGTTTAAAGAGAGCAAAAAAAACCCTAAAAAGCAAAATGCATGAAACTGCATGCAAAAACGCATAAAAAAGAGGGTTTAAAAATGCAAAGCGCACTGCAAAACGTGCCTGAAAAACGCATCAAGCGCAGCCGCATAGATGTGAACCTAGACTTAAAGTGACAGTCAACACCCTTATTAAGATATGTATTTAATGACCCATCATTGGAGTGTCGCTTTAAAGGCTTTAACAAAGCTGCTTAAAGACTGCTGCAATTTTTGCAAATACTTTGTAAAAAGTCTGCTGTACACACTGCTTTTATAAAAGCTGAAGCCTGTATGTAAAAAGCCTGTAGGAGCTGATAGACATGAAGTACTCCTGAACGGATATCACACTGACACAATGTATATTTTGCTATAATGAAATTTATTTTTTATTTTTTGCAGGCACCGAGTGTTTCAGGATGTGCCATAAAGAGTAAGCCAGAACTTAACAACTTCATGATGAACATTTGGGGACTATAGTATCCTTTAATTTATTTTTTTTATAGTATCTTTACTTGAAGCATTGTATTAATGCAAAAGAATAAAGCTATAGGTCAGTAAAGAGAAATCAACTGTACCATAAAATCATCACATGGCCATAGACGATTCAAATCTCAGTAGTTTCAGCAAGGACTGGCCAAGATTCGAACCATGTATAGGTAGACTGAATGTACCCAAGTTGATCAGTCCATCAACTTGGGTACAACCAACCTGTCGGGTTTTACGTAGGATTAATAATAGCTGCTATTATAGCCGCTAGCAGTATTCACAGTGTTCTCCCAGGGGGGATGTCTCCCCCTCCACCCACCATCAGGAGAACACAAAAGCAACACTGACGGTGTTGATGGGGGAATCAAGAGGTTTTCTCCATCTATGGCCGGCTTAACAGGCATCATCTGGCTAACTAGCGGCAGGGAATCAGGCTGGTAAACTTTTATTTAGATGAAGCAGGAAGTAAGACGCTCAGGGTTTCTTTGTATGACAAATTGACTTAGAGCAGTATTAAACCAAAAAGAAAAAATATATATATATAGTATTTTAGATTGTAAAGTTGTAAAAATTGTTGGCGTTATATAAATCCTGTATAATAATAATAATATTGCAGCTTACTAATTCTCAGATGTGGTGGCTGCATTAAGTTTTTGTTTTTAGATAACTATAGTTATAATAATACTGAGATTTGCACCTATCTAATCACATTTAAGAAGTATAATAATTACATTTTGTTCGATTTTTTAGGCCTCTTTCACATAGGGCTGACTCTGCCAGGAGTCCACCTGCTCAGCAGGGAATCTGTCCACTCATTCCTGCTGTAAACAAACTGCCTGCCCTTTTACACCCGATGCCCATCTGATCCGATCACTCATCATTCTGTTTTTAGTGTACAGGATCAGATCGGATGTCAATGGGTGTCGCTCCATAGAGGGCAATGGATGGTGCGATTGGGTCCGCCCGTGTAAAAGGGGTCTTAGGTTTATGTTTCTGTCATTCAATTGTACCTACAATGTGTTTGCAGGTATCTCTACTAGATCAGTGTAGTCCCTGTGCCTATCAATCATGAGGGAAAGAACCCCGACCCCCCTTCGCCAATTTGGGGGGTCCTCTAGTACTTCCCGAATGTAATTATGCGGGAACGGTGGGAGTGGTGGGAGAGTCCTTTCCTCCTGGGTTGAATCTGGCCCTGTGCACAAGGCTTGTCCCCAGTTGTAGGTAGGTCTCTCCCTAAGCTCTCTAAGTTCTGATGCCTTCCTGGTAGGTATGGGGCTGGTCTGACTGAAGGCCGGGACCTGAAAGTAGCCCGTGGTATATGTGTCCCTAAAGTGGCAATCCAGGGGTGCTTAAGATCACTGTGAGTGAGGGTCACGTGAGTTATGGCACCAAGGTAACTGCACTTCCACACTTTTTTCCGCACCTGCCTCTAGGGCCGAGCCTTTTGCCACCCCCCTAATCTGTGCCTATGGTGTGTATATGCTGGGACTAACAGGGTTAATGTTAAGCAATATGAAGACATGGAGGTGGAGGGAGGGGAGTGTCATTTACCACTGTCTATATGCCCACATGTGTTACTCTAACGTCAAATGGGCTGCACAGATAAGAAAAAAGAAGCAAATGAACAGCTTAGATGGGAACTGAAACTGGAACATACCCAGCAGATGACAACAGGTGGTCTACACAATCTCAGGCTGCAGTGGGGACACAGACAAAGAGGGAGGGACAGTAAACAGTATGATCAAGTTCAACCAGGATTTTTGCAATCAACAGAAACAGAAGCTCTAGTGGATGAGTGAGTATAAACACAATGTACTATAACATGTATTGACAGTTTTTGATCATTTTGGTTTAATGACACTTTAACAGAAATAAATACTACCTGAACTTTCTGCCTGGAGATCAGTTAGCATTATCTCCAACCATTTCTAAGGACAACAAAACCATACCCCTCTAAGTAAGGCTTGGTCAGGGCAGAACTGGCCTACCGGGATACCGGGAAATTTCCCAGTAGGCCGCCCGCCCTGGGGCCGCTTTGATCTGTGGCTGCAGGCTGCAGCGCTCCCGCCTCCTCCTCTTCTTTGTCACACACAGCGGGAGCACTGTGTGTCACGAAGCTGGGTCTTTGTGTTGTTGGCGGCGCTGTTACAAGGTCCCGCCCCCCTAGACCAGCTGGTGTGATAGTAGATTGAATCTGTGTTCCGCCTATCACACGAGCCGGTCTAGGGGGGCGGGACCTTGTTACAGCGCCACTGCCAACACACAGACCCAGCTCCGTGACACACAGCAAGAGATGTCCGCTGTGTATGTGATCAAGAGCAGGCTGTGATGAGTCTGCATTCATAGGCACAGTGAGGCCGCATTGATGGGCACATTGAGGCTGCATTGATGGCACAGTGAGACTGTGATTATGGGCACAGTGAGGCAGCAATTTTGGGCACAGTGAGGCTGCGATTATGGGCACAGTGAGGCTGCATTGATGGGCACAGTAGGCTGCATTGATGGGCACAGTGATGCTGTGATTATGGGCACATTGAGGCTGCATTAATGGGCACAGTGAGGCTGTGATTTTGGGCACAGTAAGGCTGCGATTATGGGCACAATGAAGCTGCATTGATGGGCACAGTGAGGCTGCGATTTTGGGCACAGTGAGGCTGTGATTTGGGGCCAGTGAGGCTGCAATTATGGGCACAGTGAGGCAGCATTGATGGGCACAGTGAGGCTGTGATTATGGGCACATTGAGGCTGCATTGATGGGTACAGTGAGGCTGAGATTATGGGCACAGTGAGGCTGCGATTTTGGGCACAGTGAGGCTGCGATTATGGGCACAGTGAGGCTGCAATTATGGGCACAGTGAGGCTGCAATTATGGGCACAGTGAGGGTGCAATTTTGGGCACAGTGAGGGTGCGATTTTGGGCACGGTAACGCTGCATTGATGGGCACAGTGAGGCTGCAATGATGAGCACAGTGAGGCTGTGATTATGGGCACAGTGAGGCTGCGATTATGGGCACAGTGAGATTGCATTAATGGGCACAGTGAGACTGTGATTATGGGCACAGTGAGGCTGCATTAATGGGCACAGTGAGGCTGCGATTATTGGCACAGTGAGGCTGCACTTATGGGCACTGGTGAGACTGCATTGATCTCTTGTACTATGTCTGCAACCTCTGACCATCTCTTGTCTTATATCATGTCTCCAGTCTCTGAGGGAGTCTGGAGTCAAGAGTGGGAGTGCTACCAGGATGGGGGTTACGGGAGAAGTCAGATGTGTGTGGACTGTGAAAAGGAGACTATAGGATAAAACTAGAGCAACCAAGCTGGAGCCGACTGACTGAGCCCTGCATGGTGCACCTGTGAGGTCAGTGGCAGTGCCGCCAGGCCAGTCTGAGGGGGGGGGGGTCACTGATGTAAGGGGGGCGTAAATACAATAATGTAAAGGGACACTGATATAAAGGTTTCCCCCTTATATCAGAAACCCCCCCTTACCTTAGTGGATTCTTTTTGCGGAAGGTGGTCTCTGGTCACCAGATTCGTCCACCCCCCCCTCACGTTCCCAGAGTTCCTGGGGTCCCCCTTGATGACTGACCACTGTTACTACTTTTAACTGGAATTTTCTTATATAGGGAAAAGGGGCCACGCGCCTGAATCGGGGGTGGCTACAGCGACCATGGATAGATTCCTGCTATGCACGTATCTATCCATTTTACATATAGGGTGGTGGCGTGACAGAGGGGGCAGCGCCCGTGCGCCCTTAATGGACGCACCACCACCGCATGTGAGAAGATCGCCAAGTTTCTAGCATGGAATGCAGGCAACAGGAAGTGATGTCAAGAGGGGGGGGGGGGCGATGATGCATTTCAAAGGATGTGCAATAGCTCCTTTTTCAAAACCATGGTTTTGAAAGCGTGGTGGTTTTCTTGCCTTCCAGAATCACCATTTTACACTGCTGGTCGGCTCTTTGCCTAGGTATATGCATAGGTACGACCATGTGCATGAGGTTTTAAAATTACAGTCAAAGGGAGGGGAACACAGTGATGACCTCTTCAAAGTTCTGCTTATCTTTTATTGCCCAGTCATAGGCTATAGCAGTGGTCATCAAACCCTGTCCTCAGGGCCCACTAAGAGGCCAGGTTTGCAAGCTAACTGAAATACATCACAGGTGATATCATTTGCTGCTCAGTGATTGCAGTATTCTAGTCTGCATCTCCCCAAGATAATACATATAACCTGGCCTGTTAATGGGCCCTGAGGACAGGTTGATGACCACTGGGAATTGGATAGTTTGTACTGCTCCATGCAAATGAATGAGTCGTTGAGATCTATCTATGCTGCCTGGTAGGAGTGTTTGGGTCAAAAGACTGGTTCAACAAAATTACATACAGTAGGTAGCTATTTGCCTGCAATTCAGCTTTAATAAAAGGTAAAAAAAGGCAAGTAGGGAAATATTCTTCTAACAATGACAGTTGGTACCCTTCTGTCTATTTATTGGTAAAGGGAACAGGTATTATTATGTATATTCAATGTCATACAATATTTCTAAAGGATGTGAAAAAAAAACTAAGAGAGCAACAATCAAAGCAGCTAGTCAGCTGCTAAACTTTTGATTTATGTGATTTGCTGTCACTTTTGTATTCTCTTGTATATAAACTCTGGGAAGCAAAACAGCTTGTATTATCATCCACAGTATTGTTGTCTTAGCGGCTACAATTCATACTGTAAGGACCAAATTTATACAAGCAACAGGATTACCAGAAGAAATGTGTTTTTACTTAACCCTTGTTCTCCAGCCACAACCTAGAATATGATCCCAATGATGACATTGAACCTCAAATCATTTTCTACAATTACAAAAATGAAGTTCTTAAGGTTAGTATTATTCCTTATACATAATTTACTATCTTCTACATCAAATCAGAACTGCCCACATGATTATAACGATTAATAAAAAGAAACATTTTGTTTGTTAAAAAATAATAATGACAGTTTTGTGGGAGATACCGCAGGCAACAATTTACAATGCAATAAATCCATATGAAAAAACGTAACGTAAGCCAAAACTTATTTTAATTTTGTGCAGTGTAAGGAAGAGCCAGAAACTGTTTTTTTCTTCTTTTTTTTCTTTTTTTTTTGTGTCTGGTCTCCAATTACTTCCAAAGTGACCATTGGGACAGGACATGGGCAAAATAATCTGTAAAGAGAATACGTTTTTAGTAGTGTGGGTAAGGATTATAACCGGTTTCAGGTTTACATTGCTGTTTATATCCCCATTGTGAAGATCTCTCTTACTTACTGTATGCTTGACCACACTGTTACTAAGGATTATCTTCCTAACAGTGATACTAATTGCATTAAAAACCTAAAAAAAAAAATACAAAAAAGCAATTTGATTCCACCTTCTCCACATTTATTTAATTTTTTTAACCCCTGCTGGTTTGTCCTCAAATCAGATACTCACCCACCCAGTGTTGCCCTGCTGCAATCGGTTTCTCTGCTGCCACAGCTACATTGCCACACCTCCATCTTTCTTGGGAGAAGGCTGCCTCTTCCAAAATTTAGATATCTGCCAAGAGATGAGTATTCTAACGTCAACTGTGCTTTGCTTATCTTATTGCCTGTCTACCCCTATAACCCCAGCTGCTGCTCCCTACAGTACCAGAGCCAGTGTGCATTCCAAGTGATGTCAGCGGATGTGACGAAATTGACTGGAAGTCTGGCCTCTGAGTTTCGTCATCGGACATCATCACGAAGCAGGCAAACTGTCAGATGGATTCCTGATGAGGTCAAGTGACAAAACTTCCTCCGCTAGGAATGCATGCTGACTCCGGTAATCTAATGAGCAGCGGCATTTTCTACTGATAGTTTGGCTGGTCATACCAGGGGCGGATCCAAAGTCTAGTCTCGGGAGGGGCACTGCCAGAAAATATATTTTTTTGGGGTACATCTATCGGGGAAATGGCTGGTGTTGGCGCTAAACAAGAGTGCACTAAACAAGAGTGCTGCTCAGGGAGCTAGCTTGCTGTTGACTGAAACATTGTGCAGGGGAGAGCCTTGGATCGCTGGAGAACCAGGACACTTGTGTGTGAGAGCAGCAGTCTGATTCTCCAGTTTGCTGCTACCACAGGCATTAAATACTGTATATACAACCTATAGTAAGTGATGCCACCCCACTCTGCGCTTATGCTTGTTCCTAATAATAAAAAAAAAATTATATAAAAAGTGTATAACCGCAGATGTATATTCAAACCCATATATATATATATATATATATATATATATATATATATATATATACCCACATCTTTATTAAATGTAATTGCAATTACAAGATAACTTCTTAACACAGACCAAGAAAAGTTTCACCGCTGTGCAGACTCAGACCAAATATTCTGTCTCCAATTGAATGGCAGAGTATTGCTGGCCACTCCAATGCTGGCCATACATGCACAGAATTTGCAGACTAAACAATTATTATGTCAGTTGAAAGCAAATTGGCCACTAACTGAAAGAATAAACTTGTTTACTTGATCATTTCCATGATTGTAGTGACTATTGGATAACAATAAAAACATATAAATTATACAAGACAGAATATTTTTATCATTTCAATTACAACATACATGTATACACTTTAGTTGAAACGGTAAAAGTTTTCGCTTTGGATCCATCAACATTAGCTGGACCCAAGGTCGAAATCGTCGGTAAAGTTGAATCCACTAACAGCACAATTGTCGAACGATCATTCCGAAAATGACCAGTGTCGGCCAAAATTCTGTGCGTGTATGGCCAGAGTAACTCTCAGCACTTATAGTTTATTTCACTGCACACACATAACTGATGCGTTTCGTCATAAGATGACTTTTTCAAGGGTCTGGGTCTTTAGATTTTTTTGCATATACAACCTGACAGTACTATAGTAATATATGGGGGGGGGGGGGGGCGCTTTAATTAGGCTTTTTTTCCCCTTTTTCTTTTTGGATATGTTCTTTATGCTTTAAGAAAAAATACTATAACAAAAATCATAAACAAAGCTATTTCTCGATTGAAAAATACTTTCTTATATCTTCTAGGTGACCAAAATAAAAAATAAGACATCTGATGAAATAAGTGCAATACTGGATGAAGAAGGATTTTACAAGAAATCCCAGAAAGGTGAAGAGGTCCCAAAAGAATTCCGGCATTATCCCCTGAAAGCACCAAGGGATGAGCTGTGATATACTGACCATGGTATCTAGGAATCAACTGTTATCTGCTCTGTGATGATAAATGTAACATTGCTATACATGTCAAAGCAGACTTATCCAAACATTTTGTAATAAATTATTTGAAATAATGACACTGATTTTGCATATAATTATTTTGCTAATTAATATTTTTTTTTCACTTTTAGGTGTAAAGAGTCAGTACACAGCATTGATCTTTGTTCCAATATACAATTCAGGGTAAAACACACACACACACACACACAACACACAAACAGTAAGCACGGGCACTTGTAATGAAAAGGTAGGGGTTAACAAGAAGGGGGAAGGGGCACCCTCTTTGGGTGCAGGTCACCTCGCCACTGCATTTAGTGACTATTATGACCTTGTTTAAGCCTGTGCCACCATACATGCTATAGTTTAGTAATTTGTACTGTATTCCCTTTGCTTGGCAGTAAAGAAGAAAAACCTTTATTCTCCAGTTCATTGGGGAACTTCTCCTGGGTTTGGATGTTTTCAGGGAATTAGCAGGGCAAGCCCCGGAAGAGGCAAACTCTGGCATAAGATGAAATTGTACTCCAGCCATGCTAGGCTGGGTTAACCCCAGGGTCGCTTAAAGAGTTAGGTCTGTATGTTTCGCAAATAATTAGTTAATGCTGCTGCCCAGGCACCCTGCTATACTGCATTACCACTGAATACTTTGCATTATTATTGGCCCCAGAAAAGGACGTATAATGGGGCT
The DNA here is from genome assembly GCA_037952925.1 of Lithobates clamitans. Classification (NCBI taxonomy): domain Eukaryota; kingdom Metazoa; phylum Chordata; class Amphibia; order Anura; family Ranidae; genus Lithobates; species Lithobates clamitans. Next base: position 1,412,047 of record JBBGZY010001461.1, read on the forward strand.
AATCCTGACAGACCAAACTGACAAGATGTCTTTGCAGTTTATTCAGATACACCATTCTCCAGTTATATGGCTTAGAATTCAGCATGGGCCCAATGTTAGTAAAATTAAACATGTACTGTACATGGACAATTTTAGTTACATCATTCAGCTGAAAAACAGGAAATTGTTATTAAATACTTTTAGTAATTTTCCTTTCTTGATTAACTCCATGGGATCATTCAAATAGGTTGACTCAACCTTGACGTCTACCCCAGAGGACCCCTCTCCCCCTCTGGAATGGATCCTATACTACCATTTGCGTAATCAGGAAAGGAAAATTATGGTAAGTAATTAATAACAATTTCCGGATCTCTTGACTAACACCATGGCAGAGTTGGAAAAAACTAGCCACAAACAAGGATAGAATGCAGAAAGAGTAAGGTTTCATTCACAGAAACTTTAAGGCCAAAAATTAGCAGGATAAGGATGCTAGCTTCACTCCAGGGTGAGCCATAAAAAGGTATCACATACCTGGTAGCAGAGCCTGAAATGATGAGAAAGGCCTCTCTTACACCTCTGACTCGTGGCCCTTGGTAGTGTGAACAAAAGGTGCAGGAGTGCAGAGTGGCACAAGTGCCTGTAGGTCTTGCCAGTAGTAGAGCGGGTATCCATGCCAGGCAGGAGAGGTCATCAGTAGTCTTCAGTGAAGCAGGCGGGCTGGTAGACAGCTGGTGGATGGCAGACTGAAGCAGGCTGTTACTGGTGATAGCAGGCAGGGGAGGCATACACTGGTAGCAGACCATAGAACAGCAGGCACAGCAGAATGTGTCAGGAAGCAGAGTCAGGCAAGCTGGTTCAAACACTGGCAGGATGGATCAGGTACAGAGGAGCAGGCAAGAGCGTGTTCTGGGTACAGGCTGGTCAGGAGCCAATCGGTGGCAGAGAAGCAAATGGAGCAGACAGAAGCAAATGTCAGGGATGAGCTGGGGTCAGTGCAGGCAGCTCAGAGAGTGGTCAGACAAGCGGGTCAGCAACTGGAATCAGGATACAGAATAACAGGGTCACAGGATACAGGGAAGGCTGAAAGACAAAGCAAAAGCATTGAAACTGAGCACTGACACAGTTTAAATTTGGTACAAACATCTGTCACCTGTGTCTGTGAGCAAGCTGATGTGCACGTGTGCGTGCACCTCTGTGCGTGCCCATATGCATGCATGTGTATAAGTATTAGCCAAATTCCTGCATGTAAGAGAAAAAGTAGGACTTAGCCTGTGAGGCCCAGAAGTTCATCTAGAGGAACCATTTAATCAAATGGCATGCTCTTCTCGACAATTACTTCTGGCACCCCATGACAAAGAGCTCACCTGGTTGAGTCTGTTGTCACTGTTTCTGTAAGAGCTAAACATTTAGGCATACAAGCCAGTTGGCTAGCCATGCATCCAAGGATGAATCTCAGGAATGTTTCCTTCCCTTTGATTCTGTTAGAGAAATTGACAAAGGTAGCCTAAATCTCTCCTGAAACTTTGCAGGGCTGCAGTTGCTGAACAAAAGCATAAGAGAGCTGAAGCCCAATATCCAGGGTGGTCTGTAAGAACTCCATAATATAGTACACTTGAGTAAATAAACAAGAGTCAGAAGCAGCCATAACTGGACACACTTAAATCATGTTGTAAACTATATTAGTTCACCACTGTTTTGGAGTATACATATGAGATTAGAGAAAAAGCCTGCTAGATAGTCTTTTCCTCTCAAGACCAATAATTGGAGGAGAGATGAGCAAGTGTGGAGTATTGCATCCTGCAACAGAAGATCTCATCTGAGAGATAGAGGGACTTGGTCCTGATATTGGAGTTTAAAGCAGAACCGGGACCCAACCTGTTTGGTCAATAGGGAATCACTACAGCTGTTTCTGTTGTTTTTAATAGTGGTCATAAGAACCTGAACATGGTGAGGACTGGAGGGAAAGCATACAGCTTAGGAAACCTCTCCTAATCTGTCTGAGCATCAGCTTCCTGGAATTGCTGGCATAGACCCTTTGTGAAAAACTCCCCAGCTTCCAATTGAAGGTGGAGCCAACAGATCTGACTCTGAAATCCTGTGCAGAAACATAATTCACATGATCTAAATGTAGAAACCACTTGTCAAACTGGGACAGGAAAATTGGAATCCTCCTAGAAGTTCTGAATCCCTGACATATAGACTGCTGAAATTTTGAAGAGATTCCTCTCTGCTCAGGTCATGATCAACTTGGAATCATCATAGACTTTACATAGATCACCCAAGGGAATAGTCAAAATCGTAATTTTCCTTCCATTTTTCATGCATGCAGAGGAAATAAAATCAGACAGAATCTACATGCCAGAAAGCTGCACTTCTATAGTGTCACCCTTGGCAACAGACCTGCATTAAGCAAGGTAACAGTCCCAAATGCAAGCTGCAACACTCATCCAAAGAGCCTTACTTAAGGTCCAGAAAACAGGGTCTTCTCATGGGGAGCAATAGGTTGTAGGTTGTTGGCCACACATTTCTTGCAGCCAGGTAAGGGAAGCTGCTTGCATATCTTGCTAGGTCCCACGGGGTGAGAAAAAAATAGGAACACTTGGGCCAAATCAGCCTCAAAATTTATGGCAGAGGGTTTTATGGGATAGGATCTGGGGTGGAGTCTACATGTTCGTATACTGCCAGGGAGTTAGTCAGGAAAGGAGAATTGTCCACTATGTTTCACCCTAAACAAACAGAAACCATTCTAAAGCCCCATACACACGATAGGACTTTGTACAAACTTTCCCTTGGATTTTTGTACAAAGGGAGTTGGCCAGAAGTTTGTCTTGCATACAGACGACAAGACTTTTCCAGCCAACTTTTACCATATCACGTGGTTTTTCAGCTCTTTACCACCACCCTTTGGTCAACCTGTGTATTGTTGTCTGATATTGTGTCAATCTCGCCACTTTTATTGGTGAGATTGACACCTTGCGAGCCGTGTTGACACTGGTGCGGGGATCCGACTTGAATCCCCACCAATGCCAGGCACTGTGTTTGGTATGAATCTTGAAGGAGAACTTCACGCCAAATTTTAAATAAAAAACCGGCATGGATTCCCCACCAGGGGCATACCAGGCCCTTAGGTCTGGTATGGAAATTAAGAGGAACCCCCTACGCCGAAAAAACAGCGTGGGGGTCCCCCCAAAATCCATACAAAACCCTTATCCGAGCACGCAGCCTGGCCAGTCAGGAAAGGGGGTGGGGACGAATGAGCGCCCCCTCCTGAGCCGTACCAGGCCCCATGCCCTCAACATGGGGAGTGGGTGCTTTGGGGGAAGGGGGCGCCCTGCGTCCCCCCCACCCCAAAGCACCTTGTCCCCATGTTGATGAGGACAAGGGCCTCTTCCCGACAACCCTGGCCATTGGTTGTCGGGGTCTGCGGACGGGGGGCTTATCGGAATCCGGGAGCCCCCTTTAATAAGAGGGCCCCCAGATCCCGGCCCCCCACCCTATGTGAATGAGTATGGGGTACATCATACCCCTACCCATTCATCTAGGGAAAAAAGTGTCAATAAAACACAGTACACAGGTTTTCAAAGTAATTTATTAGGCAGCTCCAGGGTCTTCTTCCAACTTCGGGGGTCCTCTTCCCACTTCGGGGGTCTTCTTCCGACTTCGGGGGTCCTCTTCTCACTTCGGGGGTCCTCTTCCGACTTCGGAGGTCTCTCCGGCGTCTTCTCCCGGTGTCCGCATCTTCTGCCGGCTCCACCGCCCGGAGTGGGGGCGCTCGCTCGTCCCCACTCCCTTTCCTGACCGGCCAGGCTGCGTGCTCGGATAAGGGTCTGGTATGGATTTGGGGGGGTTCCCCATAAATCCATACCAGACCGAAGGGCTTGGTATTCCCCATAGGGGAATTCCCTCTCGTGCTCGCCGCAGTAGGAAAATGTGTTTTCCTATTGCAGCTAGCGCGAGATGTACAGTACCCTGCCGCCGAGAACCAGCGTGATCCGATCGCGCTGGAAACATTTTCGCGGCTGCGTACTGTAGTTTGTACAAAAGTCCGATGGCTTTGTGTACACACGATCGGACTTTGCTCCATCTGACTTTTGTTGCCAGAAAGTTTGTCCGTTCGTACAGCCAACAAAAGTCCGATGGAAACTGAAAAAGTTTGTCGGATGGAGCATTCACACGGTCGGATGTTGCTCCAAAACAGCTCATTTGCATGTTTGTTGTCAAAAAGTCCGATCGTGTGTACGGCCCTTTAGAAATGTTAGTTGATGCAGAGGTATCAAAACAATCCTATATCCCAAGGCACAATTTGCTTTAACATGAAAAAATGCAGGAAAGGCCTGTATTTGACTTGTGAACAGTGCTTTTTTCTTCTTTTCTCCTCTTCTGGCCATTTATGGACTTGTGAGGTTGGTTGAAATTACACTGGAGTACCGCATGAGCATGCACAAAATCCCAAATTTAGCATATAAGGCGTGCATTTTTAAACACAAGTAAATGTTGCAAATCACATGGTTAAAAAAAAACATGAAGCTTGAAGCTCAAAAAGTTGCATCCTGCTTTTAAAAGTGCATTCTAGGATTAGTTTTCACCAAAATAATCACATGGCCCAAAAACTTCAAAAAAAACGGTATTATCATTTAGATGTGCCTAGGGCAGCACATTGTCTAAATACGGCCGTGGGATTCAGTCCTTTTATGAAACAATGTATTGTTTATGTGTATGTCACCCTGTCCTAAACAGGGATAACTATTTGAATTTAGCCCTTCTGGGTGGTAGTCAGCCCACGCTGATTTATAGGTTATTTGTTCACTTGGCTGTCTCGTAGTTCAGTGTTCACTGATAATAGTGTGAGATACCAAAGTAAACCTGAGTTGTAAATATTTATGTTTTCTCTAGCCAGCGAGTAGGAGGTTTATTGCCACTTGTGCTTGTTGGGGGAAGAGTATAAATATTTGGGGTGGACCTTGTGAGCATCCTCTCCCCCCAGCCTGTGGCTTGTGGAGGTGCTGCTGAATGTTATAATTTGTAAGGTCCATAGCCTGTGTGGGGCCTAGCATGTGTTTTATGCTGGGAGTTAGGCCAAAATTGGTCTTCAGAAGCAATCGTCTAATCTAGAAGTAAGCTGAGCCAGGATTGAAAACCAGGAGGAAGACCTTGCTGGAGGAAGAAGCCAGGAAAAAGGCTGGCTTTCTTACAGTGGTCTGGTGACTGTCTTAGAAGGATACACGGGAGCAAGTACAGGAAAATCTGCTAACCAGCCAGGGGTGCTATCTAACAGTGTTGCAGGTGTTGGCTTGAAGGCTCTTCACACTGTAAAAGCTGGATGTGAATCTGGAAGACTGGAAGTGTTGCTCTTGTTATCTGTAGCCCTATCCCTCCCTCCTTGTGTAATGAGTAATTAAATATCTGAAAAGATACAAAGTAACTAGCGCCCAGTGTTTTCTCAGTACCCCCACCTTTAAGCCATGGATGCAGCCCTGGGAAAATGCTAGCCCTCCCTGTCCCTGGGGCACTACACCTGTCTTCGGGGGTCAGGGAAGTGCTACATTTGTTAAAGGATATTCCACATTTTCACATCCCTAACAGGATTAACAACTACATTGCACTTCACAGCATCCCATAATATCAGCAGTTTCCTGCTCATTCGTTAGGAACCAGGTGGCTGTCTATGTGGGTATGTTAAATAGGTGAGAAAATTTGCCTGCTTATTGACTATGCAATAGTCTATTTAATGTTTAATATGAAACAGCCAGCTTCTGAAGCAGGCTTTTGAAACAAAGGAACCAATTTAGAGTTGATTTAAACCTCTAATACTATATAAGAGTCCATCATATCCAGCAGTTTAAGCTCCGATAAAAGGTAGAACCTTGTAGCACCCAAAATGCACTGGCCTTTTATCTTTGGACTCCTGTAATGAAATGAATATACTTGGACTCCTAAACATTGGTGTGAAGCTCGTGTTTTTTCTACAGCTTCTGTTGACCCCCTGAGGTACTCTTGGGGCCCTTTGGAATTATAAAGCAGCCTCGGCAAATTCATTATGCTCAACAGTATGGACTTACCTTCACACTAAAGAACTAAACAAATTAACAACTAAAACAAATGTAGCATCTTCTACCTACAGTATCTTGTAGCACTGTCCCCGTAGAGCTTGCTAAGAGTTCACTTCTTAGGCCTCCCTCTGATTACTTGCAGCCAGTTGCTAAGGGTTTTATCTTTGGTTGCTGGGGGTTTTTCATATATGCCCCCTTACTCATGCTTGCTCATTACTCAATTACTTGGAGAAGGGATTAGTGGGATACTCGACTTGAACTATTCACAATGCATAGGGACACTCTCACTTGGCCTCACCAGAAGATTTGTGGAAGCAGACACACTGCTTTAACCATACTGCCACATGTATAGAGGAATTAAGACTCCTTGCTCTCACCAGCAGCAGACTTGATGCACATCTTTTCTTCAGGATACACTCTAGTATCCACTTTACTGACACCCGTTCACTGACTTTTCTAGCTGAAGGGGTGGCCCTCACTTGACAGGCCCCAAAAGACACATATCTGTACTCACTGTAGGCAGACTCAGATCCTTCTTGGTGTCCCCCTCCCAGTCAGCTCTGCAGGACCTCTGGGTTCAGCTCCTCTCTGACTCTTTAGGCCCTTGTGTCGACCACCCAACAGCCTCTGCGGAAGAGAGGGCAGCCGCCCCTCTCCCTCCTTGACTCTGCTTGCCTACTCAGCCACTGAGCACATGTTCCCCGGGGCTTTTATACAGTATCCCAGCATGCAATGCAGCTCTTTTCCTCTGCCAATAGCCAAGACTGTAACAAAGCCTATGCACTCACTTGACAGGTCCCTCCCACTCTCCAATATGCCTCCCTATTGGAACAGTGTAGGACAGTCAGACAAGCAGAGCTGCACCTGAGCACAATGAGCAGACCTAAACAATAGATCCTGATCCCTGGTAGGCAGAGGCAGAGAGCACTCTAAGTTTTACCTGTCCATCTTCCTGGTAAGCAGAAAAACCAAAAACGATACACTCTTCTAGCTCTTCTAGCACCTAACCTAGGAGGGTGCTACAATCTCTCTAAAGTTTCCATAGCGGTCTGTTTTCCTGTTGGGGAGATTCCCTTGCCTTCCAATGAGTTCACTGGGACTGGGGCTGCTTGTACCAGAGGGACAATCACATCATAGGAGGAAGAGAGGATTTTCCTTTACTCCCAGATTTGTGTCTGATCTATGAAGACATCCTATTGCGCTCAACAACTGCTGTCAATTTGTTACTCCATGTGGAGAGTTTACTACATATTCTAATTTAGATCTATGAGGTCACTGTTTTCTCTAAGCAATCCAAGTCCATCCTGTATTAAGTCCTGATGAAGGGGAAGTGGTGTTGCCCCTAAAATGCAATGTTTTTTTAAAAATGACTTTTGTACCAGCAATTAAAATGATCTTGGATGCTTTCATCTGGTTTGGCGCTCCTTTCTGTATTTCTATGGTTTGAGCTACTGTCAGGTAGCCAATGAAGGGATGCCTTGCTGTTTGGGAGCTGCCTCGCCAGAGCTATTGAGCTTATTTAAATTATGAAGTTTTCCTTCATCTGACTACACATGTAAGTCTTAATGTTCTGAGCACCTCTTTGAGAAAGACACTATAGAGACACCTGTCTATTTTTCTTCCTATGTAAGTGTAGCTTTACTGGCCTTAGGAAGCAGTGCTTAGACTGCAGGAACCCACTGGAGAATCCCCCAATCATCCAGTTGGTCCATAGCAACTATCCCATTAGCCCTTATTGTTAACAGCTCTGTTCATTGTCTGGTAACTCTATCCACTACTAATCCTAACTTCAAAAATGCATTGAAAAAAAAAGGCACCTCTACTCACATGAATAGATGTAAATGTGCCCTAAAAGATTTTTATTTTTTAAGTCTTTGGAATCTGTGTTTATTCAAACACTCAACAGGGATGTTTCTATTCCATCGGGCTTACAAATGTGCTTGTAGTGAACGCATTCCTTAAGAATATGGAAATTATACTTTATTAGTGAATCACCTTTGATATATTTTTATAAACAGCCTTTTTTTTAGAGTTTTACCAGGATTATTTTGACATGGAAGTAGCAGTTGGCTAATCCCTGTAGTGCAGCATGCCCCTGGAAATCCCATTAAGACTTTACAATTAGGAGAGCCTGGTATTAAACCTGCTGTGTGATCAGAACAGAATGACAAGCATGGTGTGAGCAGTGACTATGTCTCTACATACCCCTCTGCCGGGCAATGTTCGCCAGGGCCTTGCCAGTATCAGTGGATCTTTATTTATTCAAAACAAAACCACGGATTGTGGGGAACACAGACCATATCACACAGGTAACAAGTTTATTCTTATGTTTTATTAACTACATATAGGACTGTTATAGTTTACAGCTCTACAAGCTCTCTGCTCACATCACAATCTGAGGCTGGATTCACACATATGCGGCTAATGTTTCAGTGCAGCAGTGTGGTGGGGTTCTGTTCACTGGCTCAGGTGCAAATTTTTACCTGAAATCGCACTTGAACGGGTACCCAAATGCGCACAGGACCCTTTTTAAAACCGCACTGCAGCTGCCCCCCACATGTGTGAACCGGCTCCATTGAAAGCCGATCCAATTCACATGTTATGCGAATTAGATGCGTTTAAAAACGCATCCAATTCACATATATGTAAACTGAGCCCAATTTTACAATCTCTTTTAAATCTACCAAAAAGTATGTAATGCAAGGGCCTGCCTGATTGAATAGTTTCAGTAAGTCCATATATTAGGTTTGGTAGATCTAAGGTTGATTGTACAGAGATTGCATGGTCAGGTTATAATGTTTAAGTTGAGCCTTGCATACAAGAATGAACTAAGAGAATTCTAGTTACCTGGTTGTCATAATGATCCTCTTGTTTCCAAATTCTGAACCATGGAGTGAGAACTAGTATATAGATAAGGAAACCTGACATTTTTTCTGGCTTTCCTGATTTTCATGCTAAGTGACCCAACACACTGAAGCTGATGAGTCAGCACAGCAATTAGGCTTTTTCAAGTTAGCAAATGCAGCTCTTGTATTTGTCTAATGATAGGTTTACTTTAAAGGACCACTAGAGGGAAAAATATTGCGTTCTTTTAACTGTATTGGGATCATACTTGTAATAATATGGATATGGAAAGAGTTGCACAGTTGTCAAAATGGCAAAATTACTGAAAGGACTAACATTAACCACTTACAGAATGGAAGATTTTCCTGCTTAATGACCAGGCCATTCTTTGCGATACGGCACTGCGTTGTTGTAACTGACAATTGCACGGTAGTGCATCGCTGTACCCAAACAAAATGGACATCCTTTTTTCCCCACAAATAGAGCTTTCTTTTGGTGTTATTTGATCACCTCTACGGTTTTTTTTTTTTTTTGCTATAAACAAAATTTTTTGAATGTTTTTAAAAAAAAAAAAAAAATCTTCATCATTTTAGGCCAATATATATTCTTCTACATATTTTTGATAAAAAAAAAATTGCAATAAGCGTATATTGATTGGTTTGCGCAAAAGTTATAGCATCTACAAACTATGGGAAAGGTTTATGGCATTTTTATTATTCTTACTAGTAATGGCGGTGATCTGCGACATTGTGGCGGACAGATTGGACACTTTTGACACATTTTTGGGACCACTGACATTTATACAGTGATCAGTGCTATAAAAATGCACTGATTACTGTGTAAATGTCATTGGTAGGGAAAAGGTTAACACTAGGGGGCGATCAAGGGGTTCCCTCATGAGTGTTTCTTACTGTGGGGGGATGGGACTGACTGGGGGAGGAGACAGATCGCTGTTCCTACTTACTAGGAACAAACAATCTGTCTACTCTTCCCTGACAGAACAGGGATTTCACACACAAATCCCTGTTCTGGATTTCACACACAAATCCCTGTTCTGGATTTCACACACAAATCCCTATTCTGGCTCTCGTGCCCAGGATCGCAGGTGGCTAGTGTCGATCGCGCCCGCTGGCCACACGCATCGGGTCCCCTGCCATGCAGCGGGCGTGCTCCTCCGGCGGCTCTTAAAGGAGACAATGTACCCATATGTTACTTTGCCGACGTATATCAGCGTGAGCCGGTCGGCAAGTGGTTAAATGAAAGCTACAGGGCAGGGACACTGAAAAGGAGATTTACTAAAACTGGTGCACATTGAATCTGGTGCAGCTGTGCATAGAAATCAATCAGTTTGTAACTTCAGCTTGTTCCTGGCCATATGCATATATGGAGGTGGGTCTTTCTTTGTGCTGGGAGCGCACCACACAGTGCGCTCCCAGCACAGAGACCATACTAAAGATTGAGACCCAGGACTCCTATTTCTGGGTCACCTGATCTCTGTGTATAGCCTCTGATTGGCTATTACAGTGACCAGTCACTGTGAACCTGCCCCTGTGTTTACTTCCTTTTCTGAACGAAGAGTAAGATACACTGTATCTTCCTCTTCTTGCAGGAGTGTGCAATAAAAAAAAAAAAAGAAAGAATACAAATTAAGAAAAAAATAACAAGATCAAGGTTTGCCAGTGTTATGGTCAAGGTCGGGGTCAAAGGGTATGGTCAGCATATTTTGGGTAGAATTAAAAATTAAACATTTTTAAAAATTAGTATCTGTGTGTTTTAAGCAGGATAAACAAAATGCAAAGCACTCACCATTTAGCACCAAAAGGAAGTCCAATTTGGCCTAAAAAAAAAAAACAATTCATATTCCACCTGGATACACAAAATAGTTATGATGATATTTACAGATTGACTAACACAAGTCAAAGTTGCAAAATTGTGCTTAGGCATTAACATTTGTTTTACCCTTAGGCGAGAAGGGGTTAAGCTTTGACAGTGAACCTAGAAGCTGATTGGTTACTATGCACAGCTCCTTCAGATTCTGTGCACACAAGTTTTAGTAAATCTCCCCCCAATGCCGTGTACATACGACCAGACTTTTCGACCGAACTGGTTCGACGGAACAAATCCGTCGGACAATTCAATCATGTGTGGGCTTCATCGGACCTTTTCTGTTGAAAAACCTTTCGGACTTTAGAAATAGAACATGTTTAGAACATGGCTACTGGATATGAAATTCCTTATTCTAGTCCGGTTGTATGTCATCACGTTCAAAACGATTGGACTTTGGTGTGTAGGCAAGCCCGTTTTGCTGGAACTCCGTCGGAACTCCGACGAAAAGTCCTTCGGAGTTCAGTCCGACGAAAAGTCCGGTGGTGTGTACATAGCATAAGGCTGGGGAGGAAAGCCTTACCAGCACACAGTAAGTATAGGCTGGCCTGGAATTGTTTACAAGCTGTTGAATGTTGGTGGCCCAAGGAAACTCAAACATGTAATAGGCCTGTGGATACTGTTTGTCTCCATCCAAAAATCCAAAAAGTGCATGCACCTGGCAGACCACTATTCTACAGTATATAGGACTGCCTAGAGCGCACACAGGTCCATGAGAACATAAACGTGGTATTTTTTTTTGGTTTAAATTTTTTTTATAAAAGCAGACTTGCCTTTTAAATGAAAAGGGTCATAGGGAAATACAATATCTGACAACAAACTCTTTTTATTACATTTCTTACATTTTGTGTATTCCTATAGGCCATGAAGTAATGTCAAGTGTTCCCCTCCAGATGGCTTTATATTTCAATGTATTCTTCTTTCCCTTCTGGTTCATATCTGAGATTATCATGTTGGAACTTAAGGTCAGTAGGAAGTGGACATTTGCTTTTTTCCTTGTACACTGTAATAAGCGTACCCCTCTTTTTTTGGGGTGGGGGGGGGGTGGAGAAATAGCCTTCCCCAAACAGGATATTGCAGTAGGTAAATAAGAGAACCAGAACCTTTCCTATATGGAAGAGTGGGTTTGATAATAAAGTTGGCATTGCCTCCACTTAGCAGAGAGATTCTGTGAACAGAGGGGGTTCCCTTCCTGGAAAATTAACCAGTAATGTAATCAAAGTAACGCTAAAGCAATAAAAAGGTTCACCTACTTATATACAGCAAGTGACCACTATATACATACAGTAGCACAGACCTTGTTATGTGACACTATAGATGTGAAATTATGACAATAGGACAGAGATACTCTGTCTGTCACAAGGATAGTCACACACCCAGCAGCTGCAGTTAAACTATTTGACTATTTGAATATAGGAATACTTGCAAAATAGTCGCTTCTGGCTTGGATAGGACATGTGGCTGAGACTTTTTTCTCTCCTTCTACTTCCTCCTCCTTGGATTTTAAAGCCAACAACCCAGGGGCAGGAGGTGCATACATAATATATTTATAGGCCTTTACAAATCCAAACAGTAGAGGGCAGCAGATCCCTACAGAAGTTTAGTATAATAAAAATAACTCTTGTAGTGGAGTAATCCCTTAAAGCGCAAGTAATCGCTGCTTTTTTTATTTAAAGCTATAATAAGGCTAACCTATAGGTACAGTACATATCTCCTAAATGTGCCAGCCAGTCAAGTTCCTCCACCCCAAACTCGCTCATCCATGTCTTTTTGGACCTTGCTTTGTGCACTGGTGCGCAGTCATAGGCCACAAGGTTGGGAGCAAGAAATTGTCCAAAATGTCTTGGTATGTTGCAACCTAATTCCCTTCACTGGAACTAAGGGGCCAAGCCCAACCCCTGAAAGTAACCCCATACCATAATCCCCCCCCCCCCATAATCCCCCCCTCCACCAAATGGTTTTTGCACAAAGCACGGTCTATAAAGACATGGATGAGCAAGTTTGGGGTGGAGGAACTTGACTGGCCTGCACAGAATCCTGACCTCAACCCGATAGAACCTTTGGGATGAATTAGAGCAGAGACTGTGAGCCAGGCCTTCTCGTCCAACATCAGTGTCTAACCCAGTGTTTCTCAACTCCAGTCCTCAAGGCGCCCCAACAGGTCATGTTTTCAGGATTTCCCTCAAATGAACCAGCTGTGGTAATTACTAAGGCAGTGAAACTGATCAAATCACCTGTGCAAAATAATGGAAAGCCTGAAAACATGACCTGTTGGGGCGCCTTGAGGACTGGAGTTGAGAAACACTGGTCTAACCTCACATATGTTCTTCTGTAAGAATGGTCAAACATTCCCATAGACACACTCCTAAACTTTGTGAACAGCCTTCACAGAAGAGTTGAAGCTGCAAAGGCTGGGCCAGCTCAATATTGAACCCTACCCGACTAAGACGGGGATGCCATTAAAGTTCATGTGTGTGTAAAGGCAGGTGTCCCAATATATTTGGTAATATAGCATATATGCCCATTACTAAAGTGGACCTGAACTCAAAGTAAAGATTTGCTATGCTATAGATAATGTCTAGCAACAGTAATTGTGCCTAAGCAGTACACTAACATAGTGATGCGACTGAAGCTATAGGAGAAAATAATATTTTTGACAAAATTTCATGTTTAAACTAAGCAAATAGGTATTTCTGCACTCTTTTGAAACAAGAACTATTGTCAGGGCCTAAAAACAGGTCTCATAACCTCTGCTTAATGATTTACAGTAAAAAAACTATAATGCAGATAAAGTAGGATTTTATGGTTATGAAAGTTAAAGTGGAGTTCCACCCAAAGGTTCCACTCATTTGTCTCCTCGCCCCCTCCGGTGCTACATTTGGCACCTTTCGAGGGAGTCTGGGCCGTGGCGAACTGCGTCACGGCTCGGCTCCCTTCTCCTACTTCCCCCGCCGGGACCCGGCGCAAAGCCGTAATGCTACACTGCAGGGTTCTCTTACCCGCAATGCTGGCGGCAGGACCGGACAGCTGATAGAAACATCAGCTGCAGTGCCGACATCACTGGACTCCAGGACAGGTAAGTGTCCTATTATTAAAAGTCAGCAGCTGCAGTATCTGTAGCTGCTGGCTTTTAATTTTTGCAGTGGTGAGCAGACCTTCTCTTTAAGTAGACTTTGGAAATCAGATGTGGTAGTCTTACCACTGGAATCTCAAAATGGTAACAGTTTTGGGTGGACCAACCTTTTAATTTTAAACTCCTATATACCTAGGAATGATCAGGTTTATATTTAGTATATGAATTGTAATTCCACACCCCAGATAAAATCCTGTACTTGACCAAGCAAATGCAGTTGCAATAGACTGTGAACATGATGATAACTCCACTGGCTATCAATTAAAAGAGCCTCTTCTTTAAAAATAATAAGTGTTGCAAACTCTAATCCTGCCCTTTCATAGTCCATCACTTGGTGAATTCAGTGCCATCTTAAATCCTTGAGTAACTGTGGCATTAAATTATATGGCCCTGTTCACACAGTGGAATTAGCTGTGTACCACACGCAGGGCTGTCTATTACCATCACGGGATGCACAGGTGTTGCTTGCATCCCTGTGCTGGAATCCCATTGTTGTATGTTTGGACATGCGGCTGCATTGACACAGCCACGGTGTCCCAATATGCCATGCAGGTACGGGTCTGTGAACACACACTGGGTGCGTTCCGGGACCCACACGTCATATTGGGACACAGCAACTGTGTCTGTGCAGCCACATGTCCCAATAGACAACAATGGGATGCTGGCACAGGGATGCACACAACACCTGTGCATCCCCGTGTCAGTAAAAAATGGTCTTGCACATGATGCACAGATAATTGCCCTATGTGAATAGGGCCCATATATGTAAGTCTTCCACCTGAGATGGAACATAGTCTATGTTTTTACATAAAGTGTTTTTTGTTGTCTAGGTACTCCACTTATTTTTGCAGCAATTTAAAAAAATTACTGGTATCTTCTGTCTTCTCTTTCTTTCTGCAGTACTTCTTGCTTCCAGGCTACTACCAATTTCTCTTAGTCACAGCTGTCACAATTATCACAGTAATTGAAATTCTGAGACTTTACTTGGGCTACATTGGAAATTTACATGAGAAGGTAAGCTGAAATCAATTGTGTTGCTGTTAATTTAAAGCAGTATTAAACTTAAAAACAAAAATGTAATTTCTTTTTCATACATCATGGGACACAGAGTTAGGTTAATATTCATTACCTGCTGAGTTATACTTCATCTCCAGGTGAATGGACACTAGTAGACCAAAGGTCTTTAGACAGGAAGTGATCCCTATATAACCCCTCCCATACAGGAAGTACTTCTGTTTTTTACCAGTGTCTGCAAAGTGGGTGGCACGGTTGTTTGAGCTCTCTGAGCTCCAGGTTTCTAGTCCCACAAACAGACCCTGCAAAGTGGAATCTTGGACACTACAGCGCTAAGACATTCCTTCAGGGTGCTGTGCAGGTCCAAAGGAGTGGACCCTAAACATTAAAAGGGTATCCAGTCCTTGAAGGTCCTCAGGTGACAGGAACCCGCCGTAAAGGGTGAAGATTGGGCTCTTAGTTTCTAAGCTGCCCTGTGCTTGGACAGGTAAGCGAAACCCCTTTATTATTATTGTGGGGTGTCCCAGTGATTGTAACAATCAGTCAAGCTAACTAGAGGCTGGACTCCTGTGTGTGGTGACCATACAGGAGGGAGTTTTTGGGCTAGCTGTGGGTGTTTGCACCTTTTTTGCTTGTATCTGGCTGTTTACCTGTATGATGGGGCACGACGATGCGCCATTTCAACTCGGTTCGCCATGGTGCATGTGCGCTTGCAAAAGCGCTTTTGGGTTCAGCAGTTTGTTTGGCGACCATAGTGCACGCGGCTTAGCCGCACATTGGCGCATGAAGATTTGCGTCACACGCAAATACGGCCACACCCGTTCGCCGGGACTGCGCACATGGGTGTGCAAGGATCCAAGGGATCCTGGTGCTTGGGTATCTGGATGACTTCCTGCTCAGAGATCAGGCTCTAGAACAGAGCATAACAAACACAGTGCAGTATTTTGAAAGCTTAGGCTGTAGGCTTAGGCTGTATCATAAATACCGAAAAGTCAACCTTGAGACCAGCACAAAGTCTAAAGTATTTAGGTCTGATCCTAGATACTGTCCAAGCAAGAGTATTCTTGCCACCCACAAGGATCTGTGCCCTGAAGGATCAGATGCATCAGATAAGGGGCACCAGACAGCCCTCTATTCGGCTCTGTATGAGTCTTCTAGGGAGGATGGTATCCTGCTTCGAGGCGGTGCCCTATGCCCAGTTTCATTCCAGGCCTCTACAACAAGACATCTTGTTGGCTTGGAACAGGAGAGGACAAGCCCTGGATTATCCAATGCTCTTATCTCCTGGGGCACACTTAAGCCTAAACTGATGGTTGCGGGATAAGATAACAACAAAGCCTGGGGAATGACCAGGAAAAAACCAAAGCCTACTTACCACCAGCTCACAGACAACCAAATAAACCTGTCTAACAGTATGCATTAAAAACAGGGGTTTAGTCCGCACGCATTTGCAAACGCATGCGTGAGCCACAGAGCCAAGTCACAGCACCCTGGTATCTGTGGTCCTAACACTAAAATATGAGTGTCCCCACAGTGGACATGCATTCTGATAAATAAATGAGGGCAGGTGGACTGAAGGGGAGCCCACCCCTTCTTAAAGGTACAGGAGCACACCAAACACCCAGCAAATAGCACAATGGCTGCAAAGGTGCTGTTGCATTGCTGGACCAATGCAAACACAAACGTGAGAACAAAAAACTTGCCACCACTCACATCTATAGCTGCTATAGCAGTAAGCGGCATTGGAAGGCTAAAACAGGTAACAAAGCCTGGGGAATGCCCAGGAAAAAACCAAAGCCTACTTGCCACCAGCTCGCAGACAACCAAATAAACCAGTCTAACAGTATGTGTTAAACACAGGGGTTTAGTTTGCACGCATTTGAAAACGCATGCTTGAGCCACGTCACGGCACCCTGGTATCTGTGTCCTAACACTAAAATATGAGTTGGTGATAAGTAGGCTTTGGTTTTTTCCTGGGAATTCCCCAGGCTATGTTGTTACCTCTAAAAAAATAAAATAATAATGCGCCGACCAAAACAGAAAAGAGCTGCCGACACAACAATCAGACTAATTGTGATGGGAATATAGGATAAATAAGTGTGGCGCTAAATAGTTATGTGCGTTATTGGGCAAAGCCTGACAGAATGGAAATCCGTGAGGACAACAGCTCAATAAAGTGTATTTAATGAAACACCAGATGGTATGTGTATTATACTAGTGAAAGTAATATATAAATGAATTGAGAATTGTGTAAATAGATTAATCAGAAGAGAATCTAATTTACATTAGAGGTCAACAATGGTGGGATCAACTCGCTATAAATAATGTGAAGGAGTGAGTGGAGAAATTCTTCCCCATAAATCTTGAATCAAAAAGTGGTAAATTAAACAAAACTTGTGAGTAGTGTAGTGACACACATGAGAAGTATAGAAACGTAAAACACCATAGCAACATATATTGCTGTCACGACCAAAAGTCCAGCAGATAATTATACATAACTAGTATAACTGTAGTCCAATGACAAATAAAAGGTCTGTAGCTGTCAAGAGGAATGGTAGAAGGCCTTAAATCCGGGGATGGCATCCACAGGATAAGGAGCTCTGCATGTATAGGGACGGGATAGGCAAAAATACTCTTACCAGAAATGGTGGACCCCTCGGCCAGCGGCCTGGGGGTCAGACAGGCTTAGGATAAGGAAGAGGGTTCCACAGCAGTTGGAGATGTTGGGAGGAATCCGCGACACTCACCAGCCGACCTCTCTGGTTGTAACAACTCCCGGTCTCCAAGGGGTCAATCAAGAACTGCTCACAGGTAAGCCGCTTCCATAAACCAGATATAGATCCTCAAAAATGGGGTTCAAAAAGAAGACCTCCCCATAGTGTAAATCCGCTTATTGAGAAGCATTTATTTGAAAATCAAGAGCTATACAGCACACCATGACTTAAACATCACAGTCAGGTATAAAACAATAAAAAGCGCTATAAAGTAAAAGTGGCAAGACAGGCATAACCAGGTTATGCCTGTCTTGCCACTTTTACTTTATAGCGCTTTTTATTGTTTTATACCTGACTGTGATGTTTAAGTCATGGTGTGCTGTATAGCTCTTGATTTTCAAATAAATGCTTCTCAATAAGCGGATTTACACTATGGGGAGGTCTTCTTTTTGAACCCCATTTTTGAGGATCTATATCTGGTTTATGGAAGCGGCTTACCTGTGAGCAGTTCTTGATTGACCCCTTGGAGACCGGGAGTTGTTACAACCAGAGAGGTCGGCTGGTGAGTGTCGCGGATTCCTCCCAACATCTCCAACTGCTGTGGAACCCTCTTCCTTATCCTAAGCCTGTCTGACCCCCAGGCCGCTGGCCGAGGGGTCCACCATTTCTGGTAAGAGTATTTTTGCCTATCCCGTCCCTATACATGCAGAGCTCCTTATCCTGTGGATGCCATCCCCGGATTTAAGGCCTTCTACCATTCCTCTTGACAGCTACAGACCTTTTATTTGTCATTGGACTACAGTTATACTAGTTATGTATAATTATCTGCTGGACTTTTGGTCGTGACAGCAATATATGTTGCTATGGTGTTTTACGTTTCTATACTTCTCATGTGTGTCACTACACTACTCACAAGTTTTGTTTAATTTACCACTTTTTGATTCAAGATTTATGGGGAAGAATTTCTCCACTCACTCCTTCACATTATTTATAGCGAGTTGATCCCACCATTGTTGACCTCTAATGTAAATTAGATTCTCTTCTGATTAATCTATTTACACAATTCTCAATTCATTTATATATTACTTTCACTAGTATAATACACATACCATCTGGTGTTTCATTAAATACACTTTATTGAGCTGTTGTCCTCACGGATTTCCATTCTGTCAGGCTTTGCCCAATAACGCACATAACTATTTAGCGCCACACTTATTTATCCTATATGTTGTTACCTGTTTTAGCCTTCCAATGCCGCTTACTGCGATAACCAGATATAGGTGAGGTTGGTGGCAAGTTTTTTTGTTATCACGTTGCCGGATCAGAACCTGCAAAAGGGAAGATCCTTCCTCTCGGTAACTTTGAGAGTACTGACTAGAGATGCCAGTCTCTCAGGCTGGGGAGCTACCCTAGAAGGGCTCACAGCTCAGGGGAAATGGTGTCAAGGACAGAACAGATCCTGCCCATCAACGTCCTGGAATTAGGGGCAGTACGTCTAGCCCTATGGTCCAGGACGGCGGAGCTTCAGGACTGCCCTATCAGGGTTCAGTCCGACAATACCACTGCAGTGGCCTATATATAAACCACCAAGGCAGTACAAGGAGTCGTTCAGCTCTGAAGGAGGTGAAACACATACTAGCCTGGGCGGAAGGACTTGTGCCTATTCTATCGGCAGTCCATATCCCGGGAGTAGAGAACTGGAAGGCAGATTATCTCAGCCGCCAGCAGATCTGCCCAGGGGTATGGTCCCTACACCCAGGGGTGTTCCAGGAAATTTGCCAATGTTGGGGATGGCCAGGGGTCGGCCTACTGGCATCCAGTTTCAACAACAAGCTACAACAGTTTGTGTCCCGAACAAGAGATTTTCTGGAAATCAGAGCAGATGCTCTGGTAGTTCCATGGAGCCAGTTCCCCCCTAATTTATGCTTTCCCTCTGATCCCTCTTCTTCCACATTTGTTGCTCAGGATTCGGAGAGAGGGAGTTCCAGTCATTCTGGTGGAACCAGCCTGGCCCAGAAGGCCCTGGTTCCTGGAGATTATGAGACTGACAATAGACGGGCCATGGACGCTTCCACGTCGCTCCGATCTACTGTCTCAAGGTCCTATATTCCACCCCAATTTACAATCTCTAAATTTGATGGCATGGCTATTGAAACCATGGACCAGTGGTGTCTACCCTAGTGAATGCTAGAAAAGCTGTCACTAGGAAGATCTATCATAAGGTCTGGAAGACTTATATTGCTTGGTGTGAAACCAAAAAATGGCATCCTCGGAAATACGTGATTGGGAGAATTCTCTCTTTTCTACAGTCAGCTGTGGAAATCAAATTGGCTTTGAGTACAATCAGAGGTCAGTATTCTTCCAAAGACCTTTAGCCTCCCATTCACTGATCCAAACCTTTTATGCAGGGGGCAACTCGCTTGTTACCCTCCATTAGGTCACCTATGTGTCCTTGGGACTTGAACTTGGTGCTGTGTTGTGTTACAGAAACAACCATTTGAGCCTACCAAGGAAATTCCAGTAAACTTGCTGTCACACAAGCTAGCCTTCCTGATGGCCATCACCTCAGCTAGAAGGGTGTCGGAAGTGGCGGCCCTTTCGTGCAGGGAACCATACTTGATCCTTCACCATGACAGGGTCGTGTTACGACCTGTTCCATCCTTTTTGCCAAAAGTGGTGTCGGACTTTTATTTAAATCAGGACAATAATTTGCCTTCTTTTCTTTTTTCTCAGCCTCGCTCGGCGGAAGAGAGACGACTGCATTCTTTGGACGTTGTCCGGGCAGTCAAGGTTTATTTGTCTAGATCTGTGGAGATCGGAGGATCAGACTCCTTTTTTGTTTTAACAAAAGGATCCAAGAAGAGGCAGGCAGCTTCCAAAGCTTCCATTGCCAATTGGGTCCATCAATTGGTCATTTAGGCCTATGGTCTGAAACGCAAAGCTCCTCCCTTTAGGGTGAGAGCTCATTCTAATAGGGGTGTAGGAACCTCCTGGGCTATTCGCCATCAGGTATCTGTGGCTCAGATTTGTAAGGCTGCTACCTGCCTGTGGGCTGCAGTATAAGGTCTGATGGCTATTGTTTGGCATGGTGTCTCCCTCCCCTCAAGGCTACTGCTCTGGGACGTCCCAGCAGGTAATGAATATTAGCCTAACTCTGTGTCCCACGATGTATGAAAAATAGGATTTTTTTGTCATATTTACCTGTAAAATTATTTTCTTTGAGTACATCATGGGACACAGTGGTTCTTCCCATCTTTTTGAGGATTCAGTGCTTGCTACAAAACTGAAGAGCTTCCTGTATGGGAGGGTTTATATAGGGGATCACTTCCTGTCTAAAGACCTTTGGTCTACCAGTGAGCAAGAAAATGTAACCCCCTTAATGGGACTTTGACAGACCACCAACTCAATGATAAAAAATATCTTTTAATAATCTATAATATAAAAATTCTCCAGTGGAATCAATATTTTTGTAAACACATCCAACTCTCAAACCCTGATGAAGGTATTTGAATATTGAATACTGGAAACGCGTCAGCCTTCAGGGCACACAACCCCTTTGGCGAGTACTTAGGATTATTTGTATTTGTGTATATTTTTTCTTGTCTTCCATGTGATGCATTGTATGTATTCATGTTATATGTTAATGGCACATGTTTTTTATATTATATATTATTAAAAAATATTTTTTTATCATTGAGTTGGTGGTCTGTCAAAGTCCCATTTAGGGGGTTACATTTTATTGCTCAATAGTAGGGATGGGACCACCATACTCCACACATGGTGGAAGTCTCTCTTTTTTCTTTGATCTACCAGTGTCCATTAACCTGGAGATGAAGTATAACCCAGCAGGCAATGAATGTTAGCCTAACTCTGTGTCCCATGATGTACTCAAAGAAAAGGATTTCACAGGCAAGTATGATGAAAAAATCCTATTATATTGCAGCTTACCAATCCTTAACTACTTACTGCCCACTCACAGTAGTTTGACTGCAGGAGAATGGCACAGGCAGGTTGGACAACATACCTGTATGCTGCCAAATTGCTTCTAGGTTTGGGGTGTGCATGTGTGTGCCCCCTGCTGTCCTGTGCTGTGATTGGACACACTACGAGTTTGGCAGCTGATTGCAGCCAATGATTTTGGCTGAAGGCAGCTGATCAGCTGTGTTCAATCACACAGATTTCTGTGTTCACAAAAACACAGAACTTTGTGTACTGTAAACAGTGTTCTGGCTGTTTCTTTTCCCAGCAAAGCAGGGATACACAATGCACAATACATCGACTAGGTATCAACCTCTTGTATTTCCTGTACAGTAGAGCTGGAAAATGAGAGGAAGAAGCAGTACAAGGAGCCAATCAGTTCATGTGCTGACAAGAAGCATGCTGAAAGGAAGAGAATGCAGAGAGGCAGAGAAATTAGCTTGTCGGTGTGCTACTTCTCCTTTCACTGCCCAGTCACAGGTTGGGGCAGGTCCAGGATGACCTTGGCTCTGATGCAGTGGGTTGATGCAGGTTATTAAACTAAGGACAGAAAAAAGTATTATGGGGAAAATCTGTAGGTTGAAGATTGCAGCAAAAGCTGGTTTTGTTATTTTATCTTCTAACAAGCTATTCATTTTTATCTTGTTATTTCTGTCTGGATATTTGCTTTAATGACCAACTTTCATATTGTGCATACTACATAAGACTGTATTCTCTCTTTAAACCAGGTGCCGGAACTGGCTGGATTTTTGCTTCTTACCTTCCTCATTCAGATGCCTCTTTTTTTATTCCTTTTGACAGATGAAAAAATCCTGATACTGCCTCTGGAAGTTGCAGTGCATGCAATCTATGTGTTTTTGCTTAACATGGAGCTACTTGTCTCATTCTTTGTTCTGAAGATCATGACAAGACAGCTGGCCACACAGTTTTACTTGCACCAGACTGATGAGTTAGAGAACAAAAATGTACCTGCCAAGTGTTCCCAAGTGACATTACAGCGCTGCAAAAGGAGCATGATTGAATTGCAAGAGAGAGATGCCCTTCTGTATTAATTATTATTGAACCTTGGTGATGAAAACAAAAACACCCTGATGATATAATGCCAGCAGTCCTCATCATTCATTTTTTTTTTTTTAATCTGTTTATTTCAATTTTTTCTACAAACATACACAAAAACGAAACATATTTAGTATGCTAAAATCAGAAACAATCATATAAAACTATATAGCTGAATGTGTGGAAGGGGACTGAGGATGACCCCAAATTTGGCGGTGCCAATCATTTTAATAACACAAGGTATCCTCCAACAGACACGATAGTAAAGATGACAACTAGGAAGGGTAGTTAGAATCATCCGAGACAACAGATCTATACAGAGGGATAGTAACTTATTGCATTAGTCAAGCTGTTGAGGGTTCAGCCAACCATATACGCTATACCTTGTCATATTTCTTGGGACAACCCCTGTTCATGTATGTATCTTTGTATAGGGGAAGACTGTCATACACTAAACGTTTCCATTGAGACAGAGATGGGGAGAAGGGTTTCTTCCATTGCATAGCTATATTTTTCTGGCAAAAAAAAGGAGTATCCCGATCAACGTTCTTCTAGCAACAGTCGGCACAATAGTTTCAACCAGTCCCAATAGACATACTTCCATCGAGGGCTGGATTGAAATAGAGGCTACCAGATCAATCAGAGCCAGAACCTCTTGCCAATATGTCTTGATCTTGGGACAATGCCAAAAAAATATGTGCAAAGTCTCTGGGTGAGCTACTACACCGCCAGCACTCCGGTGAGATATCCACATTCTTCCACATTATGTGAAGCCTGTGGGGTGTAAAATATGCACTGTGAACTATTTTAAATTGCACAAGGTGGTCACATATGGAGACCAAAGATTTAAAAGGGAAATCCCAAACGTCATCCCAGCCATCATTGTCCAGAGCAGGAATGTCACGTTGTCACAGAGATTGGAGCCCATCCAAGCATGATAGTGATGCAAAAATCAGATGAGCATACAGGTGTGAAGCGGGATTCTCACTACACTCTGTTAAGAGCACCCGTTCTAATCCTGACCGAACAACTATTCAGGAGGACCATGGAAATTGAGCTGCAAAGGCATGGGAGAGTTGCAGATACCTAAAGTGATAGTAATTGGGGATATTATATACAGTGGAAAGTTGAGAAAGGAAAATTAATGACTGGTGTGATACTATCTGTGAGATTATTTTAAGGCCATGTTTGGTCCAGGCATAAGGATCCAAGATCCTATGGATCTGAGCCAGGTTGGGGTTCAGCTAAATTGGTGCATTAGGAGAAACAGCTGTTTTTTTATAACTCTCACATTGGAGTCCCGTCCTCCATGCCTGCAGTGTGGTTAGCATGGAAGGGGTCAAAACATAGGGGGCCCGTGGCCCTCTATAGACCAAGAATTGAAGTTCCTCCAAAGATCCAACTACTGCAGCCTCCAGCGAGGTGAATGTGTTAAACAAATCAGGGTGTAGCCACCAGGCCGCAGTTACCAATTGAGTACCTAGGAAATACTTGTAACAATCAGGGAAAAAAGAAGGGGATATTTGCGCTAACCAATCAATATATACAAAAAATATGTGCACAAGTGCTATAACTAAATAAAGCGTGATTAAATGCTGCACCTCTGTAGGTCAAATACCAAAACCTAAAATCAATATTAAAAAAGAAAAAGATGCACAAAGAAACCGCTACAAATAACAATAAATATTGCTGTGAACAAATTCTCTAAAACATGATAATATGAAAAATTGAGTGGTGTATAAAAAATAAATAGTCCATCTGATATAAACAATAAATGAATAAAACCAAAAGTGAATTTATCAAAAACAGAATATCCCAAAATGATCCTTCAAAATTTAGGAGATGCAAAAGTTCTTCACTTAATCTCGAAAAGCAGGACACATATTCATTCAAATCATCTGGAATACGGAGCATAAAATGCAAATACAAACTGCTTACCAGATCCGTTGGATCTCAAATGATAGAGATCAGAAGCGCTTGTGCAGTAGCCTGTCGGCAGGTGAACTCCCAGTGATTGAAAGCAGAGAGGAATCCACCTGTTTATCCAGGAATCAGCAAGGACAAAACTTCACTCTCCGGGACACTCTCACATGAGAGTGTCCCGGAGAGTGAAGTTTTGTCCTTGCTTCTGATCTTTATCATTTGAGATCCAACGGATCTGGTAAGTAGTTTGTATTTGCATTTTATGCTCCGTATTCCAGATGATGCAAATGGATATGTGTCCTGCTTTTCAAGATTAAGTGAAGAACTTTTGCATCTCCTAAAGGATCATTTTGGGATATTCTGTTTTTTGATAAATTCACTTTTGGTTTTATTCTTTATTTTTTATATCACATGGACTATGTTTTTTGATACACCACTCAATTTTTCATATCATGATGTTTTAGAGAATTTGTTCACAGCAATATTTATTGTTATTTGTAGCGGTTTCTTTGCACATCTTTTTCGTTTTTTAACAATCAGGGAAGGCCATACCACCCTGTGTAAATGGTCTCAATGTGCTCAGCTTCTATCTGAGTGGTCTAGGACTCCACTGAAAAGATGAGAATATTTGGTTTAGTTTTGTAAAGAAAGACTTAGGTAACCACTGTGGAGAATGTCTAAATATATAGGTGAGTTTGGGGATAACTTTCATTTTTATTAAATTAATGCGTCCCAACAGGGACAATGGTAAGCTCTCCCATGTCTTCAGCTTGGCCCCCACCTCCAATATAACCGGAGATAAATTTAGGGAAAGGAAGTATGATGCCTGGGCAGAAACCTGAACTCCTAGGTATTTAAAGGTCTCAACCCACTATAACGTAAAATCCGGGGGGAGCTGTTGATTTAGCTGCCTAGTCAATCGGAAATAAAAGAGACTTGGACCAGTTGAGCCTAAGGCCCGTAAATGTGGCAAAAAAGTTCAAAGTCTGTAGGGCCCCCTGCAACGATGGACCTGTCATTCAGAAAAAGCAGCATGTCATCAGCATATAGGACTATCCTCTCCTCCAGCAAGCCAATACGTAGACCTCTGATCAATGGGGAGGTGCGAAGAGCCTCAGCCACTGGTTCAATAGCTAAGGCAAATAATGCTGGAGAGAGAGGGTATCCCTGTCTAGTTCCCCTGTAGTGTCAGAAAGGGGGAGACAGACCACTGCCTAAGCGCACAGATGAAGTAAGGCAGCTATAAATCACCTGCAGCCATTTAATAAAGACCATAGGGAACCCCATTCTGCGTAATGTTTCCCAAAGAAAGGGCCATTTAACGGTGTCAAAGGCCTTCTCTATATCTAGAGAAGCCACCGTACGCAAACCAGTGTTGAGATGTTGAGCATGTATGTTGGTGAATAATCTACGGAGATTGACGTCTGTGGCTCTGTGGGGCATGAAGCCTGTTTGATCTGAATCTATCCCTGAAGATAACATTGGATATAACCGAAGGGCAAGTAGCATCGTAAGGATTTTAAAATCTTTATTCAACAGGGCAATGGGTCTGTATGATGCACAGGACTTGGGATCTTTAGGGGATTTATATACAAGGTTCAGGTAAGCATGGTACATAAATGCGGGCAACCTCCCCTCCCCCAGGCACTGAGTGTATAGAGGTCAGCAGTGGTGCCAATAATTTGTCATGTCCCCTGTAAAAGTCAATTAAGAGTCCATCCTGGACCCGGAGGGGAAGGACTGAATTGCACTAAGGACCTCTAAAGCCATAAAGGACTGCACCAATGCCTCTCGTTCCCCATCCGAGAGCCAACCTAGCGCCAAGCGATCTAGAAGACCATTCAAGGCACCAGGCAGAAAATCCGAGGGTAGAGCGGAGTCATACCGTGTCTCATAAAACTGCTGAAAGGTATCTAGAATATCTGAGGGGGAAGTCACCATCCCGCCATCAGGGGTAGTGAGTTTAGATACAAGCGTGAGTGGGCGGTCGTGCTGGGCCATCATGGCCAGCAACCGGCCGTTCCCACCTCTCTGTTGAAGGCACGCTGTTTGTTTTTGTAAATATCAAGTATAGTGACCTCCGTCAGGTGAAGCTGCAGTTGTCTCTGGGCAGCCATGAAAAGGTTGAAACTGCCAGAGGTAGTGTCAGAATTATAGTCTGTGGAACGATCTGTTAGGAATTGTTGCAAAGAGAGGGTAGTGGCCACCTGTACCTTTTTTTTAGCAGCAATGGAAGAAATATATTGCCCTCTAGTGTAGGCCTTAAAGGCATCCCAAGTAGTTTCTGGAGAGGATGACCCCGAATTATGCTCCCAAAATTCAGCCAACAATGGGGGGATCTTATCTGCAAGGTCTGGATGGGAGACCCAGTGGGGGCCCAGCCGCCACAGTGCTGCCTTGTGGGAGGCAGGAGAACGGAGAACTACCGCTAGAGGACAGTGGTCCGTGAGGCCACTAGGTATATAGGATGCCTCAACTACATCCGCAAGAAGTGTAGAATGGGAAAATGCTAAATCAATGTGGGAGGCGGTTTTGTATGAGGCTGAAAAGCAGGAGTAGGATCCTGTGTCAGGATGTTTCCACCTCCAACTTTTGGTGATACCCGTTGCCTGAGCCCAGGCAGAAAGGACTGTAGAGAATTTTCTGGAAGGGGTGGGTCTATCTAGCTCAGAGGACAGTGTGGCATTGAAATCTCCCATAATCAGTATTCTTGCAGGGCAGAAGGGGATAATCCTCTCCAGAACAGTATATAACAATACAGGGGAGAAAGGTGGAGGAACATATATGCTAATCATTACATATCTTACATATCATATAACCATAAAGTAAAGACCAATAATACAAATTTACCCTGGGGGTCAGTACGTATCTCTTTAATCAAACATGGAAAGATTTTGTGTATGAGAATTGAAACCCCCCTGGCAAACGTGGAGTAGGTGGCATGAAATGCCTTTTGTATCCACGTTTTTTTAGAGTCATGATTTTACTGCCCATGAGGTGAGTCTCCTGCAAGAGGACTAGTTGAGGCGAGTGGGATCTTAGGTATCGAAACAAAAGGGCTCTTTTAAACTTGAATTTAGGCCCCTGACGTTCCATGAAAGAACAGTAAAGAAGGCATTATCAGCCATGGTAATGATAGATCTGAGGTAATTCAGGATGAAGGGATAAGAATATCGGAGGACAACTCATGAGCAGCACAGCGAAGTAGCACACTATAAAATTTTAGCATGCAAACTGATAGAAAACAAAACCCCTAACTGTACCTGAGTGCATACCCTGCTCATATCTAACAACCCTCCAAAAACTAGGAAGGATGTAGATAGGAGCCTCATACCAAAAACAATTAGAACAAAAACTGGTAAAGCAATTAGACTAAGCCCAGTGTGGCACCAGGCAAGGCGCGTGTGACCAAATAACCGGTCGAAACTGACAGTGCCAAATGGTGTAAAAAAAAAAAAGGGGGGGGGGGTTCAGGGACTAGGGTAGTCTTGTGAGAACCCAAAAGACCCTGAAAGTCTTGTGTCTAGTGCAGCAAACTTGTGAGGTGTAAGGCAGTCAGAGCTCCACTAGCTGAATACATGGCAGCAAAAGGTGAAAACGTAAAGGAGGAAACTGGAGCAGGCATGATGGCACACCATGAGGAATGGAGGAACCCCAGCAATAAGAAAACAGAAAAATGTTCAAAAATAAGTGTTCAAAAATAAGGGGGGGTGCAGTAGGGGTCTTCACATAAAGAACCAGGGAATAAACAAGATATCTACTGGTTCAGGCATCTCAAATGAAAGTTGGCATACCCGGTTCAACGGGCATCAAACCAATTTGCAGCTGCTTCAGGGTTGTGAAAGAAACAGACCCGATCTCCATGCACGACCCGTATTCTGCTAGGATACAGTAGACTGAAGCGGATATTCTTGTCACGGAGCCTCTTACGAGCATCAGCGAAGGATCTGCAACACTGCTGTATTTCTTGTGAGTAGTCGGGAAAGAAGAGGAGATTGGTGTTTTCAAACTTCAGTTCATGGGTTGCTCTTGCAGCAGCCAGTATGCGATCACGGTCCCTGTAATTCAAGAGACGCAGCAGTAAAGGTCTCGGTGAGTTGCCTGGAGCAGGAGGTGTCGGTGGGACCCTGTGTGCCTGTTCGACCACATACGTGGATGGCATATTTCCAGGATTAAACAGGGAAATCATCACTTGCTCAGTGAACTCCGCAGGCTTGTTCCCCTCTGCCCTTTCTGGCAAGCCCAGGATAGGTATTTCCTCTGCAGGCGATTCTCAGTATCAATCTCCGCTTCTTGCAAAGCCTTAACTTGAATCTTAAGAGCCCGCAGCGCCCTGGAATCAGAATGTACCACATCCTCAACTGCTGAGATACGGTTCTCCGTCTCAACAACCCGGGAACGAAAATTATCCATGTCATTTCTGATAAGGCTAATTTCAGTAGCCATGCCATCAATCTTAACTGTGAGTCTCTCCGAGCTGGGGGTGATGGCTGCTAGGAGCTCTGCTCCAAATGAAGAGTCAGCTTCCTCCTGGCCCGGAGAGGTCTGCGTGCTGACAGACATGATGAAGGGTGAAGGCCGCGTGTGCAAGATGGCAGCTGTGGAGGAGAGAGGGGGAACAGAGGGGTTTGAGCGGGTGTTGTGCTGCTTACTTTGTGCCATCCGGAGTGGGCTTAAAAGGTAGCAGGATAGTCCAGGGAGAAAGCTGAGTATCGCAGGTGGGTGAGTACTCCAATAAAGCAGGATATTTCGTATGGAAATGTCAGGATCAGGAGCTCGAGTGCCTCACGTCTGTTCGCTTTCACATCCGGCCACACCCACCCTCATCATCCCTTTTAGTCCACATGTTCATTGCAGTATTTGAAATCAAACAATTAGAAATGTGAAAGGTAAGGTAAGGTAGGGTGGACAAAGGCCTGCATTTTTCTACGATATATAAAAGAATGCTTACACAGAATCATTTTAGATATGCATATTTCCTGGTTGTCCTTGCAGGAAGAACAGTGAAAGGAATGCCAGAAATGGAGAAGCGATGGAGGTTGCAGTAACTCCAGTTGAAACTAGGCCCTGATCCAAGAGTGTTCTTTAGGCATCCCTTCTATAATAATTACAGCAGGGGAATGAAGCTTTAGTTTTAGCTGACTGCAGCGGGCAGGTGTTACCTGGGTGTGTGGAACAGGACAGGTAGACTTTTCCTGAACGGCCACTGAACGGCTTGGGTTCAGTGGTAGGACTGAAGAACACATAGATACATCATACTGCCTCCCTGAACTGTCGTTTTCCTTGATGGGACCTCACCGTAGTCCTAGAGCAGTGGTTCTCAAATCCTGTCCTCAGGAACCACTAACAAGCCAGATTTTAAGTATTACCTTGGGGAGATGCAGACTAGAATACTGCAATCACTGAGCAGCTAATTATATCATCTGTAATGTATTTCAGTTATCTTGCAAACCTGGCCTGTTAGTGGGCCCTGAGGACAGGAGTTAAGAAACACTGCCCTAGAGGTTTTAGCAGGACAAACTTTTGCTCTTTAGTCTTTATTGTGGAAAATAACACTCAAAACAGAGGGGGCACACAGCATGGATGGCTCCTAGATAGAAAAGCTCCAGCAAACAGAGCCTTGGGACCGAAAAAGGCCAGTTTTTTGGCAGTAATTATGTCCAAACTGAACAAGAGGGGGACGCAGAATCTATCCCTCTGCTCTTCGGTCACTCCAGCCAGCAAGGAAATCCCTGCTATCTTCAAAAAATACAGATACAGAGGCAGCGGTGGGGGAGGCAAGATGGCGCTGACACACAGAACAACAGGTGAGGTGGAGGCAGATGACGATGAGATCTCTCTATCGAAATCCTGCTATCGAAACAGTTTGTAGGACAGATAGCTGGTTGTCCGAGCACACCTTCCTGAGGTACTACTAAGTGGATTCAGTTGCCTAAACAATCGGGAGAAAGAATATCCACTCAGCACTTAACTTCTCTGATTAAAAAGTTAAAGGGGTTGTAAACCCTTGTGTTTTTTCACCTTAAAGCATCCTATTCATTAACCCCCCCGGGAGCGTGCTTCTCCTAGGGGGTTATCTGATGCAAGAAAGAACCGCGAGAGCTGCCGAGGAACCCCAGAAGAGGACGATCGGTTCTACTCTGTGCAAAACGAGCTGCACAGTGGAGGTAAGTATGACATGTTTGTTATTTTAAATAAAGAAAACGAAGGCTTACAATCACTTTACTTTTCAGTATTATCCCACCTGTGTCAGCTAGTTATTTATCATGGGTATGCTGTCAAGGAGGCATGGAGGAAAACATAAAATTGAATCAAATATTTACCTTAATATTCTTTTCCTGGTGCCTTTTATGCTATTCACTGGTCCTGAGGGAGGGGTCAGAGGTGGAGGGCTATCACTGGTATTTTGTCATGGATAGGCACCAGGAAAGGAACAATTTTGAAAATTGAGTATTTTTGATACAATTTTTCGTTTTTAGTAAGATCGTTCATAGGAGTACATGGGCCTTTAGTAATATAGTGAGCATTCTTGCCAGTGAAAAATGTAGATGAATATGGCCTCATGTATACAGGCATATGAATTTATGCTCCAAACTTTGCAGAAAAAATGCCTCTAATGTTACGTGTGTACATGTGTTTATGCGCATTAGGCGTTGAGTATAAATGCATTCTACTGGCCAGAATATTTATTCTGGCCATTGGAATAAATTTACGCTAATACACGTGTATGTGAGAAAATTATGCTTGTAAACTCCTCTTCAAAAGCAGTTTTGGTGCGTTTTTATTTTTTTAATGTCTCTAAACCATGCTCTTAAAATACTTATCTAAAAGCCTGAAGGGCGTGGCCACACAGGCTAACTTAGAACTGTGTTTAGAGGCATACAAAAATATGCTGTATGTCTGTAAAAGCACCATTTCTCTGCCAGTGTGCAAGAGGCCTTATAACATACTAAAAAAAAAAAAAAAAAGACAAAAACACATGAAGAAAAATAATTTAATCACAAAATAGTATAATTTTACAGGCAAATGGTGACAATAACAATAACTGTTTAAATAAACTGAAATAAAAGGCTGAGGAGCTTAATCAAGATTTGTTTAAACCTCTGTGCAAAAAAAAAAAAAAAGAAAAGAAATCAAATTCAAAATGACAAAACAGCAGGACAATTATTTCTTTGGTGTGTCACAAAATGGTGCGTTGTCTAAAAGGACATCAGATCGCGGCTGCAGAACTAAAAATGCAAAGAAAAGTTACCAGAAATATAATTAATAATTAACAAAAAAAGGCAATTTAGGATAATTTACTATGTAGAATTTTTATAAAGAATGAGCAAAAAAATGTTAAATAGCCTTTGAAATCCCACAGCTAGACAAGCAGCTCAGATCAGTGACTAGCCCTTCTGTATGCTACATTAATTTTAGCTTATTGCCTGCAGAAACTAATATAAAAACGACAAATTTCAACTAATGAAGAGTGTATTTATCTTAAACAGAAACAATAATGGTTTTCGGTTTATTTTTCGTGGAAGTTTAAAAACCGATATCTTCCACCATATTGTTTAAATTCTCATTTTTAAAAACAAATATATTGTTATCCCCAATGGTCATAGGTTTACTTTTTCTAGCTCGAAAATGAACAGCTCAGAAATGGTTGTCTCCTATCCCATCAACATTTCTTCAATGGCATATTATGGTTCAAAAAACTCTTGAAAGAGAAAAATTAACATAGGGGTTATGTACAAAAATTCGAAAAAATATGGGCCCCATGCTTGCTTTTTTTCCCATTGCTGGTTTATTCCGTTACATAATTTTATGACAATATATTTGTGTTACTACTCATGCAGATGTGTTTCTGGAGCTCTTTTTTTCTGTTTATTTTTATGTAATGCTATGATATGTGGCTTGAATTTACGCACTGGCACATTTGGAGCTGAACTGACATACTTTGTTAATTATCTTAGATGCATTAGTGAGATATGTTTATGCAATGTGCTGTTTTTGGGGTTTATTTTTCTCCTTTTCTTTATTTTCTTTGTTATTTTGTATATTAAACGCTAAAAAAATGAAATAAAAATTGATTGATTAAAAAAAACAAAAAAAACCCCAAACATCTATTGTTGTTTTTAAAAACCTTTCAATAGTTAATCCATTAGTAAAAGAAGACCTAGCATCAGATATTTTATATGCTAACTGTATGGAAGAATGTTAATGTGCAAGTGTAACACTTACAGGTATTTATTACCTCTCACAGAGATCACAGTACTTTCCCTGAAAATGTCTTTGCTTACATTTATCTCACTAAGGCCCCTTTCACACTTATACGACTTGTCCCACGATTTTGTACTGCAAAATCGTATGACAAGTCATTCTCCATGATTTTCAATGACTACCATTCATATTGGCACGACTTTAAGTCGTGCCGACTTCAAAGTAGTCCCTGCACTACTTTGGTCCAACTTCCATACGATTTCTACTCCATAGACCTCAATGCTAAACCCTCAAGTAGCATGCAAATCGTACCTGAATAATATAGACACGATTTCAGCACTACTTTGGTCCAACTTCCATACGATTTGTACTCCATAGACCTCAATGTTAAACCCTTAAGTAGCATGCAAATCGTACCTGAATAATTCAGCACTACTTTGTAAGCACAAGCTGAGAATGGTTAATGCCAAAGTTGTGGCAAAGTCGTACAAAGTAGTACTGCTTCCAAATCGTGGCAAAATCGTGGTAAAATCGCGGCAAAATAGCAGCCCCGAAATCGCGGTAAAATCGCGCCACTTTGAAGTTGTATAAGTGTGAAAGGGGCCTAAGGATAGAGCCATCCCCAAGGGTCAGCATCTAACTCTTGGCCTTGTATGCTGGCTCCGAGATGACACAATCCTGTTAACCCTGACGCCTGTGCAATCCACAGCTGTGTTCACAAATGCCATACATATTAATGGTAACAATGTATTATGCATTTTGCCTGGAGTCCAGCTTTACCATGTCTTTAGACGTAAAAGGATTGCTTGCTTACCTGATCTGAGTTCATAGGCACAGTTGGCTAGGAGAGATTTAATTGAAACTGACTGCAAATGACTCCCACCCCCACAGCTTTTTAGATAAAAAACATTGGTGCTTCTCTTCCCAAGGTCAAAATATTCAAATGCAAATACGTACTGTACTAAAATCTTTCAGTGACCAGACTGTTTATGCATTGCCAGCTACCATCTAGTGCCTCTAGGCACCCTTAACAACTGTGCCACATCTTCCTGATCATTGTGCCTCTTTCCACTTTCTGGCCCCTTGCCTCATCTTCATCCGCTGAATATTAATAGTAGTTTAAGCCCACAATCTCCTGTTTGTAATAGGGAAATATTGTGACTGGTTTTCTGTTCTTACCTATTCGATCTGAATCTGAGTGAACACCTTGAATAACAGTTGTTCGGAGTAGTAATTCAACATCTTGTCCTATTTTCATTAGCTGTAAAATAAAACAGAAGACAATATTCTAGTCAACATCTCTATACCAGAAAATATAGTTCTGCAATAGCAACCTACATTTATTCTTTTATCTGCAAAATGTACCACTAACATTTGCCTATATGTAGAGATGAGCCAAACACCCCCCTGTTCGGTTCGCAGCAGAACTCCTAAACAGGGGAAAAGTTCTGACCTGAATGGCAAACCCCATTAAAGTCTAGGGGAGCCGAACAGGAAAAATCAAAAGTGCCCATATGGAAGGCTTATATGCAAGTAATTGGCCATAAAAGGGGTATGAGGGTCTGTGTACTGCCCTGGGGGACATGTATCAATGCAAATTTTTTTTTTTCAAAAAAGCAGTGATTTTAATGGATGCTTAATTGACTTGCAGTTGCAATTGCCAGCACCTGGCTATTGAAAAAAAAAAACTGTGTGAGGTCCACCCCAGTCCATACTAGACCCAAAGGGGAACCCCACGCCAAAAAAAAAAAAAAAAGCGTGGTTCAATAAAAATGAGCGAGCGCCCCCCCCCTTTCTTGACCTGCCAGGCTGCATGCTCAGATAAGGGTCTGGTAGGGATTGGGGGGGCACACCGTTTTATTTTTTTATGCCAATTTTTGATTCAGCTGTGTCAGCGTGGAAGCCTATTGACAGCTGATGACTCATCGGTTGTTAAGGACACCGCAGCCGGCTTCCCGGTCCTTCTTCTTAACAACCAGCTTTTACTGCGCCCTGATTTGCCCAATCATGACGCAGAATGTACTGTGTAGCGCGCAGTGCATTGCAGGGTGTTCGGTGGGGCAAACACCCTGCAAATTTGAGTGTTCGCCGAACGGGGCAAACAGCCAATGCTTGAGCCGAACCGTTCGCCAAACACTACTCATATAGTGATTGAAAAAAGTATTTGATCCCCTGCTGATTTTGTACATTTGCCCACTGACAAAGAAATGATCAGTCTATAACTTTAATGGTAGGTGTATTTTAACAGTGAGAGACAAAGTAAAAACAAAAAAATCCAGAAAAACGCATTAAAAAAAAAAGTTATAAATTGATTTGCATTTTAATGAGTGAAATAAGTATTTGATCCCCTATCAATCAGCAAAATGTCTGGTTTCCAGGTAACTTCTATCCAGGTAACAAGCTGAGATTAGGAGCACTATCCTAAATAAAAGACACCTGTCCACAGAAGCAATCAATCAGATTGCAATCTCTCCACCATAGCCAAGACCCAAGAGCTGTCCAGGGATGTCAGGAACAAGATTGTAGACCTGCACAAGGCTGGAATGGGCCACAAGACCATCACCAAGCAGCTTGGTGAGAGGGTGACAACAGTTGGTGCGATTATTCGCAAATGGAAAAAACACAAAATAGCTATCAATCTCCCTCGGTCTGGGGCTCCATGCATGATTTCACCTTGTGGAGTTTCAATGATCATGTGAACGGTGAGGAATCAGCCCACGGGTGAATACATGGGAGAATCTTGTCGATGATCTTAAGGCAGCTGGGACCATAGTCACCAAGAAAACAATTGCTAACACACTATGTCGTGAAGGATTGAAATCCAGCAGCGCCTGCTCAGAAAAGCACATGTACAGGCCCGTCTGAAGTTTGCTAATGAAAATTTGAATGATTCAGAGGAGAACTGGGTGAAAGTGTTGTGGTCAGATGAGACCAAAATTGAGCTCTTTGGCATCAACTCAACTCGCCGTGTTTGGAGGAGGAGGAGGAGGAGGAGGAATTCTGCCTATGACCCCAAGAACACCATTCCCACTGTCAAACATGGAGGCGGTACCAGTTACCAAACGTCAGCCTCGAAACCTTAATCACTTGGAGAGGAAGCAAAAAGGAGTGGGACAAAATCCCTCCTGAGATGTGTGCAAACCTGATGGTTAACTACAAGAAACGTCTGACCTCTGTGATTGCCAACAAGGGTTTTGCCACCAAGTACGAAGTCATGTTTTGCGAAGGGGTCAAATACTTATTTCACTCATTAAAATGCAAATCAATTTATAACTTTTTTGAAATGCGTTTTTCTGGATTTTTTTTGTTATTATTCTGTCTCTCAATGTTAAAATAAACTTACCATTACAATTATAGACTGATCATTTATGTTGTCAGTGGGCAAACATACAAAATCAGCAGACGATCAAATACTTTTTTTTTTCCTCACTGTATTTACTTTATGCTTGTAAGGTCTCATTCAAACAAGTGTACTGTTTCGTACACCTGTGCAAAGGGCCGTCTTTACCTGCATGGGAGGCACAGGTGTTCAAAATAAAAAGTAAGGCTGACAGCTGCACAGCTCTCCAAGCACACCCCCGAGTTTACATTTATGCAGGGCCGATGCATGGATCAGAACACGGCCTGCTGTGTTCTGATCCATGCATTGACACCTCAAGCATTACACCACTTGTTATTGATTGGAACAGGCTGCCTGCACGCGGCTGCATGGAACACCTGTGCCTCCCATGCAGGTAAAGACGGCCATTTGCAAGGGTGCATAGAACAGTATGCCCATGTGAATGAAGCCTAAATATATAAATACACTGAATAAACAATGTTCCCATACCCAGGAGAAATAAAAAGGCCTAACATTGTTTATCCAAGTGGTTATCTGTACCTGTAAACTACTAATGGACCAAAGCAATCTTTGCATAATGGCTATGGGCCTATTCATTCGATAATGACTGCCACTGAAAATTCATACACAGAACAATTTTTTTTTGGAACAAACAATGGCTTCATTAAGCAGTACTGATGTACAATACAATACCAAATTAATTAATTTATATTTATTCTATAAACAAATTAAAAAATATATTTTCTCAAATCGCCTTTCAGGACAACCTTGGAGAGAGAGCAGCGCCGCCCATTTTCCAGGAAACACATGCAGCTTTTAAATCCCTCCTCTTCGACCATGGCTTTGGTTATTGTGTTTCCTCCGCCATGGTGGAAGCGCATGCTGGAACCAGACTTACCCTAAAGTGTGTCTGCCTGGAATGCAGTGACCCAGCACACCCCGCCCAGTATGAGCGGGGGTGTTTCTGAGTCCCCAGCCTCTTCAGTTTAGGGGAAGCAATGGCCTGCAGGAAGTGTCAGCATCTGAGTGCCCGGGGTCCGCAGGTATGGCTCAGGTGGCTGGGCCGGTCAGTGGCGTGCCCCGCATGGCGGTTCCGGGTCCTGGCTGGCGGGTGATGTCACATCCGGTAGCGTGGCTTCCTGTGGGGGCGTGGCAGCTAGTGGTTCCCGTTGCCTGGAACGCAGAGGCCAAGGGGGCGGATCTATCGACCGGCGCTTCCGGCCCTCGTTGATGACGCCGGGACCGGGTAATTTAAAACCAGATGGGGTTTTTCTCAGTCCCCGCTGCGCTTTCTGCTAAGGATGGGCGAGAGACCGACAGCTATGGCGGAAGGGACCAAATAGAGGGTGTGTGAGCCCAAACCTTATTTTCTCCCCCTAAGTGTGCTTACTACATTAGGGGGTCCCTACTCTATTGACCTCCCGCCTTCTACCTTAAATAAAAATACAAGGGAAAGGGAAGGGCCAGAGAGAGTTGAAAGTTTATCCCCCAGATTACATGATGGTTGACCCAGTGGTTACCCGTAACGTATTTGGTCCCTTGTCTGGGATCAAGAAAAATTAAATTTAGTATTGGCACTCTCCCAGTGCTTTAATATCTTTCCTCCATGCAGGAGAATGTGCACACTACCCCCAGCTTGAAGGATGGATGAATTTATGGGGTATCATTTATTGTCATACAGTCTAGAGGTTATGGGCCCCCAATGTATCTCTTTAGCATATGAATTTATGGTCATATGTTACCCCATTATGTATATGATTATGAGCTGTGTGTGATGCCCTCACCGTGATAGATGCCTTTTAGTTTTCATATATGGATTTTTAGTTTCATATATGCACTCACGCTTTTTTATTATGCTGATATTAATTGCTCATTCCAGTCTATGCAGGAAATATGGATGTATGGAACCCAATAGGGGGCTAAGACCGAGGTTTAGGGGCATACTTTTACCCTGTAACCTCGACACCTTATTTGCACGTACATCCCGCACACATAGGGGGCAATATGATGTCTAACACAAATGTTTAGAGTGGCAATACATTGCGTTACCACTAGGATCATCCACTGTATAGTCCACCTCTCTCTGCACTACCTCTCTTGCCCCCTCCTGTTCCTGCATATAAATATCTTGGAATGAGAAATGGTATCGCCTAAAACTAGTTAGATAGGCTAATAGAGCACCAAAAATTTTTTTGTATAGATATTATTTATGCGGTTATGGATCGCATTATGTTATGTCTGCCCTATTAACGACAAGCGGGGATATATGTTTAGGTTTCCTTATATAGTAATTGGAGTAACCTCCTTTGTTCACAATGCTTTGA
Organism: Lithobates clamitans; assembly: GCA_037952925.1. Classification (NCBI taxonomy): domain Eukaryota; kingdom Metazoa; phylum Chordata; class Amphibia; order Anura; family Ranidae; genus Lithobates; species Lithobates clamitans. The sequence continues at coordinate 1,450,491 of JBBGZY010001461.1, forward strand.
CCCGGGAGGCGATATGAGACTGTGATCACGCCCAGGGGAGGAGTATGGGAGGAATATAGCATAACCGCTTGTCCTTAAATAGCACAGTACGAGGTACGTCAGCAACGCCTTTGATAACGTCGATGACGAAACGCGTAAGCCGGAGCTACGCACTGACGTCACACGCGGAAGTAGGAGAGTGTGGAACGCAGCTGAGGCGCACGCCGCTCAGCTGATGGTTCCAGAAGTACGAGCTCTCTCCATACTAAATTAGGCTACACGCAGTGTGACCATTTGGTTTCTTTAGAAGAAGCCTGGATTTTATTTCATTTTAGTTATTTTATTTATCCATTTTATGTGCTGTTTATGATAGCTGAATAAACTATTTAAAACGTATCGCACTATGGAGCCCTGTTTCTTCCATATGAGGATATACTGACGGATACTTCACAGCTGGAGCGGGAGCACCTGGGGACCCAAAACATCATATCGCTGCCTGGTACTACATGCCTACTACCCCTGCAGGGGTGCAGGGAGCTGGTGAGTGGGGACCTTTGAGGGGGTGCACCGCAAGTCACTGGATCTGAACAGCTGTCTTCACGAAAGTCACTTACCACAGACGTTTTGTTTCTTGTCTTTTGTTTTTTACTTATGCTGGACTCTGACACATCCAATTTTTTCAGCATTTTTTTTCACTATATTTTTTTAGGTGTGCATTTGCACTTCATGCCTAAGTTGGGACTACTTATGATACACATATATATTTCTTACCCGTTTTAGTTTTTTTATTTTTTTTTTCACCTTATGTAATTTTGGATATACTTGTGGATTAATATAGGATTTAGACATGCTGATTAATGTCATTTGGAAAGTGGATTACACACTGTTTTTTGAGGGGGGATTCCTATTGGACTGATTCCCTTCCATGTCACAAACTATGGTGTTTTAATTTACTGTCATTTATTATTTTCTATTATGTTGTCACTTACTAATCAATTGTGATGGTCAGCCACACGTTTTACACTTTTATGTATGCTATGAGACTGACACGCTAGTTCGGTCCACTATTTTATAGTTGCACACTCACATTCACTACTCAATGAATTTGAGTGATTGAGGTTTTGCACTTTAGAACATATATATTTTTTTACTTTTGGGTATTCATATATATTATTATTTAAGGTACCCTGTTAAAAGGTAGCGCCACTCACCCCTAATTAACATTCCTTTTACCATTTAACTCACCCCTTCGGGGGTAAGTGTAAGGGGAGGCTGCAAGCCTTCAGGTCTGTGAGCGCGGAAACCCGTCCCTCAGTTAATGTGTATGTGTATCTTTTTTGTTTTTACAGCACCTCTGTTGCATATGAGAGGGGTAGAGAAGGAAGCGCCACCTGAGTGTAGTATTAACAAATGATGTTTAATGACACCAGGTAAAAACACACTTACAGGATAAAAACATATAAAAGGCTCATCTGTATAGGTATGTGGTCCTCGGTGTTCCCTCTGATCCTGTGGTGGTGATGCTGCAGGGATGCTGGGCTGCAGGTGGTGGATTACCAGCCGGGAGCTCCTTCTGTGGCCATCAGGAAGAGACAAGGGGCCGGCGTGGAGCGCACGTTGAGCCACTGCTCCTTCAATAGAGGCCTAGAGGCAAGGTTGTCCTGAAAGGCGATTTGAGAAAGATTTCGTTTGACTTACCGGTGACGGTATTTCTGAGAGCCTTTCAGGACAAATGTTACGCCCCTCCCTTTCATCTTAGAAGTGGTTTTAAGTATCTGTCATGGTTGTTTGGTGGTTTTCTGTGCTTTGTTTTCCAGTATGTCGGAGACCACAATAACTGAAGCCATGGTGGAAGGAGGAAGAATTTAAATGCTGCATGTGTTTCCTGGAAAATGGGTGGAGCTGCGCTCTCTCCAAGGCTGTCCTGAAAGGCTCTTAGAAATACCGTCACCGGTAAGCCTAAGTATATTCAAGTTTGACCAGTTTTGGCCCTAAAACAGCTGATGTTACAGCAGATAGAAGTAGAAATATGATTCTGTAATTTGTCCCATATAGAACACACACTATATAGCATGGCAAAAATATTTACAAATTACATGAAAATGGCCTTTAAGAACCTGCTGCTTTGCACTACATGAACAAAGCACAGGTTCTCTTTAAGAATTTATTGACTCCATATGCATCCTAGTTTACCAACATTTTTCCCTACCTCCGATATCTTTTCAGGAGAAGTCTCATTTTTGTTTTTCAGAAACTCTGCGTTGATCCTTTGCCTTGCGGCTGAAGTAAAGACAAATTATACTACTTATATATATGCTAAAAACAGTCATATACCAATTATTGTACAACACTGTAGCTGAACCATTCATATATTCACTTACCTTCTAATGCTCTGGTGTCATTCTGGAAAACTTGTTGTCTTGTCCTATGCAATGCTTTGAAAAGCCTCAGAGCCTACAAGTGCACAGAAAAGTAAAAACACAACATATTGCAGTAGATATCTAACAAAACTGGCATTTCAGACAGAATCATCCAATGACTTAAAATATCTCCTGTGAATCAATAATGTTGGCAAAGAGAGTGAAAGCCCGGCACCGATCCAACTTGAGATAAAATTTATTAATGATCCATCAAGACAAAAAAAATCCATTAAACAGCACGATTGACGCATTACAGCTCTAACCTTTGGGCCTTAGTCATGTCATAATGGGGTTGATTTACTAAAACTGGAGAGTGCAAAATCTGGTGACTAAAGCCCAAACATTAGGGCTAAAATGCATCAATCTTGCTGTTTAATGGATTATTTTGTGTCTTGATGGATCATTATTAAAAGCTATGTGATTTTTTTTGTCAAGTTGGATCAATGCCGAACTTTCTTTCGTGATACTGAAACAGTATGTACAGCACTCTATAGGCATACTAGGGATGGGTATGACGGGACTGTATAGGAGTACAGGGGATGGGGATGACAGGACTGTATAGGGGATGGGGATGACGGGACTGTATAGGAGCACAGGGATGGGGATGACGGGACTGTATAGGTGTGCAGGAGATGGGGATGATGGGATTGTATGAGTACAGGGGATGGGGATGATGGGATTGTATAAGAGTACAGGGGATGGGGATGACAGGACTGTATAGGAGTGCATGGGGATGGGGATGATGGGACTGTATAGGAGTACTGGGGATGGGGATGACGGGACTGTATAGGAGTACAGGGGATGACGGGACTGTATAGGAGTACAGGGGATGGGGATGACAGGACTGTATAGGGGATGATGGGACTGTATACGAGTACTGGGGGTGGGGATGATGGGACTGTATAGGGGATGATGGGACTGTATAGGTGTACAGGGGATGGGGATGAGGGGACTGTATAGGAGTACTGGGGATGGGGGATGTAGAGATGACATCAGTGGCAGAGGGATGGTGGAAGGATGAGATCAATGACAGTGGGATGATTTGTATGTACAATAAAGGAGACTCTGGGGACATATCAGGGGTCACTTTAGATGTGGGGGAGTTGTCAGCCTCCCTCTCCTATGTACTGTACACAGGTATGCTCTCTACACATAGCACTGTGTACATTTCAGAGAATATACACGTTGTACAGGTCACTATGCTCCTTACCATGTCTCACATTCTGATATAACACAGTGCTATGTGTAGAGAGCTCACCAGTGTTCATTTCATGTACATGAGAAGTTTTCAGTGCCTCCCCCCCTCCCCCCATTGGCTGCATGAGATGCTGACATGAACTTTGAATGAGTGAGGGGGGGGGGATTCAGGGGACACAGAAAGGAACATGAAAGTCCAGGGGAGAGGTGTTGGAGTCTCGCAGAGGAGAGCTTGCAGATAACAGCCAGACAAAGGTGAGGACATTACTGCTTGTATCACACAGTCTCTTTGCTTCTGTGTTTTAGCTGGGAACATGCTGCCATGGAAACAGAGGCACGTGAAGAACGTGCTCGTTATAGATAGCAGCCTGGGTGTCCACCTCTCCACCAAACACACACACACACACACACGTCCTCCAGAGGGAGGGAGTGAAGGAGTGTCTGGATTGTGGAGCTGTGTCCACCCCCTGGAAACTTTTGAACTGAAAAAGGACCGTTATGACGCGTACACACGATCAGATTTTTCGTTGGAAAAATCTTGGATGGTTTTTCCGACAGAATTCCGCTCAGGCCTGGCTTGCATACACACGGTCACACAAAAGTTCGCTGAACTTTTGACCGTCAAGAACGCGGTGATGTACAACACTACGACGAGCCGAGAAAATGAAGTTCAATCCTTACGAGCATGCGTCGAATTGGTTCCGAGCATGCGTAGGAGTTTTGCGCGTCGGAATTGCTATAGAGGATCGTAATTTCCGATCGAAACTTTTTCTGACCGAAAAATAGAGAACCTGCTCTCAATCTCTTGCTGGCTGGAATTCCGTCAGCAAAAGTCCGATGGAGCATACACAAGGTCGCATTTTCCGACCAAAAGCTCTCATCGGACTTTTGCTGGCGGAATTTCCGATCGTGTGTACGCGGCATGGGAGGCCGATTCTTGACACTTCAAAAGACTATTCTGCAAAAACTAAAGGGCTGAGGAAAGAAAGGAATGCATGTATCAAGGTAGCATGTACTAACTATTTTTGCATTCCCATACTTCTTCTTTAACCACTTCTGGACCAAGTCTATTTGACACTTGTTGCTTACAAGAGAACATCAGTATTTTTTGCTAGAAAATTATCTAGACCCCCCAAACATTATCTTACAAAAATTACTAAAACGCTGATACCGGTAAAACTCAAAAACTATGTGAATATATAAATATAAATGAGAAGCAGCTGCAACTATTCAAAATGTGTTCTGGTATCACATATATAATAAATAAAATACAAATAATAGTGCGGTAAACTCCATGCTCCACGACAGTCTCTCCAGATCAGAAACAGGCTTCAGCTAATGGCTCCACAGTTACCAGGTCTTCTCCACATACAGTTTGATTTGTCCAGGTTCAATTTCTCAAAGTAAATAAAATATCATCATCGTGCAAGATTGATTAACCACATGCCGACCAGCGCATGACGATATATGTTGGCACAATGGCACGGCTGGGCAAATGGGCGTACAGGTATGTCCCCTTTTAAGACGCGGTATTTAAGACGCGGCGTGCTCTGTGACCGTGGGTCCCGCGAACTCGATGTCCGCCGGCTGCCGGCGATCGTGTCACAGAGCGGAAGAATGGGGAGATGCCTAAGTAAACAAGGCATTTCCTTTTTCTGCCTAGTGACATGACAGAGATCCACTGTTCCCTGTGATCGAGAGCAGTGATCTCGGTCATGTGAGTGGTAGCCTAGCCCCCCCAGTTAGAATCACTCCCTAGGACACGCTTAACCCCTTGATCACCCCCTAGTGTTTAATCCCTTCCCTGCCAGTGTCATTTACACGGTAATCAGTGCATTTTTATAGCACTGATCGCTGTATAAATGACAATGGTCCCAAAATAGTGTCAAAGGTTTACGATGTGTCCGCCATAATGTCGCAGTCACGATACAAATTGCAGATCACCGCCATTACTAATAATAAAAATGCCATAAATCGATCCCCTATTTTGAAGACGCTATAACTTTTGTGCAAACCAATCAATATACGCTTATTGCGATTTTTTTTTTTTTTTTTACCAAAAATATGTAGAAAAATACATATCGGCCTAAACTGAGAAAGAAATTTTTTTTTTTTTTTATATATTTTTTTCGGGATATTTATTATAGTAAAAAGTAAAAAAATGTGTTTTTTTTTTTCAAAATTGTCGCTCTTTTTTTGTTTATAGCGCAAAAAATAAAAACTGCAGAGGTGATCAAATACCACCAAAAGAAAGCTCTATTTGTGGGGAAAAAAGGACGTCAATTTTGTTTGAGTGCAACGTCGCACGACCGTGCAAATGTCAGTTAAAGCGATGCAGTGCCGAATAACAAAAAGTGCTCTGGTCAGGAAGGGGATAAATCCGTCACGTTGCATCACAGGTCACGTGACAACACTTCTGCTGTCTCATAATCCTGGATGTGTAGTGAGGAGAGCTGTCCTAGTGCAAACTGATCGTTTTGAAGCGTTTTTACTATTATGTAAATGTGAGTGCATAGGATCTTACTAATTAAAAGCGAGTTATTTAATCCATCTTGCGCGATATTATTTGATTTACTTTTAAAATGAACCTGGACAAATCAAACTGTATGTGGAGAAGTCCTGGTAATCGTGGAGCCATTAGCTGAAGCCCGTTTCCGATCTGGCTGATCTTTTTCTTTGGATTAATACTAAGAGCCCTTTCACACCAAGCCGCCCATAGCGTCGGGGGTAAAACGCCGCTATTTTTAGCGGCGTTTTACCGTAAGATTAGTGGCACATTTCGGCTGCTAGTGGGGTGCTTTTACCCCCCGCTAGCGGCCGAGAAAGGGTTAAAACCGCCCACAATAGCGGCGTTTTGCCTCTTTGCCTTTGGGGAGCAGCGGTGGAGGAGTGGTAAACACACTGCTCCTTCACCACTCCAAAGAAGCTGCTAGCAGGACTTTTCCTGACGTCCTGCCAGCGCAGCGCTCCGGTGTGAAATCCCTCGGGCTTTCACACTGGAGACAATGCTGCAGCTGTTTGAGGGCGGATTGCAGGCGCTATTTTTAACGCTATAGCGCCTGCAAAACGCCCTCGGTGTGAAAGGGGTCTTAATATAAAGAAACAGTGGTTATTAAATACCACCAAAAGAAAGCTTTATCTATCTCAAAACAATTATATAAAACTCATTTGGTTACAGTGTAGCATGACTGAGTAATTGTCAGTCAAATCTATCATAGCGCTGAAAAATGGCCAGGTAATCAAGAGCTTTACCCAAATAGAAGGATAACTTGCCACAGCTTTGTGGCAGTTGTTGAATTCTAAGTCTGTGAACTTCCTGCACATTTTCATTGGCAAGTTGTACACTTGCAGAGCACTTGAAGCACAAGTTCTAGTTGACACTTTTCCAATTTGTAGCAAATTTGCATGGCAAGTCTCTAGCAAGAGCAAAGTTGAAGTGGTGAGTCTACAACAAGAGCTCTGCAAGTTTACAGCATGAAAATTCAGCCACAGTGACCCCTGTGGTGGGATGACTATTACACAACATAAATGTAACCAGAACTTGCAGCAGACTTGTAGAATATTGGCAAAGAAAGTTGATCTGGAGTCATGCAATGCAGACTTGCTGCAATTGTGCAACAAAGTTATACAGCCTGGCAAGTCTAGCAATAGCTTAGCAAGTCATTTTCAAACTTGCAGCTCAATTGCTTGCTATCTGGGTAATGCCTCCAATGGGTATACCAGTCCTGTTGACAACTAAGGATGAGCTCTGGCGTGTTCGCACAGCCCACGTGCAGAGCCCGCCAGGAAGTCGGCACTGCGCTAATCACAGGCAGTGAGACATTTCCTGATCTCTGCAGCCGCGCATCGGGACAATGTCTCACTGCCTGTGATTAGCGCAGCGCCGACTTCCTGGCGGGCTCTGCACGTGATCTGTGCAAACACGCCAGAGCTCATCCTTATTGACAACCATCTAAAATGGGAACGCCATTTCACTTCCTGTTGTGTCTCTGGGGCAGGAAGTGAAATGAAAGCTCCACACTGGGATGCACAAGGCAAAGCCTAAACCGAGAGGTGTTTTCTCTCTGCATGACCAATCTAAAACTAAAATACAGATTCAAGCTGTATATATACTTTAAATTACCACGATTCCTCCTCCACAATTGACCTGTCCAGTACAGACAACACACTCACCTTCATAATGTCTTCCAATGCTTGTTTATTCCCAGCAAGGGTCACGTATCATCAGCATGGGGCGTGTCCGGCCAATCACAAAATCGGCTCGCAGCCACACCTCTGCTATTCGCGGACACGCCCACTCAGTAGAAGCCTTTTAGGCCATGATTGGATTGGGCAGACGTCTACCATTGAATTTGTCCAGCGTGGGCACCGTCAAGGACTTCTGGAGACAATATGCAGAAAGCGCGTTGTTTAATGATTACAAAATGACAGATATTTCTACTATTTTTGAAGCTAGTCTTGGAACAAGTTTTGTATCTAAGAGAAATTGGAAAATCTGCCCATATCCAAAATGGCCGCGGGCGAGAGCTTTGTCCTGACATCACTAGAAAGCGACCCTCCGTGGATGGTTTGAAGTTTGGTTAGCCTGTGTATGTGCCCCGCCCCCTACGGTGTGCTTGTCAGTTGTCAGCCGGTGTGCTGCAGCTATGGCGGAAGAGATCAGCAAAGCTCAGTGCGCCCAGCCCGGGGGAGACACTATCTTCGGGAAGATTATCCGCAAAGAGATTCCAGCCAAAGTCTTCTATGAGGATGAGCAAGTAGGTGAATGGAGAACGGGACACGTGGCTCTAGGTGACAGTCATCTGATTGATGGCACTGGGGGGGAGGGATTCTGACAGCTTCTCAGGTTGAAGGAGCCTCCTGATGAATGCTACTGGCAGTCATAGACCCGTACGGTGTGCTCTCCTCTGCAGGACAGGAGCTCAGCGATGGCCTACGTGTTTAAATCCGATCATCATTCTACATGGGGGCTGTACAATCCGATCATCATCATCATCAACCTCCTACTTGGGGGCTGTACAATCCGATCATCAGCCTCCTACATGGGGGGGCTGTACAATCCGAGCATCATCATCATCATCATCATCATCATCATCATCATCATCATCATCATCATCCTCCTCCTCCTACATAAGGGGGGGGGGGGGGTTTACAATCCGATCATCATCATCCTACTCCTACATGGGGGGGCTGTACAATCCGATCATCATCATCCTCCTACATGGGGGGGGGGGGGGGCTGTACAATCCGATCATCCTCCTCCTACATAAGGGGGGGGGGGGTTTACAATCCGATCATCATCATCCTACTCCTACATGGGGGGGCTGTACAATCCGATCATCATCATCCTCCTACATGGGGGGGGGGGGGGGCTGTACAATCCAATCATCATCCTCCTACATGGGGGGGGGGGGGGGCGTACAATCCGATGATCATCATTCTTCTACGTGGGGGGCGGGGCTGTACAATCGGATGATCATCATCATCATCCTCCTCCTACATAGGGGGGGGGGGACTGTACAATCCGATGATCATCATCCTCCTACATGGGGGGGGGGGGGACTGTACAATCCGATCATCATCATCCACCTACATGGGGGGGCCTGTACAATCCAATGATCATCATCATCCTCCTACATGGGGGGGCCTGTACAATCCGATCATCTTCATCCTACATGGGGGGGCCTGTACAATCCGATCATCATCATCATCCTACATGGGGGGGGGACTGTACAATCCGATCATCATCCTACATGGGGGGGACTGTACAATCCGATCATCATCCTACATGGGGGGGGGGACTGTACAATCCGATCATCATCCTACATGGGGGGGGGGGACTGTACAATCCGATCATCATCCTCCTACATGGGGGGGGCTGTATAATGCGATCATCATCATCCTCCTACATTGGGGGGGGGGCTGTATAATCCGATGATCATCATCCTCCTACATGGGGGGGGACTGTACAATCCAATGATGATGATCATCATCCTCCTCCTACATGGGGGGGGGGGACTGTAAAATCTCATCATCCTCCTCCTACATGGGGGGGGACTGTACAATCCAATCATCATCATCCTCCTCCTCCTCCTACATGGGGGGGACTGTACAATTCAATCATCATCCTCCTCCTACATGGGGGGGACTGTACAATCCGATCATCCTCCTCCTCTTTTATGGGGGGGACTGTACAATCCAATCATCATCATCCTCCTCCTACATGGGGGGGACTGTACAATCCAATCATCATCCTCCTCCTACATGGGGGGGCCTGTACAATCCAATCATCATCCTCCTCCTACATGGGGGGGACTGTACAATCCAATCATCATAATCCTCCTCCTCCTACATGGGGGGGACTGTACAATCCGATCATCCTCCTCCTACATGGGGGGGACGGTACAATCCGATCATCATCCTCCTCCTACATGGCGGGGACTGTACAATCCGATCATCATCCAATCACTAATCCAGTCCTAGATAGAGTAGTGTAGTAGCTGGCTTGTATTGCTGAGGCTTGTGTTATTTTGAATGATGGTGCTGATCTCCAGCGATTTATAGTTATATTTAATTTCTGAAAACAATCTGATCAGCAGGGACCCAGTCAGCATTGATAATCTTACAAAAATAAACAAAACTTTAAAACTTGAGGTTCTTACCTTTCCAAAACCTAAAAAAAAAATATTTGTCTGGCATTGGGCATTAATTGGCGCATTGCAACTGTAGGGACAAAAGTGGTGTGTGTGTGTGTGTGTGTTAAGTGTAATGTTCACAGAAAATTTGTACTGAGGCTGTCATTGCTGAAATTGAGTATTCAGTATTCCTCATGTTTACATGGATAAATTACAACAGAAGGAGAAGACTTGGACTTGTTGCAGTGCATAGAGTGAGGTGGCTGGAGGAGGAGCCCTGCTTTAAAGTCCTCAATGCTTTCTACTCTGGAACATTTACTAAAGATCCATGAGAGACTGCAGAGCCCCGTCATTCACAGAGATCTGTAAACAGAAATACTACAAGTTCCAACCTCTACTGCAGCAAAGGGACTTGTAGATGTCAATGGAGCACAAGTATGTGATGTTATCGCACTTGTAGTCCATTGATGATGTCCCCCAGCCCTGTAACCCAAGGTCCATACCTCAGGTTAATAGTCTGCAGAAGCCTTTGCATTGCATCATGTTTGCTATACCTTGCAGGCTCAGTGCAAAAAAAAATAATACATGCACGTTTTAATCAATGGAGGTGCATTTACAATTTTTTTTTTTTTTTTTGCAAAAGGCGGAATTAGTGTTTAAAGCCAAACTATGCTGGGAGTGGCTGCGGGAGTTCCTGTCATAGTGCGCAACAGGATATGTGAGAAGTGTAGGCTGAGTCACGACCACAAAAAGCCATACCTTGCCCAAAAGAGACAGAGACTGATTAGGTTGGAAAAGGGTAAGATCACAGCTTTTTTGGAAATTTCAAACTTAACCAATTCCTGACCGCGCTATAGCCAAATGACAGCTACGGCATAGTTGCACATTGCTGGGAGGGTGTAATATGACGTTCTCCCGTGATCGGGCATTCTCTTCGATCGCTGCGTCCTCAGGACAGATTGGGGTAAAGAGCCATTCATAGCGGCTTTTTACCACGTGATCAGCTGTGTCCAGTTACAGCTGATCACAATGTAAACACAAGCCGGTTATCAACATTCCTTTCCTCATGCTGACAGCATGAGGAGAGGAGAGTTGGTAATCGGCTTGTGTGAAAGGGACATATACACTGATAATCAGGACACTGATTATCAGTGCCCATCAGAGAAAAATGACCGGTTTACAAAATGTTATAGCAAACTATGAAAACGTTTATTTTTTTTCAAACTTTTCGGGTTTTTTTTGTTTTGTTTATTTAGCAAAAAATAACCCCAGTAGTGACTAAATACCACTAAAAGAAAGCTCTATTTGTGTTAAATAATACAAATTTCATATGCACAGGGCTGCATGACCACACAATTGTCAAAGTCTGACCATGTTGAAAGCTGAAAATTAGCCTGGGCAGGAAGGGGGTAAAAGTGCCCAGTAGGCCAGTGGTTAACTAACCAGTGCTAGTCACTTATACTGTGAGCACACTTAAACCATAACCTGGCATTGAGGCCTGTCCTTATCAGTGCCACACGGGCATTAAATTGACCCAAAATTCAACTTGAGGACACAATCCATTAAAGCAATGTTAATTGCCGGCAAGGTCCAACCGCCAAAAAAGCTGTGACAAATTATCATAGAGCAGGAGGGTGGACAAGCAACTCTTCTGAAAGCTGAATTTCCTTAATTTAGTAGGACGCCTCACCATAGCCTTTTTCAGGAGTTCAAGCTCTTCCCCTTCACCTCATGTCCTTGGAGCCAACTAACCTCCCTGTGTTAGGTCAACACCCACTGTATAGCTTTCCACCATATGCTTCCATCAGTCAAGCTTCCTCCTCCCTAAAGGATTTCAAGGGGCCTTCATTATGGTGAACTTCCCTCGTGTGTTGGGGATGACAAGGCTGCGCTTTCCACCACCATTTTTCCCAGTTCTTCCAGACTGGCAGCTTCTTGTTTTAGCCATTGGAAGAGTTGGTGATAGTGTAGTTCCTGCACGGGGACGATGGCTATATATATTTTTCCAGGTTCACGTTTGGCATTGAGGGTGTATGCTGCACTGTGCAGGCAGTTTGAAAAACAACTTAAAATTGCAAAATTGACGCAAGGAAGGAGGAGGTTTTTTGGCAGAAGAGAGATTCAGTATCTTCGACTTAAAAACTTTACCCCTCAAACTTTTTTCCACTTTTGATGGCGGTCGTGGTTGCAGTATACCCAGATGCCTCTCGTGTTTGAGCACTTTTATGATTGGTTGCTTTGAACTCTCATTTTTTTTCTTTGCTCTTAATAATCTTTCATCGTGGCATACACTTTCATGGCATAACATTCTGTTATGTGAGAATCCTCGGAGAAGGTCTGCTCTGCTGAGTTGAAGTCGGAGGCTCCTCTGGGAGACTATATTTAGTTCATGAGAAGCCAGATGGTTGATTCTGAAATAAATAAAAAGAGGGATGTGTTGCCCATTGCAACCTTTTAAATTCTAGCGATCGTTTTCTGACCTGCACAGGAAGGATAGCATCTGGCATCTAGATACTGCTGGCAACGAAGACGCCAAACAGCATGAGAAGTCTGCATGTTCATGAGATGAAGTGTTTGTGGATGAAGGTTACACTTGTATCATGAAATCCATCACAGGACATACAGAGGTTTTGCTGGAAAGATGATTATCTTTTGAAATTGTGAATACGTGTTTTAGTAACAATGGTTTCACATTTCTGCCAAAAAAATAAAATAGGTGACTTTATGTCAAATTATACTTTTAACGAATAAATGTGTTTTGAGGCAAACGGAGCCTTTAAAGAATGGCTGAGCTCTAATGCTGCGTACACACAGTCGGACTTTTCGTCTACAAAAGTCCGACAGCCCGTCCGACAGACTTTCGATGGACTTTTGGCGGACTTGCGGCAGACTTTCTAACGAACGGACTTGCCTACATACGATCACACAAAAGTTTGATGGATTTGTATGTGATGACGTACACCGGACTAAAATAAGGAAGTTGATAGCCAGTAGCCAATAGCTGCCCTAGCGTGGGTTTTTGTCCGTCGGACTAGCACACAGACGAGCGGATTTCTGGGTCCGGCGGAGTTACGACGTAAAGATTTGAAGCATGTTTCAAATCTAAAGTCCGTCAGATTTGCGGCTGGAAAAGTCCACTGAGAGTCCGGGGAAGCCCACACACGATCGGATTGTCAGCCGGCTTGTGTCCGTCGGACTTTTGTAGACGAAAAATCCGACCGTGTGTACGCGGCATAACGCTTTACATCCAGTTATTGTGAAGAAATGGTCTTGTGCGCTCCCAGCTTGCAGACAAAGCCGCTGCTACTGCTGTCCAAGACAGTAGAGATCATCGGCTAACAGACGCATGCAACACATTCACATCACACTTTTCTAATAAGTCGCCATGGCTTCGACAGATTTAAAATAATGCCCTGTAGGAATTAAGTAAACTTTAAGTAGTGCGAAATTGGTGGAATTCTGGATTCAAGCATGTGTCAGTACCGTATATGAATCTGTAGCAAGCACCTCTCCTGCAAAGTGGTGAGTTTTACAGGCAGGGAAGCTATTTGGAGGAGTTGGGAGTAATTGTCATTTGAGCTCTGAAAGGGCTTAAAGTGTTACTAAACCCACAACAGTAAAATCGGTCTGTATATTCAGTAAAGCATGCTTGTTATACTCACTGTGAAACCTAAGGGGTTAATCCTCTGCATATAAAAAGGCATGTCTGCATGTCTTCTCTGATTCTCCCCTTCCACTGTCCCCAATCCATCTGCTGATAGTACAGAGCCTTGGGGGCACTCTGCACATGCTCAGTGGTGTGTAATGCTAGAGAGTGTGTTTTTTTTTTTTTCTTGGGAGATTGCATGTGATCAGCACAGGGCCAATCAGCACTGTCCAGATAGAGGGTCAGGGGTCATGCAGCCTCATAGGACAGACAGAGGAGAATGAAAAAAAGCTTTAACCAGTGTTCTGGACACAGAGAAGTCTTGTGAATTCTATATCTACTGATGAAAAAAGGTATTTAGCAGTTTATATTTCCTAAAATAATTGCATTTCCATGTTCTGTGTACTGTGGGAGACCAGATATAGTGAATGCAGGGTCCTGGGTTTAGTAACACTTTAATTTCTAGGACCTTATTTACACTAGTGTTTGAGGTGGGGGTAAAACCATGTGGTTCAGCTGCAATTTTACTGCCCCCCCCCCCAAGCACTCCACCCTATGCTGCAAAGGCAGCGGCCAGGAGTGTATGCATGCCGCAGTCCTAAAATATTCCTTTCATTGAGCAGCACCACCCACTGAATGCTACCCATTCTACTAAATATGAGCACCCCCCCCTCCCCCCAATCTTATGCAATGCAGCCTGCTAGTGCTGGTTTCAAGGGGTTAAAGCAGGAGCCTGTCAAATCAGAAGTGTGACCCAAACACAGATTGCTCTTCGGTCAGCACAACTAGTGTAAACAAGGCCTAAAGGATCGCAAGCATTCCATAACCCTTCCTTGAACACTGGCAGAGAGCACAGACAATAGCTGACAAGATTTTTGGCAGGATCAACAGGTATTTTTTTTTTTTTTTTTTTGCACAAACATCTGATAAATCACTTTCAGAAATATATTTAGCAGACTAATGCCCCGTACACACGGTCGGACTTTGTTCGGACATTCCGACAACAAAATCCTAGGATTTTTTCCAACGGACGTTGGCTCAAACTTGTCTTACATACACACGGTCTCACAAAGTTGTCGGAAAATCCGATCATTCTGAACGCGGTGACGTAAAACACGTACGTCGGGACTATAAACGTGGCAGTGGCCAATAGCTTTCATCTCTTTATTTATTCTGAGCATGGGCACTTTGTCCGTTGGATTTGTGTACATACAATCGGAATTTTCGACAACGGATTTTGTTGTCGGAAAATTTTATATCCTGCTCTCAAACTTTGTTTGTCGGAAAATCCGATGGAAAATGTGTGATGGAGCCCCCACACGGTCAGAATTTCCGACAACAAGGTCCTAGCACACATTTTCAGTCGGAAAATCCGACCGTGTGTACGGGGCATAAGAGTGAGCAAATAAGAGAGGTTATTTGTTAGGGTTTACATAGTATAACCCCTTCCTGTCCAACCCCATGGGACAGGAAGGTCTATTCATTCCTGTGACCACTGTGATTGCCTGTCACGGTGGTCACATGATCAGGAGCTGGTCCTGCTGTGTTACCCATAATTACTAGAGACCTGGAGCCATTTTGACAGCTTCAGCAGGTGAGCATGCTTTTAGCACAAACGTCTTCTGCCCATGGCAGCATATGTACGACGTGTGGGCATTTAAAGCCCACCCTCTTTGCCACCGCACATACACTATATTAAGTGAAAGAAGCCTTTGCGCTACTACAAATATAGTGTCAAAAAACAAAAATAAACACGAATGAACAGTGGTGATTCAGGTGAATAAAAAGTGCTAGTAGTGAATAAAAAACCTGCTGCAAAACCTATTCGTGTTCACAATACACAAAACAAGGATAAATAAAGTAAATACCGTATTTATCGGCGTATAACACGCACCGGCGTATAACACGCACCCCAATTTAGGAGGGAATTTTAAGGAAAAAAAACTTTTAGGAGGGAAGTTGAAGGGAAAAAAACTTACATTTAAATGCCCATCAGTGCAGCCTTGTCGGTGCAGCCTTGTCGGTGCAGCCTTGTCGGTGCAGCCTTGTCGGTGCAGCCTTGTCGGTGCAGCCTTCCCCAGTGCAGCCTTCCCCAGTGCAGCCTTCCCCAGTGCAGCCTTCCCCAGTGCAGCCTTCGATCCCCTGTCCTGGGCTTTAAAATCGCTGCGATTTGAAAATGGCGCCGCCGGCGCCGAAATACACAGAGCCGGTCCTCGGCTCTTTCCGGCGGTTCTCGTTCACTTTCGACTCCACTCGTAGTCCCGAGCGGAGCTATCCGAACCTAGCCGAGTAGGTTCGGATAGCTCCGCTCGGGACTACGAGTGGAGCCGAAAGTAAATGAGAGCCGCCGGAATGAGCCGAGGACCGGCTCTGTGTATTTCGGCGCCGGTGTTCTGCCGAGAAAGTTCCGCTCGGCGGATTAGTTCCCCCCTCTACTGCGCATGCGCAGTAGGTATCGGCGGAAATAGCCGAAGCAGAACAGCTGAAAATCAGGCACTTTTAGATTCCCCCTCTAGGTCCACTTGGATACTGGGGAAGGAACCTGGACCCAGAGCGCAGGCGCCGTGTACAGCTGATTGAAGCGTTTGAACTTCGGCTATCTCCGGCGGCCGACAGTAGTACGTACTGCGCAGGCGCTGCGCCTGCGCAGTACAGGGGGGAACCTATCCGCCGAAGGAACTTATTCAGGCAAGACACCGGCGGCGCCATTTTCAAATCGCGGTCTGCGATTTTAAAATTGTGACAGCTCGGGATCGCAGGGGATCGGCGTATAACACGCAGCTGCGACTTTCCCCTGATTTTAAGGGGAAAAAAGTGCGTGTTATACGCCGATAAATACGGTAGTGATCTTGCGCAATGGTGTGTTAGCACTCAGCCTTTAACTGCAGCTGACAATAAATCATAAAGTCCCAAAAACTGGTAGAAAACTGGAAAAAAATCATTTCAAAAAGATAAATGGTAAAAGTGCATAAATGGTTAAGTTGGCGACTTCTCCAATATATATTATCATTAAGTCCCATCCAATAGACAATGTGTATCCGGCAAGAAATGAGCTCACAGAACGCTCACCTCAAATCTGTATATAAACAGCATCCAAATAGTGTAGATGGCCTTTCACATTCCCCAAAGTCTATTCCACAATTGTCCACGGAGACGCCCTAGTGGAGGATTGTGGAATGGGATGGGATTTAATGATAATATATATTGGAGAAGTCGCTAACTTGTGTCAACATTTGGACTTTTACCATTTATGTTTTTGAAATTATTTTTTTCCAGTTTTTTACCAGTTTTTGGGACTTTATGATTTATTGTCAGCTGCAGTTAAAGGCTGAGTGCTAACACACCATTGCACAAGATCACTATTTACATACACTATATTAACAAAAGTATTGGGACACCTGCCTTTACTCACACATGAACTTTAATGGCATCCCAGTCTTAGTCCGTAGGGTTCAATATTGAGTTGGCCCACCCTTTGGAGCTATAACAGCTTCAACTCTTCTGGGAAGGATGTCCACAACGTTTAGTAGTGTGTCTATGGGAATGTTTGACTATTCTTCCAGAAGCGCATTTGTGAGGTCAGGCACTGATGTGGATGAGAAGGCCTGGCTCGCAGTCTCTACTCCTAATTCATCCCAAAAGTGTTTTTATCGGGTTGAGTTCAGGACAATATGGACGTTGCTTTGTGCACAGGTCCAAATCATTTGGTAGAGGGGGGATTATAGTGTGGGGCGGTTTTTCAGGGCTTGGCCCCCTAGTTCCAGTGAAGGAAACTCTGAAGACACCAGCATACCAAGACAATTTCCTGCTTCCAACTTTGTGAGAACAGTTTGGGGATGGCCCCTTCCTCTTCCAACATGACTGCACACCAGTGCACAAAGCAAGGTCCATAAAGACATGGATGATCGAGTTTGGGGTGGAGAAACTGGTCTGCAGAGTCCTGACCTCAGTCCGATAGAACGCTTTTGGGATGAGAGATAGCGGAGACTATGAGCCAGGCCTTCTCGTCCACATCAGTGCCTGACCTCACAAATTCATTTCTTGAAGAATGATAAAAAAAATTGCCATAGACACACTCCTAAACCTTGTGGACAGCCTTCCCAGAAGAGTTGAAGCTGTTATAGCTGCAAAGGGTGGGCCAACTCAATATTGAACCCTACGGACTAAGGCTGGGATGCCATTAAAGTTAATGTGCGTGTAAAGGCAGGTGTCCCAATACTTTTGGTAATCTAGTGTATGCTACATGGGCGGCTGCAGGTTAAGACTACTGTTCAATGCATTACTGTTCATTACCATTGAAGGGGTGTTTTGCTAATAACTGTATTTATTATTTTTTTAAACCTTAATGAAATTAAATGGTTTGCAATAACGCAGGATAACATGTTGCACATTCCTATACTGTCTATCCCTTCTTTCCTCCTGTTCCTGTACTGTGTAAAGTTTGCTGTTTGCGGCTAAGCCTGACATATCGCTGAGTGCCCTGGGTGAGTTTTCCTATTTTATAATCCTTTTTTTTTTTTTCTTCTGTAGTGTATCGCCTTCCATGATATCTCTCCGCAAGCTCCAGTACATTTCCTAGTGGTGCCTAAGAAGGCTATTAGCCGTTTATCTGAAGCGGATCCTGCTGATGAAGCTGTAAGTGAAAGCTCATTTTTATATTGATGAATAACCAGTCTCTTTCAATCCATTGAGAATACATTGCTTTAGGCCTTGCAGACAGCAGAGGGACTGATTTACTTTGATGTATTCTGTTCAATCCACGGGCATAACAGAAACCAACAGCTAGGAAAACAGTTTGGCTTCTCCTTGAAATAGACACAGATATAAATCATGCTAGTAGTCTGGTGGATACAAATTGGAAAAATGGTCTTATAGGATTACTGCACTTATGCTTTTGTGGTCACCCTCCCCCAGAAGTTCTTTAATGACATATATTTACCTGAAATGCAGATCTTCACTGTTTGTCCTGCCCAGAGACATCTAGCCTGTCTTCTATATTCCTGTCCATTATGTCCTGCACACCATTGACTTTGTGGGAGGACATGGTGCAGATGGGTTTTTGATTGATTTTGATTTAATTTTGGGACAGCCTAGGCATGCATGGGTGGTATGATGCAGGACTCAGATCTTTCCAGACCTTAATTTTTAGGTATGCCAAATTCAGAAAGGGGAGGAAGAACAGAAAAGATTGTGTGTGTGTGTGTGTGTGTGTGTGTGTGTGTGTGTGTGTGTGTGTGTGTGTGTGTGTGTGTGTGTGTGTGTATTTTGCACCTTGCCCACTGGAGGTAAAAACATGGGTCATGTTGTTACCGCTGCCCGACTGCTTATCAAACTATAAAGAGGTAGAAGATGGTGGTGTACACATTCCAACAATAGCCTAAAACAATACTAGAAAACGCACTGGCAGGTAAATAAACAGAGAAAGAAAAAAAAAAAGTGATGGCAAAATAAAATGTAACAGTGGTGATTGTGTAAATTCCCATGCTAAAATGTGATAATGTACAAGGTGACTCAATTAAAATGAAAAATAACATATAAAATATAGAAAAAAGTGTGTGTGTGTGTGTGTTATAAAAAGTACAGTTATAAAAGTAACTGTGTTATAAAAAGTTATAAAAGTACAGATTAGGTCTTCCAAAACACTCCAGTGACCCTTTGCAGAAAGGGAGCGTTGAATTCACTTTGACAATCACCACGTGAACCTTCACCAACCACAAGCAATGGACTCTTACCGGAACATGAGGACTCCACTACAGAGTCAAATCAGCATAAATATGACAATCCCATCAAGTAGAGATCCGGTTCATATTGTTTGGCTGGAGTTCAGCAGTATATCTCGCGAATCCAATCGATGGTAACATTAGTGGCGACCATAAATGCACAAAATTCCACATAAAATGAGAGTCCACATAGTGTAAAACTGTCTAAAGGGTTCTATTGCACTTCAAAGTAATGAATACTACTCGCATTAATAAAAACAATATGTGCTTTTTATGCACAACAATCCCAAGATGCATGATTGAGGTTCCAAACAATGCTTCACAAAAATTATGGGTCCAAGTAGGTGTAGTGACGTCACATGCTTTAGCTCGGCCCAATGTGTTTCGTCATATGTGATCTCATCGGGGGGGCATAAAGCTTCTGCATTAATGCTTTTTATTCTGGTAAGTGTCCATTTCAAGAGTTCATTTTAATGGAGGCACCTTGTACATTATCACATTTTTGCGTGGCAATTTACACACCTATCGCATGGCAGCAATAGCATTGCCTCCTGACTCAGTGAGGCGAAAAAATGCTGCCTCAGGGCCAATTCACACTTTACCCTCCTTGACATCCCAGAGCAGCTGCGTTGCTGCTGCACTAAGAGGCAGTGTGATGCACACTTATTCGCATCGCACCGCTCCTTTTTTATTTTTATTTATTTATTTTTGTACCAGCATTATTTGAAGTGTACAAAACATGCACTTCGTTAACTGCAATGTTGGGCAGGGTGATGTGCTGCCTGACTTTGCAATGCAAAGCATTTTATCTCGGCACACTGCCGCACAGCTCTAGGCTGCCTTGCAGTGCGCATGGTACACCTAGGAAACGGTTGTTTCTGTGTGACTCTGTGGTGACAGACGTTTTACAATGCTGTAAAACGTCTGTCACCGCATATAGTGTGAATTGGGCCTCAGAGTGCGGCCGGCACTGACGCTTTGCAACTTTATCCATTCATTTCTATCAAAATGCGCCACAAACACTCTGTAAATGTGCTCCAAACACTATATTCATGCTAAGTGAACTTTACCCATGTCTTAACCAGGCCATTTTTTGCGATACGGCACTGCACATGCAACGTTGTACACAAACAAAATTTATGTCCCTTTTTTTTTTTTTTTTTCCCCCCCCCCACAAATAGAGATTTCTTTTGGTATTTAATCACCTCCTGCGGGTTTTATTTTTTTGCGCTATAAACAAAAAAAGAGCAACAATTTTGAAAAAGAAACAATATTTTTTACTTTTTGCTATAATAAACACCCCCCCCCCCAAAAAAAAAAATGTAAAATAACAAATTTCTTTACCAGTTTAGGCCAATCTGTATTCTACATATTTTTGATAATAAAAATCGCAGTAAGTGTATATTGATTTGGTTTATGCAAAAGTTCAATCCAATCAAAGCATCCAATCAAAAACGGGCACTAAAAGCAGCTGGTATTCGGGCAGCTTTTGGTGCTGCATGTGTCTTCCCACAAAAGTGGCAATGGAGATTTGTCCATCCATGCTGTTTAGTATGGAAAACAGAATTGATTAGCTTTCCCTATATAATATTATTATTATTATTATACAGGATTTATATAGCGCCAACAGCTTAAGCAGCGCTTTACAATATAAAAGGGAGACAATACCGTTAAAATACAAAGAGGATTAAGAGCATCTCAATTTTTTCGCCAGTGTCTAAGGTGTTGGTCACGAGCTCCACTGGAGCAATCCTTGCTGGGGCTAGCTATGCAGCCGGATCCATTTAAAGTGTCTTTTAGGCCAAATTGAAGGTAGCGAGTTCTAGAGGATGGGAGAGGCTCTGGAGAAATCCTGGAGACAAGCATGGGAGGAGGAGACGAGAGAGCTTGAGAGTAGGAGGTCTTGAGAAGAGCAGAGAGGGCGGTTTGGGTGATATTTGGGGACAAGATTGGTGATGTAGCTCAGGGCAGAGTTGTGAATGGCTTTGTATGTTGTGATTAGTATTGAATTTTGAATTTCAGTATTTGAATTTAATTCGCTGGGTGATTGGGAGCCATTGTAGGGATTGGAGAAAGAGGGTTAGCAGACACTGAGCGGTTGGTAAGGTGGATAAGTCTGGCAGCATTCATGATAGACTGAAGAGGGGATAGCTTGTGGAGAGGCAGGCCAAGGAGAAGGGAGTTGCAAGGCAAGAGATAACAAGGGAGTGAATGAGGAGCTTGGTGGTTTCATTTGTTAAGAAGGGGCGAAATTTTGTAGAGGTTACGGAGGTGAAGTCTACAAACTTTTGACAACGATTGGACTTGAGGCTGAAATGACAAGTCAGTCTAGGACAGTGTTTCTCAACTCCAGTCCTCAAGGCGCCTCAGCAGGTCATGTTTTCAGGATTTCCCTTAGATGAAATGGCTGTGGTAATTACTAAGGCAGTGAAACTGATCAAATCACCTGTGCAAAATAATGGAATGCCTGAAAATATGACCTGTTGGGGCGCCTTGAGGACTGGAGTTGAGAAACATTGGTCTAGGATTACACCTAGTACCCTGGCGTGAGGGGAGGGACTGAGGGACTGATGGTTGCATTGTTGATTTTGATAGAAAAGTCATGAAGGGGGGCATGGCCGGGGGGGGGGGGGGATGTTAATAGCTCCGTTTTAAAAGAGATTTAGTTTTAAGGAAGTGGTGCGACATCCATGCTGATATGTCAGTAAGTTAGTAATGCAAGAGGAAACTGAAGGAGCGAGGTGAGGAGTAGACAGATTTGGTGTCATCAGCATGTAAGTGGTATTGGAAGCTGTGGGGGTTATCAAGTGGCCAAGGGAGGAGGTGTAGATAGAGAAGAGAAGGGGTCCAAGAACAGAGCCTTGGGGGACCCCCACAGAAAGGGGCAATGGAGAGGAGGAGACAGAGTTGTAGGTAACACTGAAGGAGCGCTGTGATGGATGGGCAGAGAACCAGGATAGAGCAGAATCTTGGAGGCCAAGGGAATGTAGTTATTGAGAAGGAGCGGGTGGTCAACAGTATCAAAGGCCGCAGAGAGGTCAAGTAGTAGTATGGAGAACTGGCTGTTAGTTTTAGCAGTTAGTAAATAGGAAGTTTTAGTAAGGCAGTTTCCGTGGAGTGCTACAAGCGAAAGCCAGACTGTAAAGGGTCAAGAAGGTTATTTTCACTGAGGTAGGAGCTAAGACAGTTGTAGACTAAGCATTCTAGAAGTAGAGGTGAATGGGAGCAATGAGATGGGTCTAAAGTTGTCCAGGTTGGTGGGGTCCAGTGAGGGCTTTTTAAGTATGGGAGTGATCTGCGCATGTTTTAGAGGGGAGGGGAAGGTGCCACTAGAGAAGGAGAAATTGAAGCTGTGAGTGAGGGAACATAGGATAGAAGAAGAGGTAGTAGTTGTGAGGGAACAGGATCCAAGGAACAATTGATTAGGTGGGCATCTGAGAAGTTTTGTAACCTCTTCAGTAGTAGCCAATTCAATAGGAGAGTGTTGAATGTGCTGTTAGGCAAGGTATGTTGGGTGGGGAAGATGTACGCATCTTCCGGTGGGGAACTGCATCAATCTTGTCTTTGAAGTGATTGGCAATCTCTTGGGCAGTGAGTGAGTTAGTGGGTAGAGGAGGTGGGGGACGAAGCGGAGAGTTAAAGGTTGAGAAGACCTGACGGGGACGGGATGGTATTGATAAGAGTGACAAAGTAGGCTTGTTTGGCAGCATGGAGGCAGGAATTTTATTTTAGAAGGGCAGATTTATATAGGGTAAAGTCTTACAGGCATTTGGTTTTACGCCACAGTCGTTCAAGAGCACGGCAATGTCTCTTGAGATTTCTAGTGTTGTCAGTTTGTCAAGGTTGTAATGGTCAGGGTCGTTGTATACAATATATATAAGTATATATACAATATATAATTGTATTTGATTTTTAAAATTTGTTTATTATTATTTTCGGCCGCCATTTTCAGCATCTTTTTGTCTATCACTTTGATAACCCTAGTTTCGGCCGATAATTTTCGGCAGGGGATATATCGGTGCATCCCTAGTTACCGTTACTGCAAGGTTTTTATTTTAAGGTGTCCTTACCTTGTTTCTGGCAGTAGGTGGCGCTGCTGCATTGCTTCGTGTAGCGTAAAGGACAAAGTACATTGCAATAGCCCTTTTTATTTACTTATTTATTTATTTATTTTTTCAGCATTTGTTTTAAGCTGCATTCCATTCTCTGGAAAATAAGCCTGGAACAGAAAAATTAATTTAAAGACTGTTGCATCCTGTTTTTTATAACTAGCAAGGAAAACAGTTTTGCAGTTTTTTAAAACTATTTAAACAATTTCAGATTTAGGATAATTTTCTTAGACCAGAATTAGGACATGTGGCCTTCCTCCATATATAGCATGTCGTCTTTTCAGGTTGTTTCAAACCACCAGGTTGCCCATTATTAACCATACCTTATTTGATCTAAAGTCATTTCCAAAGTGCCAGCTTGGCTAATTACCACCATGCACACAGGCTCTTTGATTTAATTAGAAAATGCTGGTTTATGATGTTTTCACAGATTGATTTCCTGACCACTCATCTGTTTTATGACGGCAAGGAAAAAAAAATCAGTTGTGCAAAACTAATTTGCTGTCATGTAAATGGGATTTAATTCAGGTGTGTTTCTCATTCATCTTTGATAGATGCATTAAGGCAATGTCACATGGGACTTTTACAAACTGAAATAAAGATATGTCATTATTTTCAGTGCTGAGCTGGTACATTTTACACAGCATAGAGTATGGCGACAATCTTTCAACGTGCCATAATGAATTAAATTGCACATTCATCAGTATATAGGTCCTTCTCGCTCATGACCCCTGGTTAATTTTTTTTCATCTGCTCAGCATTCAGTTTCTTTGGCTGATCCCTCTTAACCTGTCTTATTACCAAGGAAGAGAGCAGTCAGTTAGAAAGCACAGCACGTGATTTATTGAACTGGAAGTTTGACCTCTATGCCTGGGATTGCACAATTTTAACCACTTGACCACTGGGCACATAAACCCCCTTCCTAAGGCCTCATGCACACGAGACGCTGGTGCAAACTCTGCTGAACACATGTTTTTTAAAGCTGAAACTGGCGCTTAGAAACGCCCCTTTTGCCGCATTTGCATGCCGCGTTTAGCCGCGTTTTACCGCGTTTGCATCTAGAAGCGTCTGCAGAGCAGAAAATGACATTTTGCGACCCAACTTTGGGGCCCCGTATCTCGGGGTCACTTGGTGCTAGGAACCCCAAATTTGGTGTGCTAACACAGTAGAAGCACTACAACATATCCAAATTTTTGGTTCCTAGCACCAAGTTGCCCCGAGATACGGGGCCCCAAAGTCGGGTCGCAAAATGTCAAGCACTTCTGCAGCAGAGAATGACATTTTCCGACCTATTTTGGGGTCCCATATCTCAGGGTCACTTGGTGCTAGGAACTTGGATATGTTATAGTGTTAGTCCAACTGTGTTAGCACACCAAGTTACCCCGAGATACGGGGCCCCAAAGTCGGGTCGCAAAAACACTTATAAACGCAAGCGCGGCTAAACGCGGTACCGACGTTTAGCCGCGTTTGGCGTCTGAAACGTGGAAAACTTTTGCGTCTGAACCCATTTTTTTGCTTCTGGAAAAACAAGGTTAAACGCAACTGCCTTAAAATGCCAAAAAACGAGACTGTGTACATGGACACCTAGGATAACATTGAATGGGTTCAGGGGAAGTTGAAAAAAGTGTCCAACTGCCTTTGAACACGAGTTTAACAGCGTCTCGTGTGCATGAGGCCTCAAGTGGAACTTCCGCTTATCTATCTCCTCCCTCCCCCCTCCAGTGTTACATTTGGCACCTTTCAGGGGAAAGGTGGGGGGACGGGACGGGTACCTTTTTTTTTTTTTTTTTTTTTTTTTTTTTTTTTTTTGACAGGTCCCCCTTCCCCACTTCCGGAGACGGTGCCGCAGCTCCAACCCTCGGAAGTTTGGCCCACCTCCCCCTTCCTCTGCCACCGGGCTAATTAGGGCAGCACACTTTGCTCATGCGCAGTAAGGAACCAATGAAGCCGAAAGGCTTCGCTGCCGGTTTCCCTTACCAGGAATTGTGGCGGCAGCGGCGGCATCCACCATACGATACGAAAATCGGCTAAGGTGCAGAAATCGCGGGAACCCTGGACAGGTAAGTGTCCTAATATTAAAAGTCAGCAGCTACAGTATTTGTAGCTTCTTGACTTTTTTAATTTTTCACGGAGGGGCCGGAACACCGCTTTAAGATAGACTTTCACCTGTACATAGATGTCAAAAACATGGATTGCTATCAAGGATTATTAGGAATTTTTGTTTGCAGGAAGGTTTTACTGATTTAGGCCTTAAGCTTTTGGGTGTTCATTTTATTGGCTAGAATCATTTATTATAGCCATTGAAATGAACCCTCAGGGGCTCAAGGCACTTAGCGTTAATGCACGTTTTTCTGCCAAAAAGTGTGTGTGTGTGTGTGTATATATATGTATATGTATGTATGTATTTATATAAAATGTGTGTGTATAATTAAGTTATCACATACAATTTGTTCTCAGCTACATATGGATCTTAGGGAGCTAGGGGAGGAGAAGCAGCAGCACACTGGTCTTCTCAGGAAATGTCTGTGCAGGGGGGGGAGTGTGAGCACAAGTTTGATCATTGGAGGAAAGCAGGCTGAGTTCCTAGCTCAGCCAGAAAACTGACCACTCTGTGCACTCATAGGTAAGCAGAGGCACTGGCAGAAACACCAGGGATTTTACACAAAGGAAGCAATACAAAGAGAGCAGGATAATTTTTCATACAAGTACGTGGTACAGAAGGCACGAATCAGGAATATAAAGTGTTTGGGTAACACGTTCTTTAAAGAAAACCATCTCCTTTGAGTGTTGAGAGGTAATACCTGTTTAATCCCTTTTTGAAGGCCTTTTTTAAAGAACTGTAGTTTTAGTATAGATGTCCTTTCATCCCTTCCTTTCCCAGTAACCCTGCAGCCTCCCCACTGCACCATTAAAAGTCTTGTCCAATTTTGTGTCCATGTTTCATGGTAACCCCCTTTTTTAGGATGTAACATGAAATCTGGTCACGTTCCCCAGAGCCCCACCCTCAAACCGTCCTTTGTTTGATTTGCAAGATGCTGGAAAGACTACCAAGTCCCACGTGCCACCGTAGCAGAGATAAATCTCAGTGGAACACAAGTAATGTCACCACACAATGTAGTTCATTGATTACTTCAGTGGACTGGGGCTGGATGAAAAGTTTGCAGAAGCCTGTGCATTGCACCTACCATGCACTGATTGTGGTTCCATTGCTCTGCAGGCTTCAATGCAAACATGTAATAAATTCACATTTTTATATTGTCTGGGTGCATTTTTCATGTTTGCTAAAGGTGGATTATGATTTAAAAGTTAAGTTTAGTCTGAAGAAGAAACCTTGCTTTCCTCCTTTCATAACGGCATGCCGGAAGAAAAGTGTCTGTCACGGCCACATGATCAATCTGACCAATGACTGCTCACCTTTGTGAACGTAGTGATGCTTACAGGCTGCATTGTCGTCTTTAAAAGTAAACTTACCCTTTTATTGTTCTACTTACCGTATATACTCGAGTATAAGTCGAGTTTTTCAGCACATTTTTTTGTGCTGAAAGTGCCCCCCTCGACTTATACTCGAGTCAAGCACTTTTCTGCAGCAAAAAATGTCATTTTCCGAACCGACTTTGGGGCCCCGTATCTCAGGGCCACTTTATGCTAGGAACCCCAAATTTGGTGTGCAAACCCAGTGGGACTGGTACCACAACATATCCAAAGCTGGGGTTCCTAGCACTAAGTGGCCCCAAATTCGGTTCGGAAAATGTCATTCTCTGCTGCAGAAAAGTGCTTGACATTTTCTGAACCGACTTTAGGGCCACGTATCTCAGGGCCACTAGGTGCTAGGAACCCCAAATTTGGTGTGCAAACCCAGTGGAACTGGTACCACAACATATCCAAAGCTGGGGCTCGGAAAATGTCATTCTCTGCTGCAGAAAAGTGCTTGACATTTTCTGAACCGATATTTGGGGCCCTGTATCTCGGGGACACTTGGTGCTAGAAACCCCAGCTTTGGATATTTTTTATGGTGCTAGTTCCACTGAGTTTGCATACCAAATTTAGGGTTCCTAGCACTAAGTGGCCCCGAGATACGGGGCCCCAAAGTCGGTCAACTGTGTCCATCTGCAGCAATGTCATTTCGGGACCATTTGGGTTCAGAGACCCCAAATTTTGGCTGCAGCTAGGGGGCATCTAGGAACCCTTAACTACCAAGTTTGAAGTTTGGGGGACCTATGGCTGCAAATGGGCACAGTGAGGCTGCAAATGGGCATTGTTGACCCTCTTTTCCACTTACAGTAGCTGTGCATTTCTCACCCTCGTCTTATACTCGGGTCACTAAGTTTTTCCCATTTTTTTTTTGTGGTAAATTAGGACCTCGACTTATACTCGGAACGACTTATACTCGAGTATATACGGTACCTGTTCTCTGGGTCTGAAGTGATTAAATTAACAGCAACTGCTTTGTCCATACTCGTGTTTCTTATATCTGTAAGGGAAAACTCGTGTATAATCCTAGAATTAGCAGCCCTCTGTACAGCATTGGCTGTTGTCACTTTTTCATTATTATTTTTACAGTGTAAACATTACAGTGCAGACGTTTTTAACCTTTTTATCATTTTGCTCTCATTCCACAGCTACTAGGACATCTGATGATTGTTGGCAAGAAATGTGCTGCCGATCTGGGCTTGGAAAGAGGCTTTCGGCTGGTCATCAATGAGGGACCAGATGGTGGTCAGTCTGTGTACCACGTTCACCTGCATGTTCTTGGCGGACGTCAGCTGGGCTGGCCTCCAGGCTAATGGGCCGCAATGCACATGATGAAAACAAAGCGATCTCAATCTGTCCTGTCAGAAGTGCAGTCTAATGTCCACCTTTTGGTACATAATTACTTGTTCAGGCAAGAATACTTCTGACCTGCTTAACGTGGAAGTAGAGCATGGCAAAATAAAATGAGTTGATTACTTCAGTCGTGTGTTTTTTTTTTTTTTTTTTTTTACACTGTTTACTGTAATTGTAACCATTAAGGGACTGCTTTACCTAAAGATTTAATGTAGCCAAGTAAATTTTACTTTATGTAAAAGACCTGGCAGTGACTGCCATAGAACTACCCATGTCTGTAAAGAAAACAAAACATTTGGAGTTGTCCGTTCAGGATAAAGAAGGTGTGTCAACTCGGACACTTAAAGCAATGCAAACTGTGGTGTTGATTTACTTAAACTGGAGAGTGCAAAATATGGTAAAGCTGTGCATGGTGGCCAATCGGCTTCTAACTTTAGCTTGTTCAATTAAGCTTTGACAAAAAAAAAAAGTTGCACCCGATTTTGCACTCTCCAGTTTTAGAACATTGACCCTATTATGAGCAGGCTATCAGGAAATTGCATTTTCCCCCTAAAGCTGGCCATGCACTGATCAAAATAAGCAGGGACCCTGCACATTTTGATGTGTGTGTGGCAGTCCCCACTTCATTTGATCGACTTTTTTTTGATTAGACACTGATCGGTGTATTTTAAAGGGTGGCAGATGCAGCTGTCAGAATACAGTGTCCCGGCAGTGGGAGATTCTTCCATTCATCTTGTTTGTGTGGATGAAGGAATCAGTCTGGTAGGCGAAATAAAAAAATTGTGTATGACCAGGTTTAAGCTAATGTTAAAGGTGGGGTGGCAGTAACGGCATTAAATCTGTCCAATTTATGCACATTTCCCAATCTCATGCCTTTAGGGCCCATTTAGACCTCTCCTGTGTGGTACATGGTGGGAATGAACTTAACGTGCATTAACATGTTGTGGTGCCATTCACTGTCAATACAGTGACACCACAGCGCTCGGGGGCAGAGCAGGGAGGTGGTGATTGACAGTGTGAAGCATGGATTTCTGTCTTTTCTATAAAATGAATGCTTTGTAATTGCTATGAAGACACTTTTTGCAGTTTAGCACTATAGTGCTCTGGACGTAAAAAAAAAAAATCTGCCATTACAGGTTATTTTATAATATAAACATATATTTAATGAAGATAAAATATTTTACAATTCATAGTGGTTTCTACCTTTATTGTTCACACCATATCTAGAGACTTAGGATGTTGGTTGCACTTGACCTTTTCTTTCTTTATTGTATAGTTTACTACATGGTTTAAGTGCCCATCTGAAGGTAACGGCGCATTCATAGAATCATTTGTGGTAGTTGATCCTTGGGGTTTTTAAGTAGAGTACTTTATTTGCCTTCTGTCCTCACCTCTCCTGACCTAGCGACTTGCAATTACAACAGTACATATCCTCTGCTCGGGATAAGGTTTCTTTTACAAAGGAGAACTAGGGATACTAGTGAAAAACTTTGTCCAAGTCAAAACTCTGTCAAGTTTGCTCTTAAAGTACATCCTAACCCAGTTACTAACATTTCATATATACTTTAACATGTCATTGTAATTTTGGGAGTTGAAGTTTATTACCTGCTTTTGGATCACCCCACGCATACTGGCGACTAGCTCCCGCTGTGATTAGCTCCCACAGTGTCCAATCAGCCGATCATTCCCGAGGCAGACAGAATGGCGGTCTGCCTATGTAAACAAGGCAGATCGTTCTCCTGTGACAGGAAAAGACAGAAATCTTGTGTTTCTGCCAAGCTTACAGTACAAGCCCCCCCAGTTAGAAATCACTCCCTAGGGACACATTTAACCCAGTTACAGTGCATATTATTTAGCACTGATCACTGTATTAGTGTCACTGGTCCCCAAAAAAGTGTCACTTAGTGTTCGATTTGTCAGCCGCATGTCGCAGTCCCGCTATAAGTCGCTGATCACTGCCATTACTAGTAAAAAAAAGAAAAATTCCATACATATTAGCCTATATTGAAAAATTAGATTTTTTACTTTTTTTTTTTTTTTTTTTATTGGATGTGTTTTATGGCAGAAAGTAAAAAAGTTTTATTGTATTTTTTTTTTCAAAATTGTCTTTTTTTGTTTTTTTGTTTATAGCACAAAAAATAAAAAACGCAGAGGTGATCAAATACCACCAAAAGAAAACTATTTGTGGGAAAGAAGGACAGACATCAGTTTTTTTTTTTTTTTGTGTGTATGGAGTTGCATGACCTCACAATAGTCAAAGTAACGCAGTGCCGTTTTGCAAAAATTGCGTACATTTTCTGGTGCTGAAGAGGTTAAGATTTTGTCTTTAACAGATAAAACAAGAAAAAAAAAAATGGCTTTGGGGCCATAAAATGAAAACTTCAGTCTGCTATCAACAGGGACAGGCAAATTCAGTGATAGGTTTTCCATTTACCTTGTTTCAGGAAAAAAAAAATTCAAACAGGCCTAGGGAATGGAAAACACTGCAATTGCCCAGTATCAAGTTGGCTATATACTTCTACAAACAACACATATATTTGTGATCAAGAGTGCTGTTCCTGTCTATCGTTTGTCATTGATGCTCACTCGTAAGGCTCGTAAGGCCTTATTTATAAAATAGGGTGTAATGGGTATACTTACCATCATCCCAAAATACTGTAATCAAAGGCAAAATAAGGGGGTAGAGACGTGATGACACTTGCTGCTACTGTCAATTCCCGTCTATACCCCCCAAATAAGGGGGGGGAAAGGGGTGGGACTATTCCGGTACTAGGTGGAGAGTACAGTGATAGACATACGAATGAATTAAAACATTGTATATATTTAATTTTTAATAATAAAAAAATAATACAAAATACAATTACAGACAGAATAACTACATACAATCATAAAAACAAAAGGGATATACCACCCTGACTAAGCAAGTGGATCCTGCAAGATGTTGAGTAAGGAGTGTGTGTAAAGCTTTTAGTCTCGACCGGTTTCGCGGTTAACACCGCTTCTTCAGGAGAAACATATCTATAACATCGTGTAAAATAGCTTTAACACATACAAGTAAATATATTGAACCATTGCAGCAAAAACAATTACAAGGATAACGAAGAAACACAATACATGTAGGGTAGAAATGAGGACAAGCTCACCCGCTCAGGTGGATTCCATGGATATGCAGGACCCAATATAAATCCCCCCGCGGCCGACACGGGATGATAGACAGACTCTGGTGAGTAAAAATTGAATCAAAAAGATTGTGAACATCAAATTGATGATGATGTGGTGATTAATGAAAGGGTGTGCAATTCCCATAAAGATAAGGTGGACCCAGGGCGGTGGCGTGGAGGGGAAGGGACATGCGTGGAAAGGGAGGGGGGAAAAAGGGACAGAGAAGTGGTGGGGCTGGTATAAGGGAAGGAAAGACGTGAGAGGAACAAGGGGGGGGACATAGGGAAGGAGAAAAAGGGGGGGGAGGAGAAAAAGGGAGAAGGGGGGGGGGGAAGGAAAGGAGGGGAATGGACAAAAGGGGACAGCAGGGGGGAACAAAGAGGGGGGACAGGAGGGAGAAGGGAGGGGAAACAGGGGGAGCCAAGGAGGATGTAGTGGGGAGAAGAAAGGAGGGGCCAGAAGGAGAAGGGATGAGGGGGAGGGGGGGAAGAGGGGAGGGAAAAGGGAGATAAGTGGGGAGTGAACGGGAGAAGAGGGCCACCAGAACCATCACCCATAAAGGTGCTTAAAGCTGTGACTGCTCAAAAAAAATTATTTAGGAAAAATATGAAAAAGCATCAGATCTCAATGGGGAAAAATATAAAAATATCATGCTCTATATCTATACTGATATGGACTGAGTAATGTTGTAGGAACAAAAGGATGCCACATCATTTGATGGAAAGGAAAATTATCAACGTACAGAGGGCAGAATTCTAAGACATTCCGAAAATCAAAGTGAAAAAAAGATGCAGCAGGCTAGTCCATTTTGCTGAAATTTCATTGCAGCAACTCAAAATGGTGCTCAGTAGTTTTGTATGGCCCCCCACGTACTTGTATATATGCCTGACAACATCGGGGCATGCTCCTAATGAGACGACAAATGGTGTCCTGGGGTATTTCCTCCCAGGTCTGGACAAGGGCATCCCTGAGCTCAACAGACTGAGGTACAACCTGGCGGTGTCAGATGGACCGAAACATAATGTCCCAGAGGCAAAAGTCAGTGGCCTTCACCTGTAAAACCATTCCTATTTTTAAGGTTGTCTCTTTGTTGCCCATCTAGTGCACCTGTTGTTATTTCATTAACACCAAAGCAGCTGAAACTGATGAACAAACCCCCTCTGCTACTTAACTGACCAAATCAATATCCCAGTCTAATTGGCTTAATGCTATACTCTTATAACACTAAAAAAGTGTTCCTTTAATTTTTTTGAACAGTGTACTTTGGAATATGACAGCAGGTTTTATTTACTGGGGATGGGCAACAGACTAAACAAAAAGACTGTTCTGTTCTTTCCTCTCTAATGCTTTTCAAGGGACCAAGGATTGGTTCTGTAGAATTTGTAATGCATAGAGGGGCTGAAAAGTGAGGTGACCCTAAAACTTGTAATAAATAAAATATTGTTGTGACAGCGCGAGACCCTGCCACTGTGTAAATGGCTGTGAAAGGACACTGGGTTAACACATATGCAAGACTCCAGGGTATAGATTATGAATGTAGAAAACAGTTTTACAGCTTTCTCCAGATCTTGGTGTTCCGAGATTGGGCTCCGTAGTTTGGAGATTTCAAAGTGCTATCGGAGGGAAGTAATCTCCAACTCAGTGTCCAGGTCTTGTTGAAGGCCAGCAGGGTGTGTGTGCAGGTGCACACAGCCCTTATATGAACTCTTGAGCATAGTTCAGGGCTCCAGCCAGGTAGGAGACGTGTTTCTGTTTGAAGACTGGTGTGAGATCCTGTCTAAAGATCGAGGTGCTCTACTCAAGAGACAGTACTCCAAGTTGGAGAGATTCCATGTCTATTGGACTGGAAGAGCTGAGGCTACTAGTAGAGCCTAGGGGACAGAAGGAATTTGGAACTCCTAGGAGGAGTGACAGAGCCCGGGATGTTGGGAGAACCCCTAATGAGAGGCCAGGAGTGAGCCCATACAGCAGGAAGCTGAGTGAGCCAGGAAAGGCCAGAAAGCTGGGTGTGATGGTCTGAGGGATCAGCGAAAAGAGCAGCATTGCTGCTGAAGAGGGAGCCAAATTGCTCCTAATTTTCTGCTACCTATTTTGCTGTTTGAAACTGAAAACCCTACATGGGAAAACCTGATGTAAAGGACCTTGCTTTTACTTATGGGCTGGCAAGCCCTAAAACCACAGTTTAGACTACCACAAGCTCATTAAAAACAGATCTATTATTGAGCTGAATTCCACATATCACAATTAATAAAGATCTATGCGATGGAAGATCACTCCCAGATTGCAAACAATTGTGCTGCAAGTTTGCAAATGAATTGCTAAGCTATTGCTAGACTTGCCAGGCTTCACAAATTTGTTGCACAATTGCAGCAAGTCCGCATTACATGACTCCATATCGACTTTCTTTGCAAAAATTATGAAGGCTGCTGCAAGTTCTGGTTCAGTTATGTTGTGCATAGTCCTCCCACCACAGGGGTCACTGTGGCTGAATTTTCATGCTGTAGACTTGCATACCTCTTGCTGTAGACTCACCATTGCAACTTTGCTCTTGCTAGACTTGCCATGCAAATTTGCTACAAATTGGAGAAGAGTTAACTAGAACTTGTGCTTCTAGTGCTCTGCAAGTGTACAACTTGCCAGTGAAAATGTGCAGCAGGTTAACAGTCTTACAGCTCAACACTGCCACAAATTTGTGACAAGTTATCATTTGCTATCTGGGCTTATGTTGAGTGATAAGTGAAGGTATTTAACTCCTAGGCGCCGTCAGTACGCAAATATGCAGCCTTTTGGAGGGTGGGCCTTGCCACCGAGCGGCTAAAGATTTGCGTACCAATTAGCAGACACAGCAGTGCCAAGAGCGCGTGCCCTGCACACTTCCAGGAAAAGTTACCGGCAGCTAACAGAAAGCTCCCAATTGCTTTTTGCGATCAGGAGCCTTCCAATCGTGTGATAACTGTGACAGCCAATCATGGTGGTTACATGATCATAAATCCGGCCCCGCCTCCCAGCATCTGAAACCTTTTAAAAGGGCTGGTAGGTGCTTGCGCAAAGGGGCTAAAGCAGCGGTCCCCAACCTTTTTGGCACCGGGGACTGGCTGCCTAGAGGAAAATTATGCCAAGGCCCAGGGGGCGCGATGCGGGTTTTCGCATTTTTTGGGGCAATTGCTGGTGTTGGTGCTTAAGTCATCATGGCACCATGGTTGTTATAGTGTCAGAGGGATTGAAGCACATTATTTATATTATTACATTGTAATATAGCATGAAATAGTTCAACTCACCATAATGTAGAACCTGAATCAGAGGAAGCCCTGATTATGTTACTTGCCACTGTCACCTACCAACAAATGCAGCTTGTCACGTCACTTGCCACCAGATGCAGTTTGTCAGGTCACCTGCCACCAGATGCAACTTGTCACTTGCCACGTCACCTGCCACCAGATGCGGATTTTCCCTTGCCATGTGGCCTGCCACCAGAATCAGCTTGTCACTTGCCACGTCACCTGCCACCAAATTCAGCCTGGCCCTTGCCAAATCAACTGCCACCAGATTCAGCTTGTCATCTGCCACCAGATTCAGCTTGTCACGTGGCCTGCCACCAGATGCAGCTTGTCACTGTTACCTGCCACCAAATGTGGATTGTCACTGTTACCTGACACCAAACAGCAGCTTGTCACTAATTTATTTAAATGTAAAAATCACGCAGGTAAACTAGCCTTTCCTCCGCGCGGGTAAACTAGCTAGCGGTACTGTCCCGGACTGAGGGCCGGCGGTGAAAGATGACGTCATTCTCGCTCTGCTCGGCCACGGCTGCTCCTCTGTGTACAGCAGTCTTCATGGCCTTGTAAGTAAAGGCGGAACAGCGGTGCGGACAATGAGAGACAGACAGAGTCTACTTCGTGGCCCAGCAGCTGAGGCACCATGGTCCGGTGTTGGGCCGCAGCCCAGGGGTTGATGACCTCTGGGTTAAAGGATAAGTTCACCTTTCATAACATTCAGGATGTAACATGTTATGAATGACCCCCCCCCATCTTTACTGTGACGGCAGACCAGGAATCTTCTCCCCGTGTCTGCTGCCACAATTCAAAAAAGACTCCGCCCACCCGGCCACGTCACTCATTCACAGTCTTCTGTGAATGGAAAACTACAAGGTCCGGCAGCCTTTGCGGCTGTTGGCTTGTAGTTTTCAATGAACTACCACAGCACTGTGAGCTTTGTGGTAGTTCATTGAGTCTTCCTGTCAGAATGTATCGGCTTGTTAATGCAAGGTACAAACAAGCCGATACACTAATAGATCTGCAGGAGACCTGCATGGCACCAGCAATCTGCTGATCACTGGTGCAATGCTTTACAGGCTCCTGCAACAACAAATAAGAAATGCACATTTTTTTACCTGCAAAAAAAAAATGAGCATTTATCTTTTGTTTTTAAAAAGTGGACATATCCTTTACAATCTATAGATGCTTATACCAACACTGCTGGGTTCCTTTTCCCCATTACTTGGTTATTGTTCATTGTGCAATGTAGGGAGCATTTAGGCCTCATGAACACAGAACTTAAAAAACGTGCTTAAAGCTGTATTCTGCATGCGCGTTTATGCACATTCACGCATTTGGTGTTAATGCATTCTATTGCTCAGAATATTAATTAATTCTGCCCATTAGAATGCATTATTGTGAAAATGCACTTAAACGTGTCTAGCATGAAAAGTGCGTGTATACACTTTTGGCTTTTTTCCTCCCAAATGCTACACTTCTGAATGATCAAGTGATTTTTTTTTTCCTTTTCTGCGTAAACAAAGAGTAGTGTGTTTGTGCGTGACCTTTTCTTTCTTTATCATATAGTTTACTACAAGTGCCCATTTAAAGGTAACAAGGCGTTCATAGAATCATTTGTGGTAGCTGATCCCTAGCTTTTTAAAACACCTTATTTGCCTTCTTCCCTCACCTCGCTTGACCTACCGACCTGCCATTATAACAGTAGATATCCTCTGCTCTGGAAAAGGTTTCTTCTACTAGGGAAAACTTTTTTGAGAGCTGTAGTGTGGGTAAATACCAGTCAAAAACTTTGTGTTATTGTAATTTTGGGAGTTGAAGTTCATTAAAGCAGAGGTCCGCCCAAAAAATAAATAAAAAAACCAGCAGCTACACATACTGCAGCTGCTGGCTTTTAATAATAGGACACTTGCCTGTCCTGGAGTCCAGCGATGTCAGCACCGCAGCTAATGTTTCCATCAGCTGTCGGGTGCTGCCGCTGCCATTGCGGGTAAGGGAACCCAGCAGTGTAGCCTCCGCTCCTCTCTCCTACTGGCCCGGAGGGAGGAGGAGGGAGCCCCAGCCGTGACGTCTAAAGCTGTGGCTGAGGCTCCCGGAAGTGGAAAAGGATACCTGTCAAAGACAGGTATCCTGTCCCCCCTCCCCCCCGAAAGGTGCCAATTGTGGCACCGGAGGGGAGGAGGAATCAGATGAGCGGAAGTTCCACTTTTGGGTGGAACTCCGCTTTAAGAATTATGGCATGGACACATAAGCTAACATAGAGGATGGTTTAGAAGCAGAAGAAAAAGTAAAACAACTGTTAAAGCTGCGTTTTTGAAGTCCTGTGTGCATGGGGCCTTAAAGTGTATGTGAATGCTAATGATCACCAATTATTTAGTGCACTACAACTCATCTTTGTATGACATAACCAGTTTGTTTATAATCAAATATTATCACTAAATACCTAATAATTTGACTTTGATAAAGTGGTCACGTGGCGTGCTTCCAGGGCTAATGAAGGCAGGGGAGGAAGACTCATTAGGACTATCTTCCCACGTCACATAATGAAGGAGCTCTTGTACTTCATGGAAATGGCTCAAGTGTCCTCATTCTGTTCCCTGAGCTGTGCAGCAGGCCTGCATGTCACTCGAATGGGAAAGGTTCTTTAATAATATACTCGTAAGAATTTGGCATTTTGTGAGGACTGGTTTTAGAGGGTTTACTTTGACACAGCTAACCAGCTTCAACATGTATTGCAATGTATGTGAACCAAAAGTCCCTGTTTTATACAAAAGTTTGCTAGAACTATATATGGGTATATAGCAGTGTGCAGTGGGTAATTCAGAATTTTTAGTGTTAACATGTGGTTAAACACCCCATCTGTTATGTATAGAAGCTTTTTGAACTTGAACACAGACATCCCTCTATTTCTATTGCAAAGTGCAGATCAGTGACCATATGTGAATCTGTCACCCTCTTCCAGCTGTGTCTGTCTGCCCTATATTGACATAATGGGGTTGATTTACTACTGAACTGCAAGTGTCCAGAGCTTAGTAAATGAGCAGAAACTCTGCTGACTTCCATCATCCAATCATGTGGAAGCAAAAATGTTGTTTTTTTTTTTTTTAAATGTTCCTTGCATGTGATTGAGTATTCTTTGCAAAGTGAAGCCTTACCTCATTTACTAAGCCCTGGAATAACTGCACTTGCAGAGGGCAACTGCACTTTGAAAAGTGCACAGTATATTTGCTTTTAGTAAATCAACCTCTATATGTCCATTAAAGTAGTCTAAAGGCAAGTATTTGGCAATTTGCACAGTATGGTATTGACTGGCCAGAGAGGGAGCATGTTGATGCAATTGGCCAGCTTGAACACGTATTGCAATGTATGTGATCCATATTTAATGCAAATGTAAGGGTGTATAGCAGTGTGTGAAGGGTTAATGAATGGATTTTAAAGAGGAATAATAACCCTGGAGACATGTCAGCCAATTGTATCGCAAGAGAGCCAAAAACCTTCCCAACTCCTTTCTCACCCTGGATGCTATGTTGCTCTACACATTGCTCTGTCTTTTTTTTATTTTCACATGTTCTGCATAGGCAATAATTGGCATTGACAATGGCAGATACATAAGACAGCCTTCTTGGTATTGCCACAGGCGGATTTGCATACAAAGAGGAACAGAATGCCTGGTTTGACAAATGGTTTGATTAAATTTGACAGATTGACTGGCATTGACACCCTTATAAATGGACATAGGACAACTGGCAAGCTGACTGACTGGCAATCAATTTGTCTTCCTCTAACAGGCCTGGGTGATGGACAGTGGCATCGGGCAGACTGATTGGCATTTGTAAAGACAGAGAGACAAACAAGGATTGACATATAGTATACTGTATACAATGATTAAACATAGTGGATCGAGCAGCACTGATGAATATTATGGGCCGGCAGACAAATAATGGTGTTCTAACACAGATATATGTGATAATAGTAATTTGATTGGCAATCATGAACAGACTGGCCTAGAAATGTCCTGATGTTACACAGTTTTGGAAAATCTAGAGTAAATAGCACAGATATTGTACAGTCAGCTTGTAACATGTATTAAGTGCTTTAGAAGGACAAGCTGATTAGAATTTATGAGCAGCTTGATCTGCATTAATGGGCATAATCATTAGCAGATAGGCAGACACCAATGAAGAAAATTGCTTTATGTTGTGTGTATGTGTGTGTGTGTGTGTGTGTGTCTTTGTATACCATTTTATTAGTGAGCAGACTGGGAGATATTATAATGGTGTTAGTGGGAAAGATTATTATGCAGCTGAATACTAAAGTTGATTTTGCGTGAAAATGTAGAAGCTTCCACAGTTGTCATATTGATGCTGTTGGTGTTACTCAGCCTTTCAGTGGGATCCAGCTAAAGCCAAGAAACCCAAATCTCATCAAAATGCGCTTCTGCACTGTGCATTGGTGTGTGCATTAGGAGAATGAGTGCATTAGGTCAGAACTCTACAAAGACAGAAGATGAATAAGATGGTACTCAATGTTAAGGAGAAATCATGTGCTAGAGCAATCACTTGTGCCTTTCATTCTAAAACATTTAGCAGCTTTCGTATTGTTCAAAAGATAGAGAAAAGTGCAGCCAGAAAGGACAATGTGTCAATTTCTGGGTACTTACGATGTGACCAAGCTGTGGTATAGAGCAAGAACTGGGCACTTTTTTCTATCTTTTGATGGTTTCATACCTTGTTATT
The DNA here is from genome assembly GCA_037952925.1 of Lithobates clamitans. Lineage (NCBI taxonomy): Eukaryota > Metazoa > Chordata > Amphibia > Anura > Ranidae > Lithobates > Lithobates clamitans. The sequence continues at coordinate 1,490,191 of JBBGZY010001461.1, forward strand.
TCAGAAATCCTATAGCATCCGTCCCTGAAGAAGTGTATTCACAGAAACGCGTCGGGCACCATGGATGCAGCCACTTTTCTTCAATAGGATCTCACTCTGATCAACGTCTTGATGTATCTCATTTTTTATACTTACCCTTTACATCATGTTGTTTTGTGCTTCCCAGTGTATATGTATCATCTTTATATGACATTTGTAACAGCTATTTATTGTTAGATATCATGATGACTGTCTTTATACACATGTATTTATGTCATGTGCGTATGCACACGTAACCCTTCACATGCAATATATACCAGTATTTTTTCACACAATAAACTTGAACATACATTTTTTATCCTACCCCAATCTGTCTACTACCTCATTTAAAGTCCCATTTGCCCCCCCTTTTTCTTGTACTCGGGATGGAGGCACAACCCTGTGCCTCACTCAAAGTACCAAACTTTTCCATTGCTACATATATAAAATCTAGAACATGCAAAAAGGGCAGCTGCTGCTGACAGAAGCCATATATTAGGCCTATAATAAATAAATGCAGTGCTGAGTGAAATGAAAACAAAGGGGTGGGCTAGCACTCCCCTTTTTCTAGATTTTATATATGAATCATTTGTAGCCAACTTTATTTCAGCATATACAGTGCCTTGAAAAATATTCATACCCCTTGATATTTTCCACATTTTACCATGTTACAAACTAAAACATAAATGTATTTTATTGGGATTCTATGTGGTAGACAAACACAAAGTGGCACATGATTGTGAAAATGATAACAGGTTTTCTACATTTTTTTACAAATAAGTATCTGAAAAGTGTGGCGTGCATTTGTATTCAGCCCCCCTGACACAATACTTTGTAGAACCCCCTTTCGCTGCAATTACAGCTGCAAGTCTTTTTGGGTATTTCCATCACATTTAGCGTTTTGCTTTTAGGCCAAAAAGTTCAATTTTGGTCTCATCTGACCAGAGCACCTTCTTCCACATGAATGCAACACAAAATCACACTGCTCTGGACAGAAAAGCCAAATGATGAGATGGACGGTGGCACACCTAGTCCAGGTACTCTGGCTCAGGGTGTCTGTTCTGACTCAACTACAAGGCTATAAATGTTATCTTCAGCTTCACATAGAGCTTACATGACCTGGTGATCTATTTATCCCTTGCATCAATTCAGGCAACTTAACTCAATGAATAACTCACTGTATGGAAAGACAGACGATGAATCCTCTCGAATGTTCCGTTTAATGATGGATATTCATAGGTAGAAAAACGTTGCAGTTGTAAGCCACATGTAAAGATGTTACAGCAATGAGGTATACTGTGCACAATGAATCAGAGAGAGGAAGGGGAGGAGAATATACAGAACTACGGTGAGAGAAAGAGTTCAGATAGACAGAGGGAACAAATCTTAAAGACACAGAGCATAATAAATCACATAGTGTAACACAACACTCCCCGTCTGAAATCTTTAGATTTCATAACCATAAACAATTATATATATACTCAAAAAGTCCAATACTGTTAAATGTCCTGGAACCTGTAATGAAAAACATGCAACAAGCAAGTATAAACATAAGTCCAACAGGATTGAAGAACATGTAGTCCAACGTATGACATCTTCAAAGAATTCAAAAGTTCAGAGTAGAACCTGTAGATAGCAGCAATGTACTCCCCGCCGTGCCAACAGCATGGCTAGTCCTTGCATAAGTCACTCACCTGGCAAAAGGAGTACTAACTCAGTAATTGGTCGAGTGAAGGTTCGTGTGGATCCTCCCTTGGTTACCTTGACTTCTACCTTTCGGACCTTGTTATCGTCACTGGGCATAACCTTAGTAATAAGACCCATAGGCCACTCGTTCCGACAAACTTCCTTGTCTTTTAGAAGGATGAGATCTCCAACCTTAAGATTAGGCTTAGATGTTTGCCATTTGTTACGACCTTGAAGGTGATGAAGATACTCCTTCCTCCAGCGATGCCAAAACACATTGGCGAGATGCTGCACCTGCTTCCATTGACGCCTGTAAATATCCTTGGGTTCAATCTCACTTGAAGATATTACAGCAGTCCCAATCTTTTGAGTAAGGAGCGAAGCTGGAGTAGGGATCACTGGAGCATCAGGATCTGAAGATACCGGCACTAAAGGTCTTGCGTTCACTATAGCACACACTTCAGCGAGAAAGGTAGACAAAGTATCATGGGTGAGTGGTAAAGACTTGTGAGTCTGCAACATGGAGTCAACAGGGGGTGAGTATGACTCCTCACACAAAAGGCTTGGAGGTGACAGCCATAAGTTGTCCTGAAGAACATCAGATGACACGGCTCTGGTCCCACAGTCAGCTGGATTGAGTTCAGTGGGAACGTAATGCCATTGACTTGGTAGGGAGAATCTTTTAATACGTTCAACCCTGTTGCTGACATACACATGAAACTGTTTTGTTTGGTTGTATATGTAACCAAGTACTACCTTACTGTCTGTATAGAAGGTGAAAGAATCAATTCTAGTGTCCATTTCACTTCGTATGACTTCGGCAATTTCTACTGCTAACACGGCTGCACAAAGTTCAAGCCTTGGTATGGTATGTGCAGGTTTTGAAGTGAGTTTTGCCTTGCCTAGGACAAAACTACAGTGTGATTCCCCATTCATTTCAGAAGTTTTCAAATAGGCTACAGTAGCAATAGCTTCAACTGATGCATCAGAGAAAATATGAATTTCCCTCCGGTAAACAGTTGAAATAGAACCTGGAACATAGCAACGGGAAATCTGAAGCTTTCCTAGTGACTTCAAAGAATGTCTCCACCTTTCCCACTTGTGTTGATTCTCACTAGGTAAGGTAGTATCCCAGTCTATGTTCTCAGTAGATAACTGTCTTAGCAGAATTTTACCTTGAATGGTAACTGGAGGAAGGAAACCGAGTGGGTCATAGATGCTATTCACCACCGACAGGACTCCTCTCTTAGTGAAGGGTTTGTCACAAGTTGACACTTGGAAGGTGAATGTGTCTTGTTTGATGTTCCACAACAAACCCAGACTTCGCTGTACAGGAGGCACATCTGTACCCAAATCAAGGTTTTTTTTAGACTGGAGGCATAGTCCTCAGAGTGAAAGGCATTCATAAGTTCCTGGCTGTTGGATATAATCTTGTGCAGTCTAAGGTTTGCTGTAGCCAGCATCTCCTTTGTTCTGGTGAGGAGATCAATCGCTTCTTTAGCGGTTGGAAAAGACTTGAGTGCGTCATCAACGTAGAAGTTTCTTTCAACAAACTGAGGAGCATCAGATCCATATTCTTCTTCTCCAGTCTGAGCTGTTCTCCTTAGCCCATAAGTTGCCACTGCAGGAGAAGGACTGTTACCAAAGACATGTACCTTCATTCGAAAGTCTATAACTTCCTTGTGGATGTCATTATCTTTGTGCCATAGAAACCTGAGGTAGTTTCTGTTGTCTTCTCTGACAATGAAGCAGTGAAACATCTGTTGAATGTCTGCCATAACTGCTACAGGTTCTTGTCTGAAGCGAATCAAGACTCCTATTAGACTGTTGTTCAAGTTAGGCCCTGTAAGGAGCATGTTGTTGAGAGAAACACCTTCATGCTGAGCACTGGAATCAAAGACAACTCTGATTTGGTCTGGTTTACGTGGGTGATACACGCCAAAGGATGGAAGGTACCAGCATTCTTCTCCCTCCTTTAGTGGGGGTGCAGGCTCTGCATGATCTCTGTCAAATATATTTTGCATAAAGTCCACAAAGTGTCTTTGCATCTCTGGTTTCCTGCTTAAGTTTCGTTTTAAGGAGGAGAATCTACTGATGGCCTGTTGCAAGTTGTTGGACAGTCTCTCTCTTGGGAGACGAAAAGGTAGGGGTGCTACCCAGTTATTGGCATCGTCTTGAAAGAACTCATTGTCCATTACCTTGATGAATTCTTTGTCTTCCGTTGAAGGAGCCAGTATGTCATCTTCACTGGTTGTATTAAACACTGTAGAGCCGAAGTCGTCATCGTGGCAGGAGAAAGGGCTTGTGTTACCTGAGATACCATGTTGCCATCCATGGCTGGCTATCTTCTCTTTCACCCAGTAGTGATGTGGGCATGGCTCAAAGTAAGTGTTTCGGCCATTTGGCAGAACATTTGTCTTGAATGACGAAATGTTGGTAGGTCTCTTCATTTTGCCTATACAGATGTTGCCTATGATGACCCACCCTAGATCCATGCGCTGAGCAAATGGGGCATCTGGGGGTCCACTGACTTGTCTGTGTACCTTGTGAACTCTTAGAATGTCTCTTCCTAACAGAAGAAGGATCTGAGCATCTTTGTCAAGCAGCGGTATCTCATTTGCTATTACCTTCAGGTGAGGGTGATGGAAAGCAGCAGCTGGAGTAGGGATTTCTTCCCTGTTAGCGGGTATCTGATTGCACTCGATAAGAGTAGGTAGAGGTAATTGCAAGTTACCTTTGAGAGAAGATACCATGAGTCCATGAGCCCTTCTTCCAGAAACCTCTGTAGTTCCACTACAGGTACCCAAGGTGTAAGGATGAGCTTTGCCTTTTATTTCAAATAGATTAAACAGTTCTGATTTTGCAAGCGATCTATTGCTCTGATCGTCTAAGATAGCATAGGCTTTTAGAGTTTTTTCTGGTTGGTCCTTTTGGTATATGTTCACCAAGCATATTTTAGCACAGGACTTATCGCAGCGGTCTTCTCCACAAACTTCAGTGCAGGATGAAGAAATGATGGTAGAATTAGGCACTTGGTCTGTATTCTCCCCGCCATGCGTTAACCTGGGAGGAGAGTTAGCAGGTTGTGCAGAGCTGGGCTCAAGCGGATGTAGGGCTTGCACATGCTCTTCGGAGCCACACTCTATGCACTTGATGGATACATTACAGTCCCTTGCAAAATGTTCGGTAGAAGCACAGCACCTGAAACATACCCTAAATGTCTTTAAAAGCTCCTTATGCTCTTCAAGAGGCTTTTTCCTAAAGCCGATACATTTTTTGAGGGGGTGTGGCTTCTTGTGAATGGGACACTCTCTGTTAGGGTTTTCAATCTTCCTACTCTGTCTGTCCGTGGCAACAACTGTGGTAGAAGTGGGAAGGATGTCAGTCTTTTTCACGGATACTGGGCCTCTACGGCTTCTATAGTTGCCCTGAAGACTGGTACTCTTAGGAAATGGTGAGAAGAGACTGTACTCACCATAGGAAAAACTTGGATCATTCTTGGTCTCTGCGATTGTCCTGATGAAGTTGCAGAAGAAAGAGAATGGTGGGAAGGAAACCTTGTTCTCTTTTTTGTATGATGATCCTAGTGCAGACCATTTCTCTTGTACACCATACGGGAGCTTGGAGACAATTGGGTTTACCCCTCTTGCAATGTCAAGGTAACTGAGTCCGGGTAGTTTTGGGTCTGCCTTGGCTAGCTGAAGCTCAAGGAGAAGGTCACTTAGTCTCTGGAACTCCTTGTTGTCCTTACCAGATATCTTTGGGAAAGTTTCCAGGCGCATGAACAAGGCATTTTCTATAGCTTCTGGACTGCCATAACTTTGCTCTAGTCGCTCCCATGCAGCTGTGAGGCCTGCTGTAGGATTGTCCATGAAAACTGATCTTAATGGCTTAACACGTGCAGCAGATAGAGGACCAAGCCATCTAATCAGGAGATCCAATTCTTGAGCCGCTGTAATGCCAAGATCGCTGATTGCAGTTCTGAAAGCACATTTCCAACTTCTGTAGTTCTCAGGTTGGTCATCAAAACTTGTAAGACCAGTCTTTGTGAGCTCTTTGCGAAGTATGTACCTCACAAACTCTGCTGTCTCAGTTGTCTCTGCCTTTATGTGAGATGTTGTTGGCTGAATGGTGCTGATTGCACTATCTTTGACATTATTGTTAAAGGACACAGGTAAATATGGTGCAGCAGATGCGTACAGGTGAGTTGCTTGCTTGAAGTTGGTTGTTCCAATGGTACGTTGACTCAATGCTGTACCGATGACAGGAAATTGATGACTTGCTTGCAGCTTGCTCTGATGCTCTGTGACATAAGAAGGAAGGTTAGGTAGGCAGGTAGGAAGTGCATTGGAGTGATTTTGCATGCAGGAAGTTGCTGGAACCTCTTTAACTTGGAGCTGTGAAGGAGTTTCTAAGTTGCCAGGAGCATTGGAGACAATGGAGTGTATACTGCAGTGGCTTAGGACATAGTCTTTAGTGCGTTTGAGGGGATCTTTCATATCTGCTATGTTTAGGTTGATGCTGTCTTTCTCACTTGCACCTTCGTCTGCACTGATAGCTTGCTCTAAAACTCTTAGCCTTGCCATAGCTGCGTCATGTTTACACTGTTCATTTAGGATTTCTATAGTTGCTCTTTAACGTGCTGTGTGAGCTTCCAACTCTGCTCTTTTTTCTGCATATGCGACCTGCACCTTGCTGGCTTCCGCTTCAGCGCGGGCACTAATAAGTCGCTCACTGAGTGTTGAGTATCTTGAACTATGACTTCTAGAAGACCTTTTAGAATGTCTGGTGGAAACAGATCTGTGGGATGCATGTCTGGTGGAAACAGATCTGTGGGATGCAGTGTCCTGTAGCAGCTTTAACTTTGCTTCTGCCTTTAATTTGGTTTGCTGGATAAAACTGTCTCTTTCCAGATTAAGAGCCTTGAAATTCTTTAATTCCTCAAGTGAAAGTTCTGTGTTCATATTTTGTAAGACATTAATGAACTTGTCACTGGTAAGCTGATAGAGCTCATAAGAGATAGAGAGTTGTTTAATGGCGCCCTGTAGTGTCAGTAATTCACGTTCAACAGACACTGTATTTGATTCTTTTCCCAAAATAGCTTCAAGCTATTAAACAATTCAGTTCTTAAGGCTTCATAATTCTCCATCACTTTCCAGGTGGGTTTGACTGAGCATTTGGGTAAGTCAGTTGGCTCAGTGTCTTGTATTGGAGTGGCTGTATATTCATACTGAGTGCTGTGGTAACTCATGGCTGACACAGGCAGACAATGTCTCAGTGATAAGCAGGCAGGATCTGTGTGCTGTAATATGACACCCTCCAGCCTGGTCTCAGGTTATGAAGATTCCATGTGCTGCTGTCTCATTCTTTCTTGCAATGAGGGCAGTAAATCTTGTCTGTAACAGTACTATATGCAGAAATCTTGTAATTAGGCTGTGGAACTCTGTTTTTCTACTGTTCTGACTCAACTACAAGGCTATAAATGTTATCTTCAGCTTCATATAGAGCTTACATGACCTGGTGATCTATTTATCCCTTGCATCAATTCAGGCAGCTTAACTCAATGAATAACTCACTGTATGGAAAGACAGACGATGAATCCTCTCGAATGTTCTGTTTAATGATGGATATTCATAGGTAGAAAAACGTTGCAGTTGTAAGCCACATGTAAAGATGTTACAGCAATGAGGTATACTGTGCACAATGAATCAGAGAGAGGAAGGGGAGGGGAATATACAGAACTACGGTGAGAGAAAGAGTTCAGATAGACAGAGGGAACAAATCTTAAAGACACAGAGCATAATAAATCACATAGTGTAACACAACAGTGTCCCTCCCACATCCAGAAACGAACCACAAATGTACATAGAAGAGCTGGCACCACTGGAAATTCAGTCTTCAATTTTATTGTTGTCGTATGACCATGATAAAAAGAACACCCAGATGCGCTTTGGCACACAGGCCTTGTTCACAGCACATTCTAAAGTGACACACATAGCATATATATATATATATGCACAAGGAAGTTCATCCCTACCAATCAGATGTTATTTTCAATTAAGGAAAATGGGTAACATAGAACAAGGTAATAAAAAATAAAAAAGATGATAATATATACACCCTTAGGAGTTAAACTACATCATTTTAATAGCTATAAATAAGCAAAGTACAAAAAAAAAACAACAGTATCCCCTAATCCCCTATGTATAGACCAGAAGGGTAATCCCAAAAAACGGGAATGGTTACCAAGTGGTCTCTAACCTCCCCAAAAGCCTATTAACCTCCCTGGCGGTATGATTATTTCGGATTTTAGGTGCTGAAAGCGGTACAATTATTTTGCATGGAAATTTGGCGTTTTATATTGTAGGTCTGTAATTCTTAACAATAACACACTTAAATCTGTCCAAACAAGAGTCTAGTAGATATCCCGGGTATTATAAAGTTTGAAACACAAAAACATAAATTATAATATAATAAATAAAAATAAATAATTAAAAAAAATAAAAATAAATAGTAATAAAATAAATTTCCCCACGATTCACTATCGCTCAATTCTGCAAGTGTTCTAATTTACTATCGCTGTTTTCTAGCTGGTCTAAAGCCACTTTTGACGTAAAGGGACACTTTTTGGTTGCTATGGACAATCTCTAGTTTCCAGGCAGAAAGAACAGTATATATAATATAAAACTGCATGCAGGGCATTGGACAAAGCACTGGGGATAAAAGGGATGTGAAATGATTTCATACAGTACTGTAATCTGTATGATTACAGTACTGTATGTGTTATGATTTTTATTTTTATTTGAATTTGCCGCCAGGCTCCGCCCCCGTGCGTTGCGACGCTCGCAGGGAACGGAGCCTGGCAAGGAGAGGCTTCGGGCAGAGGACAGAGCCCACGGACACTGCGGGGGACATCGCAGGATTCCGGGGACAAGGTAAGTAAAGCCACACCAGGATCCTGCGATGTAATCCCGAGTGTGGCTCGGGGTTACCGCTAATGGTCCTGAATTTTAACCCCGAGCCACACTCTGGAAAACTGCCAGGGAGGCTACAACAGATGATCCATGTAAATAATATCCTCTCACAATAAGAATAAAAACATGCATTCCGTGGATCCCTCCCCCGATATAGAGCACTCCCCTTAAGCACCTATTAATAACCCCAACCACCTAGGGGTGAGGACTGAACTGAAAGATTCCTGAAAAGGACAGTGTGATTCTGTAAACACAGAAATATTCACACTGTTCCGTTTATGGAATGATACAGTTACTTCAACCAAGAAAAATGCAATATGCACTTATTGTTACACAATAGTCAGTATGTCAGTCAGGAACAAGGAAAACGTCATGGAAGAAAGAGGACACAGCTGAATATTATATAATAATCCAGACAAATAACAGGGGGAGAGCAATGTACTCCTCACAATGATTTATATATCCTCAGATATGAGTAATTCCTGCTGTTCTCATCCTGCAATCAATGTATGGGTGATTGAGCAATGACAGACACTAGGATGAGCTAGATTGATCACTTGACACTGCAGTCCAAGCTGATCAAATATAGTATCAAAAAGATAGGAACAGTCTCTCAGATATGTACTCAGTGTAACCATATGCAGAGGTGCCCAACACATGCAGGTATATCCTCTAGGCAATTATAGCAGTAGATGCTGTATGAAAAGCTGTTTTGGTTACTTACTGATAGCTGGTTATTCAGAGATCTCTCCAATGTGCGGTGAGATTCAATCTCTCTGTCTTTATATGTAACTATAGATCTCCAGCTGATCTGTGATGTTTGTAGTAGTTCCAATTCAGAGCGGTATGTCAGTGTATCTCATATAGATTAATAGTGATCCAAAAGATGGTTTAGTCCATAGTCTTGCAAGCTCTGACAAAGTTCCGCTATTTGAGGAACGAAACATCTAAGCTTTCCATGTTGGGAGAGCACCCCTGCTATCCACCTACCCCAGCCAACACTCCTTTGTGGGTTTGAGGACTGTTACCTGATGATACACTATTGGGAATTCCCATATGGGTTTCTACAAATAATTATCCACTATCAACAGACACTATGCATATGGATATGGCAGAGATGAGAAAATATCACCAAAAGAAAGCTCTATTTGTGGGAAAAAAAGGACGTCAATTTTGTTTGGGTACAACGTCGCACGACCGCGCAATTGTCAGTTAAAGCGATGCAGTGCCGTATCGCAAAAAAATGGCCTGGTCATTGAGCAGCCAAATCTTCCGGGGCTGAAGTGGTTAATATGACTTTGCAACTACTTTAAAGGATAAGTTCACCTTTGGGAACATGTTACATGTTCCACCCATTTTTGGGTGGAACATGTAACATCTTCCTAGTGCTGCAGCCTCTCTTTGACCCACTGTCTCTATGACAGTGAGCCAGGAATCCTCTCCCCAAACTCGTGTCGCAATTGAAAAAAAAAAAACACGGCCCCGCAGGGCTCCATCCATGCGTTATTCATTCACAGAGTTCTGTGAATGGGAGAATTATAAGTACCGACAGCCTTTGCGACTGTCGGCTTGTAGTTCTCAATGAACTACCAGGGCACTGTTGAGCGCTCTAGGTAGTTCATTGCTTCTTCCTGACATTGTGTAATTGCCTGCTCATATGAGGTACGAGCAGATAGCTGACACTGACAGTCTGAAGGAGTCCTGCATTGCACCCATGATCTGCTGATCACCGGTGCAATGCTATGCAGGATCCTGGTAAAAAAAAATAATAAATGCACATTTTGTTACCTGCAAAAAAGATGTGCATTTATTATTATTTTTTTTTTACAAAGGTAAACGTATCCTTTAAAATGGGATTCCAGTTGTGTTAAAGTGTTACTAAACCCAGGACCCTGCATTCGCTATATCTGGTCTCCAACAGTAGGGATGTGCTCGATGTAAGGCTCAAACATTAGAGAAGTCCCTAGAATTATTCAACCACAGTGTCAGTTACATGCTGCTGGAGGATGAGCAGCAATTTGAAGGCTCTGATGTTGGTTCCCAGGTGGAGGAAGGGAGTAACGTGAGCCTAGAGAGAGGGGGTGCCACAGATGGACAAGAAACTGGCAGTCATGTTCCCCAAGCTGCAGCATACTGCCAAGTTTGCTCCAGTGACGAGGAGGGAGGGGATGCTGAGGTCACTGACCGTACTTGGGTGCCTGAGAGAAGAGAGGAGGAAAGTGAGAAAGAGGAGGCGCAACTCCAACGAGGCAGGATGTCCTCCAGGGGTCATCTTAAGGGCAGCCACCCTATTGCATCACACCGCAGAGCTCTGCAGGTGCAGGTGCAGGGTGCTGCTGTCTCCCACTGACTTTTAAAAGTTCCTTGGTGTGGGCCTTTTTCGACAAGTGTGCAGCAGATCGCACCGTTGCTGTTTGCAAACTATGTCTAAAACGGATCAAGCGTGGCCAAAACGGCAGATGCTTGGGCACCACATGCTTGAACAGACATTTGATGACCTGCCATGCAGTCCGTTGGCAGCAGCACTTGGAAGACCCACATCATAGAAAAAGGCAGACTTCTCCTTGCTCCTTATCTGGGATCTCAAACCCTACAATACCTCCAGTCCTCTCTAAAACCTGCACCGAGAGGAATGAAGATATAGCAATAGCTGTCACAAATACTCGCAGCCAATCTGCTAGCAGTACACCACCAGTTGATTTCAGCAGGCAAATTTCCCTACCCCAGATGCTGAACAGTAAAAAGAAATTAGGTCCCAGCCATCCACATGCTCAGTGTCTAAATGCTAGCTTGGCCAAATTGCTAGCATTGCAACTGCTGCCTTTTCAGCTGGCTGGACAGGGCGGTCAGCAGTAAGGTTCATATTACCACTGACTCATGGTCCAGCAGGCATGGGCAGGGACGTTACCTTTCCTTCATGGTGCACTGGGTAACTCTGCTGGCAGCTGGGAAGGATGCAGGACAGGGTTCAGTGTTGGAGCTTGTTCCTCCACCATGCCTCCAAAAAGCTAGTGGTGATTCTGCCACAACATCTGTATGCTCCCCTCCCTCTTCTTCTTTCTCTATGGCCTCTTCTGCAGAATTGTCCTCTGAACCAGCAGTGCTCCCAAAACGCTCAAGGGGCTACGCAAGCAGTCAGGCAAAAAGATGTCATGCGGTGCTTGTGTTGGTCTGCCTAGGGGACAGGAGCCACAATAGGGCAGAGATTCTGTCAGCTCTGCAGGGGCAGGCTCAGAGGTGGTTGACCCATGCCAGCTTCAGCCAGGAATGGTTGTATTTGACAATGGCACCAACCTTCTCTCCGACCACAGACAGAGACACTTGACCCATGTTTGGCACACATCCTGAATTTGGTGGTGCAGCGTTTCATGACCAGGTCCCCAAGCTTACAAGATCTCCTGAGGCGGGCCAGAAAAGTCTGTGTTTTTTTCCGCCAGTCATGCAATGCCAGTGCTCGCCTGGCAGACATTCAAAGGGGATGCAACCTGCCCATCAACTGCCTCATTTATGACATGTCCACCAGGTGGAACTCAACGTTGGCACTTGGCAATGCTGCAGCGGCTGCAAACACAGCAGAGGGCCATCAATGAGTACCTGTGCGATTATGGCACCAGGACAGGATCAGGGGAGCTTGGCTTCTTTTCGCCACGCCAGTGGCTACTGATCAAGGATGCATGCACTGTCTTGTCCCCATTTGAGGAGGCCATAAGGATGGTGAGCAGCGACAATGCATGCATCAGTGACACTGTCCCTCTAGTCTTCCTTTTGGAGCACACACTTCGTGGAATCATGGACAGGGCACTTGAGGCAGAACAGCAGGAGGAAGAGTTGGACTTCCTTTCCTCTCAAGGCCCCCTTTATCCAGATAGCATTCCTGCAGGTCCGCTAAACACACAGGAAGAAGAGGAGGAGGATTGTGTCAGCACAGATGTCGAGAATAACATGCAGCTGTCTTTAAGGGATGGTTTTCAGTCCACAGAAACCCAAGGAGTTGTACATGGCTGGGAGGAGGTTGTCACAGATAATGTGATCCTTAGTGACCCAGATAACTCAGAATTGAATGCCTCTGCAAACTTACACTGCATGGCCTCCTTGATTCTGCAAAGCCTGCGAAAGGACCCTAGGATTCGTGGTATTAAGGAGAGGGATCATTACTGGCTGGCAACCCTTCTTGATCCACGTTACAAGGGTAAGGTTGCAGAACTCATCCTGCCTTCACAGAGGGAGCAGAGGATGAAACATCTTCAGGAGGCCTTGCAGAAATGTTTGTGTAACTCATTTCCAGACCCTAGGAGATTACCATTTCCTGGTGCTGTACAATGTGTTTCTGAGGCTTCGTTCGTTCAGAGGAAGAGCGGTGGAGAAGGTTGCCAGCTGACCGATGCCTTTAAACAACTTTTCAGTCCTCAGCGCCAAGGTCTGATTGGTTCCAGCAACCATCGCCAGCGTCTGCATTATATGATGCAGGAATATCTAGGGGCAAGAGCAGACTTGGAGACCTTTCCAACAGAGCATCCACTGGGTTAATGGGTCTTGAGGTTGGACCACTGGCCAGAACTTTCTCAATATGCAGTTGAGCTACTGGCCTGTCCTGCATCCAGCGTGCTTTCTTTATGCACATTCAGTGCTGCTGGAGGGTTTGGAACGGATCAAAGAGTGTGCCTGTCCACAGACTCTGTTCATAGGCTCACATTTATAAAGATGAATCAGTCCTGGATCAGTAGCTATCAAGCACCTGGTGCTGATGTAACTGGTTGAATTTGCTATAGATCTGGGATCCCTTGAAGACTGCCTATGCTGCCTATCCTATTCTTCCTCAATCATGATGATGCTAACTTCCAACAATATTTTTGGTTTAGGGCACCACCACCACCCAAGGCCCAATTACAATTTTTGAAATAATATTTAACAGCAGGTACCGTTCCTGTGCCCAACAAGAGTAACTGTGAGGGGTTACAGTGTTCTGGCATCACCAACACCTAAGGCCCAATTTTTTCAGCAGAGTATATAGTGCAGTCCGTATAGTATATATACTGCAGTTCAGAGTATATAGTGCAGTCCATATAGTATGTATACTGCAGTTCATAGTATATAGTGCAGTCAGTGTAGTATATATAATATAGTGCAGGGTATGTAGTGCAGTGTAAAATATATAATATTGTGTATTGAAGTGGTTAAGGGGAGCCCTATGACAGAATTAAGAAGAAAACGTCATGTTTCCCCCGTCCATACCATGCCCTTTGGGGCATACCCGACCCAAAGGGTCTGGTTTGGACTGGGGGGGGAAACCCACGCTGTTTTTTTCAATGATTTTTTATGTATATTGCCGGGATCTGGCAATACATTACAGCCGTGAGCAATTTTAAATGACATTTTTTCCTTTAGAAATGTCATTTTGCTGCTGTACTGTTCTAAACATGGGAAAATGTGCTACTTTACAGGAAGACTAAGGGGACCCCACAGGCATGATATTTAAAGGAATATTTCATTTTTATTGTTTCACTTTAAGCATTCTTAAAATCATTGCTCCTGAAAAAACAGCCATTTTAAAAACCCGGGACCCCAAGCACTTTTTATGGCAATAACTTTTTTTGTGTTCCATAGACTTTAACGGTGTGCCATGTTCGCACACATTTTTTGTCTGTTCACAAGTTCTGGTGCAAACCAGCGGGGGTGTTCGGCTCATCCCTATCCCACAGTACACAGAACACAGACATGCAATTATTTTAGTAAATATATACTGCTAAATACCTTTTCTCATGAGCAGTATATAGCAGTCTTGTGACTTCTATCAGCACTGGTTAAAGCTTGTAGGAGCAGTTTTCATTCTCTTCTGATTGTCCTATGAGGCTGCAGGACCACTGACCCTCTGGACAGTGCTGATTGGCCCTGTGCTGATCACATGCACCCTCCCAAGAAAAAAAAACTCTAGCAATACACACCAAACTGAGCATATGCAGAGTGCCCCCCCCCAGGCTCTGTTCTATCAGGAGATGGATTGGGGACTGTAAAAGAAGGGCAGGATCAGAGAAGACAGGATCAAACTGCCTTTTTACACAATGCAGAGGATTAACCCCTTAGGTTCCATGGTGAGTATAACAAGCATGCTTTACTGCATATATAGTACAGACTGATTTTATTGTTGTGTGTTTAGTAGCACTTTAAGATATAATTAATCCCCATCAGGTTAGTTATGCACATTGCAGGGATTTAACAAATGTTACTTTAGATTTGAACATACCACTATCCGGTAGATAATATTGTAGGCCTTATCAATACATTTTTTAACTGACTGATATATGGAAGTTGGAGTGTCTACCTTCACTGTTGTCACCAGGTCATTCTCAGTATTGTAAGAAAAGCTGCAGTTATGTTTATTTGTAGAGATAAGGACTTAAGAAGTGAAATGCAGCTAGTGTTTTAAAACAATTAATAAAGGGGGCGTGGCCTGCTACGGAGCCGGATGGCAGCTTGATCCAGGAGCTCCTGCTAACACAGGGCTACAGCGGCACATAACAACCCTCCGGGACACATTTACACCCGCTTTTTCAGGTGATCGGACCCCAGGACACCCTGAGACGATGACCAGAAAAAGAAAACAGCAAAGGAAGCCGCAGCGTTTGACGGACTGCTTCATACAAAGGCAGCATGAAGGTAGGCAAGATGGCGGCGGCCCGGCATCTACACCAACAGCCCGAGCCCAATCCAATGCACGTTCAGAGGCATCATCACAAAATAGTGGCTCCCTGGATAGCGCCCAGTCCTACCCTCCCTCCCTCCCCATATTACGGCAGCCCGACCAAAGCTAAATTCTTGCTGGATGGAGCTGGATGCAGCCCAGCACCTAGCCCTATCATGGACTCAGGGGATGACAAGAGGGAGCTGCCTGATTCTATTGAATCCTTTCCTACAAAACATCAGCCTGTGATAGACACTGTTCTCAAAGACATGCTCCTCTCACTCAGACGCTCCTTACAGGCAGATGCATGCACAGGAGCTCCTGCTAACACAGGGCTACAGCCGCACATAACAACCCTCCGGGACACATTTACACCCGCTTTTCCAGGCAATCGGACCCCAGGACACCCTGAGACGATGACCAGAAAAAAGAAAAGCGCAAAGGAAGTCACAGCGCTTGACGGACTGCTTCATACAAAGGCAGCATGAAGGTAGGCAAGATGGCAGCAGCCCGGCATCTACACCAACAGCCCAAGCCCAATCCAATGCACATTCAGAGGCATCATCACAAAATAGTGGCTCCCTGGATAGCGCCAGTCCTACCCTCCCTCTCCATCTTACGGCAGCCCGACCAAAGCTAAATTCTTGCTGGATGGAGCTGGATGCAGCCCAGCACCTAGCCCTATCATGGACTCAGGGGATGACATGAGGGAGCTGCCTGATTCTATTGAATACTTTCCTACAAAACATCAGCCTGTGATAGACACTGTTCTCAAAGACATGCTCCTCTCACTCAGACGCTCCTTACAGGCAGATGCATGCACAAATTTAACACTGTTATTCAGGCTGTAGAATCCAGAGTGGAGCATATAGAACACAAAATGGGAGAATATGCTTCCACCATTAATGATCTGGTGGATTACACAGAGGAGAAAGAGGGGGATACTGAGTGGATGAAGGCTAAAATAGCAGATATCGAGGACAGGTCCAGAAGAAATAACATGAAAATAAGGGGGATCCCCGAATCTGTCCAGCAATCTGACCTACACACTTTCGCGTCCTCACTATTTCAATCCCTCATCCCTGGCCTTACCGACATGGATGTCACCGTAGACAGAATCCACTGTTTACCCAAACCTGCTTGTTTACCTGAACAGGTGCCCAGGGACCTAATACTTTGTCTCCACTTTTATCGTGCTAAAGAGCAGCTTATGATGGTGATGCGCAATAGAGATCAAATCCCTGCGCAATACCAAAATTTGTAATTTTACGCCGACTTGTCTCAATACACGCTGCAAAAGAAGAAAAATCTAAATACCATCACCAAGACACTCAGAAACCACAAAACTATCTATAGATGGGGATACCCCACTAAGCTCACCATTGTGAAGGAGGGTAACACACACATAGTGGAATCTCTGAAGAAGAGCCTCTCTCTACTTGAAAAATGGAAAATCCTCTCTGAACAAACAGAGGGCAGTACCCCAGCAGGACCTGCAAAGCAGGTGGATCCAGAATGGAAAAAATTCACAAATAAAAATGCTGAATCGCATTCCTAAACCCGGAGGAAACAAATTGCCTACCTTAATCCCTGGGAAGTTACCCAGGAGAGCCTATGGGCTTGAACTTACCCCTCATTCAAATTTGAGCAGCGCAGTTCTGCATACGGGTATTTTTCTTACCTACTAATGTTAAGGGGACAACCCTTACTAATAATATTATCTCACCAGTTATATGGTTACTGTAAACCTTTATTTCTATGTTTTGTCTCTCCTCTCCTCCGCTATCATGGTCATTATCCACAGGAAATCTGCAAAGATTGACAAACTTCGTACAGCAGACCCCTCTACAAGCATCTCCATCTGGCTGCACATACAACTCCACAGGTCACTGCAACTCTACAATGACAGTGAGTACAATTTGAACTTTTATGCTTTGCAAATTACATACAACTTGCCTTCTTCACCTTGGCCACAAGAGGAAACCCATCTCCTAATAATGGATTTTCCTCAGGCACACACTATAAGCATAAGTTTTCCTCCAATATGGGAATTACATTTTTCTCTATAAACTCTAAAGGCCTCAATCACCCAGTGAAGAGGAAGTCCCTGTGGAAGGAAGCACTCTCTTACAACAGTGATATCCTGTGCGCGCAGGAAACACATTTTTACATCCTTTCTCCACCCCCCTGCTTTCACAAGGGATTTCCCCACGTATTCACTGCCAATGCAGAAACAAAAACAAAAGGTGTTCTAACGGCCATCAGAGACTCTGTGGCGTTCACCCTACATGAGGAAATCAAGGACCCTCTAGGCCGTTTCTTGATCTTAGTGTGTGACCTCAACTCCACCACCTATACAATTGTTAATGTGTACACTCACCTAACAAGCACCAAATACGCTTTTTCCTTAAACTAATGAAGAAGATACGCTGTCACCAGAAAAGACTATTAATGCTATGTGGTGATTTTAACACAACCCCAGACCCTTCTATAGATTCCTCTTCTGGAGTAAGACGCACGGGCCCCTTTCTACTAACGCCCATACATCAACAGGATCTATTTTATGCATGGAGATGCCTACATGCAGGGGAAAGGGATTACACCTTTTTCTCCCCCCTCACAGGGCTTACTCACAGATTGACCTCTTCCTTGTGGACCAACGGATGCTGGCCAAGATAACTTCTACCTCTATAAATAACATTACCTGGTCAGACCATGCCTCCATCACATTGTCTATAGAGGACTCAGCGGCTAACACCGCAACTCCAGTGTAGAGGGTTAATTCATATGTTTTGCAACAAACAGAATCTAAACAACACCCAGAAATGCACTTGAAGGAATTTTTTTAAACTAATGATTCCTCGGTGAAGGATCACTTTGTTTTATGGAATTCTCATAAAGCATATATAAGAGGGATACTTATACAACTGGGGGGCAAGGGCTAAGGGGCAGCAGCAAAAGCATGTAAAAGAACTAACAAATGAAATTTTTAACATAGAAACAAACAATAAACCAAACCCCTCCCCACAATTATCCCAAAAATTAACCCAATTAGGGCACGACCTTAGAATTCTCCTACTGGAAGACTTTGAGAAAATATCCTGAAAATTGAAAATTTCATACTACACCACAGGAAACAGAGCAGGGAAAATATTAGCATAAAAATTGAAAGGCCATCAATATAAAACCAAAATTTCATACTTAATCTGTCCAACGATACGATCCAACTAACGATAAGATACACCATACCCAAGATATAGCAGATGCATTCAGCCACTATTATAGATATTCAGCCACTATCATACTTATACAATTTAAAAGATGACACTGAGACTTACCAACCTACTCCTGACCTAATAAACACTTTTTACAAACGATCTCCCTCTCTAAATTATCCCAAGAACAACTAAACCTCTTAAACCTACCCTTTAACACAACAGAGATATATAAGGTAAGCAAATAAATCTTCAGGTCCAGATGGATTTAATGGAAAATACTATAAATACTATAAGTCCTTTAAAACCCTACTCACTCCTTATCTGGAATGTACCTTTAACGTTGCTGCTGCCTCTTCTGCCTTCCCACCTGGAATGCTAACAGCACTCATAGTGACCCTACCGAAGCCAGGGAAAGACCCAACCTCACCCCCACATTTTAGACCCATCTCCCTACTCAATATTGATGTGAAATTATATGCTAAACTTATTGCTACATGACTGCTTGATATACTCCCCCTTCTTATCCATCCGGATCAGACAGGCTTCACCAAGGGCAGACAGACTTCCGACGCCACACGCAGGTTGACAAACATTATTCACCTAGCAGAGCTCCATCAAAGGCCTTCTCTGCTGTTATTGGACACAGAGAAGGCCTTTGATCGGATCCACTGGCAATACCTCACTCAAGTGCTGAGAGGGTTTTGGTTCTCCGGCACCATTTTGTCGGGGATCCTGGCCCTATATTCAAAACCATCTGCTCAGGTGTACACATCGGGAGTACTGTCCAAACCCTTCAGTATTTCAAACGGGATCAGACAAGGGTGCCCACTTTCCTCTCTGATATTCAACATTTAAAATGGTAATCTTACCGCAGCTACTTTATCTGTTTAGAACTATCTATACCGGTCCCTAATTCCTTCTTCTCCACCGCCCAATCTCTACTCAATAAGTATCTGTGGCAGGGTAGAAGGGAAAGATGTGCATTCAAAAACCTGGTCGCATCGAGGAAAGCAGGGGGAGTAGGACATGTACTATTAAAAGACTATCACACAACAGCGATTCTTGCACAAGTAAGCGCTTGGTTCCCCCAATCAGTCATCTGATGCTAGGTGGCTGAGATTGGAGAAATCACAGATCTAGGGTCATGATTTATATGATCTACTATTGTCCAGCAGTTTTCATACCCGCAGATACTCTGATCTCTCACCCAAGATAATGGCCACACTACAGGCATTGAAACCCTCTTAACTATGCCACTAGGAAACACAACAACTAAACCTATACCACTTACTATAACTAGCATACCCATGCTTATACCGGACATACATGTGTCCCACTGGGTGTCTAAAGGAATAACAATGATAGAGGACCTAAAAGTGGGCCCCCGCGCTTAAAACATTCCGGACCATACAACTAGAATACGGTATCGAAGATCACGACCAATATAGATACCTACAACTCACTAATTTCCTACAAACAAATCCAAATACCACTACTTATCTACCGTAGAGAGTGACTCTGTACCTCACCAATCCCCTCAACAAAATCAAAGGTATCTCATTATTCTACAATATGCTTCACGAAAAGAATGAATTTACAAAATCTATAACTAATAAAGCATGGGAAATAGACATAGGTGTGTCTTATACCACGTAGCAATGGCAAAAAGCACTGCATAGCATGTACACAGCGACCAAAAGTGCCAATTTGTGGGAACTTACTCACAAAATATTGCTGTGATGGTATTTGAGATCCTTTAGACTATCCAAATTCAGCACCCAAACTTCTCCGCTCTGTTGGAGGAACTGTGGATGTAATGACACACTGTACCATATCATATAGACTTGTCCAGTCATACATACATTCCCGTCCAAAATATTCAAACTGCTCACACTAGTCATAGGGACGAGAATTCCTCTTACTGCTGGACTGGCCATTCTGTCCCTGGGAATAGAATCCATCCCAGCAGCATCAAGAGTTGTAGTGACACATATCCTTCTAAGTGCTAGACTGTCCATTATGAGACATTGGATAGACATAAAACCACCCCCACTTTCAGAGATAATAGAAACAACTAACATTCATGCTACCTATGAACTGATATGTGTATCTACACAAGGTAACTACCAAAAAATACATTCTAGATGGAACCAATGGTTAGAATGGTACAACAGGAGTAGCAAGGATAATATCAAGCACTAAAATGATGACCAATAAGATTTTAACCCCAGAGACTGTGTATAGAAACAACTCTTTTTCTTTTCTTCTAGATCTCTTCTCCCTCTTCCCCCTCCCCTTTTTCTTCTCTTTTCTCTCTCTTTCTTCCTTTTCTACTCTCAACCTCTGTTCTCCAGTTATTCTCTGTTTTAAATATCTACAAGTGAAACATAAATATTGAAATACTATGTAAACACATTGAGAAAATCCAACTGTCAAAAGATATGATTCAGCATCATATTTGAAACATGTTAATGATATAAAACAATGTTTATTTTATTTTACAAATGCCATACACTGATGTTAACTGTATGCTTCAATCCTTAATAAAAACTATTGGATTTAAAACAACTAATAAAAGACTGCAACTTACATAGTTACATAGTAGGTAAGGCTGAAAAAAGACAATAGTTCATCCAGTTTAGCCTGTGTTTGTGTACGTGTGTCAGTGTCTATAATTGTTTCCCATATCCCTGTATGTTGTGTTCTTTAAGATATACATCCAAGAGTCTTTTAAAAATATCCATACTCCCCGAAGCCACCACCAATTGTGGAAGAGAGTTCCACATCCTTATTGCCCTGACAGTAAAAAACCCCATGTGCAGTTTAAGGTTAAACCGCTTCTGCCCAGTCTCATTGTGTGGCCCCGTGTCCTCCTACACTCTCTGAGACTGAATAGTTTATTTCCTATGTTGGGATCCCCATTGAGGTATTTGTAGATCGATGTCATGTCCCCTATCAGGCATTGCTTCTCCAGCGAGAACAAATTTAGTGTTTGCAATCGTTCCTCGTAATTGAGGTCCTCCAGTCCCCTTTTTAGTTTTGTTGCCCTTCTTTGGACTCTCTCCAGTTCCAGCATATCCCTTCTGAGGACTGGTGACCAGAACTGGACAGAATGCTCCAGATGTGGCCTAATCAGAGTTTTATAAAGTGGCAGGGTTATAGTTTTATCCCTGGAGTATATCCCTTTTCTTATGCTTTCTAATATTCTGCCGCTTTGGTAGCTGCAGCTTGACATTGCATGCTATTGCTCAATCTGTCATCTACTAGGACCCCCAGATCCTTCTCCATCCTTGATTCCCCCAGAGGTTCTCTCCCTAGTGAGTACTTTGCATTTATGTTTTTTGCTCAGCGTATCTCTGAATCTAGCTCCCTTCACATACCTCCAGTGATGCCTCTCCCGACATGGAGTCTCCTAGCACATCGCAGAGCTCCTCCAATTCACTTTACTGGCCTGTCAGCTGGTCAGCTGACTTTCTGCTCAAGTTTCTGCCTCTCAACATGGTATTTGTCTGCAGCAATGGGCCGAGAGGATAAGCAGGCAGTCTGCTGTGTGTGTGTGTATGGCAGGAAAAGTGAGTGCTCAGCCACAGTGTACTCCCGACTCCCATCATTGCCTCTAACTAAAATAATAAGCAGGCGGCGGGCAGTGGCAGCACACAGGCTCCCCACAATGGCGGAACTCCAGGTCCTGGTTACAAGTTTGACCTTTGCGACCCTGGAAATTCCCTCACTGGGTTAGGGTAGACTCAGTATCTCTACTCACAGTCAGACTACCACTTCACACTGTAGAGCAGCTTCTATGCAGCAGAGTCACTTATACAGCCACCAGAACTTGCTGCAAAGTAACTTCTGCCTCACTCTCCAAGGCACCCTCCAGCACGAAGCTTCAGGCCCCAGACTTGGTCTCATCTCTAACACGGCACATTCTCCACAGGCAGCAGGCCTAGGAGGACCAATGATACAGCCGCATACATCTCACCAGGCAGAGTGTGGGAGGTAAGAGAGCTTTCCAAGGTCACTTCCAAATATTTTTACCACCCCCAGCATGTACCACTGGCAATAAACCTCCTAGTGGTTGGCCATAAAGACAGAGGCAAACAACAATACTAAGATTAGGGAGAATCTGAAGAAAGCAGAACTATCAATCCATGCACAGGTTGGCTATAGAATAACCTAGGGACAGTACTGCTTAGCTCAGGGTCAGTACAAATTGGATCTAAAAAACATTTTACTTTGTTTCTAAGTTTATAACATATATAGTAAGAATAGTCTTCTCTGAGGCCTCATAAATCGGAAACCTATGATTTTAGCAGGATCTGCTGCCGGTAAGATAATTAGCGAAGTCATTTTACAAATGACTGCAGTTTGCAGTGGTTCTCATCATATTTTATGTTCTGACTGGAAGCATTAAGGAAAGCTTGTATGTGACACACATTCCAATACACCTACATGATCAGCTTAGTCTGCTGCAACACTGACTTTGTGTGCTGCTCTTCATTAACAAACAGAATATTTTTTTGGTCTCTGCCTTGCTGCTGTAATAAACCACATTTTTTTTACCATTTTGGCCCCTTTAATCAATTCCTAATTAGCCTGAACATAAGGAACTATGAGAATTACAGTGGTGCTCCAAGTTTGCTTTTTTTATAGGGCACAAACAATGGGTATAAGTTGCAGTTTGTAAAAGACCACTTTATATTTTTGTAAACATGTAAAAATTGTTTAGAAGAACAAAACCAGTACTAGTTTCTAATTGGTTGCTATAGTAACATTTGTTGAACTTTTGTTCAATAATTTGTTACATTTTGTTACTTAAGGAAGAAAACATGTTTATATTCTTTTTTAGTAAGAAAATAAAGTTTACCCGAGTGCATACTGTATATCTACTTTCCTCTAAATAGTGTTTTCGTATAGATAATTGGTTGGTACTTTTTTTTTTAATACCTTTGAGATGTGCTACAGTACACCAGAATAGAATCACAGCTCCAACTGTCAATAAAAATGGTGTTAGAAATGCTTTTGTAATAAAATTAATATACCAAGGGAGGTGTCTAAAGAAAGGGTTCAATTGTTATTTTGTTAGATTGAAATGGCAAATACCTAGGCAGTTGATTATCTTCTTTCAATATTGCAGATTTCAGTACATTCTTTTGATTATTGGGTACAATTTATACTGCAAATCTGACACTAAATTCACATAGGAAAAGTTTCCTTACACAAAAATGACCTGCTGCCCCTAGCAATCCAGCAGAATCTTCGTTTTCAACTCTGCAATGCTAAAATGACATTGATTCATTGCTATGGTCAACAGTTACAGGACATTTTCATGTTGGGTTGTATTTACCATGCCCCTTTAAGCCTCTTCTACTGTTAGAGCAATTTGGCTACACCCATAATTTGGTGAGGTGAGCTGTTTACACTGCTTTATTGCTTCAAAGATTTTTATTGTTTTGGAAGTGTTAAAACAATTATCTGCCACAGTTGCTAGCTATGCTACGTGTACCATTGTGCTATAATATTAAAGCGGATGTAAAGGTTAGAAAATAAATAAAAAGAAATAAACATTATATTTACCTGCTGTGTGCAATGGTATTACACAGAGCGACCCCGGACCTCTTCTTTTCGGGTCCCATGCTGGTGCTCTTGGCTCCTCCTCCTCTCCGTGTGCCAAAATAGGAAGCTGCTTCCTATCAGGGTGTAGGTGAGGGCTTGCTCCTGAGTTGGCCCTACCCTCACTCCCTCCTTATAGGAGCCAATGGCTCCTGCTATTCTAATACTAAAATCAATTAGCGCAGCCACAATGTACACACATATCCTGTGCTCAAATATATGAAGTAAAAATAATACTGCCAGCTGACACTAATTAAGTGAAATCACACTTATCAATACCATGAATAGAAAACAGTGTAGAGTCTGTTTATAAGTCTCTTGTTGTCAGGACGATCATGCCAGTAATCAGCGTCCCAGGCTCATTGGTGCGTGTCCGCGGGCACCATTGCGCACGGGCGCGCGCACGCGCATCACTGTTGGTGCCAGGCAGGCTATTTAAACCTGCCTGTCACACTCAGTCCCCGCTGTCTGCTCTACAGCGTTCTGTGTGTCAAAACCTGAACTGATCTGAGACTACCTGTTGCCTGACCCGGCTATCTGTTTGTGACCATCCCAGCTATCTGCCTGGATCTGACCCCCGGCTTGCTTAGACTATCCTCCTGTTTGATCCCTGGTACCTGTGCTGTCTGTCTGATACCGATCACTGGCCTGTCTGATGATCCTTCTGCCTGATCCCTGATACCAGCCTGCTACCTGCTGTTGTTCCTGGTTCCAGTCCAGCATTCTAGTCTCCAGCCTGCTACCTGCTATTGTTCCTGGTTCCAGTCCAGCATTCCAGTCTCCAGCCTGCTACCTGCTATTGTTCCTGGTTCCAGTCCAGCATTCCAGTCTCCAGCCTGCTTACCTGCTGTTGTTCCTGGTTCCAGTCCAGCACCCCAATCTCCAACCTGCTTTCCTGCTGTCGTCCCTGGTTCCAGTCAGCGTTCAAGTCCCCAGCCTGCTTACCTGCTGTTGTTCCTGGCTCCAGTCAGCGTTCCAGTCTCCAGCCCTCTCTCCAGTTCCAGTTTCCTGGTTCCTAACTATTCCTGGACTTCTGGACGAACTGTTGATCCTGCTAGGCACTCATACCACTCCTCACTCCTGTGCCCTCTGTCCCCATTCCAGAGGGCCGTGAGTGGGAGCCGCAGGGGATGCCTCTCTCTGCATTTCGGGCTCAAAACCTACCAGGTACGTGACGTACTGAATATCAACACCAAAATATAAAAAAAGTGCTATACACATCTAATATAATTATAATGTGCAACAAATATGATAGTCACAAATAGTGTAAATTAAAGTCCAATCAGTATATGCATTCACCATTGTGATACTGTGATCCAAATAATAGAAGCGCTCCTTGTTCCACCACCATACAAACTGGCCGCTCACCTCAAAGCCACGATCTCTGCATTACCAGAAGGTCAAAGTAAGCGGTGTTTCCCTCAGGGATAATAGCTGGGCTCTGACAGACTCTTGGCAGATCCTCACAACTTTTTTCCCGTAGGAAGGGTACACAGGTCCTCAGGCACTCAGGAACACCCAATGTATATGGGAAGAAAAGGGAAGCAAACAAGATCTAAACTTCTCTGTTTAAAAGGTTTAATAAATAAAAGAATATTGCACTTACAAAATAGAGCACTGCTGCCAGTGCTAGTTCAAATGCACATGTCAAACACATATGCTGACTCTCGACTCAATGGTAAGATGGCCGCGGGATGATGTGAAACCCAAGGCTCGGTCCCCCTATACGCGTTACGTCCAAAGCCAGGGACTTCTTTAGTAGGACTGGAGTACTTAAATGTATTTACTCAGTCTCATGTTGTTGTGCAGGATCTTTTTTTTGACAATGCAGGTCTTTTGATTAATTTTTGTCCACAAGGCAGTGCACATTCTGTTTGCCAAGTTGTGTAGCTTTCTGTTCAATGCATGTTAACTGTATCTTGCAGGAGCTGCTGCCAATCAGGAGTGGTGGGCAGTACTGAGGGAATTCATTTTTAGGAGATTGCCACTAATGAACTAATGCTGGACATACTTGCACACTGTGCTTTGGCATATCATTTTGAAGTCTACTGTGGGAGTGTGCAGATGTGAAAGACAACCCTTCTGCATGTAGACCACAGAGGGGCAGTGTTATCACCCTTTTAGGGAAAGTAACTGGGGCACAATTTAAAAATTTTATTGCCTTTACAGTAATCAATACAAATAAAGGTGATATGTATACTGTATATATTTTAATATTTGGGTTTAGAAACACTTAAAAACACTTAAAAAATCTAAAACTTATCAGGTAGAGATTTTTTTGGCAGGTGTTACATGCCAGTTTTGTTTCTTCAAAAAATCTTATTTATGCTTCTAGTAGTTTTTGGTGTGCAGGGCACAGTAGCCTTCTGACATCTGTAAACTGTTGAGAAAGCCAGTCCAGATGACTGGACAATGCAACTGCAACGTGACTGCACAGGAGCCTTATCAGCAGCAGCTGTCCAACAATTGGAAGATGCTGAACAGAGAGAATGACTTAACGTAATACAGATCTGAGCTGCACTCCACAATGGAAGAAATGGAATCACCAGCACTTACTTTGTAAATCCGAAATAAGTGTCACATGGATCAAATACAGCAAATGTTTTGGTGCCTTCCTCAAGAACAACACAGTCCTTATTCTGAATTTACAAAGCTGGTGCTGCCAACGTCTTTCCTTTCCAGAGAAAGAGTGGCAAAAGATACCAGCAACAGCCAGGGAGTGATAAGAGAGATCTGCCCTAGAGTGTAAGTGTATTTTCACTTTGGGAGCCAATTTGAGATAACGCCTACTTTATATTTGTAACATGTTCCCATAAACATAGCAAAACTTATCGAAAATTATAAAAAATTGCCGATGTCCATTTTAAGTGCTTTTACTTGCCAAAAAATCCTAACAAGCTCTCTCTACTTTGAAATATTTAGAGGGAACTGCGGAGTAATGGTTAACATAATTACCCTGTCTGTACTGTGCTTGTAGTTCAGCATTATCAGTTGTAAACTAGATGTGAACACTTTTTCTCCAAATAAAGGGTTAGAATTTTATAATAGCCACTAGCAATAATCACATGTAAAACCTGACAGGTTGGTTGTACCCAAGTTGATCATTCAATCAACTTGGGTATATTCAGCCTGCCCATACATGGTTCGAATATCGGCTGGTCCCTGCTGAACCGGCTGAGATTTGAACCATCTATGGCCGGCTTTACATTCAAACCATCTATGGCTGGCTTTAGCCATTTCTTTTATTGAACCAGCGGGCTGAATGACAAAAAATTACCCAATTCCCCTATCCACACATTCAAGGTGGATGGGGGAAACCTCCCTGCACTTCCCCGCGGCCAGAATACACTGATCAGTGCTGCCACCTATAGCTTGCTTATCAATCAGAAATATGTCAACTTGTGTACAACTGACCTGTCCATACATGGATCGAAATTCGGACAGTTCAGCAGGAATTTCTATTCATGTATGTCCAACTTAAAAGCTAAGAAATATTTAAGAAAAATATTTTTAGTTATACTGTGTGAATGGGAACACATACCAACATATAGTGGGATTCATTCAAATTCAATTTCAAAAGTGGAAATACGGTTTAATAACAAATATGTTGTGCATACTTGGCCATTATTGCAGGAGCCCATCCATCTCAAAAGCAGCAAAGGAGCGCTTTTCAGTACTTCTCTGGAAAGCAGAAATGCAGGTTAATACATTTTGATTTGTCAGAAATCATATTGATGTATAATGATTTCTCTGTATTGGATGAATACCTCCCTCAGAGAAGTTATCACCCTCTTTCTCTATATTGTACTCTGAAAATAAATAGAATTACTTTAAAGGTCAATTGTGCCT
Organism: Lithobates clamitans; assembly: GCA_037952925.1. Classification (NCBI taxonomy): domain Eukaryota; kingdom Metazoa; phylum Chordata; class Amphibia; order Anura; family Ranidae; genus Lithobates; species Lithobates clamitans. The sequence goes on from JBBGZY010001461.1 coordinate 1,518,225, forward strand.
TTGTTTTAAAAATCAATATTTTAATGAACCTAGCACACTTATTAAATCAACAATATAAATGCTATACCCTTTTCCACATAAACTAAGATTTTTGCTGCTTAAAGAGGAGTTCCACCCAGGGGGCCGTCAAAAAAAAAAAAATTAAAAGTCAGCAGCTACAAATACTGCAGCTGCTGACTTTTAATTGGACACTTACCTGTCCCTGGGTCCAGCGATGCGGGGGATCGAGGCCCCGCTCGTCCCCCCCCTCCGCTCGTCGGCGCCGGCATTTCAGCTGTGGGCGCCGGGCTGTGGCTTCACAGCCTGGCACCCACTGCGCATGTGCGAGCAGCGCCGCGCGCCGTGATTGGCCGCTCAATCACCTGGGACCTGTAATGGGTCCCAGATGATTGACAGGAGGGAGGGAGCAGAGCGGAGCCCTTCCTGTGCCTGGGGGGAAGTGATGTCACCAGCCCAGGCAAAGGAACAGGCAGACTACGAGGGACCACCTAGCAACAGGCATTGAGAGGTAAGTGAAAAAAAAAAATATCCAAATGTTTTTTTGGGTTTTTTTTTAGATTTTTTCCAGGTATTTTTGTTTTTTGGGTGGAACCCCACTTTAACCTAATCATCAAAATGGTGTCACCACTATACCCTCTAACTGTCCCTCATTTGGAGGGACTGTCCCTCTTTTTAAACCAAATACTTCTATCCCTCTTTCCTTGTCAGTTGCCTCTCATTCTGGACAGATGTGTAGGCCTCTAAAATAAATGTAATGCTTAACTACGAAAAGTGTTACACAATACTAAACCTGTCACACAGACAAGCTCTTTTGGGTTTTGCAAATAATTTTTGCTTATTAATTCATCATGGGCTACATCACTTGGGGCATGGCAGGGAGTGTGTCTTTGACTACACACTTTGTGCTAAAGGATGTCTCACATTCCCATGTCAGAAAGTTGAGAGGTATGCATCATTAACTGGCCATCTATGCTCCTGTGGAGGAGCAAATACACAGGGAGTACTCATCTGTCCTGTACAAGCCCGAGCATTCAATGTATCTGAGGAAACTCAACCAACAAATCAGCTAAGAGGTGGGTGGGCAAAACAGAGGTTGGTTTGGTTGAAACTCGAACATTAACAAAATCTTGCTTTCTGAATGGGATTTGTCAGCTTCACCAGAGTATGTAATGCCAAAGATGTGTGTATTGCTCTTCTGTCAGCACTGTTGAGGTAAAATAGTGAGTGTTTGAATGCTGCTATATCTCCTCAACATTGTTGCATCCAGTAGTCTGGGAGGGAAAGCAGTTAAGGAGTGTTTTATCAGCAATATCAGATCTACCTTGTACAGAGTATAGAAAGTATTATACATGTAAAAACTGTTTAGAGTGACATTCACAGACCAGAGGTATATTCTCTTCCTACTACAAAAGTGTATTTTTTCCTCAAAAAGTACAGACAACAACAATGTTAAAAATTCTATCACAAAACAGTACTATGCATTTCATTACATCAAATAATCCTTGGCCCACACATTTAGAAGATGGATTACAGAGAATTTTTAAAACTTTTCTGGGAGAGAGGTGAGTGGTGAAGCAGGTAAGTTGTCGAAGATCCATCAATTGAATAAATGCCTTTACTTGTCAGTTTATCGCATGACCGAAATACATGCAGAAGTGTGCCCTCTGTATTGTGCATCTGAAGCAAAACCCTGTGAACTGAGGATAAACCTTTTGTAGACTCTTCGGCACTGTGTTGTTAAAGTTAAACATTTATACCCCAATTCTTGGAACTTTTTTTGCTATGAAAGAATAGTGCAAAAAAATAGTATGTCATCTCTTTGAGCAGGGAAGAATGGAATTCCTGCTCTGTTTCCTAAAAGGGGATATACAAGAATCAGGTGGTTGTTTTAGGAATTCATAGGCTGTGGAGACCATATGGGTAGGCTTTCCATACATACACTTTCGTATGAAGTTGGTTGTTGGTGAGAAATTCCAGGGAATTGGTAATAAATGGTGCAGTAAAAGCCTCCAACTATCAAGTGAAGGATTCAAAATACCTTGTATGGCTAAAAGGCTTTTAGGTTTTGCGTCCCTCAAGAAGTCAGTCTAAAAGTGTTGTTATGATGGAAGAGACCAAATGACCTTTTGGTGAGACTTGGAAGAAAATTTAGGTTACCAATAACTGGGTTCATTGAATGTATTTCTAAATCCTTGTGACAGAAGTATTTATTTCCTATTAGTATTATTTCACATGTACAGTGTCAGATAGCTAGGTCTGTGCTACTGTATGTGTGTAGTGGTTACCTTCAAGTATATTGGTTGGTAAAGCTGTTTATTGCAATATAGTTTATATGCAGCTCCTGTTATTCTAGTTAACCCTGTCCCTCTGGTTTGCTACTTTGTGGCTAGATTTAACTTATGGCTCGATAACCAGCATAGGCTACAGCCAGGTTAGGAATCTCGTGGCCACTGAATCATCAGCTTAGAGGTCCAGTTGCATGTTAGATTAGAAACTTGTATGGAGGGACTACAGTGCAGAGTAGATAGGCTGACATTGAGTTCCAGTGCCAAACCACAGTGCCGGTGAGAAGCTCCGTTCCAGGCTTGTTGGACAACAGCTGGTGGGTCTCCTCATGAACAAAGATCTTTTATTCAGGTCTGCAACACAAAGACAGATGCTGCATCATCCTGCTGCAACATTCATCTGGAGGTATCTCTCTTAATTACTATATATGCCCAGGAATATGCACAAAGCAGCCAGTGTGTACTGTTATTACTCTCTTCTTATAAAGCTTGTATCATTTCTATACTGATGTGCATCTATATGCTTATGGTTAATGCTATATGCTGGTTGCTTTAGAAGGAAGGGAGTCCCTTCTGTTTACAGAGGCCCTGTCATGGGTGTAGGCACTGCCAACTTTAATATCAAACCCACTTTTCCAAAAGATTCTGGCTCTCTTATTTACCTATGGGTTAGAGCCATATCCTGCTTGGGGAGTGCCATTTTTCATAACCCCCATAAAAGAGAGCTACACAATTATACAAATAGTACATAATAGGTTGCTAAATCATAGATGCAAATGGTAATAAGTACAAAATAGTTGCACAATGTATGGTCAATAAATAAATTATATTTTGGGTTACCCCATTTCTCAGGTCTGAAAATATACCAAAAAATAGACCAAAAATGAAAAAGTTGTATTCAAAAGGTAAAAAAAAATAGCAAAAGAAAAAAAAAGGTAAGGTGAGGAAATATGCTAGTAAAACCTATCTAGGGTTGACTTATGATAGACTTGGATGTTTTAATGAAGGATTAGGTGGGATTTGTTTTGAAATTGCATATATTTGCTAAAAAAATGACAAACATTTGCACAACTGCAATAAAAAAATAAAAATAAATCACCATCTTTTGTCTAATAGCATTATTTCCTATGAGCATAAGTGCCATCTAGTATTTTCCTGAAAAACCTCAATCAGGAAAAATACCACATTATCGTCACTCGATGGCACTTCGGATCATCTTTTGGAAATAATCAAATTAGACAAAACACATCAATTTTTTATTGCAGCTGTGCATATTTGTCACATTTGTACAGCACCTTTTATAAAAAATAAAAAATAAATAGACCCCTTGTGCCATCTGCAGTACTTTAAACCTTTAAAAATGAGTGGCAATTTCATTTTAAATCAGATTGTGTTTTTAATAAGGACATAGATTGGAACATGTTTGAGATGTTAACCGTTTGTGCAGTAATCCAGAAAACTTCCCATAAACTTTTTCTCACAAACTCTGATTAAGCTAACGTTTTCTACAAATTTACAGCAGTCATGGTGCCAATAAAACCTTGGATAGAAATTTTAGTAAGCCTAACTGGCCTGGGGCCTATATTGTTCTTAATCTGACGTTTCTGCTTTTAGGTTTATTGAATTCTAGCAGGAGGTTATATAATTCCTGGTCTCAAATAGACAGTCATGTCAAAAATTCTAAAAGACTAACCAGTTTATAATGTATATGATCTAATCTCCTCTCCAGATCTAAGAAAAAAAGCATTTGGTTTGTGTTCGTAATAGGGTTTGTTCTAATTTTATGATGCTCCGGATTAAAATGTTGCCTGAGTGAACAAAGTAAATCTAACAGGCACTGCAAGAAAAAATACACACTTATTTTTAAAAACCCATTTATGTAGCAGCCAGCTTTTTTTGTCCAAAAGTTTCCACTCAAAGTGGAAGTCCATTGTGCATAAATGCTTTTTCATGTAATGTTATGTACTGTAACAATGGTTATGCTGTTTATGCAACCTACATGAGAACAATAAGGAACCGTTTGTAAAAAAATGGAAGTCCATGCAAAATCTAAAATCCCTGCATCTATAGACACCAGGGATCTAACACTAATCTCTCTATCCCTGTAAAGAAAAAACGACTATACATACCTTTTTGGAATCTGATCTGACCTGCACCGACCAGATCCCACGCTGAGCTGTCAGCCACAGCTTCTGTGTGTAGGCGGATGCAGAGGAGATGGAGGACAATGGAAGCCTCATAGTAACTCTATGGGTGATGTCACTTCCCATTAATTTTGCTACCATTGTCATCTGTGTCCTCTGCAGAGCTTCTGGCGCTGGAGATCGGGTCGGATCGGCTTCCAAAAAGGTATGTATGCTCATCTTTTCTTTACAGGGATAGAGACGTTAGTGTTAGATCCCTGGTTTCTATAGATGCAGGGATTTTAGATTTTGCTTGGACTTCCGCTTTAACTCCTTACAGCTAAAAAATAAACCAGCTAGTTAGATTTCTTACCTGTAACAAGTATGTGTAATTATGTGCAGGCTGCTGCAGTCTGTAGAAATCTTCACTGCAGGGCTGCCCTGTCCTCTTCCTGCTGCTGAACTTATGTGCGGTTAACAGCTTTGGGTCTCCAGGCTCCGCCCCCTCCTACCCTCTGCTCCACTGAGAAAAGTTCTTTCCTGATTAAACTACCTTTAGCAGTGGTGGTCAAATAGGGAATGGACACATGCTTCAGGTGACAAAGACATTATGTGAAATTGCTAGAGACCACTGCTGCAACAGGACAAGATAAAAACATAGATGAATATCAGCAGGGCCTCAAGGGCCACAAAAAAGTGGCAAAGGGCCACATGTGTCCCCTAGGCAGCAGGTTGGGCACCAGGGGTCTGTGACATGCATGGCATGGTGGTTTGGCATTTTTAGGGTTAAAACAGGCAGTGAAAAATTATCTCCCAGCCACCTGTCAACTGCCCTCTGGAAGCCATCTACTGTTCATGTTGAGGCAAAGGTTTCCGCAACACAAACCTTTAGGCCCCTTTCACACATGCGGACCATTTCTATGTTTTTCATCCATTGGTTGACAGAATAAAAACGGACATCAATGTATCTCTATAGAAAAACGGATGTAAATGGATTATTATGAATTTACATTTGTTTACATCCTCTTCCGTCAACATCCATTTTTGGAATTGATCAAAGCACAATTTTTTTCCATTAAAAATGGATTGGACGAAAAACAGATGTAAACGGACAAACAGTCCATTTTTGCATGATAATATGGCTCTGGGAATCAAGTGGTTAAAGTGGTTTTTTTTTTTTACATAACAAACATATCATACTTACCTCCACTGTGCAGTTAGTTTTTCACAGTGTGGCCCATATCATCATCTTCTGGGGTCCCCCGGCGGCGTTTGCGGCTCCTCCCCGCATAGGTAAACCCCCTGGGAGAAGCTCTCCCCTGGGTGGGTTACCTTGCGGACACGCCCCCTGAGTCCAGTATTTGCGTGCATAGACACAGAATGCCGGACTTGGCCCCGCCCCTGGAGCCTGCGTCACTGGCTTTGATTGACAGCAGTGGGAGCCAATGGCTGAGCTGCTATCAATCTATCCAATCAAGAGCCGAGAACCCCGGGCAGAAAGGTCGAGCGCGTCTCCACTGAGGGAACGAAGGACTCAGGTGTGAAAAACGCTGGGAGGCCGGTGACTGTCATAAGTTTTTTCACCTTAAGGGTCCTTTCACACAGGGGCGGTTTGCAGGCGCTATTGCGCTAATAATAGCACCTGCAAACCGACCCGAAAGTGCCGCTGCTTTAATTCCAGTGTGAAAGCCCCAAGGGCTTTCACACTGGAGCGATGCGCTGGCAGGACGGTAAAAAAAGTCCTGCTAGCAGCATCTTCAGAGCGGTGAAGGAGCGGAGTGTATACCGCTCCTACACCGCTCCTGCCCATTGAAATCAATGGGACGGCGTGGCTATACCGCCGGCAAAGTGCCTCTGCAGAGGCGCTTTGCGGTGGTTTTTAACCATTTCTCGGCCGCTAGCGGTGGGGTAAAACCGCCCCGCTAGCGGCCGCATACCGACGGTAAAGCGCCGCTTACAATAGCGGCGCTTTACCGCCGACGTCGCCGCCCGCCCAAGTGTGAAAGGGTCCTTATGCATAGGATGCATTAAGGTGAAAAAACACGAGGGTTTACAACCCCTTTAGGTACTCTAAAGTACTCTAAAGAGGGATCTAAAAAACTGAGGGAATATGTGAAAGGGGAGAACTTGTGTATTCCCACACATTTTTAGTATGGGGAAGCTGGAGACATGCATATTGAATACATTATAATGCATGTCCTAAAACACAACAGTATAAATGAATGGGGAAGCTGGACACATGCATTTGAGATTGTTGTAAAGTGTGCATTAAAACACAACAGTGTAATTGGGTCCTAAGGGGGGCTGTAACACATGGCACTGCATGTTACATGTGTTGACGCATTGCAGCACCCCAATGTACCCCAAACTGAAACTGCAGAACCATCTTGGCAGATACCATGACAATACATTCCCTTCTATTGGAAATGGCTGGTAGTGCCCTCTACAGTCAGCTGTGCATTATTTATATTCCTCTGTGTATAATGTATTACAAAATAGAAACGTTTTAAAATGTATTAAATCCTTGTCTTCAATGCCTGATTTAATATATTCAAGAAAACCTATTTCTTTATCTGACTTTACAGGCAAAGGATATTTTTTTACAGTTATTCTTTTGTTGTAGTGTGCGACTTTGTTCCTATTGGTTATTTATCGTGGCAGCCTTGGTACTTTGTGTTCAAGGTCATAATGGAATATATAAAAAATGCACATGACAGTGTCTAGTCATGTCATCTCCTCGCTGATAGGCAATAACTCAGGAACTTTTGTTCTGTATTTCCAAAACTTTATTGGCAAGCTCTTCTTTCTATAGCAATAAATTACACATGCACTTCATTCCTTTACTAAAATGTAATTCCCTTTTTTCAAGATGTGTGTGTTTGTGTCTATCTATCTATCTATCTATCTATCTATCTATCTATCTATCTATCTATCTATCTATCTATCTATCTATCTATCTATCTATCTATCTATCTATCTATCTATCTATCTATCTATCTAATCGTGCTAATAAAATATCTGCTTATAAAAATTTCCTTGGCTTTTGTAAAAATAAAAGTATTTTTACTTTGCTTTGTGCAAAGTTGCCATATAGTTCTAGTAAAATCTGACTGAACTCACAGCTTAAATCGCTAAATACATTGTAGGCACATCAAAGCAAAAGGTGTACAAAATCTTACTGTTTGTTGTCTGCCAGCATGCGACAGACAAGGACCCTTGCTCTCTTTGGGGAAGAAGCAATCTCTTTGTTGAGGTCCAACCCTCTCCTTGCTGATTCAGAGACATAGATCTCTAATCAGCGTGCAGCGTGGGTTTTACCGATTGCAGAACTATAGGTGTGGCTCAGCATGGGGCTGTATGGCTCTGAAGAAGAAGGTGTATCCTTCGAAACGTGTCAGCCAATAAGGACCATGCTGAGGTCCCCCTGGACTTTGGAGTGAACTGTGTTGTGGACTACAAATGAGTAGCTTGATAAGCGATTTTAATTCACTTGTTTGTGAGTATAATTTTAAACTATAGCTATTTAATACATATGGGATAATGCACTATGCTGATGCGCCCTCTTTTGTTTGTGTTTTGTAGTCAGCTAGGTGTGTGTCAGAACTCTGCATTGAGATCCCTGCTACCCCAGAGAGAGCAAGGGTCCTGCTCTTCAGCTGTTGGCTGGGAACCATATTTTCCAATCATGATTTGGCTTCTTTAGAGAGGAAACAAACTGTAAGACATTGAGCACTGTGGTGTTGATTTACTAAAACTGGAGAGTGCAAAATCTGGAACAACTATGCTTGGTAGCCAATCAGCTTTAACTTCAGCTTGTTCAATTAAGCTTTGACGAAAAACATGGAAGCTGATCGGTTTCTACTAGGGATGAGCTCACGGTTCGAGTCAGCCTCGGTTCACACCAGAGGCGGCACGACTTGCAGGTCGCCTCACCGAGGCGACCTGCACACGACTGCCGGGGCGACTTGCAAAACGACTTCTGTATAGAAGTCTATGCAAGTCGCCCCAAGTCGCCCCCGAAGTCGTACAGGAACCTTTTTCTAAGTCGGAGCGACTTGCGTCGCTCCCCCTAGAACGGTTCCATTGTACTTAACGGGACGCTACTTGTCAGGCGACCTAGGTCGCCTGACAAGTCGTCCCAGTGTGAACCGGGGCTTAAACTTCACTCTCTCATTAGTGTCCACTTGTGTCATGGGTGGAGACCTCAAAGTTCTCCCATATAGAAGAGTGTATTGCTCTCATGGTTCAGAGAAGCAGGATCTCCCAATTTATGGATAGTGTAGGACCCACTAATCATGGGGTACTTTGTCGCAGCAAGTGGGCTTAAGCACCATATAGCAATATGGTGTGACCAAATCCCCATATTTTTTGATAATGTTTCTTGAAAGCGTCTAGGTGTTTTTAATAAGCCTTGCTGGAGGTAAATGTCTTTTTTGCATGGGTGCACTGTAATATTTTGTTCTACCTGAAAATTGGGACCCTTGTCTATTGAACGTGTCATTTCCCCCGCTGCAATAAAATTGAGTCTGCCTGATTCCTATAGGGTTCACCCTGTCTTTCATACTTCTCTGTTAAAGCCTGCTGTTCCAGATCCTTGTCCACCTCGCTCCCTATCTATTGCTGATCCTATTATTGTAAATGGAGAAGAAGAACATGAGGTTTAGGACATCTTAGATACTAGATTACGCCTTGGTCGCCTGGAATATTTGATTCACTGGAAAGGCTACAGTATTGAAGATCGTTCCTGGCCTCCTGCCTCTGCTGTGCATGCTCCTGCACTTGTACACTCTTTCCATAGATGTCATCCTGGCCGTCCTGTCCTTTTGCACTCCCGGAGGTCACGCCTTGTGGGGTGGCACTGTCACAACCTGCAACCTACCTGTACCAACCGTAGGGGTCCTCGCACTCGCAGCATGTCAGTCCTTGGCACTCTTGTTGGTGTCCTGTGGCACCCCCATGTGAGTATGGTGAGGCCTCTAGCACATGTCTGATGACATCCTCATATCAAAATGGCAGCACTGAAGTGCTTCCTGTTATAGAGAGCATTTGCATCACTTCCACCACACCCTCCTGAGGTAATTTTCTATTTAATTAGTATAAAGCTGAAAGGTTCCAGAGAGAGGGAGAGAGTGCTCAGTTGTTTTAGAGCTGTCCACAGTTTGTACCTGTTGCTTGCCATGTGATATTGCTACCTGACCTTTCCTACGTTTATTGACTCTGATCCTTTGCTGCCTGCCCTGACCTTATGTTACGTTTGACTTTGATTATTGGACTTTCCCTTTTTGTACCACGTTTTTGGAAACTGCTGGATTCACCTCCTGATTATCCTTATCCAAGGTGTGTACCTCTGCTATTGGGCTCCCCATACCTAAACACTCACACCCTGCCACTCCCCCTTAACGGCTTCCCGACCACTGCACGCTGATGTATGTAGGCAGAATGGCACGGGTGCGCAAAAGTGCGTACCCGTACGTCCCTTCTTAATCCTGGGCTAGCGGGCGCGCACACGCCGCTCGCTAGGTCCTGCGGACTCGATGTCTGCTGGTGGCCCACGATCGTGACGAGGAGAGGCAGAATGGGGAAATGCCTATGTAAACAAGGCATTTCCCTGTTTTGCCTAGTGACATGACAGGGATCCACTGCTCCCTGTCATCGAGAGCAGTAATCTCTGTCATGTCCTACGTAGCCCATCCCGCTTACAGTTAGAACACACTGAGGGAACACATTTAACCCCTTGTTTGCCCCCTAGTGTTTAACCCCTTCCCTGCGAGTGACATTTACACAGTAATCAGTGCTATTTTTAGCTCTGATCACTGTATAAATGTCAATGGTCCCAAAATAGTGTCAAAAGTGTCCGATTTGTCCTCCGCCAACGACCAATGTCACAGTCCCGTTAAAAATCGCAGATCACCGCCATTACAAATAAAAAAAAGAATCAAAAAAAAAAATGCCATAAATCTATCCCCTATTTTGTAGATGCTATAACTTTGCGCAAACCAATCAATACACACTTATTGCAATTTTGTTTTACCAAAAATATGTAGAAGAATACATATCGGCCTAAACTGAGAAAGAAATTTGTTTTTTTTTATATATTTTTTGGGGGTATTTACTATAGCAAAATGTAAAAAATATTTCTTTTTTTTTCAAAATTGTCAGTCTTTTTTTGTTTATAGCGCAAAAAATAAAAACTACAGAGATGATCAAATACCACAAAAAGAAAGCTCTATTTGCGGAAAAAAAGGACGTAAATTTTGTTTGGGTACAACGTCGCACGACTGCGCAGTTGTCAGTTAAAGCGAAGCAGTGCCGAATCGCAAAAAATGATCTGGTCATTAAGGGGGTAAAATCTTCCGGGGCTGAAGTGGTTAAAGGAGAATTACACACAAAAAATTATTAGTTAAACCCACAAGTGCTTTTTTTACCACTACTATTCCTTTATACTTGTTTTTGAAATTTACAAATGCATTTAGAAATTGAACGAAAGGTTTAGCACTGGGAACCAATTTTTGAAAGATAATTAGTGCATTTTATATACAACTAAATAGATCAGACCAAAATGAGGGACAAATGAGGAGGAAAAAGGGACAGAGGGACTTTGTTCCATATCAGGGACAGTTCCTTGAAATCAGGGACAGTTGGGAGCTACAGTATCTCACAAAAGTGAGTACACCCCTCACATTTTTGTAAATATTTTATTCTATCTTTTCATGTGACAACAGTGAAAAAATGACACTCTGTTACAATGTAAAGTAGTGAGTGTACAGCTTGTATAACAATGTAAATTTAATGTCCCTTCAAAATAACTCAGCACACAGCCATTAATGTCTAAACCGCTGGCAACAAAAGTGAGTACAACCCTAAGTGAAAATGTCCAAATTGGGCCCAAAGTGTCAATATTTTGTGTGGCCACCATTATTTTTCAGCACTGCCTTAACCCTCTTAGGCATGGAATTCACCAGAGCTTCACAGGTTGCCACTGGAGTGCTCTTCCACTCCTCCATGATGACATCACGGAGCTGGTGGATGATAACTTTTGCTCCCCCCCTTCTATTTGAGGATGCCCCACAGATGCTCAATAGGGTTTATGTTTGGCCAGTCCATCACCTTTACCCTCAGCTTCTTTAGCAAGGTAGTGGTCATCTTGGAGGTGTGTTCAGGGTCATTATCATGTTGCAATACTGCCCTGTGGCCTAGTCTCTGAAGGGAAGGGGATCATGCTATGCTTCAGTATGTCACAGTACATGTTGGCCTTCATGGCTCCCCCAATGAACTGTAGCTCCCCAGTGCGGGCAACACTCATGCAGCCCCAGATCATGACACTCCCACCACCATGCTTGATTGTAGGCAAGACACGCACATCTGAACCAAATAAATTTATCTTGGTCTTATCGGACCACAGGACATGGTTCCAGTAATCCATGTCCTTAGTCTGCTTGTCTTCAGCAAACTGTTTGTGGGCTTTCTTGTGCATCATCTTTAGAAGAGGCTTTCTTCTGGGACGAAAGTGGGGGAAGATGGTAGTTGCGCTGTGATGAGGGGGGGGGGGGGAAGCTACAAAGAGGCAAAGTGAACTAAAAAAGCAGAAACGGGCCAATGCATGAATAGATCCTACATGCTAAAAGAACATGGTGGGGATGCAGTGCAGTGCAACGTAGCTGATCAACATGACATGTTGCGGGCAGACAAAGCCTAATATATAAAGGTAATCGTGAAACAGTGACTGCTTGAATATAGCAAAACAAAAATGCATATAGTTACACAAATAGGGTGAATAATGACACAATGCAAAAAAAAAAAAATATATATATATATATATATAATGCAAGAAAAATATATGTGGGCTAGTGCCCCATTAGCAAAAACGTGCCAGATCCTGGTGAACTACAAGTGACAAATCCCTAGGACAAACATGAATATTAGTTCTATCATCCAGTCCAAAAAGCAAAAACACGTGAGGAGAAACACGAAACAAGTCCAATCGTGAAGGGAGGGGGGATCTTCACATGAACATGCCAAGCGAAATATAAAAAATAAAAAGTATACAGCATGTAAAATAACTCTGCAATGACCACAGTGGAGGGGGGGCAAGACACACACAGGGGGAGGTTGCACTCACTTTCATGAAGTGAGTGTGGGCATCAATCCACGAGCGCCGAGCTCGTATGCCTCCAGGAGTGTCACCAATCTGGAATCTGTCCCCGTGCCTGGAAACTGGAATATGTCCCTGTGCCTCTCTCCTCAGTGTTCGTCAGGTAGAGTAGTGATGTACAGTGTGAGGGGGAAAGAGACGCACATAATGCATATCGTCACGTCACGTGACTTCTTCAGAGGAACGTTCCTCTGAAGAAGTCACGTGACGTGACGATATGCATTAGGATTGGAGCACGGGACGCTGACACAGACAAACAACAGGAGACAAGCTCGGCGCTCGTAGTTACTACACACTGCAGCATTGTTTTAAATGTAAGGTGATTGGACTTGTTTTATTAAATAAATATACCTTTTATATGGGATCACGCTATGTGCGTCTCTTTCTCCCTCACACTGTACATCACTACTCTACCTGACGAACAGTGAGGAGAGAGGCACGGGGACATATTCCAGTTTCCAGGCACGGGGACAGATTCCAGATTGGTGACACTCCTGGAGGCATACGAGCTCGGCGCTCGTGGATTGATGCCCACACTCACTTCATAAAAGTGAGTGCAACCTCCCCCTGTGTGTGTCTTGCCCCCCCTCCACTGTGGTCGTTGCAGAGTTATTTTACATGCTGTATACTTTTTATTTTTTATATTTCGCTTGGCATGTTCATCATTGTCACTGCCTGTATACACGGAACGTCTACACCTGCGGGTCATTTGCAACACAGGCTGTACACCTTACAGCTGTAAGGTAAGCGGCTTGCAAACACGGAGGTGTCCTCACTGAAGATCCCCCCTCCCTTCACGATTGGACTTGTTTTGTGTTTCTCATCACGTGTTTTTGCTTTTTGGACTGGATGATAGAACTAATATTCATGTTTGTCCTAGGGATTTGTCACTTGTAGTTCACCAGGATCTGGCACGTTTTTGCTAATGGGGCACTAGCCCACATATATTTTTCTTGCATTATATATATATATATATATATATATATATATATATATATATATATATATATTTTTTGCATTGTGTCATTATTCACCCTATTTGTGTTAGTATATGCATTTTTGTTTTGCTATATTCAAGCAGTCACTGTTTCACGATTACCTTTATATATTAGGCTTTGTCTGCCCGCAACATGTCATGTTGATCAGCTACGTTGCACTGCACTGCATCCCCACCATGTTCTTTTAGCATGTAGGATCTATTCATGCATTGGCCCATTTCTGCTTTTTTAGTTCACTTTGCCACTTTAGTCATCTTTGTAGCTTCCCTCCCCCCCCCTTCATCACAGCGCAACTACCATCTTCCCCCACTTTTGTCCCATTTGTCCTGCCTTGGATCAGTACTTAGGTGTTGCAGCAGTGTCCTTTTAGCATAGCCCCCCCCCCGACAGCGCAGGAGTTTCCACTTTCACATTGTTTCTTCTGGGATGACCATGCAGACCAATTTGATGCAATGTGCGGCGTATGGTCTGAGCACTGACAGGCTGACCTCCCCCCCCACCTCTGCAGCAATGCTGGCAGCACTCATACGTCTATTTCCCAAAGGCAACCTTTGCACTCAACTTCTTTGGTTGACCATGGAGAGGCCTGTTCTGAGTGGAACCTGTCCTGTTAAACCGCTGTATTATCTTGGTCAACGTGCTGCAGCTCAGTTTCAGGGTCTTTGCGATCTTCTTATAGCCTATGTCATCTTTATGTAGAGCAACAATTCTTTTTTTCCGATCCTCAAAGAGTTCTTTGCCATGAGGTGCCATGTTGAACTTCCAGTGACCAGTATGAGAGAGTGACAGTGATAACACCAAATTTAACACACCTGCTCCCCATTCACACCTGAGACCTTGTAATGCTAATGAGTCACATGACACCGGGGAGGGAAAATGGCTAATTGGGCCAAATTTGGACATTTTCACTTAGGGGTGTACTCACTTTTGTTGTCAGTGATTTAGACACAATGGCTGTGTGTTGAGTTATTTTGAAGGGACAACAAATTTACACTGTTATACAAGCTGTACACTCACTACTTTTCATGGTAGCAAAGTGTCATTTCTTCAGTGTTGTCACGTGAAAGGATATAATAAAATATTTACAAAAATGTTAGGGGTGTACTTACTTTTGTGAGATACTGTATGCATACTGCAGTAGTTCACAGCTTAAAGTCAGTATCCACTTTATTTTGTTTCAGGCGACTCATGTAATAATATACCAGTATGGAGCATTTAGTCTGTTTTTAATATTTGCATTCCGTAGGGCTTTACATTTATCACTAGTATTTACATTACATCTACAGTTCCGCTTGCCATAAGCAACATGCTTTGATGTCTGTTCTACTAGATCATTACCCTGCTGCTCGGACACAGAGCTCCTGCTGCTGTCTGTAGGGTTGTCACTGGACTCACCACCTAAATCTGTACACAGCTCACCTTAGTTCTTAGTAGAATTTTTGTTTGTGTTCTAGCAATGCTGGTGGGAGGCTTCAATAAGGACCGTTGCTTTGAGGTATGGAGAAGTACAAGAATTAGAGGAAATGCTTGTGGCAACTCTAAGGTGAGACTTTCCGCAGCAGCAATGTTATGCCAGTTGCAGTAAGCTTTTTTTATTTTGTTTTGCTGACAGATTTGCTTTAAGCAATTGGTAAAATTCCTGTGAGCATCAGGGGTTTCTGTGCTGTGACAATTAAACATATAGAAAGCTATATTTTAGGCAAGCGTGCAGAAGCATTGAGCTGTCAAATTAACTGTCAGAGCACTCAAACAACACTACAAAGTTAAAAGAAGAAATAATTATAAAAGCAGCTGTAATGTCTTTATCTAATACTTTGATTTCACAGAGGAATTGATAATGAGCTTGCAGGCTTCAGAATTGTGTGACGCACAGACATCATAAGGGGACATGGAACATTTCTAAAGAAAGGCTGGTAAAACTAGCGGAGTGGAGGCTTATAAATACATGTATATTGCTAGGAAGATGACAGGTAGCTCTGCCCTGAATTTTAATTGGGAACAGAACATTTACACTGGGTTTCATACACATATATAAATATAATGATACCTTTTGAGTAATTGTGCTAGTCTAATTCCAGCTGTCTGCCCTGTGTGCTGCAGAAAAAATAATCCTGCACTGGATCTGAAAAGAAGCACTGATTTAAGGGATTTAGTGGTATAGTGACTGTAATTATGTGGTTATCTTTTCAGATATAGAACAAGAAAAAAATAAATTTTATCAACAAAGCAGACTATACACAAGTGGTACGCTGGACACAGGGGGGTTGATTCACTAAAGGCAATAAAGCCTCATACACACTTCTATTTTTTTTGCGTTCAACCCAGCAGGTTGAGCGAAAAAAAAAACTGACAGCTCAGGTTGGAGCTGCTGTACTAACAATCCAATGACAGTATGGCGATCTCCTCTGCTGTTCTATTGTGTCCGTCCCCCCCCCCAGCCAGAACTCTCCAGTCAGCACTCTCAGCCATTGGCTGAGAGCACCGACTGGTAGCCGTTCGGGAGCCTTTTTATTTACCGTATTTTTTTCAAATATAATTTTTATTAATACCCACAATGGGCAAAAACAGGCCATTACATTCATGTTAGGACAATGAAAACATCAGACACAGTACATTTATGTATGACAAAGGACAGCTTGATTGTATGTAAATTACCTGTAAATAGCATGAGAGAAAACGTCCATAGAATGTAATATGACAAGTAATACTAAAGCTAGATAACAAGAATCCGGGAAGGCAATGACCAAGCTGTTACTTTCTACTGTATATCGGTTGCCATGTAAAGTGAATATAGGACTGTATAGTAAGACCCGGTGTCGCTCGAGACCAATTTTCCCATTTTAAATGATCGAAAAAGATATGGAAGAGGAAAAGAAGAAAAGAAAGAGAGAGGGAGGGAAAGGAATGGAGGGGGGGGAGGTAGAGGTTCCCCCTCGAGGTTCCCTGGGGAAGCAGGAGATAAAATATGGGAGAAGGGGAGTAGGAAGATGTTGGGTCCAGATACCCAAGGTAATCGGGCTCTGGGGTACCCATGCGATATTATGTTCCAAGAAGGGCTGTACCCTCCGCAGAGACGACAAACTGGTTCTAGAGACCCCAAGTTTTAGAGTACTTTTCCTGCTGATGTTGCGCAGAGAGCACCAGGTCTTCCATTTTATTAATTTCTCCAACCCTATGAAGCCACTCTGCAGTGGTTGGCGGCAATTGTTTCTTCCAGTAGAGTGGGATGCAAGACTTTGCAGCATTCAAGAGGTGTCGCACAATGGATTTTTTTATAAAGTTTGGCTGGGATTGTGGAGACATGTAGCAGAAAGAAGGCCGGATCACCAGGAATCTTGTAGTCTGTGAACTTATGGATAGTTTTTCTAACTGTTGCCCAAAAGTGGGTCAATTTAGGGCATGACTAAAAGACATGGAGCAGCGTTCCTCCGTCCCCCTGGCATCTCCAACAAAGGTCAGAATTGGCCCGGATAATATTTGCGTAAAAGTTGAGGTGTAAGGTACCACCTAGTAAAAGTTTATAGTTAGTCTCTTGGATTTTCATGCAGACCGATGATTTTAACGAAAATCTGAGGATATGTTGTATCTGGGCAGGTGTAAACATACCTTTCAGTTCTTTCTCCCATTTGTGCAAGAACGTTAAAGGTGGTTGTTCAACTGGACAGTTCAGGAGGAGGTATGTTTTAGATAGAACTTGTGGAAGGGAGTCCTCATCAGAGAAGTATTCTTCAAAGGTCGTCAGAGGATGATGAAATCACTGAGGGTTAGGCAGGGTATTGAGAAAGTTTTGAAGTTGGTGTGCTGTCCAAAATGAAAGTTTAAAGGGGCCTGCATCGCTCATCAACCCTTCTATAGAAGGCCAGCTTCCTCCCGTTAAGAAGTGGGATGTTTGAACCCGGCCTAAGTGGCGTAGGGTCCGAGATGTGTGGGGTTCCATGCCTGGGGGGGAACCGCGGATTCCCTATAATAGGGAGCAATGGGGACTCGGAGGATGAACGGCAATTCTACATGTTGACCTGTGAGCATATGCCAAGTGTCGTGCCCACTAATGGGTGTGACTTCAATGAAGGAAGCAAGTGGTCATAGCATCATACCGCCCTTGGTAACGAAATGTCAGTTTGGTCTTGTTCTACTTGCGTCCACAACTTGAAGCCGCGGTGATGACACCAGTCGATAGTTCTACCAAGATGAGTTGGCTGATGATATTTCTAAATGTCAGGGAGGGTGAGGCCACCATATTGCTTGGCAATGACAGTAAATGGTGAGGAAGGCGTGTTTTTTTGTTGACCCAGATAAACATAATAAAAAGAGAATGGACCTGCCTAAAGTATGGAAGGGGAATCTGAATTGGCAAGGCTTTAAAAAAATAAAGAAACTTTGGCAGGATGCACATTTTCAACAGATTACATCTGCCAAACCAGGAGTGTAGACCCTTATGCCAAGTGTCTTACGGGGGCGGGTTTTAGTCAACAAGGGGGGGGGGAAATTAAGTTCAAACGTGTGGGACAAATCCGCGAAAATATAGGTACCTAAATACTTCAAAGCAGACTCCGTCAATGTAAAGTTGAAACTAGTTTACAGCACTGGTAAGAGGGTAGGAGGTATCCCGATCCCCATGGCTTCAAATTTATTAAAATTTATTTTTAATTTGGAAAGTGAACCATAGATTAAATTTAAACCATAGTTTAAATTTGCGGAGGAGGTTAGGATGTAAGATGGTGGGGTTTGTCAAGGAAAAGAAAAAATCATCCACATATGCCGAGATTGTGTATTGGTTATCCCCAGTGGTCAATCCTTGAATGTCTGGATTTAGGCGGACTCTGCAAAGTAATGGCTCAAGAGAAAGGGCGAAGAGCAGGGGGGAGGGCCAGCGGACACCCCTGCCTCATGCCGTTCATACTAGGGAAAGGGTCAGAGAGGACTCAGTTTGCTTTAACCTAAGCCGTAGGGTTTCAGTATAGTTTGGAAATCCAGTTAATCATACTTTCCCCCAAGCCGAAATGGTGTATGAATGAGAACATATATTGCCAATTTATGGGGTCAAAAGTTTTCTCCGCGTCCGTACTGAGAAAAACACAGGGTATATGAGTTCAGTTGGCGATATGAAGTAGATTGAGGACCTTAGACAAGTTATCTTTTGTTTCCCTGGTGGGGACAAAACCCACTTGGTCCAAGTGAACCATTTCCTGTAAATGATAGGCTAGACGATTTGCAAGGATCTTAGTAAATAATTTAAGGTCAACATTCAGGAGGGAAATGGGCCTATAGTTGCTGCACGAGGCCGGGTCCTTCCCTTCTTTAGGGATGACGGATATGTGTGCCCCCAGAGTGTCCCTAGGGAGAATCGTGTCCACGCCCAGGTCATTGAATAGCTTCACCATATAGGAGCCTAGAACTGGGAGTAAAGTCCGGTAATATTGAAGGGTGAAGCCGTCTGGGCCTGGGGCCTTATCCGGTTTAGCTGATCTAATGGCCTAATCCAGCTTTTCTAACTTAATTGGTGCATTCAGTTCTTTGCGAATCTCCAGCTAGAGAGAAGTGATCTGAGACGAGTGAATGTATTCATCTATTTTAGTTTGGGAATTAGATGCCACAGGTAGGTTGTAAAGGGAGGCGTAAAAGTCCCGAAAGACTTGTGAAATCCGTGTGGGCATAGTCATTTTCTGAGCACTCGAGGATAATATATGAGGCATATAAGATCGCAGTTTATGTTCTCTAATGAACCTAGCTAGAGTTTTCCTGCATTTGTCATCGGACTCGAAGGCTATTTTGTTGCATATCAGCAGTGCTGTCTTGGCTCTATGTAGTAGATCGTTATTTTGGGTGTGGAGACAGGTAAGTTCGATATCCAGGGTCGGAGAAGGGGCATGTTTATGCTGGGCTTCAACAGTATGGAGTTTGGTGAGGAGTAGGTTCAACTGCTTCCCTCTTTCTTTTTTTTTTTTTCTTTTTTTTTTTTTTTCCACCTCAGTGATTCCATTAGAGACTTCCTCCACTTTATCAGTGTCATTTCTGTCTCTTTTTTTTTTTCACATCATGTGTAGCTTCTATGCCGGAATACAAAACATTTATTTATCTTAGATCCAATATGAAATTTATCAAAAAGATCTTCTTCTTGTTTTCCCAATCACCCCCCTCCCTCCTCCCCCCTCTCCCCCCCTCACCCCCTCCCACCCCCCCCCCACCTCTGTGCACACCTATCTCATCTCCCCCTCTTTATTCAAATCTAATGTTCAGCCCCTCAGTAATACTCCATGAATTTTTAAAGTCCTTCCAACTTTGCCAGATGTTTTCCCCTGCTGTTGCAGCCTTTTCTCCATACCTTCCTTCCTCCATAAATCGAATACCTTCCACTGCATCCACCCACTCCCATATTAATGGGCATTCAACCTTTAACCACTTTTTTGGAATGATCTTTTTTGCCGCGTTCAGCAGGTGTGGAACTAGCGAGTTTTTATACTTTTTTACCTCCCCTTCTATTCCATGATGTAACACTAACCAGGGGTCTGCCTTTACTTCTGTCCTAGTTATTTCTTTGATATACCTCAGGATTTTTACCCAGTAGTTTTTAATTCCCGGGCAATCCCACCATATATGGGCCATATTGCCTATGCCTTTACATCCTCTCCAGCATTCTGGTGTTTTATCCTTTTGAAATTTGCAAGTTTTATCTGGGGTGGCGTACCAGCCCGATAAGATTTTATAATTTAATTCAGCGACATTGGTGTCCATCGACGAACCATGGACCAGTTCCATTACTTTCCTTAACCTATTGCTGTCTATCTGCAATCCTAATTCTTTTTCCCACTTTGTGATAAATGGTGGTACCTTCCCGCTACCCATCGTCAATCCTATTTTATAGATTTTAGATATTATGCCTTTGGTGTTATTTAGCATGCATAGCTTTTCCAGTTCTGATAGCTCCTCCTCTCACCTTATTGGCTGAGGGAGTCGGTTGACGAAATGGCTTAGCTGAAGGTATCTCCAACGATCTAACACCCATGTTTCTTTATTGTGCTCTAATTCATTAAATGCAACTATCTTCCCTTCTTTTATTATGTCTCTCAACACTACTCTTTCATTTTTTATCCAACCCCCACCAATTTCCTTTTTCCCTGGTGCAAAATAATCATTTTCCCATAGTGAGATTAAAGGGGAATTATATTCCTTATTTATTTGTGTATATACCCTGTCCCAAGTTCTCAGAACTACTTTTGTCAGTGCATGTGTGTTACTATCTAATACTCTATAATGTGGGGGATTCCAAATCATGTGTCCTAAATGTGCTTTACTCAAACTATTTTCTATTTTCACCCATCTTTTCTGTTTATTTTCTCTGTTCCATTCAATCGCTCTAGACACCAATATCGCTTTATAATAGCCCTGTATATCTGGCAATGCCAGGCCTCCATTCTTTTTTTCCTGTTTTAAGATATCAAACGCCACTCTCGCCCTTCCATTTTTCCAGACTGTTTTCATAATAATTGATTTAAGTTTTCTAAAATAATATTGGGGGATATCTAGTGGGAGCATCTGTAGCTTATATATGATCTTAGGTAGTACTATCATTTTTATGGCGTTTATGCGTCCAAGCCACGAAAATGGTTTGTTCATTATCTTTTTACTTTCAGCTTTTATTTCCTCTAGCAATGGAATGAAATTTGCTTTATATATCTTCCCCAATGAATTTGCTAGCTTTATGCCCAAATATTTTATTTCTTTTTTCCATATAAAATTAAACTCCTTTTTTAACTTACTTTCCTCCTCTTTGTCTAAACTAATATTTAGAATTTCTGATTTTGCCAGGTTTATCTTGAAGTTTGACACTTCCCCATACTTTCTCAAAACTTTAAGTATGTTTGGCATAGTAATTCTCGGCTTGAAAATAAAGAGCAAAATATCATCGGCAAATGCCGCAACCTTATGCTCCTCGTCCCCTACCCCGAAACCCCCAATATCCGGATCTCCCCTTATCACTGACAGCAGAGGCTCCAGGGAGAGGACGAAGAGCAAAGGGGACAGGGGACATCCCTGTCTCGTCCCATTTGCCATCTCAAATGTCTCTGAGAGGGCACCATTAATTTTTATTGCGGCCGTGGGATGACTATACAAAGCTCTTATCCTATTTATCATTTTTGGGCCCATTCCAATGTATTTGAGGGTTTGGAACATGAACCCCCAGTCTACTCTGTCAAATGCTTTTTCGGCATCTATAGACAAGAGCAGACCTGGGGGTCCCTTGTCCCTGATATGCTGCAGCAGAAGAAGTGCTCGAACCCCATTATCCCTCCCCTCTCTCTTAGGGGTGAACCCCACTTGATCCGGATGGATCCATTCACTCATTCTTTCTTTCAAGCGATTCGCTAGTACTCTAGCATACAATTTTACATCTGTGTTTATAAGTGATATAGGTCTATAACTTGAACAGATCGTGACATTTTTTCCCTCTTTTGGAATGACGGTAATCTCAGCTTTGAGGGCCTCTCTGCTTAGCTCAAAATCTATCCCTACGCCGTTCATGTATTCACAGAGTCTCGGGACTAAAATATCTTTAAATTTTTTATAGTAACCATTAGTGAATCCATCCGGACCAGGGCTTCTCCCTACTGCTGATTCAGTTAAAGCTCTATTTACCTCATCTACTGTTATTGGGCTATCTAGATTATCTTTATCATTTTCTGTTAATTTAGGGAGGTTAGCTTTCATTAGGAAGTCTGTTATCTTCTTTTGCTGTACCCCGTCCTGCTTTGTATCTTTGTCTACTGAATATAGGTCCTTATAATATTCTCTGAAGGATTCCCCTATTTCCCTCGTTGTGTGGACCATTTCTCCTTTGCTATTTTGAATTTTTTCTATATAATTTCTGTTTTTTTTCTTTCTCAAGACTTTTGCCAGAAATTTACTGCTCTTATTTCTTCCTTGATAGATTTCCCTTCCTACCTTAAAAAGTGCTTTTTTTGTTTCTATATCCATACGGTCTTTTAGCTCCTCCCTTTTTAGAACTAACTTTTGATATATTCTCTTATCTTGGCCCAATCCTTCCTTATGCTCCTGTTCCAAGTTATATGTCTCTACCGTTAGTTTATTGATTTGCTCCTTTGCTTCTCTTTTCCTTCTAGCTCCCATTTTCATAAATATCCCCCTAATATAGACCTTATGGGCTTCCCACAGGGAGGACCCCGATATTTCTCCGGTATCATTTATTTGAAAATAGTGATTAAGTTCCTGCTCAATTATCTTTACATTTATTGCCTCTTGTAAGAGATCTTCCTCTAATCTCCAACCTGCTCGCCTTCTCTGGGTTTCTGAGACATGCATGGCCATCCTAACAGGAGCGTGGTCCGACAAAGTAGTGGCTTCTATCTTAGACTCCACCACTCTGTCTAAGAGCGAATGTTCGATCCATATATAATCAATCCTAGAGTACGTCCCATGCACCGGGGAGTAGAACGAGAAATCTTTCCTATTTGGATTCATAATCCTCCAAATGTCTACCAGTTGACAGGAATGTAGCTTACGTTTCAAATTTCTCAATCTCTCGTTCATTGTCCCCGGCGCACGGGACGTACTGTCTACTTCCGGTGCCATACATAGATTGAAGTCTCCCATCACAATCAGACCCCCTTCTTTAAACTCCATTAGTCTTTCCAGTGCTTTCACCAGGAATCCACTAGCCTCTATGTTTGGCGCATATACGTTGGCCAGGGTACACTTCCATCCCTCCAGAGAGCCCTTCAGAAAGATGTACCTCCCTCCCGGATCCACCAATCTCTCCTTTACTTTAAAATTCACACCATTAGCTATTCCAATTGCCACTCCTCTCCCTCTTGTTGTTATTGAATCCCCATAGAACCAGTTTGGAAAGACTTTTGACCATAACTTAATCTTTGAGTAACACGTTAGATGGGTTTCTTGGAGGAACACAACCTCAGCTTTGTATCTCTCCAATTCCCCCAAGATCTTATGATTCTTCGCAGGATTATTAAGGCCCTTTACATTGTATGTCAAGAAATTCAACTTCCTCATCTCCTCAGTATTTTTTGTTGGAACTGCATTACTGAGCTATAACTAAATTTCCTTTCCCTTCTTTTTTCTTTATCCTTTTTTCTTCCCTTTTCTCTTTCTTGTGCACAGAGTTCCCCTTCTCCCTCCCCCCTTCCCCCCCCCCATCCCTCCCCTCCTCCCCCCCTCCCCTCAGCCATTCCCTGGCTCCCCATTTGCCTGGTACCATGGATACCATGGAACTGGCAAATCTTTTGTTGAGGTGCAAGTCTGAGTGTGCCCCTTACCCCCTTCGTGCATGATGTTTTAAGCCGAAGAGGGGTAGTCCAGTGTCCACGTTCTCTCCTCCCCCCTCCTCTAGTTCCCCTCGTCCCCCTGAATCCAAAACTCCCCCCCCCATCCTCCCCACGCTCCAGATCATTCTTCTATCCAACCCGGCAATTCTGGCTCTTTCATATCCAGTTTTCTGCAAAAGTCCTTCAATTCTTCCGGGAACCTCAATCTTGCAGATCTTCCATTTTTAAAACCTATTAGGCACGCTGGGAACCCCCAACTATATTTTATATTTAAATCTCTCATCTGGTCTAATAGAGGTCTCAGGATCCTTCTCCTTGCCAGAGTTTCAGGGGCGAGATCTGTAAACACTTGGATCTCTGATCCTTCGAATTTTAATGGGGGTTTATTTCTCATTTTAGATATAATTGTCGCCTTATCTTCATAATAAGTAAACCTTATTATTACATCCCTCGGCCTTTGGTGCTCTGAGTTGTATAACCTTCCCACTCGATGGATCCTTTCTGTTTTGGGGAATTCCATCACCTCATCTCCTAATATTGGGCCAAGTATTGAGGAGATCACGCTCCTCAGATCTTCTCCTTTCTTTTCCGGGACAAAGCGGAGTCTTATATTCTGTCTTCTGTCCCTATTTTCCTGGTCCTCGATCTTATATAAGATTTCCCTTTGATTTTGCCTGGCACTTTTTATTTGTTCTTTGAGATTCATTATTTCCCTTTCAGATTCCTCTGTTTTCCTTTCCGTCGCTTCTACTCTTTCTAGGAGACTTCCTAGGTCTGCTCTCACCAGGCCTATTTCTGATTTGATTGAATTCTCAAGCTTTTTAAACATCTCACTTAGTTCTTCTTTTAAGAGCGTCTGGCCGCTTGTTCTTATTTCCTCCAACTGGCTTATTTCCGCTTCACCTTCCATTATAGAATTCTCCCTGGATTGGGCCTTTTTATCCCCAATTTTATTTGGGGTTCCCCCCTTTCCCTCCATCTTCGGCCCTCCCTGGGCTCCTTGCTCTCCGCTTCTTGGGCTCCCACCTTGGGACATAAACTCTTTTATCGTACTTCCTGCGACCTTCTCCTTGGGTGTTTTAGGTGCTCCCCCTTTTCCTGTTTTGGATGCAGCTTTACTCATTGCTCCCTTCTTTCTTGCCCCTCCTGTTGGTTTCCCCAGTTTTGAATCTAGCTTTCTCCGTTCCCCTAAGGGACAGCTCTCTTACTGGGGTGTACGACCAAGAAAGGCGTTGTTCTTCCCACACTGATTACCAGGGTGGGGGGGAGGTGAGGGGGTCGCTGCTCTGTGTCTGGTTTCCTGACTCCTGGTCCCTCCACACAACCACACCTCTGGGGAATCCCAATCCAAATTTTCCACTTTGGGCTCTTCTATTTATTCTCCCGGCTTTTATAATATCACCGACCTCTTTATTTCATGCCCTTTAGTTTGCAGGGATTTTTTTTTTTTTTTTTTATATATTTAGCCTCTTATTTATTTTGATCCATACACATAGTATAACTACTAATGTTCACTTTCTCTGTATACCTCCTCTCCCTTTATACAGTGGGTGGTTTCCTTGTTTCCCCCTTACTCAGGCTAGCAGGTAATTCCCTTCCATACAACTTAACCCTTCAGGTGTTCCAATACCTTTGATTACTGTCCTCTTTTACCTCCTGGTTATTTGAATTCAGCCATATTCCAATGCATCTCAGGGAGAAATGGAGCAGAAAAAACAGGACTAGAGAGAAATATCAATCAAATTCTACATTACCATCTTCTGGGCGTCAGTAGGATTCGTTCCTGATCCTCCGTGTTTCACATGCAAGGTGCAGGGGGGGGATAGGGGGGCGCCATCCAAACCTCTTGTGCACGCTGTCATATCCACCTACGGCCACACTCCTTACTTTCGGTTTCGTTTTTCCTCGATCCGCTCTACAGCGGCCTCAGAAGCTCTTTTTTTTTTTTTTCTTCGGTCCCCACTGGGGCTATCCTTGCGGCGAGCGGGGGGTCTTCCTTTCCCCCTCGTAGGTCAGTGTAATCCCCTATGCAGCGGCGTCCGAGAGTGCGCTCCTCGGGGATCCTAGGAGAGCCCGTTTCTCCTGCCGGCACTCTCACCTCACTCCCTCCGTGATGCGCACTGCGTCATCACGTGCAACCCATACCTCCCAACTTGCTTCCCTCTTTCTCACTTGTTCCTTGAACCGTGTTTAAAGAGTACTCCCCGGATAACAGCCTTATGGGCCTCCCACAATATCCCCGGGTCACAATCCGAATTACTGTTTGTCTGCAAATAGAAGGTCAACTCCCTAGTAACCTCCTGAAGTATTTCTGGTACCTGTAAGAGGCTTTCGTTCAGCCTCCAAAAATGGGTCAGGGGGGAAGAGACATCCGAAAGCGCGTAGGTCAGTGAAACAGGGGTATGGTCCGACCAGGTTATGGAACCAATGGAGGTTTCGTGTACAGCATGTAGTTGGTTGTGGGGGATCAAGAAAATAGTCAATTCTCGTTTAGATCTTGTGAGGGGGGAATAGAATGAGTAATCCCTTTCACCTGAGTGCTGTAGCCGCCATACATCAATCAGTTGGGCCCTATGTAGGGATTGTGCAAATCGCTTGTGGGAGCCAGGGGGGACAGAGGAAGAGCCCGATGAGGTATCTACGGAGGGGATCAGGGTAATATTGAAATCACCCCCCCCAAATCAACTGACCTTCCTGGAAATCCAAGAGTTTGTTTAAAAAGGTGGATAAAGATATTCTGGTGATCACTAGGTGCGTAAATCATTGCCAATGTAACTTGCACCCCACCAATGAGACCTTTGAGTAATGCAAGGTGTCCCACCGCATCCAATAAGGTCTCACGGCAAATCCAAGGAAGTTTACCAGGTAACAGGATAGAAACACCTTTAAAACTACCAAACTTATTAGTAGAGTGATAGGTCAGAGAGTAGGCAATTTGTCGCCTCTGAAGTGGGTTTCCTGTATGAATGATATATCTGCATGGGAGCATTTCAGATCATTTAATAGCAGTCTTATTTTTTTGTGTATGTTAAGGCCCTTTGCTAGGGAGGGGAGGGAGGAGGAAAGGAGAAAACAAAGGAAGAAAGAAGTGAATAGAAGGTGAAGAAAGAAGAGGAGGACCAAAAGGAGGACACCAGTCCGCCACCCACTACCCCTCAAGCAACTAAAACTGGCAAATACAAATTTGCTAGAACACACAGTTACCGTGTGAAATGTGTGTAGGCCTATGTGAGGGAGCGGTGAGAACAGGCTTCGGGAGAGCAGCCCCAACCCACCCCAAACCAACCCAGCCCTGATAAAATAACATGAAATAATCCTACAGCAACTATAGCAGCTTAATAGATTTTGGAATAATCAAAAGGAATGGGGGTTCTCGATGTCCTAATCCTGCCCAGACCCCCCTGGCAGCCAGGGTATTCAACCCGCTCCCTTAAAAAAACTACACAGGGTATCAGCTCGTTCCCCAGACCAGCTGGGCAGGAGCTACTTTGCCTTCCCCAAACAATCAGGAGGAAGGGGGACGAGACCCCCGCCCCAGCCCAATCCCGACGTGATAACTAGTATGTATAGATACATACTAGGGATGAGCCGAACACCCCCCGGTTCGGTTCGCACCAGAACCCGCGAACGGACCGCAAGTTCGCACGAACGTTAGAACCCCATTGACGTCTATGGGACTCGAACGTTCGAAATCAAAAGTGCTCATTTTAAAGGCTAATTTGCATGGTATTGTCCTAAAAAGGGTTTGGGGACCCGGGTCCTACCCCAGGGGACATGTATCAATGCAAAAAAAACTTTTAAAAACGGCCGTTTTTTCGGGAGCAGTGATTTTAATGATGCTTAAAGTAAAAAAAAAAAAGTGAAATATTCCTTTAAATATCGTACCTGGGGGGTGTCTATAGTATGCCTGTAAAGTGACGCGTGTTTCCCATGTTTAGAACAGTCCCTGCACCAAATGTCATTTTTAAAGGAAAAAATCTCATTTAAAACTGCTTGCGGGTTTAATGTCATGTCGGGTCATGGCAATATGGATGAAAATCAGTGAGACAAACGGCATGGGTACCCCCCAGTCCATTACCAGGCCCTTTGGGTCTTGTATGGATATTAAGGGGAACCCCGCACCCAAATTAAAATAAGGAAAGGTCCCTATATACTCTGAACAGCAGTATACAGGCGGTGCAAACAAGACAGGGACTGTAGGTTTGTTGTTAAGTAGAATCTGTTTGTAATTTTGAACATTTTTAATGTGTTTAGCTCCAGCCAAAAAATCTTTTCTAAGCTTTTTGGAAAACATAGGGAAGGGTTATCACCCCTGTGACATTTGTTTTGCGTCTTTCCTCCTCTTCAGAAGATTTCACCTCACTTTTTTGTCCCAATGAAAAATGTTTTTTGAAAATTTGGGTTTTTTTGTGGAACAAGGATTGGAAAGCATCAGTGGAAAGGAAAAATTGTTTTCCCATATTAACTCTTACAGGAGAGAATTTCCCTTCCTTAGGGGTAGATTTCATCTCACTTCCTGTTGTCTCCTTCCGTTTGCAAGTAGGAGTCGTTTGTAAGTTAGATGTTTGAAAGTAGGGTCCTGCCCTATATACTCAGCAGAAATTTGGGCCTTAGGTGTTGCTGTGGCCAAAACACTGTAAGCCCTCACAGGGCCCTGCTGTGAAATATTAGATCAAGAATTGTAATTACATGCCCCTGTTGAACAGGAGCTGAAAAATTAGGCCTTAGGCACTGGTGCTGGTGCCACAACACTGCAACCCCTCACAGACACTCTAGTTGAAACGCAGGAACAAGCCCAGCTGCAAAGTATTGCATCAAAAATTGTAATTACACGCCCCTGTTAGACAGGGGCTGAAAAATTGGGTCTTAGGCACTGGTGCTGGTGCCACAACACTGCAACCCCTCACAGACACTCTAGTTGAAACGCAGGAACAAGCCCTGCTGCAAAGTATTGCATCAAAAATTGTAATTACACGCCCCTGTTAGACAGGGGCTGAAAAATTGGGTCTTAGGCACTGGTGCTGGTGCCACAACACTGCAACCCCTCACAGACACTCTAGTTGGAATGCAGGAACAAGCCCTGCTGCAAAGTATTGCATCAAAAATTGTAATTACACGCCCCTGTTAGACAGGGGCAGAAAAATTGGGTCTTAGGCACTGGTGCTGGTGCCACAACACTGCAACCCCTCACAGACACTCTAGTTGGAATGCAGGAACGAGCCCTGCTGCAAAGTATTACATCAAAAATTGTAATTACACGCCCCTGTTAAACAGGGGCTGAAAAATTGTGCCTTAGGCACTGGTGGTGGCGCCCAGAACCAAAAATGTTCTTACAAGCTATCAGCGTGATGATTGAGGAGGAAGAGGATAATTACTCAGGGATAGTCACTCAGCATCAGCATAGGCAGTCTTTGAAGGGATCTGAGATTTCAAAAAAAATTATTCGGTTACATCTGCATCAGGTGCTTGGTAGCTGGTGGTGATCCAAGACTGATTCATTTTTATGAAGGTCAGCCGATCGACCGAGTCGGTGGACAGACGCACCCTGTGATCGGTTACCACGCCTCCAGCAGCACTGAATGTGCGTTCCGAAAGAACGCTGGATGCAGGACAGGCCAGTAGCTCAATTGCATACTGTGCAAGCTCTGGCCAGTGATCCATCCTCAAGACCCAGTAACCCAGAGGATTTTCGGTGGGAAAGGTGTCCAAGTCTGATCTTGCCCCTAGGTATTCCTGCACCATGTAAAACAGACGCTGGCGATGGTTGCTGGAACCGATCATACCTTGGGGCTGCGGACCAAAAAATTGTCTGAACGCATCGGTCAGACGGCCACCTTCTCCACCGCTCCTTCTTTGACTGACCGAAGCCTCAGCAACACGTTGTCCAGAAACAGGAGTTTGTAACCTCCCAGTCTCTGGGAACGCGTTGCACAGACCTTTCTGCAAGGCCTCCCGAAGATGTTTCATCCTCTGCTCCCTCTGCGATGGCAAGATAAGGTCCGCAACCTTACCCTTGTAACGTGGATCAAGGAGGGTTGCCAGCCAGTATTGGTCCTTCTCCTTGATACCACGAATACGAGGATCCTTACGCAGGCTTTGCAGGATCAGGGAGGCCATGCAGCGTAGGTTTGCTGAGGCATTCGGTCCGGAGTCCTCTGGGTCACTAAGGACAACAACGTCCGCAGCCACCTCCTCCCAGCCACGTACAAGTCCATGTGTTCCTTGGGACTGATCCCTTAAAGACTGCTGATGCTGAGTGCCAGGCTCCACCTCCATACTGACACAATCTTCCTCCTCCTCCTCCTCCTCCTCCTCGTCCTCTTCCTGTGTGATCGGCGGGCACGCAGGAACACTGTCTGGATAAAGGGGGCCTTGAGAGCTAAGGAAGTCCTCCTCTTCCTGCCTCTGTTCTGCCTCAAGTGCCCTGTCCATTATCCCACGCAGCGTGTGCTCCAACAGGTGGACAAGGGGGACAGTGTCACTGATGCATGCACTGTCAGTGCTCACCATCCTCGTGGCCTCCTCGAATGGTGACAGGACAGTGCATGCATCCCTGATCATGGCCCACTGGCGTGGGGAAAAAAAACCAAGGTCCCCTGACCCTGTCCTGGTGCCATAGTCGCACAGGTACTCATTGATGGCCCTCTGCTGCGTGTGCAGCCGCTGCAGCATGGCCAACGTCGAGTTCCACCTGGTGGGCATGTCACAGATTAGGCGGTTCTTGGGCAGGTTAAACTCCTTTTGGAGGTCCGTCAGCCGAGCACTGGCATTATATGACCGGCGGAAATGCACACAGACTTTCCTGGCCTGCCTCAGGACATCCTGTAAGCCCGGGTACCTGCCCAAGAACCGCTGCACCACCAAGTTAAGGACGTGAGCCAAACAGGGCACATGGGTCAGTTGTCCCTGTCGGAGGGCAGAGAGGAGGTTGGTGCCATTGTCGCAAACCACCATTCCTGCCTTAAGTTGGCGTGGCGTCAACCACCTCTGAACCTGCCCCTGCAGAGCTGACAGAACCTCTGCCCCAGTGTGGCTCCTGTCCCCCAAGCACACCAGCTCAAGCACCGCATGGCATCTTTTGGCCTGCGTACTTGCGTAGCCCCTTGAACGCCTACGGAGCACCGCTGGTTCCGAGGAAGAGGCCATGGAGGAAGAAGAAGAGGAGGGGGTGGAGGAGAGAGGTGTGTCACAATCAGCATTTTGGAGGCGTGGTGGCGGAACAACCTCCAACACTACTGCACCTTGTCCTGCATCCTTCCCAGCTGCCAGCAGAGTCACCCAATGCGCCGTGAAACTTAAGTAACGTCCCTGTCCATGCCTGCTGGACCATGAGTCAGCGGTAATATGCACCTTACCGCTGACCGCCCTGTCCAGCGAGGCATGGACATTGCCTTCCACATGCCGGTAGAGAGCCGGAATCGCCTTCCGTGAGAAAAAGTGGCGTTTGGGTACCTGCCACTGAGGAACCGCACATTCCACAAACTCACGGAAGGGGGCAGAGTCTACCAACTGAAAAGGCAGCAGTTGAAGTGCTAGCAATTTTGCCAAGCTAGCATTCAACCGCTGGGCATGTGGATGGCTGGGAGCAAACTTCTTTCGGCGGTGCAGCAGCTGGGGCAGGGAAATTTGCCTGGTACAATCTGACGTCGGTGTACCAAAAG
The DNA here is from genome assembly GCA_037952925.1 of Lithobates clamitans. Classification (NCBI taxonomy): domain Eukaryota; kingdom Metazoa; phylum Chordata; class Amphibia; order Anura; family Ranidae; genus Lithobates; species Lithobates clamitans. The sequence goes on from JBBGZY010001461.1 coordinate 1,549,742, forward strand.
CAGATTGCCCATAAGTACTTGGCTGTGACACACCTAATTCTACACCTTCATTCCTCTCACTGCAGGTCGCAGAGAGGACTGAAGGTCTAGTGGGGTTGGAAATCTCAGCTGATGAGGAGCAAGGAGAGATCGTCTTTGTTCTTTGGTGTGGGTCTTTTAGATACGCTTGCCAACGAACTGCATGGCAGGTCAACATATGTCTGGTCAAGCATGTGGTACCCAAGCGGGAGATGTTTTGGCCACGCGAGATACGCTTGAGACATATATTGCAAATAGCAGCGGTGCGATCTGATGCACTCGTCTCAAAAAAGGCCCACACCAAAGAACTTTTTGAATAACGCGCAGAGACTGCAGCGCCCTGCACATGTGGAGCTTTGGGGTGTGATGCAGTCAATGTGCTGCCCTTAGGCTGGCCCCTGGAGGGCATCCTGCCTAGTTGGTGATGTGCCACCTCCTCCTCCTCCTCCTCCTCCTCCTCCTCCTCCTCCTCTCTCCTATCAGGCACCCACGTTGAGTCAGTGACCTCATCATCCCCTCCCTCCTCATCACTGGAGCAAACCTGGCAGTATGCTGCAGCAGGGGGAGCATGACTGCCAGATTGCTGTCCTTCTTGGGCACCCCCTCTGTCCGTGCTCATGTTACTGCCTTCATTGAGCTCAGTATCATCATCAGAGCCTTCCAAACGCTGGGCATCCTCCTGGAGCATGTACCCAACACTGTGGTCAAACAGTTCGAGGGAATCCTCAGGAGGACATGGTGGGGCTAGGGAAGGAGTCACTGATGACATTGAGCTGAGGGAAGAGGCCGCTGCTTTGCCAGACAAAGCACCCTGGGCATGGGTGAGAGAGGATGAGGAGGATGAGGACGGCTTGGTCATCCACTCGACCAAGTCTTCCGCATGTTGCGGCTCAACACGGCCAGCTGCCGAAAAAAAGGCCAAGCGTGTCCCATGGCCACGTGCTGATGAGGATGCACCGTCTCCACGACCAGCACTAGACACAGAGCCTGCTTGCCCTCTCTTATTGGCTTGTGACTGTCTGCCTCTCCTTCTTGGCCTTCCAGACATACTAATGGCCTGTAGCTGCACTAAGCTGGGATAGAACACCTGTAATTTTCTTCAGGTAGCTTTATATACTGTAACCAGACAAGCCTGCCTGTCAGTAGGAAGATAACAGGAACGGATCTAGCTGAACACTGTGAGCAGGACGTACTGCACTAAATGTATATAGCAGGAACGGATCTAGCTGAACACTGTGAGCAGCACGCACTGCACTGAATGTAAATAGCAGGAACGGATCTAGCTGAACACTGTGAGCAGGACGCACTGTACTGAATGTAAATAGCAGGAACGGATCTAGCTGAACACTGTGAGCAGGACACACTGCACTGAATGTAAATAACAGGAACGGATCTAGCTGAACACTGTGAGCAGGACACACTGTACTAAATGTAAATAGTCTAGCTGCCTGACCGTGGTACTAATAGGATCAAAAAGAACACCTGTAATTTTCTTCAGGTAGCTTTATATACTGTAACCAGACAAGCCTGCCTGTCAGTAGGAAGATAACAGGAACGGATCTAGCTGAACACTGTGAGCAGGACGTACTGCACTAAATGTATATAGCAGGAACGGATCTAGCTGAACACTGTGAGCAGCACGCACTGTACTGAATGTAAATAGCAGGAACGGATCTAGCTGAACACTGTGAGCAGGACACACTGCACTGAATGTAAATAACAGGAACGGATCTAGCTGAACACTGTGAGCAGGACACACTGTACTAAATGTAAATAGTCTAGCTGCCTGACCGTGGTACTAATAGGATCAAAAAGAACACCTGTAATTTTCTTCAGGTAGCTTTATATACTGTAACCAGACAAGCCTGCCTGTCAGTAGGAAGATAACAGGAACGGATCTAGCTGAACACTGTGAGCAGGACGCACTGCACTGAATGTAAATAGCAGGAACGGATCTAGCTGAACACTGTGAGCAGCACGCACTGCACTGAATGTAAATAGCAGGAACGGATCTAGCTGAACACTGTGAGCAGGACGCACTGCACTGAATGTAAATAGCAGGAACGGATCTAGCTGAACACTGTGAGCAGGACGCACTGCACTGAATGTAAATAGCAGGAACGGATCTAGCTGAACACTGTGAGCAGCACGCACTGCACTGAATGTAAATAGCAGGAACGGATCTAGCTGAACACTGTGAGCAGCACGCACTGCACTGAATGTAAATAGCAGGAACGGATCTAGCTGAACACTGTGAGCAGGAAGCACTGTACTGAATGTAAATAGCAGGAACGGATCTAGCTGAACACTGTGAGCAGGACACACTGCACTGAATGTAAATAGTCTAGATAGAAGATAACAGGAACGGATCTAGCTAAACTGAATACAGTGTATATATATATATGCAACACCTGGGATGCATATATATACACAATACACTGTAAGTGCAGCTAACTGACTGACTGTTCTGCCTAATCTATCTAACTCAAATCAAACACTGTCTCTCTGTCTATCTCTTTCAACGCCGGAACACACACTACACAGGGCCGCCGTGCAGGCGGCCTTATATAGTGTGGGGCGTGTACTAAATCCCCTGAGCCATAATTGGCCAAAGCCTCCTTGGCTTTGGCCAATTACGGCTCTCTGTTCAGGCGGCGCTGTGATTGGCCAAGCATGCGGGTCATAGTGCATGCTTGGCCAATCATCAGCCAGCAATGCACTGCGATGCCGCAGTGAATTATGGGCCGTGACGCGCCACACGAATTTGGCGCGAACGGCCCATATCGTTCGCAATTCGACGGACGGTCGAACAGCCGATGTTCGAGTCGAACATGGGTTCGACTCGAACACGAAGCTCATCCCTAATACATACCGTAATCCCCCTGACTATTACAGGTATTAGCATTTCAGAAATAAAGGGTGATCACCAGTGTATGTAATAGAGCTGCAACAAGGCCGGGTAACCAAGCAGCCAAAAAACATTGAGGCACCAAGACCTCTCAATGTCTCGGTGCACCGGGATTAGAAACAATGAGTCAGCTGTAGCTAAGGGGTGTCTCTAACGTGGGATTCCAAAGGAGTTCTCCAGGGGGAGGTGGGGAGATAGTACATACCTGCCTGGTGGAGGAAGAAACATTAGGGAAGTTGGCCCTGGTAAATCAGGGAGTGGAGAGCTAGACACAACCCTTTCTGAGGACGTTCACTGGAGAGTAACGATGTAGTTGTTTGATAAAGTCCCATGATGCTGTAGAGCGTTGATTGAGCCTCCAGACAGGGGGATTACTGTTATGCCTTCGTTCTCCCCCTTAACAGAAAACACAGCTGCCTAATATTCATGTGGGCCATCCGGAGACGGCACTCTGGATCTCTGCCTGGCTCTTTGTGGTCGAGGTTGAGAGCTCCTCCATGGAGGCGGCGGTCCCGAATGGCCCGTCGGCTGTGGCAGGAACAGCAGCCAATTTGGATTCAGGATGGGGTCAGATTTCAAAAACAGGAAGAGCGCCGGTAGATCTCCGGGTGATCGGAGGGTGAAAGATCGTTCGTTTCTCCTAAAGGTAACTGGGAAGGAGTAACCCCAACAATATGTGGCACCAAGCTGGCGGGCTAGATCCAGGATCGGACAGAGTAGAGCACGTCTATGTAGGGTAGCTCTGGAGCGGTCGGGTAGAATTCTCACCGCCGATCTGTCCACGTCTCCAGCCTCCCACGCCTTACAGATGATGGCTTTCTTGTGAGTGAAGTGGAGAATTCTGCATACTACATCCCACGGTCGGTTAGGGTATGCAGGGTGAGGGCCCAGGGCCCTGTGGATCCAGTCCAGCTCAAGATTTGTAGGGAGAGAGTTTGCGGAAGATGGCAAGAGCTGTCCCTGCTAAATCCTCGGGCCCTGTCGCCTCTGGTAGCCCTTGGAGCCGCAGATTATTGCGCCGGCTCCTGTCCTCCATATCTTCCATATGGAGTTGCAGGGTTATCACAGCATCCACATGAGCATCCTGGAGGGACCCCAGGAAGGTCATCCGCTGTTCCAGGGTCACCACTGTTGTTTCTCACGCGGTCAGCCTGGTAGAGAGAAATTGCATGTCTCGTTTGACGTCCTGTAGGTCCTTGCGGTGCTGTTCCTCCAGGTGACCAATGAGTGATTCAATGTCTGCTTTGGTCAGGAGGGCATGGAGAAGTGCCCATACCTCCGCATCCACCTGTAGAGTATGAGGGTGGGCAGAGGGACTTTGGGAATTCAACTGGAGGGCTGCAGGAGTGTCTGAATAAAAGTCCGAGTCCACAGAGGCAGCTGGAGAGGCAGGGCAAGTAATGGACTCCGAGGACACTTGCTGCGGGCCGCAAGGCTCCCCCATCTTGGAATCAGGAGATTCCGCTTGAGGGTTCGAGAAAAAAATAGCTGTTTCCCCTCCAGCTTTGGCAGATTTAGCTGTTTTATTGCCTCCCTTCGCCTTTCTCTTCTTCGTTGATGGCATGCCGTAGGTAACGTGGTGAAATAGGCCGGGGTATGTAGGAGAGGGCCAGGAGCTCGGCTTTATTTTTGTGGTCACACAGTACACATAGTACACATAACCAAAACACACTCCCCCAATCTCAGCGTTATGTGTAAAATAAAAACATTAAAGTGGCGCTTCTATCAGGCAGTAATAGTATATCTGATAGATATAGATGGTTTGTATAAAAAATACTAGACTATAATAGATAATAATAAATAAAGAGTCTCTGATGAGTATAGATGGTATATCAGGCAGTATATTGATGGGTGCACGTTCACCAGACACTTCACCGCCGTGTGTTCCACACACCCGCAAGGGGTTTGTACTCACCAGAACCTAGAGGTTAATAGGCACGGACCAGCATCCCATGGACTAGATATCTGGATATCCCAATGGGGAAGTACAGCCTTATCTCCGGAATCCTTTGCAGAACAGGCTAATGTTAAGCTTAATGACCACAATTGTAGGCAGGACTTTCAAGCATGCCCCTTTACCTCCCCAGTGGGTAGCATTCAGCAAAAGTAACTGTGGATTCGACATCTTACTTCAATGTAATGCTCTTGACTTGGCTTAGAATTATCCAGAGAAGATGTTGAAACCTTCTACAGAGCTGTAAGACGTGAGCGCTGGGATAAGTCATTGCTGTTTAGTCAGGTAATAGTTCATGCTGACCTGACTGCTGTCCTGGCCTGCCGCTGGGGGTTCCCCTCCTGCTCCCCTGTCTCTCTCTCTCTCTCTCTCTCTCTCTCTCTCTCTCCTCCTCCTCCTCGTATCATCAGTGTCACAGACAGACCCCTTCTACATAGTACACATAAGTTGTGAAATGTTTGTACCCTTTTGAGGAATCCTCGGTGTGCTGATGACATTTCCTCACTCTGAATGTCTACGGTTTCCAGCCTGTGGTCATTACAGCACCCAGCAATACTGAACAGCCATTTTCAGGAACTTGTGCGTGGGAAAGATTGTGTTTGGACTTTTTCGGTCACGAGCCGTGGACAGAAACTGGCTGCCGCACACACGGGCCGAACATCGGCCAGTTTCTATTGAACTGGCCGATGCTCCCCGACATTTGGCCCGTGTGTACTAGGCTTAAGATTGTTCACATTGTAAGGGAAGTTGCGTTTTGCAACGGGATTTTCCCCAGAGCTTAATGAATGAGTTGAAGCTTTGCTGATTTCCATCATCCAATCATTTGAAATCAAAAATGTTATTTTTTTCTTGCATTTGATTGGATTTAATTGCTTTTGATTATTCATTGTAAAATGAAACTTCACCACATTCAATAAGCTCTGGTAAAAATTATGTTTGTGAACAGTATCTAAACCTCTATTCAAATAGAAAAAATAGTGGAATAAATAGTGGCGCTCAAAAATAAACTACCATAAAATGGGAAAAAAATATTAATAATAAAATAATACAGCAATGTTTCTCAATGAAGAGAAAGCAGTGTATGAAAATATTAGTGTGATAAATATTGACATCACCCTGTGACTAGTGCAAAAACAAGTTGTGTATGAATGACAAACTATAACAATTAATATGTCACGTCACAATGTCTTGCGTCACGCGTAGATTGTCATAGAGCTTGCCCCAACATGTTTCGTCACAAGGACTTAATCATGGGATTCAAGATTCATGATTAAGTCCTTGTGACAAAACATGTTGGGGTATGGCTGTACGGAAATCTACGTGTGATGCAAGACATTGTGACGTGACACACTGCATCGGGAAGTGGAGGCTCGGGGTTGAGGAGCGGGTGAGATTGTCATCAGCCATCGTACACCTTGGGTCCGCCGCGACCGCAATATTTCGCTCAACCAGTACATTTAGTTCCTTGCTGTGATTATGCTTGCTGTGATTATTCTTTGCTTGCTGTGAATTTGACAAATGTGCGTACAATGGTGATGGATTATTGAAATTTTTAATAAATCGTTTGAACGGTATCACACTATTGGAGCGCTTTTGTCATTTATATGTGGAGAAATCACTTCATGGGAAGTTTCTTGATGCACACAACTGGAGTTTGGAGATCTTTTTAACCCCTGTTTGTGCGGGTTGAGGCGTGTTTGGCCAAACACGAAAGTGTGAGGCTAATGCAGCTGGTGAGTGCGTGTCTTTGAGGGGAGTGGAATCACTGGCACAGAGGTGTGGTGGATCATTAGAAGAATTGCACATTGAATACTTGGAAACATATCACTCATTGGATTTTTTTACAGTGTTCATGGACTTTTTTATATACACCATATGTTCATTCAATAGAGACTTCCATAAGTTTGCACTTGTCACAGGGTGACATCAGTTTGATTACGTGTTTAGTGATTGCATTGATTGTTATAGTTTGTCATTCATACACAACTTGTTTTTGCACTGGTCACAGGGTGATGTCAATATTTATCACACTAATATTTGTATACACTGCTTTCTCTTCATTGAGAAACATTGCTTTATTATTTTATTATTAATATTTTTTTCACATTTTATGGTAGTTTATTTTTGAGCGCCACTATTTATTCCACTATTTTTTCTATTTGAATAGAGGTTTAGATACTGTTCACATATTTGTTTTATTTAAGTGGCAGCTGTAGGAATCGCTTTGCACTTAGCACAGGTGAGGGCGGGTTGATCTTGTGGACCATCAGTTTGGAAAATTAACTGTTTGCCTTTAGTGAATCAACCCCATGGTGTGAGGGGCATTTGGCAATAGCATCCCATGGTACAGGAGCACAATATTGTAACAAGCAAGTATAAGAATGGCAGCAATGGCCATGGCCAGAATAGCCTTAGCGCATGTAAATTCCTGAAAAAACATATAAATGTAATGTGAGCTAGCAATGACAATTTAGTAGCAGTTGGCTATGACCAGCACTACAAGAATTTCCATCCACATACAGTATATCCTGTACACTAAAACTCTGGACTCTGGACTAAGTTATGTTTGAGCAGCCTCCATCTTTCACAGATTTGTCTAAAAAATCTATGGCCAAGCTGACAGATTTAAACAGTTTTTAAAATTAGCCAAACTTCTGAATTGTGTTTAGGACAATAGAAGCCGTCATATGAAGCAGATTTGGTTATCTGGGACTGTCTTATTTATACTTTCTGTTTAAGGTTCACTAAATAATGATGAAATAGATTGGATTCACTCCATACAGGTGTACGATAAAGAAATCTAATTTATAATCAGTCTTTTAAGGACACTTCAAGTGAGTAAATATCTTTGGAGATGATTTATTCTGTGACGTTTATATAATGAGATGAAATAGTGGTATTGTGCTGTAAGAGATCTTTCTTAAATAAGACTCATATACCAAAAAGAAGCACTTGTCTGAAATCTCATATGAACCTACTCAATGAAAAATTAATTTCACACAACCACTTGTTAAAATAATCTAATTTATGTTTTGGACACATGAACAGTGAAAATGGTATAGCAAATGAAGTCTTGAGTAAAAAGATGGCAATACCCCTACAGTACAGTTTGGCATTGAAACTTCCAGGCTGCATGTGATGACTATGCCACAGCTAACCTAGTGACCGCATGATCAGGAACCACTCTGATTGGTTCCTGATCACCAGTGAGGCTCGGAGTTGTCAGTGACAACTGGAATTGAGAGCCACCAGCCATGCAAAGTGTCAGTTGGTATGTCTTATAGGGAGGATTTATTAACATATCCCCTTCACAGGGCATTATGCTGGAAATGTTATTATACAGGTTGTGGGAAGGATAAGGTTAAATCAGCTTTCTATCTATCCATTAACAAATTGAGCTTGGTTGCTAGCGAAACATACAGATACCAATTTACACATTTGCCATTTGTGAGGAAATTTGACAAATTTTTTCATACATTAACCCATTCAAACAAGGAAGACGCTGCTCCGGGCAAGCAGTCACTACGGTCCGAATGCGCTGGGTGCAAGCCACGGGCCATCACTAATGATCAATAGGAAGAAAAGAATGGCTGCACACCACTGGAATGTTCCAACGATTTTATTCCAAAATATAGCAATAAACAGCCAACAAAGACAGTGTCCGAACCCAGGAGGTGACGCGTGCATTTCACACTGACCTCAGTGCTTCTTCAAACCATGCTTTGAAGAAGCACTGAGGTCCATGTGAAACGCATTCGTCACCTCCTGGGTTCGGACACTCTGTCTTTGTTGGCTGTTTATTGCTATTTTTTGAAATAAAAACATTGGAACATTCCTGTGGTGTACAGCCATTCTTTTCTTCCTATAAATAAACCCATGCTGCCTATCGTTTATTATATTACTATTTAACAGATATTGTATTTGGTCCCAATACCCCTAAACGTTTTCCTACTATAGAAATTTTGCTTATCGGTTTGAAATTAAAATCCCTTTTAAAAACACAATAGGTGCAATTAATGTTTTGCACCTATCGATTGGTACCAAAAAATGAATAATTAAAGATTTTCTAAAAATGAGAAAACTGTTTAGAGAATTCAATAACTCCAGCTAATATGCACATAAATGAAGATGAGTGACTCAAACCTGATCAGACAGCTCCTCCTGAGGTTTTAATCAAAGTAAGCCCCCAGGCAGGAAGCTTCCACAGTGTCTCTTTATATATGACCCATATATATCTGGGACTGCTTAGTCATGTATAACTGTTGTGATGGATTGTCCAGCAGCCATCTTGGGTGCCTCTGTCAAGATATAGCTTCCTCCAGTGTGGAACCAGGTACAATAGCTGAATATTGCACCCGAGGACTAGATAACACTGTCTTAGGTGCAAACTGGGACCCACTTTATTGAAAATTCACAAAGAATATATAGCACACAAGATCAGGTAGAGCCTGATCAAATTACCCTAACAATACAAACTGTAAACAGTGAGAGGTTAGGGGTCAACTGGTCAACTGGTCAACTGCGCCCCCAAACCTTTTCCTTGCTGGAGCTGAACTTAGACACCAAGAAGGCCTCTTCAATCGATTGGAAGGGAAGTGATATAAACGACACCACACAGCACGTTGGATATCGAGAATATATTCTATTATATTTTTTTCACATGTTATATATGGCAACAATTTATTATACATCATTAGGGGCAAACCAAGGGGCGGTCCCTTAGCTTATCCAATCACAAGAGTACAAGTATCACAAGTTACATGGTATATGACATATGTGTAAAGACAATGATATTTCTGCTATATGACGTGCTTAAAAAGTACCTAACAAAAATACCCCAAATTTCCTTATCAAAATATATTTTTCTTAGCTTAGCTTAATTCCGAGAAAAGGGAGTAATATAGAAATAACCTTTTAAGATACTTTCGATAAGGTGCCGTTTGGCATTAGGCCCAGACTTTCGGTGGGATGTTCTAACTTGTTCCCGTACATATTCACAAGAATTGTCACCGCAAGTTTTCTGTTTTTGCAGACAGCTGGCTTAGTAAAATTTCCACTTAAACATTGTCAAAGCCTTGCATAAAAAGCATTTCACCTATCTTGTATAATAAAAAAAAAAGTTCAGGCCTCTTATCAAAAATATATAGTGAACCAAAGTGCAGCCATTTTCCTTACAATCTCTCCTTTGATCAGGGAGGATTTCATTCTCCTGATCATTAATTCCCTAATGTTTGGAGTACCAGGTATGTTCTGTGTAGAACATAGCCGTGGCTTCCTCTGGCTCAATGTAGAGGGGGTCAATGTAGAACATAGCCATGGTTTCCTTGAGCTCAGAGTCTAATTTTAATTTTTGCTGCAATGTCAGGGACTTTACTGGTAATGTAAAATAGGAATTTGATAGTGGCATAAATGGCGATACCCAGGAGTACTATCATGATCAATATCATGCCTGCCTTTTTAAAGAAACCCATTACACTATCCCAAAAGGATCTGAACCACCCCCCAATTCCTGAGAGTGGGTTCCAAGAGTCTCACAATCTCCTCATTTGTGTCTGCAACTTTGCTCTCTCCTCCTGGTGTCCTTTAATTATATCATAATAATCTGGTATCTCTAAATCTTCACTGGGTTTGGTTAAGTTGTTCATATATGTGCAACATAGGCTTTTATCCCCTGTCACATCACACAGTCCTGTCAGTACCATCATCATCCTCTCTTGACGCTGCTTGATTATTTCTTGTTCAAACAGGACTTTCCTCAATTCCTCATTGATGAAGCCCACATCGGCTGATGTTTTATTTATCCAGGAATCTACTAGTTCCCCAAATTCATCTACCCTTGTTAGTGCATTGTACATGCCTGCCCCTCCCATGGAAGCAAATACCTTGTCCCACCAGGTTGTGACCTCTCTTTTGTGCCTCCCAAACTCTAAATGACCATGTGCTGGTATCATCTCAACAGGGGAGTCCCCTGGAGTAGCACCCATGAAAGGGATCATTTCTACCAGGGTGCACCATCCTGAGGTCTTTCTATTGAGGGGGTATGGGATGGTAGTGTGGCACCAAAGACCGCAGCACACCATCCATCCGTGGGGCATATGAGGGGCAGGTACATCCCCAGATGAATGTAGGTTGAACCTTAATCCCACTAGGCACATCCAGTCCCCTATGAAGGGTGCCTCATCCTCCCGCTCCTCCATCCATGAACTATTCATATATGTGCTAATGAGCCAAGATTCTGTGACCGAGCTATTCCCTTTCATACAATTTGAAATACTGTAGGAGGACATATTCCCAATGCGTTCATCAGGGTCTGTTATGTTGTGTGTGAGAAGTCCCTCTATATCTAATGTCCCATTGGCTATGAGCCCCAAATCCACCAGTGTAAAATTTACTACTGTGTCTCTGCAAAATCTACCATTATACAAGTCTTTACCTGCTCCATTAAGAAAACAAAATTGTGGACTCCTTGTGTACCCTGTAAAGAGAAGGGGTTTACTATTGGTTGTGATGCTCTCAGGGGGAATAAGTTGAGTGATGTTTAGCAACTGTTCTAGGGTCACTGGCCTTCCAACCATCGGAACTGAGTGTCGGCCAGTTCCCATATGGGAACAAACCCAGCATTCTGAGTAATTCTGCTTTCTTGCGAAAGCATGCATCATTATAAAATGATGAGGAATTGAGTCGGGTACTGAATAAGTTTCAGGATCTAGCTGTGCCTCATTATTAATACTTCTAAAGTCTGGTCTTAGGAGTTCTCTTCTGGATTCTAGAAATTGGAATTCTGATTTGGGGGCCTTTTTCATACTAGTATCATTTAATGGTGCAAAGGGAGCGTAGTTTGATCTTTTATTTTGAATAACTTGGCTGATTCTTATATCTCTGAGTTTGGCCTTTTTAAACTTGGACACCAGGTTCTGACTTGGTTTATGATTGGGATTCATACACCAAGTCCTTTCTACTCCCTTATATTTGGCTGTAAAGACAATGGCTGCTATGTGACAATTCCCATCCCTCCTTTGAATATGATACCCCGTAACGGCTTGAGATTGGGCTTTGGACATCTGTCCAGCTATCTGAGTGCAGCAAGGATAAATAGAATTTCCCATAAAACCTCGCCGAGTACGGTTAGTATAATTAGAGGGGTGATGGAAGTCACAACTATTAATCATCCAACATACAAAGGTGGTTAGCAGAATAATCTTAAAAGTAATCAGGGCGGCAAAGGCTAAAATTATTTGAGTGGTACATTTCCAGGGCTGTTCAGGTGGGTCCTGGGAACCTGGGGGAAATACCTGAACATCTACTACTCGAATGTCATTAGGTCTAAGGTCTCTGGGGCTCCGGAGTCCTCTAGGGAGGGTGCTGCAGGGGGTTTGCTTAAGGTCTCTAGGGCTCCCGAGTCCTCTAGGGTGGGTGCTGCAGAGGGTTTGCTTGAGGTCTCTAGGGATTGGGGGGGTTGGGGGGCCTTTGGGGGGGATTGGGGGGCTTTCGGGTGGAGATAGTAGAGGGCTTGGGCAGGGGTTTGAGTTCAATGTCTCTTTCTTTTGTGGTCCTTGGCTTGCTTCTAGGCTTGGTTTCTTTTTCTTTCGTGGTCCTTGGCTTGCTTCCAGGCTTGGTGCTTTCTTTATCCTTGATGCGTGGATCCATTGTGGTCCTTGGTCTGTGAGGATGGCAGTTCGGGTTGCTTTGAGTACTTCAAATGGTCCTTGGTAGGTGGGCCCTGGTACCTTCCTTGCTGCAAGCTGCTTTATCAAGACTTTGTCACCGGGTATGAAGGGGTGTGTAGGTTCTGTGGAAAGAGGAGGAAAAGTGACAGCTACCTTGTCGTAGTTTTCAGTAAGGCTACTTACCAGATGTTTCACGTGCTCTTCCTGTAAGGAATAAAGATTAACCTCCTCTCCCTCAATTGCTTTCTTTTGGGCCGGCCTTCCCATTAGTATTTCATATGGGGATAAGCCTGTCCTGCTGTGGGGGGTGATTCTTATCTGGAAGAGGACCCCTGGCAGGTATTTTAGCCAGTCCTTCATGGTACCGTTAGTAGCCTTTTTTAGTTTGTCTTTGATTGTTCTATTCATTCTTTCCACTACCCCTGAACTCTGTGGGTGGTATGGGATGTGTAGCTTCCACTGTATCCCTAATACCCTTGTCAATTCTTTCACCAGTTTTGAAGTAAATGCTGGGCCTTGGTCAGAGTATATGGTGGCAGGAAGTCCGTATCGACTGATCCAATGATTGATCAGACACCGGGCTGCAATGCCTGCGGTTTCCCCTGTAACGGGTATTGCCTCTGGCCAAGCTGAAAATTTGTCCACCAACACGCACAAATATTTGAGATTACCTCTCTGCCTGGGCATGTGTTTGAAGTCTATCTGTAAGTCCTGTAGCGGGCCTAATGGTGGTGACAAATGTCCATGTTTCCCATGTTGGGGGCCCTGAACATTGTTCTGAGCACAAGTTAGACAGGAGGAGACAAGCTGTTGTACTAATTCATATGCCTTGTGTGTGCTAAAACAGTCTTCATACTTTTTTAAGAGTGGTCTGGGTCCTATATGTCCTGGGCCGTGGAGATATGACAGCAATAGGGGTGCTGCTGCTCTAGGTATCCCTATGACCCCCTCCTTGTTTGTCCAGAGACCTGTAGGGTCTCTGGTCAAACCTGAATCACTCCAGTAGTCCAGGTCATCACCTGATGCTTGTTTTTGCAAGAGTGCAGATGTGTGTTGGAACGAGGGGGTGTTAAAGTCATTCCGGAATAATAGGAGCTTTGTGTCATGTGGTTGTGGCTGTCTTTCTGCTGCAGCTTTTGCTACTCTGTCTGCTAGAGCGTTTCCCTGGGACTCTATGGGTTCCGTCAGTGGCAAGTCCCTTAACTTTGACGATGTTTAATTTATCGGGCTGTTGTATTGCATTAATTAGATCGTACACATAACCACTGTTATTTATTTTTTTGTTATCTGCGGTGCGGAATCCGCGCCTAAACCATATCATACAATAATCGTGCGCGACCCCGAATGCGTACCTGCTGTCTGGGGTAGTTAGGGTAGTCTGGATTAGGCAGATCAGTGAGATCTTTTCGAGGTGCTGTGACAAGTTCTTGTGTACAGTCATGACAGTCTTGGGGAGTGACTGGGAGTTTTAGCAAAGCGTGTAAGAGTTTGATTGCCGGTGTTACTTCAGCACAGCTTTTGACAGTTGAGTTGTGCGTGTTTGTAAGAATGATTTCATACCCTGATGAACGTTGTATAGTCATGTGTTGGGTGTTCATATTTTGTAACAAATGGAGGACACTGTGTGATGTGTATAGGGTGGTTGGAGTCCCTAGAGTGATCTTTTGTGCTTCTTTTACGGTCATTGCACAGGCTGCTAGCGCTTGTAAGCAGCCCGGCATCCCTTGGACTGTCACTGGTAGTTTTTTTGAGATGTAGGCTACGGGGCGGTAGTGGGTGCCATGCATTTGGGCCAGAACTGCAGCAAAGGCATGACCCCTGACCACACAGTATAGGGCATAGGGCTTTTCATAATTTGGCAGGCCAAGTGCCGGAGCCGAGGCCAGTGATTTCAAAAGAATTTGAAAGGCTTCAGTCATTTCTGGGGTGTATGTGACCAGTTTCGGTGCCTGTGCTGTTGTTGCCTGCCTTAGCAGAGAGTCATAGTAGGAACAATCAGGTATCCACTGACTGCAGTATACTATTGAACCTAGGAAGGACAATAGTGACGCTTTGTCCTTTGGTGGGCCGAGACAAGTGAGGGCTTCGACCCATTTTGGAGACACCATCCGTGTTCCCTCTGCAATGATGCACCCCAGGTACTCTACCTGCTCTTGGGCCCACTGAATCTTCTTTCTAGACGCCAGGTGACCCTTGAATGCTAGGTGCGACATCAGACTCTCGGAATCGACCTCACATTGTGCCCCGCTTTCACTACATATCAGTAGATCATCAACATACTGCAAGAGTGTGGATTTCATTGGGGGGACCCAGTCATCTAGGGTGGCTTTAAGCACCATTGAGAAGGCGGCCGGACTGTCCACATAACCTTGCGGAAGCCTGGTCCAGGTTAGCTGCTGGCCAATGGCCAGTTCGGTGGACCATGTGAAAGAGAAGATGCCTTGGAAGTCCTCATGCACTTCTATACTGAAAAATGCGTTTGACAGGTCTAGTACCGTGTATATGGAGGACCGTGCAGGAATATTGATGAATATCCCTGTAATGTCTGCCACTAGTGGGGGTAAGGGTTGTATACTTTTGTTGACTACCCTAAGATCCTGCACCATCCTCCATTCCCCGTTAGCCTTCCTTACTGGATTAACTGGTGTGTTCCAGGGACTAATTATAGGCCTTAGAATACCTAATCTTAGGTATTCTTCTATCAGTGGCTGAAGTCCCATGATCTTTTCTTTTGGCAAAGGGTATTGTTTCTGGAATGTGGGTACCGTGTCTGGTTTGAAGGTGGGTACATATGGTGTACAAGGTATGTGTCCTACATCAGTTTTGGACTTTTCCCAGATGGGATGTGTTGCTAAGTATGTAGGAACTGACATGAAGTAACACAGAAAATCTTATCTTTTTGGCATCTGTAAATCACAGTGAGGGGATTTGGCAACAATCCCTCCTTCTGCTGTAAAAGTTATATTCAGTTTCAATTTAGACATTAGGTCCCTGCCCATTAGGCATAGGGGACATTGTGGTAGTATTGCAAACTTAGATTTGGTTAACACTCTGTTCTCCAAGTCACAGATCTCTAGGAGAGGTGTAATTTTGTGTACCACATCAGTTCCATTGATCCCTATAGAGCAACCCTCCGTACAATCTTCACATAAAAATTTCTCATTGTTTAGGCAACTAGTGGTAGCCCCTGTATCGAGCATTAGGTTGACCACTTGACCCTTGATCTTAAGGGTCACTTGTGGTAAGATTTTCCAATGATCTGTAAACATGTGAAGTACCAGGGCTGGAACCTGCTCTGGGCATCCCTATTGTCTAAATGGGTTATTGTTTGAATGTCCAGAATTACCTGGCCAATTCATTTGGACCCTCTGTGGGGTATTGGTGTTCATTTGGTTGGGTTGGTCAATCCTAGGGTTTGGTCTAGTCTGACTATGTGTTCTGTCTGGATTGTGTCCTCTACCCCGTCCCCTATGAGGTGGGCCATTACCGCGTCTGGGTCTGTATCCTCTCCTATGTGGACAGTCTGATTTCCAATGTGATAGGTCCCCACAATTGAAACAACCCTGGTCAGTTTGTTGAATATTATCTCTGTTTTGGTATTGTTGTCTGTATGCATAGGTGGGCATTGGAAGAGAAGTACACATCGGTGTGATTTCTTGTTTTATTCCAGAGTCCTCCACTATTGTAAAGAGTCCTCCTTTTGAATTAAAGACACCAGATGCTGCCCTTGTTTGTATGTCTTCCACAAATGTCTTTGCTGCCTGTGTCGCCCAGTTAGTATTTACCAGTTTTATAATTTGGGCCGACTTGGGGTCCCCATTGTTCATTGCCGTACTGACAAATAAGGGGTCACTGTCTATTCCACATGATGCATAAATTGTATACAATCGTATGACAAAATAATGAAAAGATTCCCCTGTTTACACGAGATTAGATCATTGATTGGCGTTTCAGGCCTATAAGCCTTCCTCCAGGCAGCCAACAATGATGCCCAAAATTGTTCCCAATCCTCCCCGCTTGATATAATTTACTTTCAGTTACCCATGCGTTTATTGTAATCTCGGCTGTACTGTCAGGATTTACTGCATTAATGATAATCTGTAGGTCCTCCGCTGGCATTCTTCCACCCAAGCAGTATCTTTTTAACAAATTAACTGCTTGTTTTGGATCCTTATTAGGCTTGGGGCAAGTGTCTTTTATTTCTTTAATTGTTCCCAAGGGGAGAGGGATCTGAACTTGTGTAGTGCCCATGGTGATGAGTGGGAACATTGCTTGGGCGTTATTTTCAGGGGTTTGGAATTGGGACGTTGTCTTGGGTTCAGCTAAAAGGGCAGTGGTAGGTGATGCCGTGTCTGCCATGTCTACTGCCTTGCGTACTTGTACTTCTGCATTTTTTGTATCGCTGTCCTCGTCCTCTGAAGATTCTAATTCTTCTGTCAATTCACTGTCACTCTCGTCTGCCCCATGTTTTCTAATTACGTCCTGATATCTCTGTTTTGCGTAATCGAGTAATCATTTGACCTTCCTCGTCTATTTCCCGTAATATTTTTTCTGAATCTCTTAGTAACCTTTTCATTTCGTTCTGTCTTGTCCTTTTTTGTTTCTTATGTTCTACCTTGGTTCTAGCTATCTCTAGGTGTTTGTCTACTGTTGTGGATAGCTTATCCATGGTTGTAACATATTCTTTAATTGCTAGCCTCTGATTTTCTTGTTCTTCTAACCAATGAGTACCCTTTTCCTCAGCTATCGCCAATAATCCCCCCAGTGTTAGTTCTAGGGAGGGATATAATTTCTTTTTCTGTTTATCTGTTTTATTTGTTTCTATGGGGGTCTTATAATTCACTAGTTTAATTGTTTCTAGGGGGGTTTCAGCGTTCTCTGGGTCAATTGCTTCTCTGGGGGTTTCAGGTTTATCAGGTTCCTCCTTAGGTTGGTCAATTTTGGGAAACACATAAGGAGGTGGGGCGGAATAGGAATCATAAAAAGGATTACAAGGTTTTGGAGCGTCTACAAGTGGATCAGGTGTGGTGGGAAAACGTAAGGGGTTTTTGTATATAGTCTGTGGGAATTTCTTTTTATAGTCCTTCAGTGCTTTAGACCATATTTTATAACACTCTTTCATTTAATCATTGTTAGAAGGAAACGGTGGATAATTATACTGTTTATGTTGCCCACACATTTTAGTAACTTCTTCCCAATCATTCTGGCTACAAGGGCCATAGGGAGTTAATCCCGAAATTTGCAGACTATGTGCCCGTTTTAATATTTGAGCCCAAAATGGATCAGTATAATATTTTCCACAGTTTCCAGACACGAAATCAATTGGGGTGGGTTGCTCTGACTTACCACCAGAACTTGCCTTTTCCAATTGGTTTCCCATTATTTATACAAATCTCTATGATCACAGACCAACAATGAATTAGGACAAACAGTATAAGATTGTTTATAGTGATGTTCAATAAGACTTCTGACGCCTGCTACTGTCAGATTTGGTTTTAAAGGAACCTGATTGTGAATGTTAAACCTTAGAGTCCATTTCTTGTTAAAAAAAACCTTGGAGTCCAAACCTTTGGATCTCCTTCTTCATAATAAGGTCCCTTTCCAATTCTAAAAACGTAACCACTTGGGCAAGTTGCTTTCAAGATTGCCTTAGATCCTTCATACACAAACAACAATCCAAGACTACAATTATCGCAGTGTCCTGCGTGAAACATCTCACTTTTGGTGGCCACCTTAAGTTTATCAGACATAACTTAATACAACATAGACGTTCTTGATGTCCAGTCCTATTTCTTAGTAAAATATTTACAATATTCTACCAGTCCTGGCCAACCTAGCGGGGACACTTATACAATTATTTTTCCTATTATATTTTGACGAGCTAATTGACCTTACCAGATCCGACCTTACATACTCTGGAGTCCGGTCAAGCACAAGAAAACCACCTTGCAAAAAAAAATTAAAGAGACCTTACCTTTTGGCTTTGGCCAAAATTCTTTTTGGCTTTGGCTTGACCACCGGACTCCAGAATATGTACCCCACTTCTGGTACCACCTGAGAGGTTAGGGGTCAACTGGTCAACTGGTCAAGTGCGCCCCCAAACCTTTTCCTTGCTCGAGCTGAACTTAGACACCAAGAAGGCCTCTTCAATCGATTGGAAGGGAAGTGATATAAACGACACCACACAGCACGTTGGATATCGAGAATATATTCTATTATATTTTTTTCACATGTTATATATGGCAACAATTCATTATACATCATTAGGGGCAAACCAAGGGGCGGTCCCTTAGCTTATCCAATCACAAGAGTACAAGTATCACAAGTTACATGGTACTGTATATGACATATGTGTAAAGACAATGATATTTCTGCTATATGACGTGCTTAAAAAGTACCTAACAAAAATACCCAAAATTTCCTTATCAAAATATATTTTTCTTAACTTAGCTTAATTCCGAGAAAAGGGAGTAATATAGAAATAACCTTTTAAGATACTTTCGATAAGGTGCCGTTTGGCATTAGGCCCAGACTTGCGGTGGGATGTTCTAACTTGTTCCCGTACATATTCACAAGAATTGTCACCGCAAGTTTTCTGTTTTTGCAGACAGCTGGCTTAGTAAAATTTCCACTTAAACATTGTCAAAGCCTTGCATAAAAAGCGTTTCACCTATCTTGTATAATAAAAAAAAAAAGTTCAGGCCTCTTATAAAAAATGTATAGTGAACCAAAGTGCAACCATTTTCCTTACAAACAGGAATGTAATTAACATAGTTAAGGAACAGCAAACATAAACATTAACGCAGATGTAAACCCTCACATATACCCAGTGAAGTGAACAGCCTCAAATGATACACAGGGATGAAACAAATCTCCCTACATAAGTTTTACTTGTATATCTGCTGTCAGCCAAAATTGCTGATTGAAGGAGAGGCACACACCCCCTCTCCTCATAGGTAGAGACTTTCAGAGCTGATCGTTGAATAGTTCAGGGCTCTGCTAATCTATTTATAGCATCCTCTCCAACACAAAACTCAGGCTGCTTTTATCATATGTGACGGAGAACTTGTCAGGAGTTATCAGACTGATAACAGAAGAATGGAGCAGGAGACAGCCACGGGACATAGTGCTTTAAAGAGAGATAACAAAACACATATATATGTGTCCAGCTCAAATTTCATGAATCGGGTTTACATCCACTTTAAGCTAATTAAACAGTAAGCTATTTAAAGCGGGGTTCCACCCAAATTTTGAACAATATCTGTATGTATTCTCTTCCTTGCCTAGATGCTGACATGCCGTTTAAAAAAATTTAAATTGCCGTAATTACCTTTTTTTTTTCTATTCTTCTTTGCACTTCCTGGTTCTCCTCCCGTGGGAGTAGGCGTGTTTCTAGCCTCTCCCAGACTCCTGGGAGCTAGTCTCAGGCTTCCCAGGATGCCACTGAGCATGTGCGGGAACGAGCGGTGGGCCCACAATGAAGATGAAAACCGCCTGCAGTGAATAATATAAGTTATTCTTTCCAACGAAATCTGACACAGGCGTACATATTACACACAATATGTGAGTATGTAATGCTGAGAAGAAAAGTTTGTGAATGAATTCAAAAAAAAAAAACGATAGATAGGTGGACCCCCGCTTTAACAACTAGTCACTTAAACTAGCCTAGGTGCCCCGCCCGTTTAGAAACAAGCCCACAACCCTGGATACACAAAGTACATTACACATTATCATAAGAATAAACACATAACATCCCACAATGGTTCGATGACAAAGTAAAGTGGACACAATATTGATCACATCTCCAAGAGATGAGCAGACAGATAGAAACAATAGGGGACTCAATTAACAATGGGAATTCACACCTAGGAGGCATGCAATGGGGCAAAGACACACATAACGCCTTAGATTATAGCAGGAGACCCAGTATCAGGTTGGATTAATCTGATTATATTGACATCTACTCTGAGTCTCACAGTCCAAAGCAATCATTGCTGGTTTGGCCATAGAGGCCCCAAATATGTATCCGGTCCTCCAGTCCTCAGAGTCTGTGTGTTTTGGGGAGACATGGACTTGAATCCAAAGCAAGACCACTCCAAGGGTCCCCTAGGCACACACCTTGCAAGAATAGAGCCCCCTCAAAAGCCAGAGCCCACCTGTAGTTCCCTCCAAAAGCCGCTATTTTGGTTGGGTCTGTCACAACTGTATTTTGTTTACTTGTAAAACAAAGATTTAAAAAACACATACACATAAATAAACATTAAATAATTGCTGACATAAAACAACTGTTTCGTTTTCTTTCAAAGCCTAACTCCATGCAAGCCTTAAATGTGTAGTAAACAGGTGTTATGTTCAGGGGGTACATGAACATGATATACTTACCTTTTGCCCCACTGCAGAGTTTCTTTCTTCTCCATGAAGCTATGTCTGTGGGTGGTCCACAGTGACATCACATGTATATGGTGGGGGTGAGCGTGAGGCCATGAGACAGGAGGTTGCAGGGGGCTGGTCACACCACTGGAGGAGCCTGCTGGAGTGAAGAATAGGTAAGTATTTCTCCTTATTCTGGCACCCCTGGACATAATGACTATATAACTCTTGCAGCCGAAAAAAAGGGGGTGGCCCACTGCCTGTTAGGCAGTAGCTTGTGCCACAGTCGTTAGTTTTCAGTACAATTAAGACTTCATCTGCTCCCTGGAGTACATGAGATAAATGCCTTACTAAGAGACTACTTCTACCCTAATCATATTAACCTGGGTTTTCATGACATACAACCCAAATAACTTAAATTGGATTTCAACCTTACTGTATGTGAAGCAACAAAAGACTTGGGATCTGGTAAAAAAGACTCCTTTAGTAAATCATCATTACAGGGGTTTTAAGAAATGAGTTACAAGGCTATCAGACCTCTGCATGATTTGACTAATCCTCTAATACTGTATACAGTGCATCCGGAAAGCATTCACAGCGCTTCACTTTTTCCACATTTTGTTATGTTACAGCCTTATTCCAAAATTGATTACATTCATTATTTTCCTCAAAATTCTACAAACAATACCCCATAATGACATCGTGAAAGACGTTTTTTGAAATCTTTGCAAATTTATTAAAAATATAAAGCAAAAAACCACATGTACATAAGTATTCATAGCCTTTGTTATGACACTCAAAATTGAGCTCCGCTGTATCCTGTTTCCACTGATCATCCTTGAGATGGTTTTACAACTTGATTGGAGTCCATCTGTGGTAAATTCAGTTGATTGGACATGATTTGGAAAGGCACGCACCTGACTATATAAGGCCCTAAAGTTAACAGTGCATGTCACACAAACACAAACCATGACAGTGATGAGAGTAAGTCACACATGTGCAAATCGCAAGCAAGTCTCAAGTCTTAACCTTCAAGTCACAAGCAAGTCCCAAGTTACTGTGGCAAAAAGCAAGCAAGTCAAGTCGAGTCCCTGCTAGAAGTCAAGCAAGTCAATTCATTTATTTTGGTCAAGTCACAAATTAAGTCAAAATACTGATCTACCCCATTTCCACCTTTAAATCAGTTAAAAGTCAGTTTTCAGGAAAGGTTTTGTTTTATTTTCAACATTAACAAAACTGCTTAGTGCTTTTTTCTTGGCATATTAAAGAAACACTTTGAAACAGCAGACAAGGAGCAGAACACTCAGCAATTAAATGGCCAACAAGCCAGAAAAAATGTAGTCCTTGCTGAGGAGGAAAATAACTAAGCTCAAAGTTTGAACTTGACACAATGCTAACATCTGGACACTTGAATGGTGATGAGAATAGCCACTTAAAATGCATTGCATTTGCAAAAAATTAAATTGGAAAGTACTTTCTCGCTCAGTTGTGAGCAATGGGGTCGCATTATCCCCCTACCATGGCTGAACACATGTTCAACAGGTGCGCTTGATGCAGGGACTGACATAACTCTTACCACTACTCTGAACAAAGAGGGGAGCGTGTGCCTGTTCATGGCCCAAAACTGAAGGCAGCTCTGTCCATCACAAATGTCTAAATACTGGTTCAGCTGAATTTGGGGACTGGAACATGAATCTCTCTTCTGTTTTTTGCGGTATGCTGAGAACAGCCCAGACTGACTCTCTGGCTCTGCCACTGGCATTTGCTCGTCTTCATTGGTGGTTGTTGGGGTGGGCTTGCAGTCCTCTTTGAGAATCAAGTCTGAAAAACACAAGCATAAAACAGTGACTCAATGCACTCAGGTGTTATTACTGCAAACGGGTTATTACCAAAAACATAACATACTTTTTATCTTCGCAGACACAACCTCCTTGACATTTTCGGAAGCCAAAACATCATGGGTCAACCACATGGTGCCAAATGAAGGATCCAGCAGAGCAGTTTTTAGGTATAAAGGGTCAGAGAAAGGTAAGGTTGCTACATCATTCTGTTCATCTGCCATCCTCACATTGACAAAGATCCCTTCGAATCGTCTTTGGAGTGATTCTTGCAGGCTACAGATCAAGCCACCAAGGTAGCGCACACTCTCTTTATGATTTTCCAAGTGGTGCTTCAGAGAAAGGATACAGGGTACAACAGCATTTATTGTCACAAGTTTTTCTCCCTGTGAGAGGTCTGTGGCTTCTCCAAAAGGTTGAAGAACATCCACGAGTTCCTTAATCTTATTCCGCTCTCTAGCTGTGAATACAGTCTCTCTGTGTCCCCCATCTTCAAGCATTCTAGTCAGTTTCAGCTGGTCACAGCTGACCACTGATTTCAATTGCCTCAGTGTGGAATTCCAGCATTTGGTAACAGAGGCAGGGATTCCATGCTGTCCAAACTCCTCCTCAAATTTTTCCTTGAAAGAGGTGCTTGTGTGTAACAAGGAGCTCAACCTGGAAGCTTTGGCGAGAGCTGCATTGTCTAATTTAGTCTCTTTAAGTCCATCACCTATTACCAATTGAAGCGTGTGTGCAAAACATTGAAGTCTAGTCTGGGTTTTTGCACTCAAATAATTGTCAAGCATCTCCTGTTCTTCCACTGACAGGTCATTCCAAATATCTGAATCATCAAGGTCATCGTCTTTATCTAGCTGTCCTGGAAAACATGTAGTGAATGCTTTTTTCATGTTTGCGGCGCTGTCACAGATGATGTGGTCTACCTTTTTTTAAATCTTGTACTCTTCACATATATGCTCAAATTCCTCACAAATTCTTTCCCCTGTATGGAGTTGCACGCAAGCAACTGTGATTTCAACTGAAGACGGTCATCCTCAATGTTGATCCAGTGCACTGTGACTCCAAGAAAGCCTCTCATCCTGCGGTCTGAATATATATCTACAGTCACTGACAGATGATCTACCACTGCGAGTTCATTTTTCAGCTTCATTTTCCTATCTGCCACCAGATTGTCAAGCTTGCCAGTAATTGTTCTTCTACTTACTGGAGAGTACTTGTTGTCTACTATTGACAAAAAGCGACGAAAGCTTTTATGTTCAATGATGGACAGTGGCATCTTGCAGTTTATAATGAGGTCTGACAGGATTGAGTTTGTAATTGCCTTCTGCTGCTGGTGGTTGCAGTGGTATAGCTGCACAGTCCCCTGTGCGATGAATTGTGAGATTTGAGGCTGGCTAGCATCAAAAGTCCCTTTGGTATGGATGTACTCTTCATATCTATGGAGTAAACAGAAGAGAGATAGAAAAAAAGTTAGCTATGTGATTTATTGATTTGAATAACAATACACTCTGCTCCCACCTAAAGTGGGATGTAGGTCTAATTTGCATATACAGTAAGTATTTGCAATGTCATTTCGCCTAGTCAAAACTCTAATTCAAGTTTACAGTCCTGTCTTACATTCACAAGGTCTTTTCAACAAAATACATGATAGATTTCAAATTTAACCTAGCTTAAATTAAAACATTAGCTAACGTTTGAGGAGACAATTATTTAGTTAAAATTAGCTACACATACACGTTACTGTTTAGAGGACGTAAGAGTGTGGGCAGGCACCAAGACTTTGTAGGCACAATAAGGATACTTATATCATTAAAAGTCTGATTTTTATTTCAAAAATAATATATTAAAAACGGGGAAAGACAAAGGTAGGATAAAAGCTAAGTGTAATATACAACATTTACAGAATATGCACTCCATACACAGTAAATCAAGAGACAACGAAACTACAGGATCAGTAAGAGACACAGACAACTTATTGATCTATATAGTTACAGTACATATCGTTGAATCAAATGCCATGTGATGATGGTAGCCAAGATTCTGTAAAAACTTATAGGCTCGACATGTTGCGCGCCTTAGCGCTTCTTCAGGAGCATACAATACGATAGCCTAGTCAATGTAAAGCTATTGTTTAAGAGCGGGAGGGGGTGAAAAAAGAGACCCTCAGCCGTTTCTCTATTAGACAGAGATGGTTCCCAGCAATTAGGTGGAGCAGGGGAGAAATAGTTGTCAATCATAGACTGGATTATAAGGTTCATCTAGGTATATGAGCATGTTAGTTCCCTGCGGTTTGTGTCCCCAGTCTTGCTGAGTCTAATTGTAGAGCTTGTAGGTATAAGAGTTGGTGGTGGAGCGTTAAAACGCCATCCCACCACAGGTAGTGGTTAGTGCAGAGTGCATCCTTATTGTGCCTACAAAGTCTTGGTGCCTGCCCACACTCTTACGTCCTCTAAACAATTTATATTAGACGTGGCACACATACGTACCTTGTATCCGCATGACCACTGTGCGATGATACATCCCCTATTTATTTAATACACGTTACTGTATCTACCTTTCTTTGTGGGTTGTTGTGGTGGACGTGTCTCTTATTTTTGAGTTGTAGACCTTGCATACGGCCGTTCTCTTCTTTTCACCAACATCTAAAACATAATCCTTAAATCCAAATTTAATTATTTTTGGAATCGCTCCCTCCATTATAGCTTCCTTGTGTGTTGGTCTGTCAGGGGCGGATCGGATCCAGAGTTTGCTGTCGGGAGGGGCACTGCCAGAAAATAAGGTGTTGTTTACTTACAGAACTATTTTTAACGTATTATATACGGTCCTAACCTAGCCTTGTTTAAAACAGTGACACGTTTATCATTCCAGATTAGAATATTACATTACATTAGTGACTCATAGTGACACTTTTTGGGCACCAGTGACACCAACACAGTGACCAGTGCTAAAGAAAATGCCGCCTGGGGGTTCCCGTCATCCTCCTCCCTCTCTCTTATCATCACAGAGAGACCAGCTCCGGGCAGAAGATGTAATGTAAGGATGCCATGCGGAGGAGGGTAGGCGGAGCATTAGGCTCCACCAGTTTAATTACGTGCACCTGGTCTGGCCAGTCACTTGCCGTTTTATGGGGGCGTCAGTCGCTCCCAACCCCCGGGCACATACTCCGGTATAGGCATGGACCAGGCATTTTCAAAAATTAGTGAAGGGCTCAGGGAGGAACTGGTCTGGGACTGGGGGTCAGTGCAGTGGCCGTTGCAGCGCAGGAGAAAAAGCACAGAGCCGAGGAGGAGGAGAAAACAAGGAAATAAGGTGCTGCTGGTTTGGGTACCTACCTAGGTGTTTTAGCATGTGCAATGATATTGATGATTGCATCTGCAATCATATCTGCATCCTGCAAAAATCAGTACAGGCCAGGGCCCTGCTAGCTGCTACATCACTAGTGCAGATTTGCAGAAGCTGCAGGTCTGTTTGATGCAGTGCCAAGCAAAGCTAATGCTTCCCTGCAAAGTTTGCAGGGAAGTTTTCAGGGAAGCATTTGCTTGGCACTGCATTAACCACTTGCCGACCGCCTACCGCATATATACTGCGGCAGAATGGCACGGGCAGGCAAAATCACGTACCCATACGTGATCTGCCTCCCGCGGGTGGGGGGTCCGATCGGACCCCCCCCCCGGTGCCATAGACGGTCGGCTCTCGTTCGCGGGCGATGGGATGTGAGGGGGAGGCCATCCATTGATGGCCACCCCCTCCCGATCGCTCCCGGCGAATGAAAACGCTTCCTTTCCCTCTGTAATGTAAACAGAGGGAAAGGAAGTGATGTCATCTCTCCTCGAGCCGGTCTTTTCGTCCGGCGCAGAGGAGAGAAGACATCCAAGTAAGTGCACCAACACTACACTAACAGTAGAACACGCAGGCACACTTTTCACCCCCCTGTCACCCCCCGATCACCCCCCGATCACCCCCCTGTACCCCCTGTCACTCTGACACCAATAGCAGTGTTTTTTTTTTTTTGCATTGGTGTCAGTTTGTCAGTTATAAGTGTTAGGGCAGTTAGGTTAGCCCCCTTTAGGTCTAGGGTACCCCCCCTTAGGTCCAGGGTACCCCCTAACCCCCCCCCTAATAAAAGTTAACCCCTTGATTACCCCCCGTCACCAGTTTTGCTAAGCGATCGTTTTTCTGATCGCTGTATTAGTGACACAGGTGACGCTAGTTAGGGAGGTGAGTATATAGGTTTGCTGTCAGTGTTTTATAGCGACAGGGACCCCCATATACTACCTGCTAAAGGTTTTAACCCCCTGATTGCCCCCTAGTTAACCCTTTCACCAGCGATCACCGTATAAGTGTTACGGGTGACGCTGGTTAGATAGTTTGTTTTTTGTAGTTTATTATAGTTTATTACAGTTTATTATAGTTTATTATAGTTTTAGGGCACCCGCCGTTTATTACCTTATAAAGGTTTAACCCCCTAATTGCCCGGCGGTGATAGAAGTTAAGTTTTTAGGATCTGATAAGGTCTGCGTCGCCCCAGGCAGCTTCAGGTTAGCGCTAGTACCGCTAAAACCCACGCACGCAGCATACACCTCCCTTAGTGCTATAGTATCTGAACGGATCGATATCTGATCCGATCAGATCTATACTCCCCAGCAGTTTAGGGTTCCCTGAAACACAGTGTTAGCGGGATCAGCCCAGATACCTGCTAGCACCTGCGTTTTGCCCCTGCGCCCAGCCCAGCCCAGCCCACCCAAGTGCAGTATCGATCGATAACTGACACTTACAAAACACTAAGCACACATAACTGCAGCTTTCGCAGAGTCAGGCCTGATCCCTGCGATCGCTAACAGTTTTTTGGTAGCGTTTTGATACAGTCGCTAACAGTCAGGAGCTTTTTTGCCTGTGAGTCTCACTAGTGTACCCCTAAATTTAGAGGCCAAAATGGCAAATCCAAGGTACACTAGTGAAGAGGCCTACAGGATTCTGAGTATGACAGATAGTGAAGAGGAAGTCACTCATCTGTCAAGTTCAGGCTCAGAATACGAACCTGTAGAGGACAGCGGCTCCATGACAGATAGCTCTGACGACGGAGTTGTGGTCCCTGCTAGGGTCAGGCGTACCAGACCCCGAACTTCTTCTGTCCTTGAAGTGCAAGAACCGCAGGGCTCTCGTATGGAGCAGAGAAGTACTAGTGCCGCTACTCCTTCTGGTGAACTGGCAAGCACCAGCGGCCTAGTACACCCTGGTCGTACATCCAGCACTGCAGTATCACGTGGTGACGTGGCGAGTCCCATAAGTGCAGTTCAAGCTGGCGAGGTGGCAAGCACAAGTAGTGTCCCGCTGCCACCAAGAAGAAGATGAACACAGGCCCGTCGTGCCCATAGTGCCCTTCCTGCTGCATTCGCCAATCCGAATTGGGAACCTTCCACTTCTGCAGCACCCGTACTTCCCCCTTTCACTGGCCAACCCGGAATTCAGGTGGAAACAGTTGACTTTACGCCACTGGATTTTTATTCGCTGTTTTTCACCGAAGATCTCTATAGATCTATTGTGGACCAAAGCAATTTGTACGCTGGTCAACACATCGCCACTATTCCCCAGTCCACCCTTGCCAGAGATTGGAGACCAATTACGGTCTCCGAATTTAAGACCTTTCTGGGCCTTTCCCTCCTCATGGGCATAACCAAAAAGAGTGAGTTGCGGTCATATTGGTCCACTGACCCAATTCACCATATGCCCGTGTTCTCTGCCTCCATGACCAGGGCACGATACGAGCAGATTCTGCGGTTCATGCACTTCAACGACAATGAACTCTGTCGTCCTCGTGGAGACCCTGCATACGATCGGCTCTACAAAATTCGGCCCCTCGTAAACCACTTCAACCAACGTTTTGCAGACTTGTTTACCCCCCATCAAGTTGTCTGCGTTGATGAGTCCCTGATTAAGTTTTCTGGCCGCTTGTCATTCAAACAGTACCTTCCCAGCAAGCGTGCCAGATACGGGGTCAAGATGTATAAGCTCTGTGACAGGGCCACAGGCTATACATGTAGATTTATGGTTTACGAGGGAAAAGATAGTCACGTAGAGCCGATAAACTGCCCTGACTACATAGGAAGCGCTGGCAAGATAGTGTGGGACTTGGTGTCACCCTTATTCGGAAAGGGGTACCACTTGTACGTGGACAATTATTATACGAGCGTGCCACTTTTTAGTCACTTGTTTGATCATCAGATTGGAGCATGTGGCACCGTGCGACCTAATCGCCGGGGCTTTCCCCAGCGGCTTGTAGAGTCCCGTCTTAGGCTGGGGGAGAGAGCCTGCTTGCAGTATAATAATTTGCTCGCTATGAAGTGGAGGGACAATAAGAATGTTTTCGTTCTTACCTCCCTTCATGCAGACACGACGACCCAAATTACTACGGCGACTGGTGTTGTGGAGAAACCCCTCTGTGTCCACGAATACAACCTTAATATGGGAGGGGTGGACCTCAACGACCAGTTGTTGGCGCCGTACTTAGTTGCCCGTAAGGCCAGACGCTGGTACAAAAAAGTGTCTGTTTACTTATTTCAATTGGCTTTGCTGAATGCTCATGTGCTATACAGAGCTTCAGGACGGACTGGATCCTTCCTTAAATTCCAGGAAGAGATCGTCAGAGCCCTTCTGTTTCCAGATGGTGCTCCACCTCACCTTCCCAATCCAAATGCAGTAAGCCGGCTGCATGGGAGGCATTTTCCTTATGTCCTCCAGAGTACCCCTACCCAACGAGCCCCCCAAAAAAGATGTCGTGTCTGCAGCAAGCGCGGATTTAGGCGTGACACCCGGTATTGTTGTCCCTCCTGTCCTGACAATCCTGGTCTATGCATTGGTGAATGTTTTGAACGCTACCATACACTAGTGGAGTATTAGCATAGGGTTCAGCACGGCTCAGACTAGGCACACTAACACAGGGTCTCCCAAGATGCCATCGCATTTTGAGAGACCCAAACCTGGTACAGTTACAGTTAAAAGTTAAAGTTACTAAAAAAAGTGTTAAAAAAAAAAAAAAAATACAAAAAAAATAAAAAAATAAAAATACAAAAAAAATATAAAATAAAAAAAACAAAAATAGTTGTCGTTTTATTGTTCTCTCTCTCTATTCTCTCTCTATTGTTCTGCTCTTTTTTATTGTATTCTATACTGCAATGTTTTATTGTTATGTTTTTATCATGTTTGCTTTATAGGTATGCAATTTTTTTATACTTTTTTATTGTTAACCACTTTTTTGTTTTCAGGTACGCCATTCAGCTGCAGAGCGGATTTATTTATCTTGACAGCAACAGCGTTTGCTCCCACGATATATAAAGCCGTGACTCCAGCGCTGTCGGAGGTGATTTCACCACCACAGTTCCATACTTCAGCATATATGCCGAAGCGTGGGGGCAGTAGTGGGTGGAGGAGCAATTTGCTCCTGCCTTTTGCGGGAGGATGCCCCCATGCTTCGGCATATATATATTTTAGGTAGGCACAGGTTGCGTTAAATGTTTTATTTTTTACTATGTTTTTTTTTGTATTTGCTTTGCAGGTATGGTAAGGTATACTGTTATACTGTAATGTTACTTTGTTTTTTTGTTAACCATCATTTGCTTAGCAGGTACGCCATTCAGTTGCAGCGCGGATTTATTTATCTTGACAGCAACAGCGTTTGCTCCCACGATATATAAAGCCGTGACTCCAGCGCTGTCGGAGGTGATTTCACCACCACAGTTCCATACTTCAGCATATATGCCGAAGCGTGGGGGCAGTAGTGGGTGGAGGAGCAATTTGCTCCTGCCTTTTGCGGGAGGATGCCCCCATGCTTCGGCATATATATATTTTAGGTAGGCACAGGTTGCGTTAAATGTTTTATTTTTTACTATGTTTTTTTTGTATTTGCTTTGCAGGTATGGTAAGTATTACTGTTATACTGTAATGTTACTTTGTTTTTTTGCTTAGCAGGTACGCCATTCAGTTGCAGCGCGGATTTATTTATCTTGACAGCAACAGCGTTTGCTCCCACGATATATAAAGCCGTGACTCCAGCGCTGTCGGAGGTGATTTCACCACCACAGTTCCATACTTCAGCATATATGCCGAAGCGTGGGGGCAGTAGTGGGTGGAGGAGCAATTTGCTCCTGCCTTTTGCGGGAGGATGCCCCCATGCTTCGGCATATATAAATGGTGCATGTATGCCCATCATTAGAAGTGGGCGGATGAAGGGAGGTATTCTAATGGTGGGCATACCCACCGATCAATATCTTTTTTTCGTTCAGCCCACAGGCTGCATGAAAAAAAAGTTTACAATACAAGGACCAGCAACGTACTGGTATGTTGCTGGACTTTGAGTGGTTATACCAGAATGATGCCTGCAGGTTTAGGTATCATCTTGGTATCATTCTTTTCAGCCAGCGGTCGGCTTTCATGTAAAAGCAATCCTAGCGGCTAATTAGCCTCTAGACTGCTTTTACAAGCAGTGGGAGGGATTCCCCCCCCCCCCCCACCGTCTTCCATGTTTTTCTCTGGCTCTCCTGTCCCAACAGGGAACCTGAGAATGCAGCCGGTGATTCGGCCAGCTGACCATAGAGCTGATCAGAGACCAGAATGGCTCCAATCATCTCTATGGCCTAAGAAACCGGAAGCTACGAGCATTTCATGACTTAGATTTCGCCGGATGTAAACGGCGCCATTGGGAAATTGGGAAAGCATTTTATCACACCGATCTTGGTGTGGTCAGATACTTTGAGGGCAGAGGAGAGATCTAGGGTCTAATAGACCCCAATTTTTTCAAAAAAGAGTACCTGTCACTACCTATTGCTATCATAGGGGATATTTACATTCCCTGAGATAACAATAAAAAAGATAAAAAAAAAATAAAAATGAAAGGAACAGTTTAAAAATAAGATAAAAAATCAAAAAATTAATAAAAAAAAAAAAAAAAGCACCCCTGTCCCCCCCTGCTCTCGCGCAAAGGCGAACGCAAGCGTCGGTCTGGCGTCAAATGTAAACAGCAATTGCCCCATGCATGTGAGGTAT
Organism: Lithobates clamitans; assembly: GCA_037952925.1. Taxonomy (NCBI): domain Eukaryota; kingdom Metazoa; phylum Chordata; class Amphibia; order Anura; family Ranidae; genus Lithobates; species Lithobates clamitans. The sequence continues at coordinate 1,581,536 of JBBGZY010001461.1, forward strand.
CGCCGTGAAGGTCAGATCGAGGGCAGTAATTTTAGCAGTAGACCTCCTCTGTAAATCTAAAGTGGTAACCTGTAAAGGCTTTTAAAGGCTTTTTAAAATGTATTTAGTTTTTCGCCACTGCACGTTTGTGCGCAATTTAAAAGCCTGTCATGTTTGGTATCCATGTACTCGGCCTAAGATCATCTTTTTTATTTCATCAAACATTTGGGCAATATAGTGTGTTTTAGTGCATTAAAATTTTAAAAAGTGTGTTTTTTCCCCAAAAAATGCGTTTGAAAAATCGCTGCGCAAATACTGTGTGAAAAAAAAAAATGAAACACCCACCATTTTAATCTGTAGGGCATTTACTTTAAAAAAATATATAATGTTTGGGGGTTCAAAGTAATTTTCTTGCAAAAAAAAAATATTTTTTTATGTAAACAACAAGTGTCAGAAAGGGCTTTGTCTTCAAGTGCTTAGAAGAGTGGGTAATGTGTGACATAAGCTTCTAAATGTTGTGCATAAAATGCCAGGACAGTTCAAAACCCCCCCAAATGACCCCATTTTGGAAAGTAGACACCCCAAGCTATTTGCTGAGAGGCATGTCGAGTCCATGGAATATTTTATATTGTGACACAAGTTGCGGGAAAAAGACAATTTTTTTTTTTTTTTTTGCACAAAGTTGTCACTAAATGATATATTGCTCAAACATGCCATGGGAATATGTGAAATTACACCCCAAAACACATTCTGCTGCTTCTCCTGAGTACGGGGATACCACATGTGTGAGACTTTTTGGAAGCCTAGCCGCGCACGGGACCCTGAAAACCAAGCACCGCCTTCAGGCTTTCTAAGGGCGTAAATTTTTGATTTCACTCTTCACTGCCTATCACAGTTTCGGAGGCCATGGAATGCCCAGGTGGCACAAACCCCCCCCCAAATGACCCCATTTTGGAAAGTAGACACCCCAAGCTATTTGCTGAGAGGTATAGTGAGTATTTTGCAGACCTCACTTTTTGTCACAAAGTTTTGAAAATTGAAAAAAGAAAAAAAAAATATGTTTTTATTGTCTTTCTTCATTTTCAAAAACAAATGAGAGCTGCAAAATACTCACCATGCCTCTCAGCAAATAGCGTGGGGTGTCTACTTTCCAAAATGGGGTCATTTTGGGGGGTTTTGTGCTATCTTGGCATTTTATGGCCTTCAAAACTGTGATGGGTAGTGAGGAGTAAAATCAAAAATTAACGCTCTTAGAAATCCTGAAGGCGGTGATTGGATTTTGGGGCCCGTATGAAGCTAGGCTCCCAAAAAGTGCCACTCATGTGGTATCCCCATACTCAGGAGAAGTAGCAGAATGTATTTTGGGGTGTAATTCCACATATGCCCATGGCATGTTTGAGCAATATATCATTTAGTGACAACTTTGTGCAAAAAAAAAAAAAAAAAATTGTCACTTTCCCGCAACTTGTGTCAAAATATAAAATATTCCATGGACTCAACATGCCTCTCAGCAAATAGCTTGGGGTGTCTACTTTCCAAAATGGGGTCATTTGGGGGGGTTTTGTGCCATCTTGGGATTTTATGGCCTTCAAAACTGTGATAGGTAGTAAGGAGTGAAATCAAGAATTTATGCCCTTAGAAATCCTGAAGGCGGTGCTTGGTTTTCGGGGCCCCGTACGCGGCTAGGCTCCCAAAAAGTCCCACACATGTGGTATCCCCGTACTCAGGAGAAGCAGCTAAATGTATTTTGGGGTGCAATTCCACATATGCCCATGGCCTGTGTGAGCAATATATCATTTAGTGACAATTTTGTGAAAAAAAAAAAAAAATTGTCACATTCCCGCAACTTGTGTTAAAAAATAAAATATTCCGGGGGCGTGGCCTGCTGCGGACCAGGATGGCTGCCTGAAGTCCGAGCTCCGCTCCACGGCCTGGATTCCAGCAACTCCTAGCTACCATCCTTCCCGCTGCTCACACTACATCAGCGGGGAAGGACTGGGGAAACCCTCGGGCACTCCGATGCAGCGGTACAAACCGCCAAACCCCCGCCGTCTCACCGACTACTATCCGACGGCCGCCGCTATGCAGAAGGCCCAAGATGGCGCCGATGGAAGCGACGGCACCCGCTCCAACAACACAGAGGGCCTGCCTGCCACCTCCTCAACACTCCCTCTCCATGGCACTATGACCGCAGCAACAGACAGGGACAGCATGGACACACTCTCCCCTCCAGAGGATTCCCCAGGAGGACTGCAGCAAGACAGAGGTAAGAGGCTGGCTACCTCCCCTGCACATTCCCCAAACAAAGAACCACATGCAAAGAAACAGCTGTGGTCCCATATTGTTGCAGGGTCACACAGCGCCCAAAATACTCCCTCCCTAGCTGCTATACCTGTCACTGAAAACACAGTGTCTGAAGTAATGCTGAAATCTATGCTTCTCACATTGCAGCAAGATCTGCATAGAGAGCTCCAAATGTCACTATCCCAGATGCATGATAAAATAGACTGCCTAGAAGAACGCACAGATGCCCTTGAAGAAAATCTACAAGATTACTCTAAGGCACACAATGAACTGTTAGATGCTCATGAGCACCATGCGGAAGAAATTCACCGTATCAAAATGAAAATGGCGGATTTGGAAGACCGCTCCAGGCGGAATAACATCAAATTCCGGGGCATCCCTGAATCGGTTAAACCGAACGAAATAACCCCCTACTTGCAACAACTTATCTCAGCCCTACTCCCACGCCTCAACGCCCGCGACACTCTAATTGACCGTGCCCACAGAATTGCTAAACCGTCACACCTCCCTGACGATATCCCCAGAGATATCTTGGCACGTATACATTTCTTCCATGTGAAGGAACAAGTCCTCTCCGCCGCCAGATCCGTGACACCCCTGCCAGCCCCTTACAACAACGTCAAGTTATTCACTGACCTGTCACCGGCTACAATGGAGATGCGTAGAGCATTCGCCCCAGTGACTTCCATACTTCAACAAAGAAAAATAACCTACAAATGGGGCTTCCCTACGAAATTGCTGGTCACCCACCAACAAAAGATAGTGCCTATTCTCTCCCCGAAGGATGGCTACAAAAAGCTCACCAACTGGGGCTTTCTCCCCGTTGCCCCCAGAGAAGCGGAACAACCTACTCCTTCCTACAAGCCATCTGACTCCAGAAATATGGCGAATAAAGCTCCCAAAAAGACCTAACTTTGATCCAAGCCCAGCTCCCCAGATCTACGTATATCCAGCCTGGGCGTCACATCTAGTTCTTTTCCTCACCACCCCTCAGGTTTACAGTTGTGCTACGCACAAGTTTCTTTTTTTTTTTTTTGTCTAAGTGTTTTTTTTTTCTCTGTTCTTTCCTCTTGATTACAGCATAGATTAATTGACATTAACTATAATTGTTTTCTAGAACTGCAGATTGTTTGTATTTCGCAACTGACTTTGGTAAAATAATTGTACTATATACAGCATTTAAGTATCTAACTGTGTAATTACTCTCACCAACAGTAGGTGGGGTCTCTCTCCCTCTGCCCAAGCCCTCATAGCCACAATACCAACATGACACTCTCGATTACCTCCCTCAATGTTAAAGGCCTAAACTCACCATTTAAACGCAATCTCTTATGGAAAGAAGCATTACAACAGCGGGCAGACATAATCTGTGCCCAAGAAACGCACTTTGCAAAACTCAAACAACCCCAATGTAGTCACAAAAAATACCCCCATTGCTTCTTCGCAAGTGCCCCTAAAAAAAAGAGAGGAGTAATGATTGCCATAAACGCAGCAATAAATTTCAAGCTTCATCACTGTGAAAGTGATGAAGACGGCAGATTCTTAATCCTATCAGCCACATTTGACAACCGCCCCCTCACTGTAGTCAACGTATATGCCCCCAATACTGCACACAAAAAATTCTACGCCAACCTCTTTGCCAAGTTGGCCCCTTACAGATCTTCCCCACTGGTAATTTGTGGAGATTTTAATGAAGTAATTAACCCTACCCTTGATACTTCCAACCCTGCGAGAAATAGGCCCTCAGCAATATCAAATATCCTCAAAAAAGAAGATCTTTATGACATATGGAGGTGCATGCACGATGAGGAGAGAGACTATACCTACTTTTCCCCCCCACACCAATCCTACTCCCGCATTGACCTATTCATCACAGACAAACACGTATTACAGGCTATCACAACATCTACTATAGGTACTATAACATGGTCTGATCATGCCCCAGTTACGATCAAAATAGCATCCCCCTCCCAAACCACTAGACACACGGTCTGGAGACTAAACACCTCCCTCCTCAACAACCCCTCCTTTGAGGCTCAAATACAATCCGAGATCGATAACTATTTTCAACAAAATGTCAACTCTGTAAATGACTGTGCTATTGTTTGGAATGCTCACAAAGCTTGTCTACGAGGTCTTTTCATCAAACTTGGAGCCCAGGCTAAAAAACAACACTCCTCTATAACAGAATCCCTCTTGAAACAAATCCGATCTCTTGAAACTTCAAACAAGAGATCCCCCACTAATACAACCTCCTCAGAACTAAAAAAGCTCAGATCCCAACTCAGCAGTCATCTCCACCAAAAATTTGATTATTTTATCAAACGATTACGTCTTCAGATATACTCATCGGCCAATAAATCAGGAGCATTTATGGCCAAACAATTCAAAAAACAACTTTCTAATAAAAAAATCTCATATATCACAAACCCCCAGGGCAAGCGCTTGTCCAACCCGCTAGATATTGCCAACGAATTTGGTAATTTTTACAACAAACTTTACAACCTTACGAAAACAGACCCCCATCCCACACCCACCCAAGATGACATAAAGAACTTTTTATCTTCTATCTCCCTCCCCTCGATCTCCCCAAAACAACTAGACTCTCTCACGACTCCCTTCTCACAAACCGAAATCCAAAAAGTAATAAACAACCTACCTCTACACAAAGCGCCGGGACCCGACGGACTACCCAACGAATATTATAAACGATTCGCCCAACAACTAGTCCCCCACCTATGCGACATGTATAACCAATTTGCTACTACAGGCATAATCCCTAGGGAATCTCTCGAGGCCCTAGTGGTTACCATCCCCAAACCAGGCAAACCCCCAGACAACCCAGCCAACTACAGACCAATTTCACTCCTCAACACAGACACCAAAATTTACGCCAAACTGTTAGCACAGCGCCTCTCCACCATCATCCCTCAAATTATTCACCCTGACCAGGTAGGATTTGTACCTGGCAGGCAAGCTTCAGACGGTACCAGACGTTTCATTGACCTTATCCAGTGGACAGAGCATAATCGAACGCCTTCTCTCTTCCTATCTTTGGACGCAGAGAAGGCGTTCGATAGAGTATACTGGCCGTACATGGAAGCAGTACTCCGAAAATTTGGATTATCGGGCACCTTCCTCTCTGCAATACTAGCTCTGTACACCCACCCATCTGCGCGCATTTGGACATCAGGGGTTGTCTCCAGCCCATTCCAAATCACTAATGGCACGAGACAGGGGTGCCCACTATCCCCCCTAATTTTCGCCTTGATAATGGAGCCCCTAGCACAATTTATTAGATCTGACACAGCGATTACAGGTATAACAATCGGACAGACCGATCATAAAATCGGTCTATACGCAGATGACGTGATCATTGCTCTAACAAATCCAATACTGTCCCTCCCTGCAGTCCAACTAATCCTTGACAAATTTAGCACAATATCAATGTACAAACTAAACCACAGTAAATCCCTAATGCTTAACCTTGGCCTTGACTCTCTAACCTTAAAATCCATTACCACTAGCTCCCCCTTTGCTTGGGCCTCCAACTCCTCTCTCCCATACTTGGGTATCCAATTAACGTTCCCAAGCCGAATGTTACTGAGAATTAACTTTGAAGACCTCCTGGACAAGCTTACTCATCTAGCGAGGGACCTGGGTAGGGTTCCAGCTTCCTGGGCTGGTAGGATAGCTCAGACAAAAATGTATCTACTTCCCCATGTCCTATATTTTTTCCGTACATTACCTCTCCCTCTAACGCAAAATCAAATAAAAAAAATCCAAGGAATCATCAACGGCTTCACTTGGCAACAAAAGAGACCTAGGATAAAAAAAGGCATACTCACAACTCCAGTTCAACACGGAGGACTGGGTGTCCCAGATATTCAAGCCTACCACCGAGCAACCATCCTGGACCAGCTGAAAACTTGGTGGTCAGACAAACATCATACAACCTGGAAACAAATCGAAACCAACCTACTACCCACGGATCCTAAAAACTTCCTAGCCGCACTCTGGCTCAACCCCCATCCCAAAAGATACCCTCTTGACACTATTACATCCGCCACAAGAATTTGGACTTCAATACTACAAATCAAAGGAGGGATATCAAAGGATACTTTGACAGCAATACCCACTGAGGCATTACACCTCGTCTCCCCGGACTTACCTCTTTCAGAATGGACAAAAGTCGGCATCACCCATTTAGGTATGCTCTTTTCGTCATCAACCCTCCTCTCATTTGAGCAATTAAAGCAAAAATACGGACTATCCAAACACACGTTCTTCCTCTACCTAAGGATCAGGTCTAGCCTATCAAAAATTTCCTGGACAACCTCAGACGATCTCTCACTCCCAATACTCAAATTCTACAATATAGCTATACCCACGTCCAAAGGAATTTCGTTCATGTACAAGCTTCTCACCAAACCAACTACTAATCATCTGGCGTCTTCCGTACAGTACTGGTCCTCACTATCAGACCAACCGGTTTCAGATACACAATGGCTAAAGGCCCTCACATTGCCCTTACGTCTGTCGCACTGCATTAATCACTGGGAAGCAACACAGAAACTTTTTCACAAATGGTACTTCACCCCAGAAAGGTTGGCGAAAATCTACCCGAACACCTCCCCGACCTGTTGGAGGGGATGCACTCACGTTGGATCTCTCTCACACATATGGTGGGAATGCCCACCAGTTAAAAATTTCTGGAGACAAATACACAACCTAATTGAAGCTATGTGTGGTACATCCCAATCTTTGTCCCCGCTTGACCTACTCCTAGGACTCTCAATTCCAATGATGCCCACCCATCAGCAAACAATACTCACACATATTCTCATTGCCGCAAGACTAACAATCGCAAGAAAATGGAAATCAACAGACCCGCCAACTCTTAAAGATACCATCAGCATACTTAACCAACACTTTCAGATGGAATTCTCTTTTGCCAAAGCCAACATGTCCATCAAGCGCTTTAACAGAAACTGGCACCCTTGGATTCTGGACTCTAGAAGCACACCACTGTCGTAACAGTCCAGCCTCTAAGAGGCCAGCTTATATACCACCCCCCCTATCTTATTACAACCTCTCGGACACTTTACTAAAACATGTTATATAGGTTACAATGTCACACCGTGATATAGGTTGTACACAGGTGTTCCCCCCACTCAATACTTAACCTATTATTACAGGAATACTTTATGCTACCATAGTTATTTGTAGTATACTTGTTTACTTTCTGTTCTTCGATTATTTTTGCCTTAGATCAATCAAAACTACACTTAATAAGCTCTTCTCTCACTGCTGTTTATGTACACACTAAGACGCCAGGGTATGCCCAATTGGCGATGTTTCTGTATTTTTCTTTTTTTCATTTTAAAATTACAATAAAAAACTTTAAATATTAAAAAAAAAATAAAATATTCCATGGACTCAACATGCCTCTCAGCAAATAGCTTGGGGTGTCTACTTTCCAAAATGGGGTCATTTGGGGGGGGTTTGTGCCATCTTGGCATTTTATGGCCTTCAAAACCGTGATAGGTAGTGAGGAGTGAAATCAAAAATTTATGCCCTTAGAAATCCTGAAGGCGGTGCTTGGTTTTCAGGGCCTCGTACGCGGTTAGGCTCCCAAAAAGTCCCACACATGTGGTATCCCCGTACTCAGGAGAAGCAGCAGAATGTATTTTGGGGTGTAATTCCACATTTGCCCATGGCATGTTTGAGCAATATATCATTTAGTGACAACTTTGTGCAAAAAAAAAAAAAAAAAAAAAAAAAATGGTCACTTTCCCGCAACTTGTTTTAAAATATAAAATATTCCATGGACTCAACATGCCTCTCAGCAAATAGCTTGGGGTGTCTACTTTCCAAAATGGGGTCATTTGGGGGGGTTTTGTGCCATCTTGGCATTTTATGGCCTTCAAAACTGTGATAGGTAGTGAGGTGTGAAATCAAAAATTTATGCCCTTTGAAATCCTGAAGGTGGTGCTTGGTTTTCGGGGCCCCGTACGCGGCTAGGCTCCCAAAAAGTCCCACACATGTGGTATCCCCGTACTCAGGAGAAGCAGCTAAATGTATTTTGGGGTGCAATTCCACATATGCCCATGGCCTGTGTGAGCAATATATCATTTAGTGACAACTTTGTGCAAAAAAAAAAAAAATTGTCACATTCCCGCAACTTGTGTCAAAAAATAAAATATTCCATGGACTCGACATGCCTCTCAGCAAATAGCTTGGGGTGTCTACTTTCCAAAATGGGGTCATTTGGGGGGGTTTTGTGCCATCTTGGCATTTTATGGCCTTCAAAACTGTGATAGGTAGTGAGGTGTGAAATCAAAAATTTATGCCCTTTGAAATCCTGAAGGCGGTGCTTGGTTTTCGGGGCCCCGTACGCGGCTAGGCTCCCAAAAAGTCCGACACATGTGGTATCCCGGTACTCAGGAGAAGCAGCTAAATGTATTTTGGGGTGCAATTCCACATATGCGCATGGCCTGTGTGAGAAATATATCATTTAGTGACAACTTTTTGTAATTTTTTTTTTTTTTTTTGTCATTATTCAATCACTTGGGACAAAAAAAAAAAATATTCAATGGGTTCAACATGCCTCTCAGCAATTTCCTTGGGGTGTCTACTTTCGAAAATGGGGTCATTTGTGGGGGTTTTGTACTGCCCTGCCATTTTAGCACCTCATGAAATGACATAGGCAGTCATAAAATAAAAGCTGTGTAAATTCCAGAAAATGTACCCTAGTTTGTAGACGCTATAACTTTTGCGCAAACCAATAAATATACGCTTATTGACATTTTTTTTACCAAAGACATGTGGCCGAATACATTTTGGCCTAAATGTATGACTAAAATTGAATTTATTGGATTTTTTTTATAACAAAAAGTAGAAAATATCATTTTTTTTCAAAATTTTCGGTCTTTTTCCGTTTATAGCGCAAAAAATAAAAACGGCAGAGGTGATCAAATACCATCAAAAGAAAGCTCTATTTGTGGGAAGAAAAGGACGCAAATTTCGTTTGGGTACACCATTGCATGACCGCGCAATTAACAGTTAAAGCGACGCAGTGCCGAATTGTAAAAAGTGCTCTGGTCAGGAAGGGGGTAAAACCTTCCGGGGCTAAAGTGGTTAAACAAACCTGCAGCTTCTGAAAATCTGTTTCCTCCTCCTCGGCTCTGTGCTTTTTCTTCTACGCTGCGACGACCACTGCACTGACCCCCATTCCCAGACCAGTTCCTCCCTGAGTCGTGTGACTGTCCCTGCTCCAGTGCCCCCTCAGTCAGAAGAATAATAACACAAGAGTGCACACTGCCATGACTTACTCTCTGGCTGCTGGACTCCACTCAGGTTCAGTCAGTCGGCTCCTTGGGCAACTTGAGCTGCCTTCCAGTTCCTTCCTTCCCCACCGTGAGGCCCGTGACTCACGCTGCTGGCTCTGCACAGAAGCCCAGCCCCTCCCTCAGAGATCACTCCGCAGCAGGAGTCAGAAGGGGGGCGCGCCGCGGCCCGGACGGACAGAATACAGAGACCTGTACAGCCTAGGAGGAGAGACTGCAGTCATCATCAAATAAAAAAAAGTCTGCGGCGGCCGCGAACACTGCAAGCACTGGTGGTGCCAAGTCATTGCAAGTCAAATAGCCCAAGTCAAAGTAAAGTCGCAAGTCATTAGTGACAAGTCAAAGTCAAGTCGAGTCATTTATTTAATTTTGTCAAGCAAGTCACAAGTCCTCAAACAGGTGACTCGAGTCTGACTTGAGTCAAGTCATGTGACTCGAGTCCCCCACCTCTGAACCAGGAAGTCCAAGGAATTGTAGACTGTAGACCTGCGAGACCAGGATTGTATCGAGGCACAGATCTGGGGAAAGGTACAAAAAAATTTCTGCAGCATTGAAGGTCCCAAAGAGCACAGTGGCCTCCATCATCAGTAAATGGGAGTTTGGTACCACCAGGACTCTTCCTAGAGAGGGCCGCCCGGCCAAACTGAGCAATTGGGGGAGAAGGGCCTTAGTCAGGGAGGTGACCCAGAACCCAATGGTCATTCTGACACAGCATTTCTCTGTGGAGAGAAGAACCTTCCAGAAGAACAACCATCTCTGCAGCACTCCACCAATCAGGCCTGCATGGTAGAGTGGCCAGACGGAAGCCACTCCTCAGTAGAAGGCACATGACAGCCTGCCTGTTTTTTGCCAAAAGGCACCCGAAGGACTTTCAGACCATGAGAAACAAAATTCTCTGGTCTGATGAAACAAAGATTGAACTGTTTAGCCTGAATGGCAATCATCATGTCTGGAGGAAACCAGGCACCGCTCATCACCTGGACAATACAATGCCTTAGTGAACCATGGTGGTGGCAGTATCATGCTGTGGCGATGTTTTTCAGTGGCAGGAACTGGGAGACTAGTCAGGATTGAAGGAAAGATGAATGCAGCAATGTACAGGGACATCCTTGATGAAAACCTGCTCCAGAGCGCTCTGGACCTCAGACTGGGGCGAAGGTTCATCTTCCAACAGGACAAGGACCCTAAGAACACAGCCAAGATAACAAAGGAGTGGCTATGGGACAACCCTGTGAATATCCTTGAGTGTCCCAGCCAGAGCCAAAACCTGTACCCGATTGAACATCTCTGGAGACATCTGAAAATGGCTGTGCACCGACGCTCCCCATCCAACATGATGGAGCTTGAGAGGTCCTGCAAAGAAAAATGGCAGAAACTCTCCAAAAATAGGTGTGCTAAGCTTAACCACTTGCCGACCGCCTCACGCCTATATACGTGAGCAGAGCGGCACGGGCAGGCAAAATCACGTACCTGGAACGTGATTGCCTTCCCGCGGGCGGGGGGTCCAATAGGACCCCCCCCCGGTGCCAGCTGCGGTCGGCATTTGGCTGGGAGAATTGAGAGACGAGGGGGAGGCCATCCGATCGTGGCCCCCCCCTCGCGATCGCTCCCAGCCAATGAGAAACATCCCCTGCCTCTGTATAGTACACAGAGGCAGAGGATGTGATGTCATCTCTCCTCGGCTCGGGAGTTTCCGTTCCAGCGCCGAGGGGAGATGACATGTAAGTAAGTGCACAACACAAACACACACAGTAGAACATGCCAGGCACACTAAACACCCCGATCCCCCCCCGATCGCCCCCCGATCCCCCCCCAATCACCCCCCCCTGTCACAAACTGACACCAAGCAGGTTTTTTTTTTTTTTTTCTGATTACTGCATAGTGTCAGTTTGTGACAGTTAGCAGTGGTAGGACAGTTAGTATTACCCCCCTGTAGGTCTAGGGTACCCCCCTAACCCCCCCTAATAAAGTTTTAACCCCTTGATCACCCCCCCTCACCAGTGTCGCTAAGCGATCATTTTTCTGATCGCTGTATTAGTGTCGCTGGTGACGCTAGTTAGTGAGGTAAATATTTAGGTTCGCCGTCAGCGTTTTATAGCTTCAGGGACCCCCATAAACTACCTAATAAATGTTTTAACCCCTTGATTGCCCCCTAGTTAACCCTTTCACCACTGATCACCGTAAAACTGTTACGGGTGACGCTGGTTAGTTCGTTTATTTTTTATAGTGTCAGGGCACCCGCCGTTTATTACCGAATAAAGGTTTAGCCCCCTAATCGCCCGGCGGTGATATGCGTCGCCCCAGGCAGCGTCAGATTAGCGCCAGTACCGCTAACACCCACGCACGCAGCATACGCCTCCCTTAGTGGTATAGTATCTGATCGCATCAATATCTGATCCGATCAGATCTATACTAGCGTCCCCAGCAGTTTAGGGTTCCCAAAAACGCAGTGTTAGCGGGATCAGCCCAGATACCTGCTAGCACCTGCGTTTTGCCCCTCCGCCCAGCCTAGCCCAGCCCACCCAAGTGCAGTATCGATCGATCACTGTCACTTACAAAACACTAAACGCATAACTGCAGCGTTCGCAGAGTCAGGCCTGATCCCTGCGATCGCTAACAGTTTTTTTGGTAGCGTTTTGGTGAACTGGTAAGCACCAGCCCCAGGCAGCGTCAGGTTAGCGCCAGTACCGCTAACCCCCACGCACGCACCGTACACCTCCCTTAGTGGTATAGTATCTGAACAGATCAATATCTGATCCGATCAGATCTATACTAGCATCCTCAGCAGTTTAGGGTTCCCAAAAACGCAGTGTTAGCGGGATCAGCCCAGATACCTGCTAGCACCTGCGTTTTGCCCCTCCGCCCGGCCCAGCCCAGCCCAGCCCACCCAAGTGCAGTATCGATCGATCACTGTCACTTACAAAACACTAAACGCATAACTGCAGCGTTTGCAGAGTCAGGCCTGATCCCTGCGATCGCTAACAGTTTTTTTGGTAGCGTTTTGGTGAACTGGCAAGCACCAGCGGCCTAGTACACCCCGGTCGTAGTCAAACCAGCACTGCAGTAACACTTGGTGACGTGGCGAGTCCCATAAGTGCAGTTCAAGCTGGTGAGGTGGCAAGCACAAGTAGTGTCCCGCTGCCACCAAAAAGACAAACACAGGCCCGTCGTGCCCATAATGCCCTTCCTGCTGCATTCGCCATTCCTAATTGGGAACCCACCACTTCTGCAGCGCCCGTACTTCCCCCATTCACATCCCCAACCAAATGCAGTCGGCTGCATGAGAGGCATTTTTATGTCCTCCCGAGTACCCCTACCCAACAAACCCCCCCAAAATAGATGTTGTGTCTATATAGACGTGACACCCGCTATTATTGTCCCTCCTGTCCTGACAATCCTGGTCTTTGCATTGGTGAATGTTTTGAACGCTACCATTCACTAGTTGAGTATTAGCGTAGGGTACAGCATTCCACAGACTAGGCACACTTTCACAGGGTCTCCCAAGATTCCATCGCATTTTGAGAGACCCGAACCTGGAACCGGTTACCGTTATAAAAGTTATAAGTTTGCAAAAAAAACACAAACAAAAATAAAAAAAAATAGTTGTTGTTTTATTGTTCTCTCTCTTTCTATTCTCTCTCTATTGTTCTGCTCTTTTTTACTGTATTCTATTCTGCAATGTTTTATTGTTATTATGTTTTATCATGTTTGCTTTTCAGATATGCAATTTTTTATACTTTACCGTTTACTGTGCTTTATTGTTAACCATTTTTTTGTCTTCAGGTACGCCATTCACGACTTTGAGTGGTTATACCAGAATGATGCCTGCAGGTTTAGGTATCATCTTGGTATCATTCTTTTCAGCCAGCGGTCGGCTTTCATGTAAAAGCAATCCTAGCGGCTAATTAGCCTCTAGACTGCTTTTACAAGCAGTGGGAGGGAATGCCCCCCCCCACCGTCTTCCGTGTTTTTCTCTGGCTCTCCTGTCTCAACAGGGAACCTGAGAAAGCAGCCGGTGATTCAGCCAGCTGACCATAGAGCTGATCAGAGACCAGAGTGGCTCCAAACATCTCTATGGCCCAAGAAACTGGAAGCTACGAGCATTTTATGACTTAGATTTCGCCGGATGTAAACAGCGCCATCGGGAAATTGGGAAAGCATTTTATCACACCGATCTTGGTGTGGTCAGATGCTTTGAGGGCAGAGGAGAGATCTAGGGTCTAATAGACCCCAATTTTTTCAAAAAAGAGTACCTGTCACTACCTATTGCTATCATAGGGGATATTTACATTCCCTGAGATAACAATAAAAATGATTTAAAAAAAAAATGAAAGGAACAGTTTAAAAATAAGATAAAAAAGCAAAAAAATAATAAAGAAAAAAAAAAAAAAAGCACCCCTGTCCCCCCTGCTCTCGCGCTAAGGCGAACGCAAGCGTCGGTCTGGCGTCAAATGTAAACAGCAATTGCACCATGCATGTGAGGTATCACCGCGAAGGTCAGATCGAGGGCAGTATTTTTAGCAGTAGACCTCCTCTGTAAATCTAAAGTGGTAACCTGTAAAGGCTTTTAAAGGCTTTTAAAAATGTATTAATTTTGTTGCCACTGCACGTTTGTGCGCAATTTTAAAGCATGTCATGTTTGGTATCCATGTACTCAGCTTAAGATCATCTTTTTTATTCCATCAAACATTTGGGCAATATAGTGTGTTTTAGTGCATTCAAATTTAAAAAAGTGTGTTTTTACCACAAAAAATGCGTTTGAAAAATCGCTGCGCAAATACCGTGTGAAAAAAATGAAACACCCACTATTTTAATCTGTAGGGCATTTGCTTTAAAAAAATATATAATGTTTGGGGGTTCAAAGTAATTTTCTTGCAAAAAAAAATAATTTTTTCACGTAATCAAAAAGTGTCAGAAAGGGTTTTGTCTTCAAGTGGTTAGAAGAGTGGGTGATGTGTGACATAAGCTTCTAAATGTTGTGCATAAAATGCCAGGACAGTTCAACCCCCCCCCAAATGACCCCATTTTGGAAAGTAGACACCCCAAGCTATTTGCTGAGAGTCATGTCGAGTCCATGGAATATTTTATATTGTGACACAAGTTGTGGGAAAGAGACAATTTTTTTTTTTTTTTGCACAAGGTTGTCACTAAATGATATATTGCTCAAACATGCCATGGGGATATGTGAAATTACACCCCAAAATACATTCTGCTGCTTCTCCTGAGTACGGGGATACCACATGTGTGGGACTTTTTGGGAGCCTAGCCGCGCACGGGACCCCGAAAACCAAGCACCGCCTTCAGGCTTTCTAAGGGTGTAAATTTTTGATTTCACTCTTCACTGCCTATCAAAGTTTCGGAGGCCATGGAATGCCCAGGTGGCACAAACCCCCCCCCCAAATGACCCCATTTTGGAAAGTAGACACCCTAAGCTATTTGCTGAGAGGTATAGTGAGTATTTTGCAGACCTCACTTTTTGTCACAAAGT
This sequence comes from Lithobates clamitans, assembly GCA_037952925.1. NCBI lineage: Eukaryota > Metazoa > Chordata > Amphibia > Anura > Ranidae > Lithobates > Lithobates clamitans. Next base: position 1,596,656 of record JBBGZY010001461.1, read on the forward strand.
TTTGAAAATTGAAAAAAGAAAAAAAAAAATTTTTTTTCTGGTCTTTCTTCATTTTCAAAAACAAATGAGAGCTGCAAAATACTCACCATGCCTCTCAGCAAATTGCTTGGGGTGTCTACTTTCCAAAATGGGGTCATTTGGGGGGGGTTTGTGCCATCTTGGCATTTTATGGCCTTCAAAACTGTGATAGGTAGTGAGGCGTGAAATCAAAAATTTATGCCCTTAGAAATCCTGAAGGCGGTGCTTGGTTTTCGGGGCCCCGTACGCGGCTAGGCTCCCAAAAAGTCCCACACATGTGGTATCCCCATACTCAGGAGAAGCAGCTGACTGTATTTTGGGGTGCAATTCCACATATGCCCATGGCCTGTGTGAGCAATATATCATTTAGTGACAACTTTTTGTAAATCTTTTTTTTTTTTTTTTTTGTCATTATTCAATCACTTGGGACAAAAAAAATAAATATTCAATGGGTTCAACATGCCTCTCAGCAATTTCCTTGGGGTGTCTACTTTCCAAAATGGGGTTTTGTACTGCCCTGCCATTTTAGCACCTCAAGAAATGACATAGGCAGTCATAAACTAAAAGCTGTGTAAATTACAGAAAATGTACCCTAGTTTGTAGACGCTATAACTTTTGCGCAAACCAATAAATATACGCTTATTGACATTTTTTTTACCAAAGACATGTGGCCGAATACATTTTGGCCTAAATGTATGACTAAAATTTAGTTTATTGGATTTTTTTTATAACAAAAAGTAGAAAATATCATTTTTTTTCAAAATTTTCGGTCTTTTTCCGTTTATAGCGCAAAAAATAAAAACGGCAGAGGTGATCAAATACCATCAAAAGAAAGCTCTATTTGTGGGAAGAAAAGGACGCAAATTTCGTTTGGGTACAGCATTGCATGACCGCGCAATTGGCAGTTAAAGCGACGCAGTGCCGAATTGTAAAAAGTGCTATGGTCAGGAAGGGGGTAAATCCTTCCGGGGCTTAGTGGTTAAAGCATCATACTCAAAAAGACTTGATGTTGTAATTGGTGCCTATAGTGATTCAACAAAGTATTGAGCAAAGGCTGTGAATACTTATGTACATGTGATTTTTTATTGTTTTATATTTTTTATAAATTTACAAAGATTTAAAGCAAACTTCATTCACATTGTCATTATGGGGTATTGTTTGTAGAATTTTGAGGAAAATAATGAATTGAATCCATTTTGGAATAAGGCTGTAACATAACAAAATGTGGAAAAAGTGAAGCACTGTAAATACTTTCCGCATGCACTGTATATAGGTAGTCAAAGATGCAAGTTTTTAATACAACCTGGATGTATGTAGGGACATTTTTCAGCTTTGGCACTGAATGGGTTACTTCATATCTCTTACACACGCTTTGAATAGATACTTTGATTTCATGGTATTTTGTGAGAAATGGACCATGCCTGGTGGTGTAAACAATTTCTAGTACAATGAGGTTTGCTTCAAAAGCTTTACCTGCAATAAACTGTTATTAGCAGGAGAAGAATTTGAATATCTCCCATCATGCAGAGTGTATTCTACAATTTCGTCTTTTGTTGCATACATTCTTTTATACGCCCTATATCTGAGTTCCTTTTGTGCCGCTCTTTCTCTTTAACTGGCAGATGAAAACAGCAAAGCAGAGACAATAGAGCATTTAAAATTCAGAGAATTGAGAAAAAAGATAATGTGGAGCCAGCGGGCGTCCTTCGGGGGTACGCCAACGAAGGAGACTTTGCATTAGCGCACAAAGACAACCTACGGAGAGAAAAAGATTATGTACAAGACAGAATATGTTTTCATAATTGTTTCACTGATCAGATATTCTTTTAAACCTGCAACTTTTTCCTAGGCACAAATCAATGTGAGCTCTGCTGGAAGATTGCATTAGATTAGCAATACACCTACAGATAAAAGACTGGTGGTGGTATAAAACAAAAGCACTGATGCTTAGTTATTCAGATGGGTAAATAACAATATCGTAGAAAGGCTCTCTATTTAATTATTTTTATTATCATATCTTACCAATGATCTTGTGTACCATTGTTTAGCAGTTTTTAAAAGTTTTACATACTGTAGAAGAACTGGGAAGACAATGAAATACCAATAGTCGTAATGGAATGATAAACACATCTTATCTGTAGCATTGTTGTACATAGAGGACTAAATATATTTACACGTTAGCTCCACTGTGTTAAAGCTGAACGCCAGGCACAAAAATTTCCAGCTAAATATATTCCTTAGTAGCCACAAAGGATAAAAAAAATTCACCTTGTTTACACCAAATGACATTGCAAATTTAGTTATTTACTTGGAGATTGCAGTGACATCACCCTCTTGCTGCTTATAGCCTGTGCAGAGAGCAGAGTGGGAGGGATCCAGCAGACCTCACCCACTATAGGCTGCCTGCAGAAAACTACAGTAGGGGGGGCGGAGACAAGACCAGTCACCTGCAGGAAAGAGAGTGACTGTCTTTATTACAGGAAGTTCCTACATACATTAGAGGCAAAGTTTCACATGACATTACTGCACAGATTTGGAAGGCATACACCAAACAGACTAAGACATGTATAAAAATACACATGCTCCTTGTATTTAGAAAACATTTTCTGATCCTGGAACTTAGCTTTAGAAGCATGAAGATTCATTTGCTAATATTCCTTTAGTAAATCAATACCATTGCCACTTTTCATTGACAGCAAGCAGGGTTAGAATGTTATGGTCATTTTGCCAATATTGTTAGATGATCAGTCGTCGTGAGCTATTGACCCTGACTTACTAAAGGAATAGAGCTTATTCAATTTGAAGATTAATGTTTAATTTGCAAAATTAATCTTCACTTATCTTAGTGAATTAGGGTAAATAGTGAAAATATACTTTGCATAGAATACCAAATCATGTGCAAGGAAAAAAACAAACAAAAAAAAAACAGAACATGATTGGATGATTTACCACTTGCCTACTGGGCAATCATACCTCCTACCTAATGAGGCCAATTTTCAGCTTTCAACGCTCTCACACTTTGAATGACAATTACTCAGTAATGCAACACTGTACCCATATGAAATGTGTGTCCTTTTTTCACACAACTAGAGCTTTTTTTTATGGTATTTAATCACCACTGTTTTTTTTTCTATTTTTCAAACTATAAATAAAAAAAAATGCATTATTCTTCATTTCTGTTATAAAATTTAGCAAATTAGTAATTTTTCTTAATTTTGACCAAAATTTATACTGCTACATTTCTTTGGTAAAAATAACTCAAAACTGGGTATATTATTTGGTCATTGTGAAAGTTATACAGAGTCTACAAGCTATGGTGCCAATCATTGAAAATTGATCACACCTGATGTACTGACGGCCTATCACATTTCTTGAGACACTAACAAGCCAGGACAGTACAAATACCCCCCAAATGACCCCTTTTTGGAAAGTAGACATACAAAGTATTTAGTAAGAGGCATGGTGAATTTTTTGAAGTTGTATTTTTTTTCCAACAATTCTTTGCAAAATGAACATTTCTTTTTTCATCAAATTGTCATATTAACAGGTTATTTCTCTCACGTGGCACATGCATACTTGCAACTACACTCCAAAACGCATTCTGCTACTCCTGAGTATGGCGATACCACATGTGTGAAACTTTTACACAGCCTGGCCACATGGAGAGGCCCAACATCCAAGTAGCACCTTCAAGCGTTCTAGGACCATAAATTACACATCTAATTTCCTGACTACCTATCACACAAGGCCCGAGAGCACCAGGTCAATGGAAATACCCACAAAATGCCCCCTTTTTGGAAAGCAAACACCGTAATGTATATTCTATGAAGTGTAATGAGTCTTTTGAACATGTTATTTTTTTCCACAAGTTTTTGGAAAATATGGAAAGAAAATGAAAATGCATTTTTTTAAGCATTTTTTAAACTTTTTTTACACTTTTTTTGGCACTGACGGGTGCTGATGAGGATCCACTGATGAGCACTCAATGATGGGCACTGTAGTGGCACTGATCAGCACTGTAGTGGCACTGATGAGCAGTAGTGGCACTGTAGAGCATTGATGGGCACTGATGGCACTGATGAACACTGTAGTGGCACTGTAGTGGCACTGATGGGCATTGTAGGGGCACTGATGAGCACTGTTGTCACTGTAGGGGCACTGATGTGGCACTGATGAGCACTGTTGTCACTGTAGGGACACTGATGTGGCACTGATGAACACTGTTGGCACTGTAGTGGCACTGATGTGGCACTGATGAGCACTGTTGGCACTGTAGGGGCACTGATTTAGCACTGATGAGCACTGTTGGCACTGTAGGAGCACTGATTAACATGGCGCTGTAGGGGCACTGATGTGGTACTGATGAGCAATGTTGGCAATCTAGGGACCCAGCGATAATGGACAGTTCTGGATGCAGGCCCCATGGGGTGCATGAGAAGCGTGAGCACAAGAGGCCTTCATATGATGGCCTCCCAGAACTAGCCGGCTGAGCTCTAGCCATCATTCGGCTATAGCGCAGTCGGCAAGTGGTTAAAGTCAGCACAACTTCATCTGATTTCTGAAACTTTACTAAAATTCACTTACCTTAGCGAATGAAGTGAAGTACTGTCTTAAATTTTTCAATCAATTGCAAGCAACAAAGAAGTAAAAAATAAAATTTTGTGTAGCGCTCAAAAATTCATAATGATACAAATTCATATATGTATTTATCGGCGTATAACACGCGCCAGCGTAAAACACACACCCCAAGTTTAGGAGGGCATTTTAAGGAAAAAAACTTTTAGGAGGGAAGTTTAAGGAAAAAAGACTTACATTTAAATGCCCATCAATGCAGCCTCATCAGTGTTCATCTGTAGCCTTGTCCATCATTGCAGAATAAAAAAGTGGGCATTGATTAAAGTGCCCACAGCATGGGATTGTGGCAGGCAAAAGATCTATTTAAAAAAAAAATAAAAAATGTATTACTGTCCCTTTAAATGGTTGAATTAAATGCATGTGGCTTCTGAGCGGGAAAAATGTGATTCCAGGCGGGAAAAACACATGTATTGTAGAGTAATGCATGTGTTTTTAGGGCTATATAAGACCCTCGCATCAGGCTCCTGTCACAGTTGACCCCACAGCGGCTTGACGAGCTCCATAGGCTATAATACAGAGCTTTAATACAGGAGTTCGTCTGCCGCTTAAGGTCATGAAGACGATAGTCCGAAGGGTCCTGGAGAAGGCGGCGTCGGTGGGAGGAGAAGAGTAGCTGAAGAAATGCCTGGCGGAGTTTGAGGAAGAGCCAGCACTGGAAGAGGGCTTGGAAGATCCCGCGGTGCATGTGTCGGCGCTTGCTGGGGATGAGTCACAGATCTCACCGCCACCAGTTAGTCACCGAGCGATTCACCTCAGTCAAATCCGCAGGCAACAGCGAAGCCGCCCGCTGGAGCGTCCTGCTACGCCGGCTCCTATGGAGAGAGTTAAGTCCCGCCCACGTGAGGATGTTGTCACAGATGACATCACTGCGCATAGGCGCAGTGGACGTCGGGTTCGTCAGAGAAAGAGGGCGTTCTCTCAGTCCCCTCTCCGTGTCAGAGAGGGGCGGGGAAGCGCTCAATCATCCCCGCCTCCCGGAAGAAATATTTCTTTCTCTTCACAGGCACCAGTGTCACCCGTTGCCATGCCGGCGGCATCGCGCGTGTCCAGGCTTGTTCAGCTGGATACTGAAATGGATCGTCTGATTCTGGGATCTCCTGCAAGAACGGCTGCTACGGACGCTGAAATCCAAAATCGTTCTGAGTTACAGTCCACTGCAGGAACCGTCCCTGCTGGTGAGTCAGCACAACAGCATTTGATAACACTATTGCTTGATTCCTTGTCTAAATTTACAGATGCTTTAGGTCAAAAACAATTACCTACACCTATCCCTTCACCTGCTACTGTGTGGTCACAAAATCCTGCCTTGCCATTTCATTCACATGCTTCGGTTAATACAAATTCCATTGAGCAGGCACAGGACTCTACTGTTTTGGAACATAGATTTTCTCCTGTACCTGAAATTTGTTTTAAAGAAGCATTGCCATGTGAGATATCACCGTTAGGTTTTCATTTAGCTTCTAATATAAAAGAAAAAATATGGAAAGGTGAGTTTATTGATCTTTTGACGTTGTTGCCTAGCTCTAAGAAGTTTTCTATTAAAAATGCTAAAAGAAACGATGATGAGGATAGGCGTCGCACAGCCCCGAGGTCTTTTCATAACTGGCTACATGCTTTTTGCACATTTTCAGCAATTATGGGTGAGAAGTTCCCTGAAAAATATAGTGGTTTATTTCAACATCTTGAACATATTCTGGAGGCTTATAAAAATGTTGGTGGTTTCGGTTGGTACAATTACGATGAATCGGTCCGTCAAAAAATGGCTGTTTACCCTTTTCTCAAATGGGGAATGAAAGACGTTGGTTTATGGTTAAACCTCATTCTTCCCCAGAAACAAGTTGTTGCAAAACAGCCTTTTGGTAATCAAAACACATTATCTGTATACAAGAAAGGTATTTGCTACGCTTTTAATGAGTCACAGTGCAAATAGTCAAGTTTGTGCCATTATAAGCACGAGTGTTCATTTTGTTTTGGGACTCATCCGTTAGTGAAATGTTTTAAAAGGAGCTATTCACAAGTGCAATCCCGGGATAATTCAAAAAGCGTACACACCAGTGAAGTTGGAAAAAATGTACCCATGGCTGCTTCTCTATCCAGACAAGGAGATAGCGGTAATTTTAATTGACGGTTTTTCTTTTGGTTTTAAGCTTCCTGTTTTCTCTGGATCCGGGTGCCATATGGTTGATATTCTTAAATCAGTTTTTCTTCATAGTCAGGTGGTCAGACAAAAGTTGATTAAAGAAATCGCAGCGGGTCGAGTGGCTGGTCCTTTTGTATCTCCTCCTTTTAAAAATGTTCGCATATCTCCATTAGGTTTAGTACCAAAAAAGGAACCTAACACTTATCGTCTTATTTATCATCTTTCTTTCCCAAAAGGTAGTTCATTGAATGATGAAATTGACAATTCTTTGTCTTCAGTTAAATATGCCAGTTTCGACGACGCTGTCTCTCTGATACGGAGATTCGGTGTCGGTGCTCTAATGTCCAAATCAGATATTGAGGCTGCTTTTCGATTGTTGCCTATTGCACCCGAATCTTTTAATTCTTTAGGCTTTTGTTTCGAAGGTAATTTTTTCTATGACATGTGTTTACCAATGGGTTGCTCTTTATCGTGACAGTATTTTAAAACCTATTGCTTATAAAAAAACGGTTCTTCCTTCTCCAGTCATAGAATTCCTAGGTATCAGAATTGATACTAAATTATTTCAGTTTCAACTTCCTTTATTAAAAATTAATCGGATGCAAGAGTTAATCTGCCTATTTTTGCCGAGAAAAAAGGTTTTATCAAAAGAACTTCAGTCTTTTTTGGGCTTGTTAGCATTTGCCTCTCGAGTTATGCCGGTAGGTAGAATTTTTCTAGGAGACTGTCTATGGCAATGTCGGGGTTTAAATCTCCTTTTTCCCATATTCGTCTTACTGAAGATTTAAAAGATGACCTTTTAGTATGGTCGCATTTCCTTTTGAATTATAACGGTCGTACCTTTTTTCAGGAAGAACTGTTTTTTTCGGCAGATATGGAATTGTTTACAGATTCTGCAGGTTCATTGGGTTTTGCAGCAATATGGCGCACTCATTGGTGCTGTGGTGCTTGGTCTCCTTTTTGGGTCTCTAGTAAAGCTACAAAAACATTGTTCTATTGGAATTGTTTCCTATCATAGTGGCTTTTAAATTATGGGGAAACAATTTTGCTAATAAACGGATTTTAATTCATTCCGACAACAAAGGGGTGATTTTTGCGAGAAATTGTCTTTCTTCTAAATTTATATCTGTCATAAAACTGCTGCGTCATTTTGTATTTCTATGCTTAAAATGTAATATTTGGGTTGAAGCAAGATATGTTCCTGGTAAACAGAATGAGTTAGCTGATGCATTATCTCGTTTCCAGGTGGCTCGTTTCAGGCAGCTTTTTCCCAAAGCGGACCTAGTCGGTTACACATGCCCAAGTCATCTATGGGATTTGATTTAACCCCTGTATTTTCAGCTATTCAGAATTCTTCAGCTCCTAGAACATGGACCGAATATTTGGTTGCATGGAAAAAATGGCTATTGTTTAATAATGAATTGGGTTTTTTCTGGTTTTTCACCTTCGGAACATACGGTATTAGCATATTTTTGTTTTCTTATGCAACAAAATTTTTCTTATAGTCATATTAACAAAAGTTTGGCTGGAATTTCTTTTTTCTTTAAATTCCTTAACTTACCAGTTTGTACTATTTTCTTTTCCGCACTGAAAGGTTATAAGAAAAGAAAATTTATGCCTGACATGCGTAGGCCTATTTCTTTGGATCTCTTGCGAAAAATTTGTTTGTCTACTCCAAAAGTGTGCCGTTCAGAGTACGAAGCATTGTTACTTAATGCAGCTTTTGTTTTAATTTTCTTTGCTGCTCTCCATATTTCTGAGATGGTACTGGCTAATAAAAAAGGTAATTCAGGTCTACTTTTTAATGAGGTATTGATTTCCCAAGGTAAGGTAGAAGTTTTTATTAGTCACTCAAAGACGGACGTTAATGGTAAAGGTAATCGGCTCAGTCTATATGCTTGTGGCGACTCTATTGTTTGTTCTCATGCAGTTCTTTCTACGTATCTTTCTGTTCGGCCTTCGTGTTTTGGTAATTTTTTAGTGCATCTAGATCATTCACCACTTACTAAATTTCAATTTTCAGCCTTATTACGGCGTTGTTTGTCCCATTTAGGCCTTTCTCACCTTAAATTTTCATTGCATTCTTTTCGCATTGGAGCCGCCACAGAAGCAGCTAGGTTGGGCCTTGATGATGCAGTTATCATGAGGCTGGGGAGGTGGGAGTCCAAGCGGTTTAATCTTTATGTTCGCCCTAATTTATTTATTTAATTTCATAGGTGACAAGTCCTACATTTGGATTATTGGACACTTGTTTATTTATTGGACTCAAAAGAGAGCGTGCCAACGCTGCTATACTTCCAATTTATCTTTGTATCCTGCTTCTTTTAAAGTTCTTTGGAGGGGCATTCGTGGGCTTCAATGGAATAACCTTTTCATTCATCTTTCTGCTTTGTCTCATATCTGGCCCTCTCCAGACATCTTGATAATTCATTTAGGGGGTAACGATATAGGTAAATCATCACCTTTGGAGAAGATTAGAAGACGTGTGAACCATTCTATTGCAAAATTCATGCCTTCATTGGACAGTTTTTCTTTCCAACATGTTGATTTGGAAGGAGGTTTTTCCGGCCTTTATTGACAAGACAGTGTTCACTTGTCGGATGTAGGCTTGGATATTTTTAATTTAGGATTACAAAACATGATAGAGATGGCCGTGGTGGTGGGGTAGGCCGTTTTTTGTTTTGGTTAACAAAAACCGGCTGGTGGGGGACATTGATGAATGTTTTATTTATGGTACTCGCTCGAGTTCTATAACTGAGCGAGATATTGATATATGTTTTATTTATATTAAGAAATAATAAAATAAATAAATAAAAGAAGAAAAAAAGAAAATTTAAATATTTTAACTTATTGATGAATTATTTACAAAGTTTATGTTTATACCAATAAAGGTGCCGCGGCCATTTTATCACCATTCAAATTGAGTTTGAGTGTGAATTATTTATTTTTATCTGGTATTCTTTTGTACGGCCTACATTCCCATGAAAGAGTGGGCATTGATTAAAGTGCCCACAGCATGGGATTGTGGCAGGCAAAAGAATTAATTTAAAAAAATTTTTTTTTATTACTGTCCCTTTAAATGGTTGAATTAAAGGCATGTGGCTTCTGAGCGGGAAAAACGTGATTCCAGGCGGGAAAAACACGTGTATTGCAGAGTAATACACGTGTTTTTAGGGCTATATAAGACCCTCGCATCAGGCTCCTTTCACAGTTGACCCCACAGCGGCTTGACAAGCTCCCCTTTCCTCCCACCTTGTCGCAGCACCTATTATGTGGTTTGTCACCCTTGGATCAAGGGGGGACATTGATGAATGTTTTATCTATGGTACTCGCTCGAGTTCTAAAACTGAGCGAGATATTGATATATGTTTTATTTATATTAAGAAATAATAAAATAAATAAATAAAAGAAGAAAAAAAGAAAATTTAAATATTTTAATTTATTGATGAATTATTTCCAAACTTATGTTTATATCAATAAAGGTGCCGCGGCCATTTTATCACCATTCAAATTGAGTTTAAGTGTGAATTATTTATTTTTATCTGGTATTCTTTTGTAAGGCCTACATTCCCATGATCAGTGTCCATTTGCAGCTTGCCCAGTGCCATTTGCAGCCTTGCTAAGTGCCATTTTCAGCCTTGCCCATTGTCATAAGCAGCCTTGTCCTTAGTCATATGCAGCCTTGCCCAGTGCAGCCTTGCCCAGTGCAGTCTTGCCCAGTGCAGTCTTGCCCAATGCAGCCTTGCCCAGTGCAGTCTTGCCCAGTGCAGCCTTGCCCAGTGTAGTCTTGACCAGTGCAGCCTTGCCCAATGCAGCCTTGCCCAATGCAGCCTTGCCCAGTGCAGCCTTGCCCAGTGCAGTCTTGCCCAGTGCAGCCTTGCCCAGTGCAGCCTTGCCCAGTGCAGTCTTGCCCAGTACAATCTTGCCCAGTGCAGCCTTGCCCAAATCAGCCATTCCGAGTGCAGCCTTGCCCAATGCCGTGTGCCGTTTGCGCCATTTAAATCTGCCGCTCGTCACGCCGCCCGCCTCCCTGCTGAGGATGAGAAGCGAGCGCTTCCGAAAAAGACCGAGCCGAGTATACTGTGTACTTGGCTCGGCTCGGCTCGCAGTCCCTCCCAGTCCTGCCATTGGACGGAGTGTTATGTCCATCAAAGGAGCTGGGCGGGACTGCGAGTGGAGCCGAGCAGTCGGCTCGGTCTTTTTCGGCGGCGCTCGGTTTTTTCCGGCGGCGCTCGCTGTTCTTTGGCACACAGAGAGTGGGGATAACCCACGCACCCACGATTTTCCCCTGATTTTAAGGGGAAAAAAGTGCATGTTATACGCCGATAAATACGGTATATACAATCTACTATATATTGTGAAATGTATTGTGAAATGACCACAAAAATAAAAAATAAAAACAGTGAAAAGTAATGTGAAATTCACACCCAAACTAAAGTCTGTGTTCAGTCATATAGAAGTTTTTAAAACTGTGAATACAACAGTCCATGGATAAACAGTGAAGAAAATGATATAGCCAAAAAGAGGATTCCACATGCCGTCAGTGTTGGAGTGAAGATACAGACAATGAAACCACCACCAGTTTGTAAGGAGGGTTACCGGAGTAAGAAGACTCAAATGGGGATATGCTCAATGAGTCAACAGGGCATGTGGTGTAAACATCAGTGTATGGGACCTCCACAGCTGGGACTTTTTTTTGTTTTGGGTAACGCAATGACATCAGCAGGGCTCTTCCCGACGCGTTTAGCCCAAAGAGACAACTATAGATAAGGTGGTCAACCTAGATGAAACGCGTCGGTACGAGCCCTGCTGATGTCATTGCGTTACCCAAAACCATATATTTTCAAGCGCTTGATCCACTTTCCAAATGTGAGTGCTTCCAATTTTTAATACATTTCTGTTTATACGGATTTACACTATGTGGAGTATTTTCTTTTTTGGTCATGCTATTTTGAACACTTGAGAGAATTTGGTCTGACAAGTTGGCTGCTTCTGAGGACTGCTTCCCTGTGATATCTCCTGACCAATTGGACCATCTTCAATCCTGATCTGAAGTCCATATGTGGAGGCCCTATACACTGGTGTTTATACCACATGCCCTGTTGACTCATTGAGCATATGCCCATTTGAGTCTTCTTTCGCCGGCAAGCCTCCTTACTAACTGGTGGTGGTTTCATTATCTGTGTCTTCACTCCAACGCTGACGGCATGTGGAATCCCCTTTCTGGCTATATAGTTTTCTTCACTGTTTATCCATGGACTGTTGAATTCATGGTTTAAAAAAACACTATATAATGGAACACAGACTTTAGTTTTGGTGTGAAATTCACATCACTTTTCACAGTTTTTATTTGTGTAGTAATTTTACAATATATAGTAGATTGTATATATATGAGTTTGTATCATTATGAATTTTTGAGCGTTGCAAAAAATTAAATTTTACATATGCTTTGGTTTACACTTGTCCTAGTGTGGTGCTGTCTGCTATTTGATATACGTTTGCATGTCAGCGCGATATACACCAATTTTTCAATTTATAAGTGCAAGCAACAATCCTGTTTAATTTTCCTTGCATGTGGTTGGGTATTCTTTGCAAAGTGAAGTTTTACTTTACTTTTCCTCTTTCACTAAGATAAGTCTGAATAAGTCTGACACTTTGAATGTGAACATGCCCTGCTTCTTTAGTACATCAGCCCCGTTATGTTAGATTCCGAGCACATCACTTACACCAGGCATGTGGAAATTGTGTTTTTTAGGTCATATGAGGCCTTCTAGCTCTTGCTTTGTGGCCCTCAGCTGGTTAAGGCAATTTAATTGAACAAAACTCTGTTTGTTCCCCAGTTGATAAAGGTTATACTTTTTAAAATCATTTTGTAGCTATGTACTTCATGAAATATTTGAAGGTTTTTTTCTCTGAGATGAAATGTTGTACTATTGTTCTATAATGTTAAAGTGTATGTCCTTTTGGATAGAGTGGGGAAGAGTTATAACATCTCTTGGGTGTTATTGCTATCCAGGGCTCAAATACCAAGATTTCCACTCAATTTTTCCTCTGTTGACAAAGTTTTACCGGACAGCAAGTTTTGCTAAATGTGTCCTTGTAAATGGAACACTATACAGAAATAACATGTCAAGAGGGGTTCTTTTCTTCTACTACTCTACTAAAAAACATATCTTTTTGGCCTGTGTTGCTTTTAGAGAGAAGCCCTCAGTTTCTTCCTGGAGAAGCCATTGTCAGCAGGATCGCAAATGAGGAGAAATCTCTCTATCAGAGCAATCAAACCCTGCCACAGTTTATACTCTTTTCCATCTAAAACTAAAACATCAGATTGGCTGGATGTATATTTTAATTGCTAAAGTGTTATAATAACTTTTTTCCCTGGAAACAAGTATATGGATATCAGTAGACATAAAGTGGCTGCATCAGAGATTTATTCCAGGGTGGGTTACTGTTTGGGTATATCATGCCTGTGTTAGACAGATATTAATTACAGCCTAGACGCTATACTTTTGCAGTAGGCATTTGTCACTATACTGTATATGAAGTAGGCATATACAAACCGATCAACCATAACATTATGACCACTCACCATAACATTATGTCCACTCACCTAATATTAGGTGCCGCCAAAACAGCCCAGATCCATTGAGGCACGGATTCCAAAATAACATCCACATGAATGGATGGACCCAAAGATACCCAGCAGAACATTTCCCAACATTGCCCAAAGCCTCAGACTGACTCCACCAGCTTGCCTTCTTCCCATACTGCATCCTGGTGCCATCTCTTCCCCAAGTAAGCAATGCACATGCACCTGGCCTTCCACATGATGTAAAAGAAAAAATGATTCATCAGACCAGGCAACCTTATTCTATTGTGGTCCAGTTCTGATGCTCATGTGCTCATTGAAGGTGTTTTTGACTGGGAACACAGGTCAGAATAGGCAAATTGAGCGGTCTGCAGCTATGCAGTGCCATACGCAACAAACTGCAATGCACTGTGTGCTCTGGCACCTTTCAGGACCAGCATTAACTTCTTAATTTAATTAACTTTCTTCAGCAATTTGAGCTATAGTGGCTCTTCTATTGGATCGGACTTCACAGCCTAGCCATTGCTCCCTACATGCATCAATGAGGCGCTCATGACCCTGTCACCTTTTTGCTAGTTTTCCTTCCTTGGACCACTTTTGGTAGGTCCTGACCACTGCAGACCAGGCACATCCCACAGTTGCAGTTTTGGAGTTGCTCTGGCCATTACAATTTGGCCCTTTGCCGAAGTCGCTCAGATCCTTATGCTTCACCAAATTTTCTGTTTTTAACACATCAGCTTCAGGGACAACATGTTCACTTGCTGCCTAATATATCCCACACACTTTTAGGTGCCATTGTCACAACATAATAAATGTTTTCACTTTACTCGTCAGTGGTCATGTTACGGCTGATTGGTGTATGCACACACTTATCTGAACATCCACTACTGTTGTGCAAACAATTGCTCTCTGCTCCATCAAAGAGGTCACACCACATTTGCTTTTTTTTACAGTTGCTTTTTTAACAAATCATAGTTGATAGAAGTCAAATGTTTACCATTGAGTAGCCACCTTTTCTCCCGCTTTATTCTTAGATATTAGATTGCTGTTTGTAAGATCCCCCTGTCCAGAAATAGAGGTCACAAAGACCTGACAGTTCACATTTATTTCTCTTTTTAAGACAATATGACATATGAGCCACTTTTTTAAGTCAGATATGAGAATTATACTTGGCTTGCATATTAGTACGCTTTCACCTACTGCAAACTTCCACCAGAGGGCAGCACAACATTATCATTATGTCTAGGCTGAGATTAATTATTCCTTATAAACGATCTAAATTTATTTTGACTAGCCTAGCGCAGTCAAGGTATAACTAGTAGAAATGCATGTAGTGTAGCTAAATGGTAGACTTCTTTGGCTGAAGTCTGGTGACACTAAATTAACTTCTGATGTCAGTTCTATGTTCAAAGTAATCTAATGAAAAATGCAGCGGAGCATAAAAAGACAGACAGGACAAAATTGAATATCTGGGTGTGTGTTTGTCCTTATAACTATCAAGGCACCTTACTTATTAAGGAAGGGCAGGTGCATTCTACAAATGTACACTGCAATTATGGTAGTCAATAAGACATGTTGGCTAAATAAATTGAGTTTATAATACATAAATCCCTGATAATTGGTTAATGCCCTAAAGCTCAACTTCAGATAAAACATAAAATTTGTCTTTTTTTTTTTTTTTGCTTTTTTTCCCTTAACGTGGAGATTTTTCCTTTCTGGTGTGTCATGGTCTCTTTGGCACAGTGACGTAAAATAAAATTAGATAATACTTACAGAGTATTTTTTTTGTTGGTTGGACATATTGCCAAATAAGAGCCCCAAAGAACATGGGACCTTGTGCCTAAAAATATCCACTTCTGGGCATCAAAAACTAAGCACTATCTACACCTTGCCATCGATTACACCGTAAAATGAGACCTCGATTTGTGCGTCCAGGGTTGCTGATAAGGGAGTACAGCCAGCCCTCCTGTACGGGACCCAGGCCTCATCAGTTTAACAGGGGGGCACAGATTACTGACAGCAGAAGGAAGGGGATTCTGAACAAAAGGGGGATTGGTGCAGCTCCTTTCCACTACAGCGGTGCCAGATTCCCCTCTTCTCCTACCCACTGGTTTTCAGCTGCTGCCGGAGGAGTCATACAGGAGGATCAGCTCCAATAATTGTCTCCAAACCTCACAGATCACCCACCCTGTCCATCTGTCCAGGGTCCAATTCCCCCTGTTGCCCTGCCCCCCCCCCTCATTTGCCCCTTTCCCCTGTTTTGATGATTGGGGGGGGCTGTCCTCAGCTCGGTAAGCTGTATGGGGCCTTGTGCTTTCTCACAGCAGTCCTGTGTGCGCCTAATACTTCTGATAACACGTGCAACCCTTTGGTACTGAGGAATCAGAATTAGGAAGCAACAGTGTTAAACAATGAACGAGGTACCAATCTGTTTTATAACAAAGGTCACTGCACTGTTTTTTGTGGTCCTGACCAATTTAATAAAGACTAATAAAGATTGCTGCCTACAGAACAGTCCCCTGGCTATTGTGATACCCAAGTCAAGTCTATAGAAAGGTGTATAGTGACTCTGCATTTCAAAGTGACTCTATTGTATTTTTAAAAGGGGCCAACAGCAGCTCTCTGCAAAGCAAGCAATTATTACACACCGCCCAACTCTATTGCATCAAAAAAGATAAGCTTGCTGAAAAGGCCTAATGTGGTTGTAAACCCCATTCATGAAATCTGACCTAAGCAGATATATCTGTAGTGTTTACTTATCTCCCTCCAAAGCTCTGAGTGCCATTTGTCTCTGGTGCTCCGTTCCTCTGTTATCAGCACTTCTGACACTCCGACACATGTCACTTCTGACAAGTTCTCCGAAACATGAGATAATATGAACTCAAAATTTGTGTCGGGGATGAAGCTTAGAAGTAGATTAGCAGAGAGCTTGTCTATTCAGACTACAGCTCTGCATGTTCCTTCATTCCTCTGCCTATGTGAATGGGGGTGTTTAGCTTTCCTCCAATCAGCTCACACACAGTAGGGATCCCCTCCCACTGCTGAAAGAGGAAGAAAGATTTCTAACACGATCTGCACTTTTCAAAGAGTATAGAAAGGGGAAAACTGACGATATACATGTAAAACTTATGTAGGGAGATTTGTTTCATCTCTGTGCATCACCTGAGGCTGTTCACTTCACTGGGTATATGTGAGGGTTTATATCCACTTTAAGCATCTGGCACACTTGTGTGTGTGTTGAACACCTGGTCCCTGTTTGTACTCTGAGCTTCCTTTCACTGGTCTCCATGGCACTTCTGTGACTTTTTCCCACTGACTACCAAAGTAAAGGGGCACTTCTCCACTGGCCACCAATGTGAGGGAACCATACAGTTTTTATTGTCTGCATTGCTTTTCTGCGTTTCAGTCTAAAAATTGACACAAAAGTGTTATAGTCCAAGTAAGGTTTTTATTTCCAAATATGCAAAAAGGGCCCCAGCCAGCTGCTAATATGAGCAAGTTTTTTTAGATATACAGGTTTCAAAACACAAACCCGAGTCTATACCAGCTGATTTTAATTTTCTCTAAGCTCCGATGAAGGGGCCTTGGGTGGCCTCTTGTGCCTCGTTTCCACTGAGCGGATCGGTTCGGTTCGGTACAGTTTGAATGGCCTCGAATGGTCCGGTCTATTATGGTGAGCGTTTCCACTGCAAGTGGGACCACAAGGGGGCCATACAGGGTTTAGAAAAAATGCTAGTGTGATGTCATATTTGTGCGACAGGAAACCTGAGAATCAACAGCAATGGAGATCATCCAGCAGCTCATCTTTTCTCTAGTTGCCTTTTGGTTCTTCATATTTAAAAAACATACCGCACTGTATGAGAGAAGGTTGCGAGCGGCAATGAGAAACACAGCAGAAAAGAAAAGAAAACTTCTAGCTTGGATATGTAGCCGAGAGGAGAAGTACACCTTTATGCGGCAAAGACAAAGACGGCAGCGCTATAGGGTAAGCAAACTACCTACCTGACACACACACACACTGACTTACCTACCTGACACACACACACACACACACACACACACACACACTGACTTACCTACCTGACACACACACTGACCTACCTACCTGACACACACACACACTGACTTACCTACCTGACACACACACTGACCTACCTACCTGACACACACACACACACACACACTGACTTACCTACCTGACACACACACTGACCTACCTACCTGACACACACACACACACACACACTGACTTACCTACCTGACACACACACACACACACACACACACACACTGACTTACCTACCTGACACACACACTGACCTACCTACCAGACACACACACACACTGACTTACCTACCTGACACACACACTGACCTACCTACCTGACACACACACACACACACACACACTGACTTACCTACCTGACACACACACTGACCTACCTACCTGACACACACACACACACACACACTGACTTACCTACCTGACACACACACACACACACACACTGACTTACCTACCTGACACACACACTGACCTACCTACCTGACACACACACACACACACACACACACACACTGACTTACCTACCTGACACACACACTGACCTACCTACCTGACACACACACACACACACACTGACTTACCTACCTGACACACACACACACACACACACACACACTGACTTACCTACCTGACACACACACACTGACCTACCTACCTGACACACACACACATACTGACTTACCTACCTGACACACACACACACACACTGACCTACCTACCTGACACACACACACACACACACACAGACTTTCCTACCTGACACACACACACACACACACACACACACTGACTTACCTATCTGACACACACACACACACACACTGACTTACCTACCTGACACACACACACACACACACTGACCCACCTTCCTGACCCATTGACCCACCTACCTGCCACACTTACCAAGAATAATGAAAAATGTATATGTTGTATGAATATTTTTTTTATTTTATGATCTGTTACCATCTGTGTTTTTAATTTTTTTAGATGCTTCTCCTCTTGGCAAAGCAGCGCCGCCGACCAGTCATTTGGGCTCTTCCCCGCGCCAATGAGTGGTGGGATGTGACCGTCCCGGGATTCACACACACACAGTGGGTGCACAACTTCCGAATGTCTGAGGAAACCTTCTCTTACCTTTGTACAAAGCTACGTCCAGCGATGGAGAGACAAAACACCAACTTCAGAGCCTGTTTGCCTGTGAGGAAAAGAGTTGCCATTGCACTGTGGAAGCTGGCTACCAACAGTGAATACAGAAGTATAGGTCATCTTTTTGGTGTCAGTAAATCCTCTGTGTGCCGGTGTGTGCAGGACTTCTGTAAGGCTGTCTGCACATTGCTAGCTCCTGAATTAGTACATTTTCCAGACAGGGAAAAACTTAAAGACATGGCTGACTACTTTGAAAACAGGTGGGGCCTTCCACAGTGTGTTGGTGCTATTGATGGCTCACACATACCAATAATAGCACCACAGGAATACCACACTGACTACTTTAATAGAAAAGGCTGGCATTCCATCATCCTCCAGGGAGTAGTGGATGGAAAAGGACTGTTCTGGAATGTGAATGTAGGAAAGCCTGGGAGTTTGCATGATGCCCGGGTTCTAAGATTGTCCACATTTTGGGATTGGGTTGGCCAGGGAGGCCTGTACCCTGTGTGCACTAAGAACATTTGTGGGGTGAATGTTGGCTATTATGTGCTCGGGGACTCTGCCTACCCTTTACCAAATTGGCTCCTGAAACCATTTCCTGACAATGGCCGCCTGACACCCGAACAACAAACCTACAACAAGAAAACATCCAGGGCACGGGTTGTAGTGGAAAATGCTTTTGGAAGACTTAAGGGTAGATGGCGGTGTCTTATGAAGAGGAATGACAGTGACATTAAACTTGCCAAATCCATGGTGCTAACTTGCTGTGCTCTTCACAATCTTTGTGAAAGTCATGGAGAAGACTTCCACCAGGATTGGAATACAGATTCAGAAGAGCCAGTAGTGATAGCAGCACAGGATATGGAAGAAGAGTGCAGTGAAATACGTCAGGCTCTGATGCGGCACCTCAATGTTTAATTTCCTTAAATTGTTTTTTACAAGTTTTAATAAAGTATTACTGTATTGTTAATAAAGTGTTACATTAAATCAGACATACTCAAAAAATTCTCTCTTGATTTTTATTTCACAAAAAACTTAACTTAAATGTTTTTTTTAATGAAACATGTACAAGTGTACAATTCTGTGCTGCATGAAAGGCCCTACTATCTGGGTGGTAACCTGGGATCACGACTGGCTCCAAGCACTTGAACAAGCTGACCAAGGACACCAAGGAAGGCCTGGTTGAAGGTAGCCAACTGCTCCATCTGCTGCCGGGCGATTTCTGCCTCCTGGCGCATAGCTTCCTGTGCATCCTGACGCAGTGCCTGAAATCGACTCTCAGAAAGGTTCTCAATTCTTTCCAGCTGCCTTTCCTCTGATGCCCGCATATCTTCCATGACTGTGCGCAGATCCATCTGCAACCGTCTCCTTTCACCTGCAATATACAAAAGACCAGAATAGTTTTTGGAAGCATGAGTATGACCACTGTAACCCCCTTTCTCATCTACCCCACCAGACTGTACCCCCTGCTCTCCTGTCTCACCTCTGTTACCCCTGATATTCTGTCCCACCTCTGTTACCCCTGATATTCTGCCCCAACTCTGTTACCCCTGCTCAGCTGCCCCGGCAATACACCTCCTTTCACATCTGCCCTACTGCTCTTATGTCCACTGCTAAAGCCCCTTCTCATCTGTTCCACCACTGTACCCCCTGCACATCTGCCACACTGCTGAAGCCCCTTCTCATCTGTTCCACCACTGTACCCCCTGCACATCTGCCACACTGCTGAAGCCCCTTCTCATCTGTTCCACCACTGTACACCCTGCACATCTGCCACACTGCTGAAGCCCCTTCTCATCTGTTCCACCACTGTACCCCCTGCACATCTGCCACACTGCTGAAGCCCCTTCTCATCTGTTCCACCACTGTACCCCCTGCACATCTGCCACAATGCTGAAGCCCCTTCTCATCTGTTCCACCACTGTACCCCCTGCACATCTGCCACAATTCTGATTTATTTTAATAAAATGCACAATTGAAACTATCATCATGTCTTACCAGTGTGCCGGGGTGCATTGGGCGTACTCTGTGGTTGGCTACTCTGTGATTGGCTACTCTGTGGTTGGCTTGAGGAAATAGTACTGGTGCTGCTGAAAGAGGTTGAAGGTCCATCTTCGTTTGATGCATCATTGGAGACTCCATCACTTGTTTCTGAAAATGCACATATGGTTAAATATATATTTTTAAATGGTTAGCAGAGCAAAATGCTATGTATAATAAAAAAAAAACTCACCAAAAGGGTCTATCATGTATTCGAGCATTGAAGTTGCAGAGTCCAGACCTCCCTCCCTGCCTTGGTTTGCTGGCCTATGACCGTAAATGGCGTCCATGGCGTCATACCACTTCCAAGTTCTCCGACTGTTTCCACTACGGCTGTTGTCGTCCTTAAATTTTTTATATTGGCCTTTAAGCTTCTTAAGCTTTGCCCTACACTGACCCGACGTGCGTTCAAATCCCTCGGCTGCCATCCGCTGAGAAATATCTTTGTACACCTTTTCATTCCTTACTGATCCATCAAGCTCACTCTGAATAACGCTGTCACCAATTATGCTAAGGAAAGTAGATAGTTCCTGTGATGACCAAACACGGCTGTTGTTAGCAGGCATCCTTTTCCTTTAATTCTCCTTTTATGCATGTGTTTGAGGCGCTTTCCTCTGACATCATCAGAGCACAGCAGAGGGTTTTGTGACAGCCAATCAGTGGAAAAGATCGTATGACGCCGGTAACTCCGCCCTAAGCGAACCGTTCCGTTTTCTATGGCCCCACATCTGAAGCAGGACCCTGAATGGAGCGGTACGGTTCGTTTGTATGGCACGCTTTCGTAATGGAAACACCTAAAATAGCGTACCGTTCCGAACCGAACCGAACCGATCCGCTCGGTGGAAACGAGGCATAAAATGCATTAGTTGTTACACTTATTACATGTTATTACAAGGGCCCAGCCTTTTTTGAGCCTATTAAAGCCTCTAGCTCTAATCACGTGCTTCAAAAAAAAAAAAAACCCATTGGAATCCATGCGTCGGGTGCCCCGCATGTAAATTAGGGGGTTGGACGCATGGATGAGGGGGGGCGGTGCCTGCATTACGGGCCGCCACTGCTTGAGAGGGGGAGTACATGCACCATACACCTAAAAAGCCCTCATCTTACTATACTTTTTTTTTTTTTTTCTTTTCAGCAGGTCCAACATGGTATCCATCTTGAACGGAGGAGGAACATAAACATTTGCTATCACCAGAGGCCTATTTTCAACAACACAGTTCAAAAAAACATACCTTCCCAGCGTGTCTATCCTGGCTTCCCTGCAGGAAAATGAAATACCCCTCCCCACCAAGATACTCACCCCCCTTGAATAAGAGGTATGAACTGAGTGGTACTGTACTTGAAATTTGTTGCTCCGAGCATGTAATTTAGTCTCATTGGTGAGGTGGGTTTCCTGCAGGCAAGCCAGTTCAACACCATAATCCTCCATTGCCGAGAACACAGCTGTCTTTTTAGCAGGGTCGCCCATACCCCTAATGTTCCAAGAGCCTATTTTTAGAGTTTTAAATGGCATCTAGAAAGAGAAAAAAATAACTCAAAGTCCAAAAAGGAAAGTAGAACACCCCGAAAAGAGGGGACAATTCATTCGTGTAATTGTGTCTACCATGCTTGCCATCATCTCTGTGATTGTGACAGAAAAAGTGAAAGAAGAAGAGAAAAAGGAAGGGGGGAATTGGCGAAGGGCCCCCGCGTCCAGGGACTGCTTCACCCCCTCCCCTTGTGTTATTTAACTGTATATATAAACAACATGTGCAAATATGCTTTATTTTTATAGGCCCCCTCCTCCTAAATACGTGTGCCTTTTGTTCACCCCGGTATCTAATCCTGTGTCTCACTGTAAACCCCCCTCCCCCCCAACCTCTACTTGGTCTATCCCCGTTCCCCCCACCCTTTTTTGTGACCCCCCCACCTGCCTAGCTAGGCTAGCCCTGGGGGCTTTGTTGGTGACATTTTTCCTTCCTCTCATCCAATCAGTAAAGAACACCCTGCTTGAGTACTGAGCAAATGTTTTGTGACTTGCTTCCGAACTCCTCACCCCCTCCCCCCCTCCCACCGCCCAGTTCCGAAGCATCAAAGCAACACCTTCCAAACTCCTCCCCTCCTCCCTCCCTCCCAGAACCCACTTCCAAAACATCAAAGCAACGCTCAAAACATGTGTAATTAGTGAAACCCCATCCTTGATCTGTACTTCCATCAGATACACCCCCCCTCCCCCCTCCCCCACGCCAGCCGCTATGTGCTATAGAGCAAAAACAAAAAGGAAAAACAAAACAAAAAAAAAACCCAGAAATGTTCTCCTTTCCTTTTCAAGCTTTAGCCAGCCTTATTTAACCCATAGCTCTGCAGGTCCTTTTTGTTTTCTTCAAGCCATTTTGTAGCCCCTGTTGATGTATCAAAAAAATGGGTAGCCCCTAGGGCCGTAATGCGTAGATGTGCCGGATACAGCAGGGCATATTCAATTTTGTAGTTCCGTAAATTGCGCTTAATATCCCTAAATTCAGCCCTTCGCTTCTGCAGATCTGGAGAGTAATCGGGAAAAAATAAGATTTTAGTTCCATTGTACAGAATATCCCCCATCTCTCTTGCCCTGCGCATCAGGGTTGCCTTATCTTTGTAATTAAAAAGTTTCATAATTATTGGCCTGGGGTACCCCCCTGATAATGGGGCTCTCATCGGCACTCTGTGGGCTCTTTCGATAGCAAAGAGGTGAGAGAAAGTTTCTGTCCCAAATATTCCCCTAAGCCATTTCTCCAAGAACTCCTCAGGGTGGGGACCCTCACACCGTTCTGGTAAGCCCACCACCCTCACATTGTTCCTACGGGCCCTGTTTTCCGTTTCCTCCATTTTTGCTTTATATAGGCCCATCTGCGTTTGCATCGCGTTGAGCTCTAGCTTCATTGGAGCTAAATCATCCTCCACCTGGCTCAACCTCTCCTCCAATGCAGTTGTTCTAACAATAGTCCTTTGCAATTCCTGACTTACTGTTAATAATTCTTCCTTTAGTCCCTTAAGCTGATCGCATAGATCGCTCAGAGAGGCCCTGCATGAATTAACAGCGCATAGAATGTCTTTCAGAGTAGACTCGGCTGTTTCTGATGCATTTTGTTCAGCGACATTGTTAGTTGCTACTCCCGAGGGCTCACCCGCAGAGCTTTTGCTGCTTGCAGTTTTTGTAGTATGCATTACTGCCGATCCCTTTCCTAGGCTCTTCCTATCCCCAGGGCCCCCTGCACAGGACTTCTCCTGTTGTTGCTGAGTACTTTTAAGTGGTGATGAAGTAGAGGGGTGCGCGAATTTCTCCAACTTGGCCTCTGCTGCTGCTGCTGCCTGGTTTCCCTTCTCTTTGGATGTGCGGGTCGTTTGGGAGCTGGTGTTCTCCTGTTGCTGCAACTCTTCACCCTTTTTTCTAGTCATAATTTATTGTATTAACAGGGGGAGTATGTGAAAAGGATTCAACAGCCCTTAGGCTTACCCAATTTTCAGTAGTATTGTAATATTGCAGTCCCAATGCTATCCTGCTACAGTTCGATCAGCTTTAGGGCTATCACCCTGCCTAGTGTGATGAATAATTCACCGCTGCTAAGATTTTTACATTGTACCCGTGGGTAAAAATCTACCCTGAGTGTGCAGCCCTCCACGAGCCAGTTGGCGTCTCTCTCACTCACAGGGGGGCAAGCTGCTATATCAAGCCACCTAGATCCCCTCCCCTCCACATCAAAAGCAGCAGTTCAGCTCCTGGTAGGAGAGAACAGCCCACCTTATCAGTAAAGAGGGTAATTGGTACCTTGGAGTTAGGTAAGAAAAAAAAAAAAAAGGGAAAAATGATGACAGCTTTCACTTACAGCAGGTGCATGTGGTGATGTTCAAATTAGGCCCACACTAGACATTGCTTCCTATAGATTTTAGTAATAGGAACCTCAGACCATTTAACCAACAGTTCAGATATTTTCCTGCCCACCATTCAGAGGCCAACAAAAGCAGAAATTACAGATCCCTAGAAGATCCGTTTCCATTCACCTGGGGACATTACTGTCCATTACTGTCCTCCTCCACCTTATGGCACATAACAAACGAAAAGAGCACAGTACCTCGTCCCGCCGGTCTTGGCAAGTCCCACTGTATTTCCTTCTCAGCTGCAGGGACCGCTGTATGCACTTCTGTTTCCAGGTAGCTCTACCTCCTCTTATTCCTCTGGGCGGCGTATACCGTGCACCGGATCCAAGTGCTCTTGCTGGGGACTCCACGGCGGGCATCCGTCACCAGTGTGCTCCTGCAGCTGGGCTCCGTCCTCTCCCTCCCGCTCTCGCGGGACCTCACCTGCACTGCGCCTGCACCTGTCACCAACTGCAGGCTAGGAGATCCGGAGAGACTGCCCACATGCTTGTCTCTGGGCACGCCGAACTGGGAAGCAGAAGGACCGAAGAGGCAGCTAAGTCACTGCAGCTCACCTCGCCATGTAGGTAAGGTCTACAGCGTATGTCCCCGGGGCGACACGCTCATGAGGCGGGGAGAGCGGGGTGGACCCATCTTACTATACTTTAACATGATAAACATTCGTATAATCCATACATTGTTATCTAGTACTGGTCTGGGTCTCTGACAATACATACAGTAAAGACAGTTCATTGCTATTTGAAATCATTTAAATCAGCCTTGGGAAATTTAGTATTTGCTTCATGTGCTTTTTGTAGGAAAGGACTTTAAATGATGTTTTTAAAGTGCATTGCTGCTTTTACAAATTCTACAGGTACAACGCAGGGCTACAGAAAAATTTCATTTTTATTTAGAACATTAAATACTGTAGGTATGTGTAATAAATACATGATAGCAACACAGAAATGTAATTTTAACTTTGATATAAAGCTTAGACTACTTGAATTCTAACTTACTCCTAATCCCTTCATGACAGGCCAGATAGATTTTAAAATCTATTTATACATGCATGCACTGTTGTATTCATTCATAATTCATTCCTTGTACAGATACTATTCTTCTTTTTGCTTCATCACTGGAATGAAGGAAACATGTCCTCACAATAAAGCTGTGTTTTTTCCATTGCTAAATTCTACATATTGAGATTTTTATCATTACGTTTACACAGTACACCTAAAGTAGATGACATTTACTTTGCCAAAGCACTGTGCATCAAACATAAATAGATATTGTTATGGACATATTTTTGGATACGTTTCAACTTTATTTACACATCTGGATCCTACAATATTTGCTTATTCTTCTTGACAGAATTTTGAGAATTATAATGGGTTGGATGAGAACCATTGGTGAACAACACATTTCAAACTGGAGTCTCGATTGGATTGAGGTTTGGGGTTGTCTGGGCCTCTCCAAGACATTCAGGTTTCCATTTTTAGATTACTTCAGTGAAGCTTTTTATTCTGAGGTTAGATCATTGTCATCCTGGAAGATGAACCTTCATCTCATCTTAAGTCAATGGTAGACATAGCTTTACCTTTAGAACTAATCTACCACCACAATGCTTCACAGTGAGAATGGTGTTCTCAGGATAATGAATTGTGGTGGCTGTCAACCACACATAACATAAATAAGTCTTTCCTTATATGAGAGATGCTTCCTTTAGGTGTTTTCTGTTTCCAACAAACCTATTGCAAACTGCTAATGGGATATATGTTGGAAGGCAACATGGTTTAATATCATATTTCTGGTGTTTTACTTCCTGGTTGATACAGCCATTTGGACTAAGTTGGAATTTGCAAGTTGAACCAGCAGGGTGTTCATGACAAGGAGTCATAAATGGGAATGCTTATCCTAACAGGATGTTCTCCCAGGCCTTCTGATGTGAGATACGGGGGTAGAGAAGCACCAGATAAGACGTCCTGGGGAGGTGCGAATTAAAATGTGATTTTTTTTTCAGCAACAGTTTTCCTCTTAGCACTCTTCTATAAAGTCTAACTTTGTGGAGGGGTTGTGCTATAGTTTCTCCCTCTGTAGCTTTTTCAGAGATACCATTGGCCTCTTGGTTATTTTTCAGTGCAATCCTTTCCCAGTCTTTGAGTTTTTCTGGATAGCCCTCTCCAGGAAGAGATGTTCAAATGTGGGATTTAATTTTTCACAACCCTAGCCTGATTTGTTCTTCTCCATAGCTTTATCCTGCACTTGTTTTAAGAACATCTTGGCCTTTAAAATGCTATTTTTTTAGAGATGTTTTCTAACAATCTCATGGTCCTTCCAAAAACAGGTGTATTTATTTTAAGATCCCGTGACAGAATAATTGCAAACAGACAGACCCTATTCAGTTAATTGTGACTTCTGTAATTAGTTACGCCTGAGTTTATTTAGGTGTTTTACAGCAACCAATGTGAATACTTATGCAATTAAGACTTATTCATTTTTCTCATATGGAATCATTTGGAAAATTTGAGATTTTCTCTGTTTCATCAGTATAGAATATTTTGTAGAGATCAGTGACATACAAATCCCAGTTTATTCCATGTTAGTTTCAACTTTTAACACTACAAATGTAAACATGTAATACTAAAACCAAAAAAGGATTTGCAAAGGGCAATAACACCCTAAACCTAACCAGGTGCAAGAAAAAAGGGGGGGGGGCATTAGTGCAACTGCCACAAATAACAATTGGTGTGGAATGATAAACGACTTAAAAAAATTGTCTTTTTAGTACTTGAGAAAACTCCATAGAAGAACACTGTGGTATGAAATTCACATTATGGCAGCGCCAGCAGTCTCTCTTCCAAGCAAGATCTGGGGAGGCTTCCACCAGCAAACCATGTAAAAAGAAGAAGAAAAACACCACTACCTAAGTGTAGCATTTATTAAAACATATTTATGAAATGAAAAACAATAAATATCCACTCACATTTACAAGGTATTAAAAAGCATATAGATAAGTCTCCAGTGGGAGGTGACCTTCCAGGTAGTCGATGGTGAGCAAGTCCCTCTGGGTGGATAATGATGTAAGGTGCTTGAAACCAGAAAGTTAACTAAAGGGGCCATGCCCGAAATGTGTAGTATGCATTATGTCACATGACCTCATCATTACT
The DNA here is from genome assembly GCA_037952925.1 of Lithobates clamitans. Taxonomy (NCBI): domain Eukaryota; kingdom Metazoa; phylum Chordata; class Amphibia; order Anura; family Ranidae; genus Lithobates; species Lithobates clamitans. The sequence continues at coordinate 1,624,329 of JBBGZY010001461.1, forward strand.
ATCTTGTTTGCCTGTGTTTCATCAGATTAGGCGACCCATCAGAATTTGTAATGGAAGTGACATTCTGTCGCCACCATCTTGCTACACCCCGCACTCCTCCACAGTAAGGATACAGTAAGAAGGTGGCAAGCGGACATATTGTTACACCCACCGGAGTTTTGCATGTTATACTTATTTTTAACAGTGAGCTGAGTTTATATAGTGAAATACAGTACTGAGAACTCCATCTGACTGCTTACATGTTGAATTTTAAAAGCAGCGGCAAGCCTGCTGAACTCACAGATTTGCTAATCTGACAGAAGATCACTGCTTTTAAAATTCAATATATAAACAGTCAGACTGAGTTGTAAGTAATGTATTTCACTATATAAACTCAGTTTACTGTTAAAAAGAAGTGTGCAATGCAGGACGGCGGTGGGTGTAATAAGATGTCCGCTTGCTGCCTTCTCACTATATCCTTACTGTGGTTGAGTGCAGGGTGTAGCAAGATGGCGACGAAACATCACTTCCGTTACAAATTCTGATGGGTCGCCTAATCTAATAAAACACCTGCAACACTTCCTTGCTGTCCACAGTGGTTCTCATCCTTGTGATATACACAGACAGCCTGCTGATTCTATTGGCTCTTGGTGTTCCCCTGGTTAACTTTCTGGTTCCAAGCACCTTACATCACATCACAATGGTGCTCACCATTGACCACCTGGAAGGTTGCCACCTGCTGGAGACTTATCAATACGCTTTTTAATACCTTGTAACTGTGAGTGCATATTAGCTGTCTTTCATTTCATAAATATGTTATAAATGCTACACTTAGGTAGTGGCATTTTTCTCTCCTTCTGTTTTTACAGTGAATACTAATACAATGGACTGTATGTGTTTATAAAGTAAATTCTTTATCTTACAAAATGCATATTTTGATTCTTATGGAGAGCACCTATAATTTTAATAATGGGGGTTAGCTGTTCTTGGCATACCACAGTTGTTCCTTTTAGCAGACAGACATTACATTCCTTCAGCATAATCTAAAGCAACATGAACTAGTAGCTAATAGTGGAAACTTGTTGGTTTATGTATCATATTGAATATAATGAGATTGGCATGTGCTGGGGGACATGTTAGCATCTATTAAACCAAATACAGGAAAATACTCTTGTGTCTCATTATATAGTAACCACCAATTGTTGTGCTGTGAAAGCTGACTCACTGCTCTCCACTAACACATTTACTTCCAGGAATAAGAAAAGGTGACGGTTTTATATCTCACCTAAAACCCTTATTGCTGTACATGTTACATAATAGTGCTTTACAGCGTATTAATTTTTTTTACGTTAAAGTTTTCCTTTTTGCCTCTAGGAAAGCTCTTTTCTGTTCTGCGCTCTGTGGGCTTTAAATAGTCTGTCAGGTTTAGCAGACTCTTTGGAAGTATAAATATTCCATAAATGAGGGCAGCTGTCTAGACCGCTGTTTTTGAGAGCAGTAACAGGTATAAAAGAAAGATTAATCCTTCACAAATAGAGGTATTGACCTTCACTTTGCATGTAACATTCTCTGCAATGAGAGCTTGGCACTTAGGGTGATGATGAATGTCCTTGGCACTCAGGAGCAAGACAGAATTGTACAGATTATCTAAAATCCCCATTTTAAAGACATAAAATTTCACTTTTCTCTCACATGGAGGCAATCAGTTCTATTTTTAGAAATGTAATATACAGAAAAATGCCAATTTAGCCACATTGCTACAAAAGTGTAAGATTTGAGAGAATATTTTTTAACATAGTTACATAGTAGGTAAGGCTGAAAAAAGACAATAGTCCATCCAGTTCAACCTGTAGAGGTGTATGTGTGTCAGTGTGTATAATAATACCCCATATCCCTGTATGTTGTGTTTTTTTAAGATGTACATCCAAGAGTCTTTTAAAAATATCCATACTCCCCGCAGCCTCCACCAATTGTGAGAGAGAGGTCCACATCCTTATTGCCCTGACAGTGAAGAACCCCCTGCACAGTTTAAGGTTAAACCACTTCTCCTCCAGTCTCAATGTGTGGCCCCATGTCCTCTTACACTCCTTGAGACTGAATCATTTTTTTCCTATGCTGGGATCCCCATTGAGGTATTTGTAGATCGCTATCATGTCCCCCCTCAAGCGTCGCTTCTCCAGCGAGTATAATAAATTAAATAAATAATTAAATAAATAAATAAATTTAGTGCTTGCAGCCGGTCCTCATAATTGAGGTCCTCTTATTAATTTCATTGCCCTTCTTTGGACTCTCTCCAGCTCCAGAACAAAACGCAAATTGCCAAATCTCATCACAGTATGGGCTGTGGAGATTTCATAGGTAGGGCAGTGCCAACGTCCTAAAACTACAAATGCTCAAAAATACACCCAAGGGAGTGGAAAAATTGATTTTGTAGGCACCAGTCATAAAATTAAATATAAATATTTTATTATACAAAAAGTACAGCAAAACACAAACACAAACATTTTAAAACATTGCAGTAATTGCAAAGTAATAGCTGGTACTCTCTCAACCATAAATCGAAACATACAGAGGGGTATCCCATACAACAGGGGAAAAGGACCCGAGCCCTCTGTTGAAACTATGAGACATCAAACTAATATAGCTCTACATGTTTCGCAATTGAATGCTTCTTCAGGAGCCCGTTTGAGTCACCTGTAATAGGGAAAGAGAGAGAGAAGACACACACCAAAATAATACACAATGTTAGTACTACTTAACAGTAATGCGTTTCAATCAGTATCTGTGAACACCATGAGGGAGCCAGCCCGTGGACCCAACAATCAACAAGCATCAGGTGACAAACATTCACATGCGGGGACGTGTCTGGTAGAAAGACCATAGCAGGTATAAATCCCGGGAGGGCAGTAGAATGAAAGGTCCCGGCTACCAGGGAAGGGTTAATGTAGGGCCAAGGTATAGAAGATGGTCAAGGTATAGCCGCATTCCATGTGTGGGAGAGATTTAATGAGGAAAGGGAAAGGGACAAAGCAAGAGCGGAAAAGGTGGGGTGGAATATGGGCAAGGGGAAGGAACACAGGAAGGGGAAAGCAGACAGGGGGGAGGGGAGAAGGGGGGAGGAAAGGGGGGGGAAAGAGGGGGATGGGGGGGAAGAAAAAGGGAAGGTAAGGAACTGGAAGGGAAAGGTGGAAAAAAAGGGGGAAAGAGGAAGGAGAAAAGAAGGGGGGGTTGGAAGATAAAGATATATACACAATAAAGGGAGGGGGTATAGGGACTAGTGATATTGTACCGGTTTGTGCAGTTGAGCCTACCTCCAAATGGAATGGGAGCTGCAAGCAACTGGAAAGTATATATTCCCAAATTATGTCTCCGGATAGCCAAGCTACCTTAGATACTCAATAGTCTCAATTCTAGGGAATGTAAACAATATATAACAGTAAGCCAACGTTTATTATAACTATGTGTACATATAACAGTACCTCGACGCATATCTAACCAGCAGAGGGGAGGATTTGTTGATAGAGAGCTATTCCACAACCTCCAATAGAGCCAGATAGATATATAAAGCAAGTAAAGCAAACTCCTACCTTGTGAAAGGTAATGCAGGCTGAGCAGGCCCTGTTAACAACAGTCGCCAGCTGTTTCCTTATAAACCAAGCACCGGATAGGACATAGCAGACAAGGCTAAGTTGGAATTCTAATAGTACCCATAAAAGCAATTTAATAGTAGTAAAACGAAAGCCATCTATGAAAGAAACAAACAAGGCACAGTGTGACCAATCCACACATACAAGCAGAGTGTAGCCGCAGGGAGTATACCTTGATTATAGATAGAGCCAGAGAAGAGTCTTACCAGGCAGCCTGTGATGGTGAGAGCGACGCCCAGGAGCCAGAGCGCCATAAGCAGTAGTGGCATGGTGAAAGGCTAAGCTGTTAGCCTTTAGTACACGCCCCAATCAAGTGTGGAACAAGTGCAACACCTGATTCGGCCAGGCAGGGCTGCGCGCACATCCACGACATGCCGCGCATGCGCAGTAGCCAAAGGACCGACTGTCATGAACACGGACGTGTGGAAGGAGTGCAGTCCTAAAGGCAACAGAACTGAGAGCTCCCCCTAGTGGTTCCTCCTAGATGACAGCGTAAAAACGCTGTAAGAGGCTGATTGAACGGTGGTGGTATACAAGACGAGGAGGTTCTCAATGCACATCTAGAGGGAGGGAACAGGTCTGGACCAAAAGCCGCAAAATCCATCCCCTAAACAGGACGGAATGCGGCTACCCGGCCGCACATATGGATGAGTACACCAGCAAGTCGATAGAGTCCAGAGGCCGGCCTCACCTGGGTCCTCATTACAGGCCCGAAACGCAGGGCCAATAAATACAAGTACAAAGTATTAACTACCATGAAGAGGGATAGCCTCCTTCATGGTACGTAGAGACTGAGAAACAAACAAATTAACAATAGTTAAGTATATATATCTACATACATTTTGCAAAAAACAATGTGACTATAATTGGAAAATCCTGTCATTACACGAAATTGAAGATGAAGAACACATCAATACAGCTAAATATTATATTACTAAAGGTATAATCAATAGTGCCTACCAAGTAGGGACCCAAAAAGGCGCGGAAGGGGGACAAAAGGATCTCCCATCCCCCCTTCTTTTCTCCTTCCTCTTTCCCCCTTTTTTTCCGCCTTTCCCTTCCCCTTCCTTCCCCTCCCTTTTTCTTCCTCCCCTTTCCCCCCCTTTCCCCCCCTTTCCTCCCCCCTTCTTTCCCCCTTTCTCCCCCTTTTCCCCTCCCCCTGTCTCCTTTCCCCTTCCTGTGTTCCTTCCCCTTGCCCATATTCCGCCCCACCTTTTCCGCTCTTGCTTTGTCCCTTTCCCTTTCCTCGTTAAATCTCTCCCACACATGGAGTGCGGCTATACCTTCACCATCTTCTAAAGTTTTACTTGGCCCTACATTAACCCTTCCCTGGTAGCATGTGAATGTTTGCCACCTGATGCTTGTTGATTGTTGGGTCCACGGGCTGGCTCCCTCATGGTGTTCACGGATACTGATTGAAACGCATTACTGTTAAGGTTCTAAAGTAGTACTAACATTGTGTATTATTTTGGTGTGTGTCTTCTCTCTCTCTTTCCCTATTACAGTTGACTCAAATGGGCTCCTGTAGAAGCATTCAATTGCGAAACATGTAGAGCTATATTAGTTTGGTATCTCATAGTTTGAACAGAGGGCTCGGGTCCTTTTCCCCTGTTGTAAGGGATACCCCTCTGTATGTTTCGATTTATGGTTGAGAGAGTACCAGCTATTACTTTGCAATTGTTTTAAAATGTTTGTGTTTGTGTTTTGCTGTACTTTTTGTATAATAAAATAATTATATTAAATTTTATGACTGGTGCCTACAAAGTCCATTTTTCCACTCCCTTGGGTGTATTTTTGAGCATCTCTCCAGCTCCAGCACGTCCCTTCTGAGGACCGGTGACCAGAACTGGACAGAATACTGCAGATGTGGCCTAACCAGGGTTTTATAAAGTGGCAGAATTATAGTTTTATCCCTGGAGTATATCCTTTTTTTATGCATGCTAATATTCTGCCTGCTTTGGTAGCTGCAGCTTGACAGTGCATGCTATTACTCAATTTGTCATCTATTAGGACCCCTAGATCCTTCTCCATCCTTGATTCTCCCAGAGGTTTTCCACCTAGTGAAGAATCTGCATTTATGTTTCTTGCCCCCAAGTGCATTACTTTACATTTCTCCACATTAAACCTCATTTGCCATTGGTCTGCCTGCTCCTGTATTTTATTCAGGTCATTCTGCTAAATTTCTATGTCCTGATGTGAGTTTATTGCTCTACTTATTTTTGTGTCCTCTGCAAAAACGGAGACTGAGCTATTTATCCCATTCTCTATTTCATTTATAAATAAATTGAATAGAATTGGTCCCAACACAGAACATTGGGGTACTCCACTCACCACTCCAGACCAGTATGAGTACATGTTATTTATTACCACCCTTTGGACACGTCCCTGTAACCATTTTTTTTACCCAAGCACAAACTTTATGGTCCATGCCTGCAGATCTCAGCTTGTATATTAACCACTTGCTTACTAGGCACTTAAACCCCCCTCCTGCCCAGACCAATTTTCAGCTTTCAGCGCTGACACACTTTGAATGACAATTGCGTGGTTATACAACACTGTACCCAAATGAAATTTTATCATTTTTTTCCCACAAATAGAGCTTTCTTTTGGTGGTATTTAATCACAGCTGGTATTTTTATTTTTTGCTACACAAACAAAAACATGGAAATTTAAAAAAAAAAAAAAATCATGTTTCATAGTTTGTTATAGAATTTTGCAAACAGGTAATTTTTCTCCTTCATTGATATGCGCTGATGAGGCTGCACTAGTGGGCACTGATAGGCTGCACTGGTGGGCACTGATAGGCACAGATAAGGAAGCACTGATGGAGACAGATAAGACGGTACTGATGGGCACAGATAAGGCAGCACTGATGGCCACTGATAAGATGGCACTGATGAGTGGCACTGATGGGCACTGATAGGTGGCACTGATCGGCGGCACTGATGGGCACTGGTAGGTGACACTAGGCACTGATAGTTGGCACTGATGTGCAGCACTGTTGTTGAGGCACTGATTGTGGGCACTGATAGGTGGCACTGTGGGCACTGATGGGTGGCACTGTGGGCACTGATGGGTGGCACTGTGGGCACTGATGGGTGGCGCTGATGGGCACTGGTAGGTGGCACTGTTGCCTACTGCTAGGTGGCACTGGCAGGGGGCACAGGTGGGCTCTGAGGATCTGGCGGCAGCTCGCCGTGATCGGGACTGATGTCCCTCTCACAGCCACCAGTGGTCGGCTTTTTTTTTCTCCTCACGCTGTCAGCACGAGGAGAAAAAATAGCCGATTACTGGCTCTGTTGACATCACATGATCAGCTGTCATTGGCTGACAGCTGATCACACGGTAAGGAGTCGGGATCGACCCCTTACTTCGATCTGTGATCCAGCGAGTGTCATAGACTCACTAATCACAGAGCGGCGGTGCCCTGCAGGGAGCGTGCCGCGCATGCCCTGCAGGGGGCGCACAGGCCGCTCGGGCATGGGAGGATGTCAATAGACGTACTCCCGGCAAAGCAGGTCCACGCTGTAGCCGTCATTCAACCATAGCGCGGATCTGAAGTAGTTAACCGATTATGGGGGACTGTATCAAATGGTTTTGCAAAATCTAGATACACTGAGTCCACAGGCCACCCCATATCTAGATGGCAGCTCACTTCCTCGTAGAAAGTTAGCAGATTGGTCTGGCAAGAATGACCTTTCGTAAACCCATGCTGACTGGCCTATAATTCCCAGGAATATGTCTCTGCCCTTTTTTGAATATTGGTACCACAATGGCTTTTCTCCAGTCAGCTGGTACCAATCCTGTCATTATGCTGTCCACAAAGATTAGGAACAATGGCCTGGCTATAAACTGACTGAGTTCTCTGAGGACTCTCGGGTGTAAGCCATCTGGTCCAGGTGATTTATTTGTATTAAGTTTATTAAGTCTTTCCCTGACTCTGGCCTCAGTTAGCCACGAGGGGATGTCCTGTGTTGTGCGATTACCAGCATAGTCGCGGTCGGTAAATTCTTGTTTTTCAGAGGAAAAGAAAGTATTTTGTACAGTTGCCTTCTTTGTGTCATCTGTAACCGTCCTCTCATCCTCATCTATTATGTGTGCAATGTGTTCTGATTTTGCATTTCTACTGTTAATATAACTAAAAAATTTCTTTGGGTTCTGATTAGAGGTGACAATATATACCGTAATCTCCAAATATATGAAATTACTGTATTGTTCTTCATTTTGCTAACAAGATTTTAATGATAATGAAAGACAGAGTAATATGTTACTGTCTTGCATGTAGGCATTAAAAAAAAACCCAAAAGGTCTAGAACAGGGGTCTCCAAACTTTCTAAACAAAGGGCCAGTTTATTGTCCTTGAGACTTTAAGAGGACTGGACTGTTGCCAGTGTGAGTGGAAATTTAATAGTGGAAAAAAAACACAATTTATTGCATTTGTTTATGATACAGATTGCTTGAGCTAACTAAATTTCATTCAGTTCAGGTTTTACATCTGACTGAAATGTTCTCACCCTATTGTAATACCATCTCCATCATTCTAAGGCTCTTTTGCTTGGGTTTTAGGGGTTTTAACTATACAAAAGGGTTCTGTACTATTTCTCAGTACACATTTATTTGCCACATAATTGCCCTGAATTAACAGCCTTGAAAATCAGGTAATTCATCTAAACTGTTTTTGCAAGTATGCGTACAATATTGCTGACAAGCTGATCCTGACTATCACAGCCTAATTAATCACTGGCTATGTCAAAATGACACAATGCAACTCTTTATTATAATCTTTCCTATACTTATGCAAAAGGTATACAATGACCTGCAATAAATTGCAGGACAGCATGCATAACACCATTTAAATGAGCCAGGAATAAACAAGAAGACATTTCAAGGTCACTTTTATTCGCCAGTAACAAAAATATACATATGCATGCTGTCTCATGTTTGCAGATTTACAATCTTCAGGCTGTTTAGATTAAATGTTAGTTATGCATTTGAAAAATAAGCTTGGGCAGAAACATATATATATATATATATATATATATATATATATATATATATATATATATATATATATATATATATATATATATATAATGTATATTGTATGAATAAGTAAAAGAAAAATAGGTTTTACTTCTCACCTTTTACATCATTGCCCTACAGTCAACAATCTTGATAGACCTTGGCCCCGATCTAGTGCAGTACCACGGCTTAGGCTTTGGTTCTTGGAGCTAGAATATTACAGCAACATCAGTGCATTTCCACCTTCTATTTTCCAATAAAGGCTAATTGACAGCAAATACCTTCCTGTGTCATGCTTATCAAGCCTATTCTAAGGCAAATATCCCAGTGTCATGTGACTACATCAGGTCACCAACATGGGCATCTGCTGCAATCCCTGCTCCGAGCTTGTATCTATTAAAAATAGGAAGCTGATAAAGAATGATCAATATCACAATTATTCTTAAATAAAGCTTTTTTTTAATGCATGTACTAGAAGTTTCTATAGTGAACCTTGCTACTGTCGTTTTGACTTTTTATTTAAGTATGAACATTTGACATAAGGTCCTTTCGCTGGGTCCTTCATTTTAAAGAGAACCTGTCACCAATGGGCATCTGTAAATTAAAAAAAAATCTTAACTCTTAAATTGATACAATAGTGCAGCTTTACCTCTCTGGGTTTTCTTATATACTAATTTTCATTCACTGTCAAAGAGGCAGTGTGTGACAAACAATTAGCCGCTATCCTTTATTTTCAAAGCTTAACTGAACAAGCTGAAGATATAATCTGATTGGTTGCAATAAACAACTGCTCTAGATTCTGGCTACTCCAGTTTTGATAAATTCCCCCCCTCATGAGAAACTGGAGCAGCCAGATCCTGGAGCAGTTGTGCATGGCAACCAATCAGCTTTTATGTTTCATTTTCAAAGCTTAACTGAAGAAGCTGAAGCTAGGAACTAATTGGTTGCAATGCACATCTGCTCCAGATTCGGCTGCTCAAGTTTTGATAAATTCTCCCCATACGTTCCCCTCATAGTGTCATGAATACTGCCAGAATTACATTAAAATAACAAAACACTTGGTTAAATGAAGGTTTAAATGTATCCATCAGACTAGACAGATTGTTAGTCCTGAGCTCAAACAGGAGGGAGTTCAGCCTCCATAAAACCTTTCAGCCTGACTCTCTGCCAACATTACTACTCTGATTTGAAGAGACTACAAGTCAATAACAGTATACACATCTAGTAGAAATAGAGATAGCCAAGTCCTTTAAAAAAAAAACAAAAAAAAACAAAAAGTCTCTTGTTGTATATCCATCATTATTTACATTGTCTAGCCATGCACATCCACGTCAATCATAATGCATAATGCCCAACGACCGCCGACCCGCAATAAAAAAAAAATTGTTGTTGCCGACACGTGTCCTGTAGGTTTGCTTGTCATCCACTGAATGACAAATTTAACAAAAGTGTAGCGCTAAAAGATAACATGCCTAGTGCAATGTGCATAAGTGAATTTAGACAGCACTAAAAATGAGAATGATAAATACAATAAATAAATAGTGAATACACTGATATAGAAAGTCATTCAGAGATATCTATAAATGGTGATAAATATAAATAGATATATTCTCAGTCTGAATGCAGCTTGCAAACCATATGCAGGGATTGTGATGCAACAGACAAACTGGAACTCAAAAAAAGGGATAACAAAAGTGTCCATAAACAATATTAGCCTCGTAGTGTAATATGTTTTAACAAAAGGGTTTATTAAAACAGCACACTAAAAACTTACATCAAGGCAATAAAACATCAGCAAAAAAAAAAAAATGCACATATAAAACAGAGCGGTGGTTTGCACCAACCAGCTCAAACTAGCTCGTCTAACCGTTTGAGCTGGTTGGTGCAAACCACCGCTCTGTTTTATATGTGCATTTTTTTTTGCTGATGTTTTATTGCCTTGATGTAAGTTTTTAGTGTGCTGTTTTAATAAACCCTTTTGTTAAAACATATTGCACTACGAGGCTATCCTCTTCTTCCTTTATGCTCTGGGATTTATCCTTGAACTGCCAGATTGCATATCAGCTTTTCCAAAGATACCATGAGTCCTGCGTCCATTGAAAAACCGGGTCCACTTTTGCAGCTTAAGATTTGGAGCCTGATGGGATCATTATCCAGTGTCTGGTACCGCTGTTATCTGGATTTAGTTGGTTTTTACAGCCCAGTCTGTTGGAACATGGTGGGATTATTATCCAATGCTTGAAACTACTGCTATCTGATAATCTCTTCATACCTGTGGACGTCTGAGTTCCGGTTTGCTTGTTGCACTACATCCCCTGTGATTCCAACTTGGCCGTCTTTGGGGGACACCTGCCAGAGGACATCGGTCCAGAGTCCATTCCACTATATATAAGCCTGTTTGACACGCAAAGCGTATGCCCTGACGTGTTCAAACTTTCCGGTAAGCCTCCCCTTTATCCGGTGGTGATTCTTTTCACAATCTGATGTATTCACTGTTTGCAAGACTTACCTTCATCCTCATTAAGACGGGGAATTTATCTACACCTAATATTGTTTATGGACACTTTTGTTATCCCTTTTTTTGAGTTCCAGTTTGTCTGTTGCATCACAATCCCTGCATACGGTTTGCAAGCTGCATTCAGACTGAGAATATATCTATTTATATTTACCACCATTTATAGATATCTCTGAATGACTTTCTATATCAGTGTATTCACTATTTATTTATTGTATTTATAATTCTCATTTTTAGTGCTGTCTAAATTCACTTATGCACATTGCACTAGGCATGTTATCTTTTAGCGCTACACTTTTGTTAAATTTGTTTCTAAATACCATTATTTTCATATGTGGTGTGTTAGCTGCTGTTTTTGGAGCAGCGCGGAATTAATTGGTTTTTTATATCCACTGAATGACAAGTCGGTGGATGATAGCTGCTATATACCAGGGGGCGGGGACTCCCGGGTGACATTATTGACCATATATGTTTATTGATGTCACTGCCCTGGTATAGATTTTTCAGGGGTCCCCACAATTTTTTTGACCTTTTTAGCATGAGATCCCCCTTAAAATCTGTATAAGACCCAAAGGGCAATAAATTATCCCTGCTCCTTTGCTTATATGGCCTTGGATTCCAAGCCATGTAAGTGAATGAAACTGGTGATGTCACTGGTTTTTAAGAGCTTGGTGGTGCCTGCACCCGCCGGTGTCCTTAACAACCATTGACAGTGGGAAGTCAAATATAAACATATCTGTAAACATGTATGAAAATTACGTCTAGCCAGAGCTAAAGTGCTAAAAGACACACCCCTAATGGTAATTATTTTCCAAAGTACCTTCATATGCTCCAGCCTTGCAGCTCTCTTCAGACTGAGAAAATTTTCATGCCACACTAAAAAACAAAACAGCACACAACCTTTGTGCAAAATCTTCAATGAACCTTGTTATTAAAATACTTTACTTTAACCACTACTGGGCACTTTCACCTCCTTCCTGCCCAGACCATATTTCAGATTTCAGTGCTATCACGCTTTGAATGCCAATTGCGCGGTCATCATGCAACACTGTACCCAATCAAAATTTCTTTATTTTTTGAGACAGATAGAGCTTTATTTTGGTGGTATTTAATCACGACTGGGTTTTTTATTGTTTGCTAAACAAATGAAAAAAGACCGAAAAATTTGAAAAAAAAAAAGTTTTTCTTAGTTTCTGTTATAACACTTTCTAAATAAGTAATTTTTCTCCTTCACTGATGTGCGCTGATGAGGCTGCACTAATAGGCGGCACTGATGGGCACTGATGAGGAGGCACTGATGAGGCTGCACTGATATGTGGCACTAATGGGCACTGTTAGGTGGCACTGAAGGGCACTGATGAGGCGGAACTGATGAGGCTGCAATGATACGAGGCACTTATGGGCACTGAGAGGCGACACCGATGGGCACTGACATACAACACTGATGGCCACTGATGGGCCCTGAATTGCAGCACTTGTGGGCACTGTTGGGGCTGCACTAATTATCAGGACCTTGATGATCAGGGTTGAGCGACGGGGGCTCAAGGATTTATGATTTATATGCATTTTTTCTGTACTCCTGTACTCTCTGTACTCTCCCTGTACTCTCTCCCCCCACCAGTGCTCTCAGGCCCCCCTGTACTCTCTGGCCCCCCTTGCTCTCAGGCCCCCCTGTGCTCATCAACCCCCTGAACTTTTTGGCTCCCCACGCTCTCCAGCCCCCCATTCCTCTCAGGCCCTCCCTGTGCTCATCAGCGCCCCTGTACTTTCTGGGTCCCCCAGTGCTCTCAGGCCCGCCCTGTGCTTATTGGCCACCCCTGTACTCTCCGACCCCCCAGTGCTCTCCAACTCCTCCAGTGCTCATCAGCCCCTGTACTCTCCGCCCCCCCAGTGCTCATCAGCACACCTGTACTCTCCGGCCCCCCAGTGCTCTCCAGCCCCATGCTCTCCAGCCCCCCATTTTTTGTCCCAGTCCGGGCCTGCCTACAACACTATACATTCAAGAGTTGTCATCCTTATTAAGAGTCTCCTGCTTCCTGTTAGCTACAGCTCAGCAGCTTCTTGTTCTTTTGAATTTAGCCAGGTTACCACCTCAAGAGTGGAGCTTCAAAAAGAAATAACTTTAACTCTTCCCTTCACTAGAGGCATTCAACCACTAGTATATTTCATGAAAAACAGTGCAGCACTCACCTCTCACGTGTAAAGAAAAAATATGTATATAAGAAAAAATAAATATAAAAGTGTATCTGACTATAGAGCTTAAAGCATCATATGCATGGCCATCAGATAAATACCACACAGCATAATATGTGAAAAAATGCATATGAATCATAAAAAATCATATCTGACAAAATAATAAGTACAACCCCTGGCAACAATTATGTAATCAATCACCAGTCCCTGAGGATGTTCCTTCAGTTGTTTATTGTTGTAGAAAAAAAGAAGATCACAGACATGGCCAAAAACTAAAGGCATTTCAAATGGCAACGTTCTGGCTTTAAGAAACACTAAAAGAAATCAAGAAAAATAATTGTGGTGGCCAGTAACAGTTAGATTTATAGAACAAGCACAGGGAATAAATTATGGAATCACTCAACTCTGAGGAAAAAATTATGGAATCATGAAAAACAAACAAACAAAATAACACTCCAATACATCACTAGTACTTTGTTGCACCACCTCTGGCTTTTATAACTGCTTGCAGTCTCTGAGGCATTGACTTAATGAGTGATAAACAGTACTCTTCAGCAATCTGGCTCCAGCCTTCTCTGATTGCTGTTGCTAAATCATCTTTGCAGGTTGGAGCCTTGTCATGGACCATTTTCTTTAACTTCCACCACAGATTTTCAATTGGATTGAGATCCGGACTTTTGCAGGCCATGACATTGACCTTATGTGTCTTTCTTCAAGGAATTTTTTCACAGTTTTTGCTCTATGGCAAGATGCATTATCATCTTGATAAATGATTTCATCATCCCCAAACATCCTTTCAATAGATGGGATAAGAAAAGTGTCCAAAATTTCAATGTAAACCTGTGCATTTATTGAAGATTTAATGACAGCCATCTCCCCAGTGGCTTTACCTGACATGCAGCCCCATATCATAATTGACTGTGGAAATTTGCATGTTTTCTTCAGACAGTCGTCTGCATAAATCTCATTGAAACGGCACCAAACAAAAGTTCCTGCATCATCACCTTGCCCAATGCAGATTCGAGATTCATCACTGAATATGACTTTCATCCAATCATCCACAGTCCACAATTGCCTTTCCTTAGCCCATTGTAACCTTGTTTTTTTTGTGTTTAGGTGTTAGAGATGGCTTTCTTTAGGCTTTTCTGTATGTAAATCCCATTTCCTTTAGGCGGTTTCTTACAGTTCGGTCACAGATGTTGACTCCAGTTTCCTCCCATTTGTGTGTGATCACTCCTTTTTACCTACATACTAACAAGCATATTTAATCTGATGCAGGTGTTAGTGTTTGTAATGAAAATTTACAGGGTGATTCCATAATTTTTTCCTCAGAATTGAGTGATTCCATCATTTATTCCCTGTGCTTGTTCTATAAATCTAACTGTTACTGGCCACCACAATTATTTTTCTTGATTTCTTTTAGTGTTTCTTAAAGCCAGAAAGTTGCCATTTGAAATGCCTTTAGTTTTTGGCCATGTCTGTGATAATAATAATAAAATATAAATGGGGTAAAAATTGTGATAAATAAGTAGTGCTTCATAAAAAGTTGATAGTGATGTAAAACAACCACGTAAATGGAGATTCTATAGGGAAAATCCAAATAATTGTATCTATAACAATTATCTTCCATCATATTGTGATTATATTATATATATTATATTAAACCATTGCTACATCAAAAATATGGTATAGGTATCCCCATTTCTAAATCCCTAATGAACATCATACATCTATCCAAAAAAGAGGGTTTTCTTCAAATAATCCAAAAAGTGACTAAAACCAAGCGAAACTCAATATTGAGATTACATAAAAAAATACATCAAACCACTGTGTAAATGAGATAAAAAAGGAAACAATAAATAATGATATAGTAAAAAATAATTAAAAGTGAGTATTGACAGTGCAACTGTGTAATCTGTGCAATCAATGTAGAATATATATACATAAATAAATATGACATGTGAAAGTCCACACAAGTGTGATAAAGTATTGTAAGATTACAGTCCAATAAATATCAAAAAAGTGCTTAAATTAGTGCAAAGACCGTGCCCTCGGTAAGAAACGGTACAATCCAAATTGTGACAATCTCCAGGAATGGTGAAAGTTTCAAGAGAAAGACACCGATGCCAGCAACAACTCCCCAGTGCAACAAAGATGTGGTCCCCCCAGCCTCTCACCTTATGGCTGATCGATAACAGCCCAGTTAATAAAGTACAGATGATAAAACAGCTCCACGATCCTCCTCAAAATGACTCTCCTAAGGATCTACCGTCCCAGCACAGCACTCCGCTCCCAGGACACCCCGGTCTCTTACCAAGTTAAGCACTTTTTTGATATTTACTACTATTATTTTTTACTATATCATTATTTATTTTTTCCTTTGTATCTCATTTGCACAGTAGTTTGATGTATTTATTAATGTACTCTCAATATTGAGTTTCGCTCGGTTTTAGTCACTTTTTGGATTATTTGAAGAAAACCCCCTTTTTTTGGATAGATGTATGAGGTTCATTAGGGATTTAGAAATGGGGATACCTATACCATATTTTTGATGTAGCAATGGTTTAATATAACCTTTGGTACACAGTATGATGCAAGATTAATTGTTATAGATACAATTATCATTTGGATTTTCCCTATAGAATCTCCATTTACGTGGTTGTTTTACATCACTATCAACTTTTTATGAATCACTACTTATTTATCACAATTTTTACATCATTTATATTTTATTATTGCACATTTTTTGATTTAGCGCCACATTACTTATTATTTTGTCAGATACGTATATTGGTGTGGGAACACCCTTATGGTGGTGGCTTTATTATTTAGTCTAATTTCTGTATTTTTCCAATTCCCCCCTTTTTTGTTTGTATTATTTATTTTAGGCTGTGGTTTGCGCACTAGTACTCGCCATTACTCATAAAAAATCATAAACATCAGTCCTTGAAAAAAAGTCCACTAAAATAGAATATAGTGTGCCATACCATCCACCAGAACAGTTCTTGGCTTAACAGAAAAACACACATCACAGTGCCCTTCCCCCCACCTATGCATTACAGGCCTCACAGATTAGCACTGAGGTGATGCCCCTGCCTCCCTTTCCTCCTGGCCATTTGCAAAACACACAGCCCCAGGGTTTCTGGTACCTGATATAGGTTGGTACCTTTGAGAAAGCCCTTTGGGCGCAACATGTGAAGTAGGCGGTGACACGATTGCTCTTGGAGTAGCCGGGTGGAGCTTGTGAATGCCGAAAGTTATCTGAGATATGCTGTTTTTTGACCTCTGAAATGTGAGTGTATTTTACTTTGGAATAAATTATTATATTAGCGATATACACTATGGGTCTTTCCTCTTATGTTTTATATGACTGACATCTCACTGGGAGCTGTGGACTTTGAATATCTAGCCAGTGGAAGCAGTGCCACTATACTACTGCAAAGCGCTATTGACCTCCTCTTACTGGTGATGTCTATTCAAGCAGGTAAGAGGACACCCTTAGGTAGGGGAAGGGCAATGTGGTGTGTGTTTTCTGTTAAGACAAGATCTGTTCTGGTGGATGGGACTGCACAGTCACGAAGATCAACTATATAGGATTTTTATGGACTTTTTTCATGGACTGATGTTTTTTTATGATTCATATGCATTTTTTCACGTAATATGCTGTGTAATATTTATCTGATGCTCATGCGTTCATTTTTTTAAGCACTGCAGTCAGATACACTTTTATATATATTTTTCCTTATATATTTTTTTTCTTTGAGAGGTGTATACATTGTTTTGCATTTTTCCCAGGTGGTTTCACATGGATGTTGTGTTAGCTGCCACCCTTTTATAGGGTTAATCCCCAGAACGATGAACTAATTAATTGATGAATTATTTATTATTTATTTATTTTGTAATTTTGTATACATTTGTTTATTTATTTACACTTGCCTATAGAAATCATTTTGTATTTATTTGTAGTTAGATGGTAGGGGGTGTTTGCACATTATAGCGTGGAAGGTTTATGTTGTCGGATTCAACCATTAGTGCCTCACAAGAGGTTTTTAATCATTGATCTGCATACTTGTTCTGGGCCAGCAAGAGATGGTTGTACTTCCGGGCAGCTCAGTGTGTATTGCAGGTTTCATAGACCCCAGCACTGCAGTCATGTCTGCATCTCCCTCTCCTTCTGGCCATTCACAAAAGAAAACATGGGATGGTGTGTTTTGCGAATGGCCAAGAGGAAAGGGAGGCAGGGGCACCACCTCAGCGCTGGAGTCTGAGGCCTGCAGTGCTTAGATCTGAGCTGATCAGAACAATAATGGGAGCTGTACTATTTCCTGTATAAAAAAGAAAAGATAGAAGTAAGCCTACAAGATGGCTTTTAAAGCAATATGATTTTTAACTACTTCAACATAGGTAACGTTATTGTTGCCCGGAGTTGACTTTAAGTTGCTGTTAATTCACAGAAGTTTCATTCGTTTTTTATCAATTTTGACCTCGTTCTTCTGAATAACAAGTTGCATGCCAGGTCTAAGATACAGAGTAAACCAATTATGATAATTTGCTTTGTGGATGTGAATATTTCAGGATTTGGAGTATTCTACGCATTTTGCTATAAGAAACTGAGCCTGAAGTCAATCAAGTGAAAATGAGATCTGCTTTACACAGACAGGACAAAAAGGAAAAACATTGTGTAGTCATGTTGAATCTGAAATTACAGAATAGAACGGGCAAAGCACTGACTGCTGTTCACATACTGGTTCAATCGGCTACACAATAAAAAAAACATTTTAACATTAACCACTTCAATACCTGGAGACTTTTACCCTCTTCCCGGCCAATTTTTAGCTTCAGTGCTCTTACACTTTGATTGACAATTACCCAGCCATGCAGCACTTTACCCAAACGAAATTTTTATAATTTTTTCAGACAGTTAGAGCTTTCTGTTGGTGGCATTTATTCACCGCTTTTAGAGTTTTTTATTCTTTCTGTTTTATGCAATATAAGTGAAAAAATACAAAAAGATTTGAAAACATACACATTTTTCTATTACTCTGTAATTTTTTTTTTATAAATTCAGGCCAAAATGTATACTGCTACATTTCTTTTGTAAAAATAACCCAAATAAGTGTTTATTATTTAGTCTGTGCGAAAGTTAAGGAGTCTACAAGCTATGGTATGTATCATTGAAAATTGATCAATCCTGATGTACTGACTGCCTCTCACTTCTTGGGGTCCTAAAATGCCACGACAGTACAAAGACCCCCAAATTACTCTATTTTTGGTAGTATTGGTCCAGGCAGCAGGCAGAAACATGGTCCATAAAAAGTCCTGGGTCACTACAGGCAGCAGGCAGAGATATAGTCAGCACAGCCAAAGTGTTGGTCCAGGCAGCAGGCATGAACATGTTCCATATGAAAAAGTCCTGGGTCCTTACCGGAAGCAGGCAGATATATGGTCAACACAGCCAAAGTATTGGTCTCTTCAGCAGGCAGTAATATCAAGCTTAGTGCCTCGGTCAGGTAAGACCCGGGCATAGGCTTCTTCCCACCCAAATCTCTTTGAAGCCTCCGGACTCCAGATCCTGATCCGGGAATACAAAACTCAGAGAATACCAAAAACTGTTTTTCTGTACTCGTAACACTACTCTGAAGCCCTTCACATAAGTGAGACCTCTGTGTTATCTTGAATCCCACTGCTACAGTAGCATGGCAAAAGATTATTGCAAGCGGCAGGAAAAAAACATGGTTGATTAACAGGCCGAGGTCAGTGCAGGTGGAAGACAATAACCTGAGTGATAAACAATCCACACAGCAGGCAGAGGCATCATCGATAATCAGGCCAGGGTCAGTTAAGGTGGAAGACAGAGGCATGGTCAGTTGAGGCAGCAGGCAAATGATCAGCACAGATATTAGAAATGGGGAAAGGGCAGGCTATTAAAAACATGGGCACTATATCTTCACTAATATTTTGGTGATGTGTGGTAATGTCAGAAGCAGTCTCTGATGCATAGGCCTGGTTGAGAGAGACATTGGGGACAATGCAAACTGGTGTCTCTCCTAACTCCCCCTCTGCTGCATACCCAAAATTTTTTTGGTGTATTTGGCCTGTTTCTGTGGGTGGAATGTCTTCTGGAAAATGTTGCCCATTGAGTCTCCTCACAGAATCAGAGCGAATGTTTCCAGGTGGAAATCCTTGCTGGTAGATCAGGGCAGTGATGATATCTTGTATAAAGGCCAGTTCACACCACATGCAGTCCAGTGCGTTTTTGTTCTGCATGAAAAACGCTTGGAAAGTAGGTTATATGGTTTTCAATGGCATAGTTCACACCAGTGCAGTCAGTTCCAGAAAAAAAGTAGACCTTGCTGCATTTTTCCTGCACTGGACTGTACTGGAAAGCAGTAAAACGCATAAAAAATGCACTGGGACAAATCAAAAATGCACTGGACCCTAGTATAGTGGAAAAAACAGGAAAAAAGAAGAACAAAAGCACCTGGAATGCATCCAGAAACGCATCAAAAACACACCAAAACGCATCAAAACCACACCACAAACGCACATCTGGAGTGCCTTTTTGTGATGTGAACCGGCCCTCAGTTTGAGAAAGGTGGTAGGTCTTTCAGTTGACTTGTGATAGGTGACATACACATTATAAATGGGCAAAAGAAAAAGGAAAATGTAAACATTTTTATACCAGTAGAGGGACCTACTTGTTGGCAAATAGGGCTGTAGCATCTGATAGTTGAAATCACCCCCATGTACAGATTGTAATCCTGTATGCATGCAGGCTTTTGGTTGAGACTGCATCTTCCATGAATTTCCACGAGGTGTCATTTGATGGTGAACAGGAAATATACATCTCTCTTATCCCTACACTTCATGGCCAACACTACACAACAGACAATTTTTCCACTTGTGCCAATGTAGATTGGGCACTCAGGGGGCTGGAGCTGGGAATCTTTGCCTTCGCACACGCAGAAGGCATACACATATACTGTGCCTCTTTCACGCAGCTTGTAGAGCTTCACTCCATATCTGGCCCTTTTACTGGGAATGTACTGCTTGATTCCCAGCCAGTCAGTGAGGTGGACAAGGGACTTGTCCACATCGATATTTTGGTCAGCGACATACAATTCAGCAAATTTCTGGGAAAGAAATTAATTAGTGAGCAAATTTTGTAGCGCTTATCATAGCCAGGAAGCACATAATCATGTCATAGCGGGACCTGGAGATAACAGCTGAATAAATAGGCATGCGATGAGTGGGGTCCGTGGACCAGTAAGCATGTCCTTCATTTTTTTTGTAAGGCCCATGTTAATTGTGAGGCCCAAAAATAATTTTAACCCCTCCACAATGAGATGTCTCCATTCAAATGGGGCATAAGATGAATTGGGGTTATTTGCAATGTATTGCTCAGCAAAAAGCTTGGTCTGCTCCACAATCAACTGAAATAAATTGTTGGTGAAAACTAAATAAAAAAATATCAATCTCTGAAAAATTTTCAGTGTTGGCCTGAACACCTGGCCGTGCAGTAAAAGGGGGATTGTAGCTGATCCTGAGTTGGAAGGCAGCCATAATGGTTTCACAAGTGCGTCTGGGAAATATGTATGAGCCCTAATTCTTGGGGTCTGATTGTGGCATGAGGGGATTGAGAGGAGTGGTTTCCACAGTGTGGGACAAAATTGTTTCTATATACAATACAAATTCATGCTTTGATATAAGGCAGACACATTAGTGAGACATCTAGTGGTGGCTATTGAGAATGCACACTTTTGATATTCCCGCCTGTGAACCATTCCCTCATCTCCTATGGTTTTGATTACCTTGGATTTAAAATGACCACTGTGTATGACGTTAAGGGCGTTATGTGCGACGTTACGCTGTGTGTCGTGACGTCATTACGCACCGCACATGCACAGTTGCACAATTGGCAACCATTCTCAACCATCCAGACTTAATGGTGAAACCAGTCAGACATGGCTATCCTGCTGCCTATCTGCATTCACTAATCAATGCACATATTGGACCAAATGGACTGAATACTTTTTGATAAGTATTGAATCTTCTTTTGGCAGGGATTGTTTCTGCTGTATATTTACTACATGTAACCAATACCTTTCAAGCCACAAACGTTTGAACTTTCATGCATTGGCTGTATTGGACTCTCAGTGTTGTTCAAACCCTAGACATATTGTTGATGAGTGAATTTCTTATGCTTTGAAAATTAGATTATTGCATCCTGGTAGTCAATATGGGAACATAACAGACATCCTGTGAGTGAAAAGAATTTATGCTTTTGTAATATGGAAATATGGATGAAACATGCCAATTTAAACTCACTTACCTCCTCTAGACCAGAATTATCTGTCTGCATACCAGGCATTAAATAGGAACTGCAGTCTGCTCTCATGATTTGTAATAAAAACATCTTTGCCATTCTGAAGCTTCCCTCCAACCACTTTGCATATTATTTTATATATACTGTAATTCTGTACTTGCCAGATATGCTGCAGAAATCTCCCTCCACTAAGTCTGACTGCATCCATTTTAACTGTGGGCAGCTCCAGCTGCTGCCTGTTCACTTGAATTTACACAGACACACGGAGGCACACCTCCAGTTCTGCAGCCCTGGAGCTCTCATTGGCCCTCTTATGACTCATCCTCCCTCCCTTCCTGGCAAACTCTCACAAGAGTAAGAGAGCTGTGCATGATGTCATTAGCCTGGGCTAATGACCAGACAAGAAAGCAGAAGTGGGCTGTATAAGGTATTTACTTGCAGTTTTACTATCCAAAGTTAAAACAACAAGAGCAGAAGATTTAATAGATGGAAAGATGAAAAATGACTGAAGGTCCACTTTAATTGATTCATCAGTGTGAGGGAGAGGACTGGGGTTGAGTAGTGTGAATAGTCATTGATTACCTGAGGTCTGCGTGTCCCCATCCCCCTGTGTCACCTCCTTTAGACCACTGTGTGGTGAATCCATTGGTCTTTGCTAACAATTAATAGAACCCACACTTCTTCAAACTGGATCTTAACATCTATCTTGGATCATACAGCATATTCTATACCAAGAATGCATACTTAGTTCTAAGACAACAATGCATCAATTGAACTTTTAGCACTATGATGTGAGAAATCGTTTACAGCCTTCATCTCAAAAGTAGAGTCTCTTTGATACAGCCTCATTGGGTTTTTATTACCAACATCACATACCTATTGGAACGTTTTCTATCTCATTTCTTTCATGATAAACTGTTAGTTTGGTGGCCACCTTAAATCCTGTTATAGAGTGATATTTGAAGGGATTATGCATGCATATATACCATAATACTATAGGTCAAATGGGTGAAGTGAGAGCAGCAGGTTTGTATTTAACCATGTATATTTATGAGTGTTGTCTATGAAGTCATTTTAAATTTATATGCAACAAAGAGTTTGATTATATTTCAACAATCAGGAGCTGGTGTATGTTTAGAGTAGCGCTAATAGTATATACTACATCATAGCAATATTCTGTAATTTTTCTTTATCAGATTGGAAGAGTACAGTGATAGGTAGAGCCCATATCCATAGTGCTTTTCGCTTTTTTTGTATTTAATTTGTTGTGGAAGGTTCCCTCACCAGAAGATTAACTTCCTTGGACCTATCAGAGTAACTTTTTGGTGCTGTTTATTGGTCTGATGTGATACCACAGTACTAGGACTGGGCCTTTTATACAATGGTCTAGTGTCATTGGTGTTAACCAAATCACCAGTGGAGTGTATTGTGCTGCAAACAAAAGGTCCACGCTGCTCACAGGTGAGCTGGCTCCAACAGTATGATCTCCTCACTGCAGGGTGCTCGCCCAGTCGCAGCTGAAGCAATAATGAAAGGAAAGTCCGGATGGCTGCACACCAAACTGAGATCCAAATTTATTTATTCACATAAAACCATGAAGAATTTGAGGAGCACTACATGTACAAGCAAGGGAGACACGGCTTACATGTTTCGCACACAAATTGTGCTTTATCTAAGTTGCTGGTGATTGGCTGGTCTTCAGAGCGCCTTATCCTTTTTTGGAGGGACCATTTCCTCCTCCAATTAGGTCACGGATCCACTGCTTTCGTCGGGTTCATATTCCGATTAGGAATCTGACAGTGAGAGCTCCCTCCTGCTCTCATCTGTCATACCAAAGTTTTGAAATACCTCCTCACTAGTAGAACATTATTTTGGGCATGGCTGGCTCTGGTGACACTGGAACAAGTACACTGCTGATGGCAGTTGTGTGATGGGTATACTGCTGATGGCACATGCAATTTTCCAGGACAAGCTTTTGGGGTATGTGCCCTTCTTCAAGGTCCCAGCAGTACTCGGGACCTTGAAACAGGGGACATACCAGGAAAGCTTGTCCTGAAAAATTGTATGTTAGTGCAAATAAAAAAAGTATCACGGACAGTACTCATTTATGTCTGCACTAAACTAAACATGAGAACGTTATGAAAATGAGTAAGACAAAACACTATAAATCAACAACGCAACTATTTTATATACATCACTGGAATGATTCCTGTTTGGTGTAATGAAATAAATAATTTTTCTAGGTCAATGGAGATTGATGTCATTATCTGAGCTCTAGAAAAACTTTTATGATTTCCTAACAATTAAAAAAGAAAGCTGAATTAGTAACCAATTATGCGATTCCAGGAATTGCCTAAAGCGATGATACATTTGACAGAATCTCAATGTGAACAGCATATAACTAAAAATAGTCTGCCTACATTTCAAATTCTTGCATTAGCTTATTAACTTTTTATTTGTTATTTCGGTTGTAAATAGCTTTTAGAATGTTTGCTGTGCAAAATTATGGCTCTGTGTAGATGATTGTTTTAATCATAAAAACAGTATGACAAATAGGATGTGCCAAGATGGTAGTCTCAGGAAATAATTCCTGCTAACACTGGAAAATGATCATAAAACTTTACATAAATTTGATTTAATATTCATATATATTCTGGATCTTTTTTTTTATTGTTTCCTTCTAGTCTACAGGGCCTACTTATAAAGCAATAAATATGACTTTCACCAAACATTTTCTGGGGAGAATCATTCAGGGAATGACTTTTAAGCCTTAATGCCAATCGCTGGTAGTAGCTTCATTTGGAACTACCTGTGCCCAATTTAGTTTCAGTAACATTACTAACTCGGGTGCCAAATTCAAGTAGATCTAACTACTGCCACTTTAAGAACCTGTCATTATGGTAGTAATTGAGTTCTGAGCTGGGATATGGAGGCGCCCCAGTACTCAGAATGAAGCATGTTTGTGCTGGGAGATTACCTGACCAAAATGCAA
The DNA here is from genome assembly GCA_037952925.1 of Lithobates clamitans. Classification (NCBI taxonomy): domain Eukaryota; kingdom Metazoa; phylum Chordata; class Amphibia; order Anura; family Ranidae; genus Lithobates; species Lithobates clamitans. Next base: position 1,649,003 of record JBBGZY010001461.1, read on the forward strand.
ATGTAAACACAGGGGCCAGGAATAGTGGCAATGTCATTGTCTAAATATGGCAATACCCATATTTGGGAAATTACTGGCACTTGTGTCACTGCCTAACTTTTGATCGACAGTGCACTGTAGTGGGCGGCAGGACCAGGACAAGGGGTGGGCAGGAAGGGCGGGTGCCCTGGGCAATGTGGTATCATGTGTGGTGCAGGAGTGCCATGAAGAGATTGGGAGATTTGCGTTGATTGGGAGAATTTGGAGGGCAGCAGGGGGTAAGAATTGTTTTAGGAGCGTAAATTTGGGGGGTGTGTGAGGAAAGGTGATGGGGGGGATTTGTATTGGGAGGAGGGATGGGGAAAGAGGATTTATGCTAGAACAGGTGATATGGTAGAGGGGGAAGGGGATTTGTGCTAGGAGGGGACATTTTTTGCGTGAGGGATTTGTGCTAGTAGGGATGATTGGAGGGTATGTTTCCTTGGTGGGGAAGTTTTGGGGGGGGGCAAGGTTTGTGCTAAGAGGGGAGGATGAGGGGGACTTATGCTGGGAGGAGAAATTGGGGGGTTTGTGCTAGAAGAGGGGTGGGGGGGCTTATGCTGGGAGGGGGGAATTAGAGAGGGGGGGTGTACTTGGAGGGGAAATTTGAGGGGTAGAGGATTTGTGCTACTAGGAGTGATTTTTTTTGGGGGGGGGGGGGAGAGAGGATTTGAGCTGGGAGGGGGGATAGGGCGGGGGAAAGATTTGTGCTGGGAGGGGAAATTTCTGCAGGGGGTGATTTGTCCTGGGAGGAGGGGGAATTTATGCTTAAGGGGTAAGCATGAAAATTAGCACTCAATTTTTTTGGGGGGAGTGGAAAGGGATTTTTGCTAACACGTAATGCTTTTTTTGAGGAGGGCGCAGTTTGGCATGTTTGCCCTGGGCTCTAGATGACCTTGTCCCAGCACTGGTGGGTGAATTCCAAAACCGCTAGTAGACTGAATAGTGGCTATAAATCCACTCTCTGCTGTGCCTTGTCAATCAAAAGCCAATTAGACTTCAAAACTCCCCAGCGATGCACCTGTCAGTGTGATGGATGCAGGGGATGGTGATGGAGTATGGACACTTCGAGCTGAGTGCCGGGCACTGACAAATTTATATATCTGTCTGTGACAGGTACATGAATCGGCTGAAAGCACCGACAATTACTAAAGGTTGTCTAAAACTACCATGCCCAATGTCATTTAAAACACATGGACTAAGAAGATTCTCCTGCAGAGAATGTTTGCTAAATCACAGATTCACAGCTTTATAAATATGCCCCATGGAAGTTTGGCTCTTTTAAATATTAAATATATTTTCTTATTCCAGCATATATTTGTTTTTTTATAATTTAGATTAAACTAAATCATCATAAGGTCACCTTTCCCCAGATTTTCCCTAACATAAACCTATAGCATTAAGGTAAGACCAATACCATTAAGGTAAGACACCTGTGTCACAGACTCACATCCTCACCCCCACCCCCTTCTACTTACCCGAACCTCATTGCGATCAAGCACTGTGAATGAGAGCTGCGACTCTCCTGACTTTGTCCCTCTTCCCTGGGCAGATCGATATGAATGGGAGCCATTGGCTCCAGCTCTTGTCAATCAACTCCAGTAATGAGAGAGCGGGTGTTGGGGCCGAGACCTGATGTCTGTGTGAATGGATGCAGCAGCAGGGCTTGGGAGCGAGCACGCACGAGTGCCCTCATGGGAATTGGTTTCCTATTCGGGGCACCAGCAAGAGAGCCAAGAAGGGGCGGGGCGGGGCGGGGCCGCTCTGTGCAATTCTATTGCACAGAGCAGGTAAGTATAGACATGTTTGTTATTTAAAAAAAAAATCCTTTACAACCAGTTTAACAGTGTATTTACACTTTTGAAGCCAAATTAGGATGACATCTACTTTAAAAGTATTACATTTCCCCATCAATAAGGCATAACTTAAGAACAAAAATTAAAAATTGCTGCTTAACTTTTAAAAGGCATTTTAAACCTTCCTACCCATACCTTGCTTTTCACCTGCATAGGATGTGTGTGGATCATCTAGTTTCATGGTGTCATTTGTATGCATTGCTTATAGTACAGAAAATCATCTCATTCTTTCTTCAGCAATTTCTGTTTGTAAAGAAACATGAGGCCTGTGGCATGGCATAGGAAACCACATGTCCCACAATCCCTGGGTCTCCCAGTTAGTACTGGTGCAGGTGAGATCTAATTAAATCTGACAGACACAAGCACCAGAGCACTCACAGACATACAGAGAGAGAGCTCTGAGAACACAGAACACCTGGAAGATTATTTTTATTACATTAGTGCTCCCACGTTTGTGATACGTCAATGCATGCACTGGACAATGTATGATCCAGAACAGGAAGTTGTTTTGTCCCTTTGGCTATTAGGGACGAGCTAGCTGTAGCAAACCATGGACACAGGGGAAATGGTCAGCCATGACACTGCAAACTGCATACACAACATGTTGGCTCATCATTACAAGGTAATGCACCATAACAGAACCGGGAATATAACTACACCAATACCTTTAAACATTTGAAAGTGTACAATGCCTTTAAATATTGTTACTTGCTAAAAGTCTCCTACTATGTCACCTTAACCACTTCAATACTGGCTATAGTCATCCTGGGCGAGCATCATATGACGTCCTCAGCTTCTCGCCGCTCCTGCGGGCCCCCGGGGTCGGCAACAGGGTGATCAGGGATGAGGCATGTCCCTCGGACACAGCCCATCCCAGATCCATGTAAACAGCCAATAAGAAATGGCTCTTTACCATGTGACCTGCTGTGTCCAATCACAGCGGGTCACATGTACTGCCCACGTGAACGGAGCTCCTGCACGCCCCTAGAGTACCCGAGTACCTGTCACAGTCCATCTGAGTACCTGTCACAGTTCATCTGAGTACCCAAGTACCTGAGTACCTGTCACAGTCCATTTGAGTACACGAGTACCTGAGCACCTGTCACAGCCAATCTGAGTATCTGTCACAGCCCATCTGAGTACCTGAGTACCCATCATAGCCCATCTGAGTACCTGTAACAGCCAATCTGAGTACCTGTCACCACCCATCAGAGTACCCAAGTACCAGTCACTAGCCCATCAGAGTACCCGAGTACCTATCTGTAGCTCATCAGAGTACCCAAGTACCTGTCACCAGGCCATCAGAATACCCGAGTACCTGCCACCAGGCCATTTGAGAAACCGAAGCCTGTCACCAGGCCATCAGAGTACCCGAGTACCTGTCACCAGGCCATCAGAGTACCCGAGTACCTGTCACCAGGCCATCAGAGTACCCGAGTACCTGTCACCAGACCATCAGAGTAACCGAGGACCTGTCTCCAGCCCATCAGAGTACCCGAGTACCTATCTGCAGCCCATGCCTCATAGAATATATGTTGGGGTGTTTGCTTTCCAAAATGGGGTCATTTTGTGGGTATTTTCACTGTCCTGGTACTCAAGGACCTTCAAAAGTGTGATAGGTAGGAATGAAATGAGATGTGTAATTTATGCTCCTAGCACGCCTGAAGGTACTACTTCAATGTTGGGCCTCTGTATGTGGCCAGGCTGTGTAAAAGTCTCACACATGTGGTATCGCCATACTCAGGATGAGTAGCTGAATGTGTTTTGGGGTGTCCTTTTTGCTATATACATGCTCTGTGTTTAGAAATATCTTATAAATTGACAACTTTGTGTAAAAAAAAAAGATTTTCATTTTCTTTCCACATTTTCTGAAGACTTGTGTAAAAAAATTAACCGTTCAAAAGACTCACTATGCCTCATAGAATATAAGCTGGGGTATTTGTTTTCCAAAATGGGGTCATTTTGTGGGTAATTCCATTGTCCTTGTGCTCCAGGGCCTTCAAAAGTGTAATAGGTCGTTAGGAAATTAGAGGTGTAATTTATGCTCCTAGAACGCCTGACGGTGCTCCCTGCATGTTGGGCCTTTGTATGTGGACACGCTGTGTAAAAGTCTCACACATGTGGTATCGCCATACTCAGGAGGAGTAGTAGAATGTATTTTGGAGTGTCATTTTTGCTACTACATGCCTTGTGTTAGAGATATCTTATAAACTGACCACTTTGTGTAAAAAAAAAAAATATGTTTTAATTTTCTTTCCACGTTTTCCGAAGACTTGTGGAAAAAAATGAACTGTTCAAAAGACTCATTATGCCTCATAGAATAGATGTTGGGGTGTTTGCTTTCCAAAATGGGGTAATTTTGTGGGTAATTCCATTGTCCTGGTGCTCCAGGGACTTCACAAATGTAATAGGTAGTTAGCAAATTAGAGGTGTAATTTATGCTCCTAGAACCCCTGATGGCGCTCCCTGCATGTTGGACCTCCCTGTGTGGCCAGACTGTGTAAAAGTCATGCACATGTGGTATCGTCATACTCGGGAGTAGCAGAATGTATTTTGGGGTGTAATTGGAAGTATACATATGCTGTGTGTCAGAAATTACTTGTTATTATGACAAATTTGTGAAAAAAAAAAAACATAAAAATTCTTTATTTTCCCAAGATTTGTGGGAAAAATTACTTTTGGCCCAAATTTATGAACAAAAATGACTTATTTGCAATTTTTTTTTATAGAAACTAAAAAAAGTGTTTTTTCTTTCAAAGTTTTCGTTTTTTTTCACTTATCTCACAAAAAATAAAAAAACACGGTGGTGATTAAATACCACCAAAAGAAAGCTCTATTTGTATGAAAAAAAGATAAAAATTTGTGTGCATGAGTAATTGGCATTCAAAGTGTGAGAGCGCTGAAAGATAAAAATTGGTCTGGGCAGGAAGGGTGTATAAATGTCCTGTATTGAAGTGGTTAAGGAGTTGGTTGTGGAGTAATGTTTAACACAAATAACTCTGACTGTACTTTGCTGGCAGATGTCATTATCAGTTGTAAACTATATTTGAACAGTGTATGTCCTAACAAAGGGAGAAAGATGGGGCTTTTGTATGTTAGTAAATTTTAAAAAAAGATGTTCATATCTCTCTCCCTTACTTTCACATTGCTAGATTTGCAAAGCAATAATAACTACCCATAGGGATTGATTTATTAAAGGTAGCTAGGCTGGTAACTTGCAAGGGAATTTTCACTAAGCTTAGTGAATGGGGTTAAGTTTTTCTGAATTCCATTATCTAGAATACCCAATCACTAAGCTAAGAGAAAACCCCCCTGCAAAGTTAAAATTCCCTTTAAAAGTTAACAGCCTATTTGTCTTTTATAAATTTACCCTATAAAACACTATGAGGTTGATTTATTAAACTGAAGAGTGCAAATTCTGGTGCAGCTCTGCATAGAAACTAAGCAGCCAATCAGCTGCTATTTTTGTTCTGTCAAAGCTTAACTGAATAAGCTAAAGGTAGAAACTGGCTACCATACAAAGCTGCACCAGATTTTGTACTCTCCAGATTTAGTAAACAACCTCTATGTATAAATCTGCTACAAAGAAGCATCTAGAAAGGTTAAAATATTTAAAAAAAAAATTCTGGTAAGCTGTGTGAATGGGAGCACATACAAATACGTAATGGGGGTATATGAAATTTGACTGCAAAAGTGGAAATACACTTTAAGCTAAGGCCATAAAACACTCAAAATTAATTAAACTCTCACAGTAATGGCTAACAGGGGCGGCCCGCAATGCAGACTGCAGGGGTGCCGCCCCGTATCCATGTGTCCGGCCCCCTAATCTACATGCGGGGTGCCGAACACATGGATTCCAATAGGGTTTTTTTTTAAAGCACGTGTTTAAAGCCTGAGGCTCTACTAGGCTTCAAAAAGGGTGGGCTTAGATCGCAGAACACTTCTCCCCAATCCCACCCAGTTGTGTGATAATAACGAATGAATATTCACTATTGTCAAACTGATTCTCCTCGTGGCCAATCAGGAAGCAGGTCCGACCAACCTACGTGGAGGATGGGTGCGGGCAACCCGACAAATGAGGGGATGGCTGTGGGTGCATTGTTTGCCGCCCCCCCCCCCCCAAAAAAAATGCTTCCAAGTTCATTGTGATGAAAATAGCAGAGTGGTTCAACCCACTGTATGTTAGAATGGCTGCTTAACCACTTCAGCCCCGGAAGGATTTATCCCCTTCCTGATCAAGCCCTTTTTTGCGATATGGCACTGCGTCGCTTTAACTGACAATTGCACGGTCGTGCGACGTTGTACCCAAACAAAATTGACATCTCTTTTTTCCCCACAAATAGAGCTTTCTTTTGGTGGTATTTGATCACCTCTGTGGATTTTATTTTTTGCGCTATAAACAAAAAAAGAGTGACAATTTTGAAAAAAAAATCAATATTTTTTACTTTTTGCTATAATAAATATCCCAAAAAAAATATATAAAAAAACAAATTTCTTCCTTAGTTTAGGCCAATATGTATTCATCTACATATTTTTGGTAAAAAACATCGCAATAAGCGTATATTGATTGGTTTGCGCAAAAGTTATTGCGCCTACAAAATAGGGGATAGATGTATTACATTTTTATTATTATTTTTTTTTTATTAGTAACAGCGGCGATCTGCGATCTTTTTATCGTGACTGAGACATTGCGACTGACAGATCGGACACTTTTGACACTTTTTTGGGACCATTGGCATTTATACAGCGATCAGTGCTATAAAAATGCTCTGATTACTGTGTAAATGTCACTGGCAGAGAAGGGGTTAACACTAGAGGGCGATCAAGGCGTTAAGTGTGTTCCCTCACTGTGTTCTAACTGTAGGGGGAGGGGCTCACTAGAACATGACAGAGATCACTGCTTCCGATCACTGGGAGCAGTAGATCCCTGTCATGTTGCTAGGCAGAACAGGGAAATGCCTTGTTTACATAGGCATCTCCCCGTTCTGCTTCTTCATGGCGCGATCGCGGGGCACCAGCAGACATCGAGTACGCGGGAGCCGCAGGCACGCTCCGGCGAGCCCGCTAGCCGCCGATGATGGAGTGACGTACGGGTACGTTGTTTTGCGCACCTGTGCTACTTTGCCAACGTTTATCGGCGTGAGCCAGTCGGCAAGTGGTTAAAGTCAAACTCATGCACAGGGAGGGTCACAACATCGCAGCTAAACTGCGTTAGCATAGTCATCTTAGGTAAGGATATTTTTTACTGATATAATTTAATGAAAGCAAGAAATTTAGAAAAAAAAAAAAATTATACTTTTTGAAATTACAAGGACATGTACATCAACATATTTAGTTTAAAGGGTAAGTTCACGTTTGTACACTTTTTTTTTCTCAATTCCAGCTCCCTATGCACCAATATGGCATTCATATACTTTTTTTGCAAAAGTATCAAAGATTTCCATTAAATCTACAGTCACTTACTTTTCTTGTCCTAATCCATGTTTCCATTAGTAATGTCTTTCTTCCTGATCAGACTATAGGTTATGACACAGGAAAGAGTTGACCAGCTGACCTCATTAGCACACACCCTGCATTATCCACCCACCCATTCCCAGGTGCACGTTTTTTAAATGAAATGCAATCAATCAGTGATAACCCTTTTCACTAAATACACAATCAGATTGCATAGTGTATGGCTATCTTTATACAAGTACATATGAGGGAGTGGTGGACAGAAACATTCAGCTGTCAAGCCCCATTCACAACTCTGCATAGCAGGAACTCACATTCCCACATGCGTTTTCTTTTCCTTTTTTAGCGATGGGCAGGCGTTTTGGAGCATTTTTACTCATCACACATAGGGCGGCCCATTCAGGCGGATGAATCACACACAGCAATTGCCCCAAAGAAGCTTCAGAACTTTTTTTAGAGTGAAGATTGGTGCATTTTTACGGCGATTTTTGGTCCAGCGCATTTCTGAAATGAAAGGAAATGCACAGCTGTGAATGGAGCCTCATTGTTCTTGTGTTACCGCACCAATTTCACTTTCAGGCTGGGTTCACACTGGTCCGACAAACGCTCCGACATTGGGAGCTCATGTCGCATGACGTGTGAAATCCAATGTTTCCCTATGGGAGCCGTCCTAACTGGTCCGACACAAGTCGTTCCGACTTTAGAAATGCTCCCTGTGCTACTTTGATCCGACTTTGATCCTACTTCAGCCTATTGACTATCATTGAAGTCGGATCAAAGTCGGACCGCCGTCTTGCATGATCCGACTTCGGCACGCTACTTGTGCTCAGATGATCTTGAGGGGGAACTCCGCGCCAAATTTTAAATAAAAAAACGGCATGGGTTTCCCCCCAAGAGCATACCAGGCCCTTGGGTCTGGTATGGACCTTGAGGGGAACCCCTACGCCGAAAAACGGCGTGGGGGTCCCCCCAATCCATACCAGACCCTTATCCGAGCACGCAGCCCGGTCGGACAGGAATGGGGGTGGGGACAAGCAAGCGGCCCCCCCTCCTGAACCGTACCAGGCCGCATGCCCTCAACATGGGGGGTTGGTGCCTTGGGGAGAGGGGGGGCATGCTGCTGGCCCCCCCACCCCAAAGCACCTTGTCCCCATGTTGATGAGGACAAGGGCCTCTTCCCGACAACCCTGGCCGTTGGTTGTCGGGGTCTGCGGGCGGGGGGCTTATCGGAATCCGGGAGCCCCCTTTAATAAGGGGGCCCCCAGATCCCAGCCCCCCACCCTATGTGAATGAGTATGGGGTACATTGTACCCCTACCCATTCACCTAGGGAAAAAGTGTCAATTAAAAAAAAAACACTACACAGATTTTTAAAGTAATTTATTAGACAGCTCCGGGGGTCTTCTTCCGACTCCGGGGGTCTCTCCGGTTCTTCTCCACGCCCTCCGGGTCTTCTGCCGGGCTCCTCTGCTATCTTCTGCTCTTTTGCCGCTCTTTTGCTATAGCAGAGGAGCCCGGTCTTCAATCTTCTGCCTTCTGCCCTCTTCTCCTGATGTTGACACGACGCTCTCTGGGGCTGGAATGCACTCTGGGCGCTCCGCTCTGACTTATATAGGCGGTGACCCTGCCCCCTTATGCCGTCACAGTCCCTGGGCATGCTGGGACTGTGACGTTTTAGGGGGTGTGGTCATCACCCGATGACCACACCCCCTTATGCCGTCACAGTCCCAGCATGCCCAGGGACTGTGACGGCATAAGGGGGCGGGGTCACCGCCTATATAAGTCAGAGCAGAGCGCACAGAGAGCATTCTAGCTCCAGAGAGCGTCGTGTCAACATCGGAAGAAGAGATGAAGAGAAGAAGCGGCGAGATAGCGGCGACAAGACAGCCGCAGCAGACCAGGCCCCTCGTTGGCAATAGAGCTGGAAGAAGATAGCGGCGGGGCACGGGAGAAGAGGCGGAACACCGGGAGAAGTCGGAAGAAGACACCCCCTCCCCCCCGAAGTCGGAAGAAGATCCCGGAGCTGCCCAATAAATTAATCTTGAAACTTGTGTACTGTGTTTATTCTTATTGACACTTTTCCCTAGGTGAATGGGTAGGGGTACCATGTACCCCATACTCATTCACATAGGGTGGGGGGCCGGGATCTGGGGGCCCCCTTATTAAAGGGGGCTCCCGGATTCCGATAAGCCCTCCGCCCGCAGACCCCGACAACCAACGGCCAGGGTTGTCGGGAAGAGGCCCTTGTCCTTATCAACATGGGGACAAGGTGCTTTGGGGTGGGGGGGCCGCAGTGCGCCCCCTGTCCCCCAAGGCACCAACCCCCCCATGTTGAGGGCATGCGGCCTGGTACGGTTCAGGAGGGGGGCGCTCGCTCGTCCCCACCCCCATTCCTGTCCGGCCGGGCTGCGTGCTCGGATAAGGGTCTGGTATGGATTGGGGGGACCCCCACGCCGTTTTTTCGGCGTAGGGGGTTCCCCTTAAGGTCCATACCAGACCCAAGGGCCTGGTATGCTCTTGGGGGGGAACTCATGCCGGTTTTTTATTTAAAATTTGGCGCAGAGTTCCCCCTAAAGATTCATACCAAACACAGTGCCGGCCATTGGCGGGGATCCAAGTAGGATCCCCGTTCATTGAAAGTCGGACACATGCCGGCTTCATGTCGCAGGGCAAAGTCGGATCCAAAGTAGGACGGCTGTCGTGTCGCACCAGTGTGAACCCAGCCTCAGGCCCCATTCACATCTAGCATAGTGGGAACGCACATTTTGTGTCTCGTTTTTCCTGTGACACGCATAGGGCAGCCTGTTGATTTCAATTGGCTGCACTACATGTGCTTAATGGGACAAATTGGCGTTTTGGGGCTTGTGTGTTTTTTACTGTGCGTTTTGCACCTTTTGCCCCTCGATTTTTCACATGGCAAAATGTGTGTTTGCTTCTGTGTGGCACTGAAAGCACAACTAGTAATTTTAGGTGTATAAACATGGCCATACACTATGCAAGTTGATTGTATAATGTGTATTTAGTGAGAAGGGTGATCACTGATTGATTGCATTTCATTTAAAAAACGTGCACCTGGGAATGGGTGGGTGGATGATGCAGGGTGTGTGCTTATGAGGTCCTTCCTGTGTTATGACCTAAAGTCTGATCAGGAAGAAAGACATTACAAATGGAAAATGGAAACGTCTGGAAACATGGATTAGGACAAGAAAAGTAAGTGACTGTATTTTTAATGGAAAGCTTTGATATTTTTACAAAAAAAGTACATGAATGCTATATTGGTGCATAGGGGAGCTGGAATTTAGAAAAAAGGTGTGCAAAGGTGAACTTACCCTTTAAGTGTTTAGGTTTAAACCAACTTTACCACCTACACAAAATGGATTGTTCTGGGTCACATTTGCTGGAACCACAGTGGTCAGAAATGCTGATGTCATCAGTGTCTTCAGTGAAATTAAAACTCTGTTGATATTTTTACCTGCACAGTAGAACTTCTGTTCTCACATCACCTAATATGATGGCTTTAGGTTATTTGTCCTTGAACCAGAGCACTGCAATATTTACAGTTCAGTGGTAAGTTGTTGACAAATTTTTTGTCTTGTCATATACTAGTTTTTACATCTGAATGCAACCCTGCTCAGCAAGGTGAGCTTAGCTGCTGAAAGAGAGAGGATTAGGACATCATGCTTCTGCTGTAAACTTTAAGGATGAGTTGCTCCATAGCACTTCTGCCACAGACACAGAGGCCAGTGCAGGTTTGTTTTTAACTTGTTTACTGCTTGTCAATAATATGTAAATATTTAAATGTTTCACAGTCTGGCCACAGGTTCATGTTAATGGTAGTTGAAATTCTAAATACCATTCTAACCACTTCCCCTGCTTAAGGGTCCCTTTTCTTTTCTTCACGTGCTGAATTTTAATAATTCTAGTTAGTAGCTCAAGCTTTCTATATTATGAATTCAAGTTAATTAAATCAGATTTGGAAAACCTTTTCATTTAAAGTTTGTAGCTGTTCTTTTTTTTTTTGCAGAAATGCGAATAGGGTGTGACAATTCCTTCCTCCATACCCATTTAAAGCTTTCAGATTTTGTGTGTATGATTAAAACAATGAAATCAGAATCTGTAACATTTCTGCAGTTACATTCTAGTTCTTATTGACAGTGCTGTCTTGTAGTCAATGTGGTTGAGATATTTGCGCTAGATTCAAGATTACAAATTTTGAGTTTAGACTGTAGGGTAAGTTGCCTTGTGCTAAGGTTTTGTACTGGCAAAACATAACTTGTTAGTAGTATCTAATTCCTTTAATTATTTAATGCTTGAGGTGACTGTAAGCATGTTAGTGCACATTATTATTATTATTATTATACGCAATTTATATAGCGCCAACAGTTTACGCAGCGCTTTACAGTGTATAGGGAGGACAACACAATTACAGTACAGTTCAATACAAAAGGTACAGGGGGGCTCTGCACATGCAACTAAAACATCTTTGTAAGGTCCATGATACTTTTTACTTGCACTAACACTATCATTGCTTGTCCTAAAAATGTGAATGTTAGTGCAAATTAAAAAAAGTATCATGGACAGCACTTAATTGTTTTCATTTTTGAATGAATCTCTAGGCCAGGCATCACTAAATGGTGGCACGCGGTCCAAATGCAGACCGCATAACTGTTTAATTTGGACCGCCGCAGTACCGCCATTTAGGAGCCTTTCCTAACCATTGCCGTTGCTCTGTAATTCTCACAGAGCCAACAGCAGGAGGCGGGACAGTCCTGAATGCAAGGCAGGAATCACCCGAGGTAATCAAGCAGGTGATTGGCTGCTAGGATGAAGGGCAGTCCTAGCAACCAATCACTATCTTGTAACGCCTGCAACATTTAATATGGGGGGCTCTGAGGACATTAAAGTGGGGAGGGGGTGCTGAGGACAGTGATATGGGGGGGAGGGGCTGAGGATATTAAACTTGGAGGAGCCTGAGGACTGTAATATAGGGTGCAGATGACATTGAATTGGAGGAGCTGAGGACTGTAATATGGGAGGGGGGGGGGCTGAGGACATTAAAGTGGGGGAGCTGAGGACATGAAAGTGGGGGATGCTGAGGACTGTAAAGTGTGGGAAGCGCGGGACTTTAATGTGTGTGTGTATGTGTATGGGGGGGCTGAGGACAGTAAGTGGGGGATGCTGAGGACTGTAATGTGGGGGGAGCTGAGGATTGTAATGTGGGGGGAAGGGCAGAGGACATTAAAGTGGGGGATGCTGAGGGCTGGAATGTGGGGGGAGCTGAGGAAATTAAAGTTTGGGGGCTGAGGGCAGTGATGTGGGGGGGGGGGGACTGAGAAATGTAATGTGGGGGGGGGCAATGAGGACAGTAATGTGAAGGAGGCTTAAGACACTAATGTGGGGTGGCTGAGGACAGTAACGGGGGAAGGGGACTCAGGACAGTAATGCAGGGGGATAATGTAAATAGGGCCAGAGGACAGTACTATTGGGGGGTTTGATGTCAAGGAAGTGTGAGAATACTACTCTGAAAGGGGTAGAGGGGGTTAACGTAAAGGGGGAGATGAGGACACGTATCAAGAGGGGATCTTGATGTGAAGGAGAAGGAGACTGTGATGTGCAGTGGGGACTGAGGACGCTGATGTAAGAATGGGTTCAGATCTGTGTATGTGCATTAGGTGCACACGTTGTGGGTAGGTCAGCCCATTTTAATGGGCTGCACTACCTGTAAACAACATGGAGAAAGAAGTCCTTGACCGTTTTTTTCCAAAATCGTGCCGCACCAAGCTGCATGTTGCTGCAGCAACATGCGGTTTGGCACATGCGCAAATGCACCATGGGTACCAACATGATATTCGGACCTCTGCAGCAAGAAAATTTTACTGACCAGACCTCTGTGAAATTTTAATTCAATACCCCTGCTCTAGACTGTCCAAAGAACCTATTTCAGGGCCAATTTATCATTGCTGTACCAAACATTAGCATTCATTACTTCTATAGTGACACCTGACCAGAATCTGTCTGGTTTACTAAGCAACAACCAACCTACAATAAAAATGCAAGCTTTCCCTAATATTTTTAATCAATTAGAAACTCATTTACTCCAATTACATTGCTGGCACTACAAAAACTACTACCCACACATGTGATGATGCCAAAAATGCACAGTTTCATGTCCAAGCTCTTGCAAAGGTTAACATTCTCAGTGGGATATTCTTTGTCTGTAGAGAGTCAAGGATCAATGTACAAGAAGAGAATCAGGATCTATTCCTTAGAAAACAGCTTAGTATATGAGCTTTCACTTGTATGTAACACTCTTTTTCTGTGCTTTGTTTAGGCTCTTTGTTTGGTAACTTATTCCCAAGGGTATTGCCTGAAACATCAGTACAAAGAGCATCTATTTATTTTTTGCAATAATTCTTAAATTGCCATTTCCAAGAAAGTTTAATTTCCTCTGTATGTATTGACCTTTTTCAATTACCAAATTATATAAAACTTCTTAAAAATAAATTAATCTAAATTGGTTTGAACGTCCGCATTATATCTGACCTTTTTTATATTAGTGGCTCTAGAATCCATTAGGAAAGAGTGATTGTAGGAATATTGCAACCAGTTATGCAATTAACTTTCACCTTGTTGAACCTAATCAAGCATTGCTAAATATGTACTAACAGAAGCATTTGCATAAAGTGTCTTCTACACTACACAGTACCACAAATCCATATTTAGTGTAAAAAAAATCTGTGGGGTACATTTGGAATATCACCCTAAAGTGGCTATCATCCCTTATTTAAAGGTTATTTCCACTTTTGCAGCCAAATTGGGATAATACCTACTTAATATGTGTTACATGTCCAAATTCACATAGAATAATTTAAATAAACTATTTAACCACTTACCGACCGCACTATAGCAAAATGACGGCTACAGCGTGGTCGGCCAGTTCTGGGAGGTCATCATATGACGTCCTCCTGTGATCGCGCCCTTCGGACACAGCTGATCACAAATTGGGGTAAAGGGCCAATCACAGTGGCCCTTTACCATGTGATCAGCTGTGTCCAATCACAGCTGATCACGATGTAAACACAAGCCAGTTATCGGCATTCTTTTCCACACGCAGACAGCGTGAGGAGAGGAGAACCAATTGCTGGCTAGTGTGAAAGGAACATCTACACTGATAATCGGGGCACTGATTATTAAAGGGGGCTTCCAGATTCCAATAAGACCCCTGCCCGCAGACCCCCACAACCACCGGCCACAGTTCTGGGGATGAGACCCTTGTCCCCATCACCATGGGGACAAGGTGCTTTGGGACAGGGGGGTGCAGAGCCCCCCCAATGCACCCACCCCCCCCATGTTGAGGGCATGTGGCCTGGTATGGTTTAGGAGGGGGGCACTCACTTGTCCCCCCCGCTTTCCTGTCCTGCCAGGCTGCATGCCTGGATAAGGGTCTGGTATAGATTTTGGGGGGCTTCACTGCCTTTTTTAAAGAAAATTTTGGTGTGGGGTTCCCCTCCAAATTCATACAAGACCGGAAGGGCCTGGTATGGACTGGGGGGGGGATCCAATGCCGGTTTTTCTTTATTTTTTCTAAATCCTGGTGACGGCAATTGTAACCGCGAGTCATTTCAAATGAAATTTGGCTCGTTTTTTTTTTTCTTTAGAAAAGACCCCTTTTATGACCAATTACATGCGTATAAGCCTTCAAAATGGGCACTTTTGATTTTCCCTGTTCGGCTCCCATAGACTTCAATAGGGTTTGCCGTTCTGTTTGGAACATTTCCCCTGTTCAGGAGTTCTGCTGCAAATCGAACAGGGGGATGTTCAGCCCATATCTAGTAGATTCCTATCTACTGAAGAAACACTGGAGAAGGGCTAGGCAGTCAGAAGACGCTGTATACAGGCACAGGGAGAAGACACCAAATTGCACTGTACTTCTTGTATGTTATTTGGGTTACCTGATCACACGCACAGAGTATTGTGTCTGTGATTATGTAATCCAAAAAATGATATTATTTTCAATAGGAAGCACACAGAGGAGAGGGAACAGTGAACTCGGTGCTGGCTGTAGCTCCCCAATAGGCACACTCATAATCTGATTTTTGAACTAGAGTGGAGCTACAGCCAATTCTTTTACTGCACAACCATAGCACAAATCAGAACAGGACCAAGTGCTACACACACTGGTCTTCTGGAGGTTAAAAAAAAATATTTTTATTTTTGTTCTTTATTCTTGTTCTTTAAGCCTTTTAAACTATGAATGGGCGATAGCCATCCTTAAAGTAGAATTCCAGCTAAAACTTAACTAACCTTAAAAATACTCGCTCTCCCCTCTTAACACCTAATGTATGCTGATTAACCTGTTTAACCCCTTCGTGCCAACCATACGCAAATTTGCATTCATGGCTTGAAGGGGTTAAATCGGGGTGATGCCTGCAGCTGCAGGCATTACCCCGGTACTGTTCTTTAGAGCCAGCGGTTGGCTTTTTAGTGATAACAGCAGTTCAGCTGTTACCCTAAAGAAGCGAGGAGGGGACGTCCCTCCCTCCCGCTGCCCTCCACCACTCTTCCCGGGCCTCCTGTCCCACTGGGAGTCCGGAGTCACCATTCGGCGCATCTGCCGCCTAGGCTGAGACCTGTATGAAGCCGGATTCTACTACAATTGGGTCTCCAATGTAAAATTCCGGAAGCAATGTCACAACTTGGCTGCCAATGGCGCTGATTTTAAAAAATTACAGTATTCAGAATCGCCATTTTTGGCGATCTGAATACTTTTAAGTGCAAAGGAGGGATTTAGGGTCTTTTAGACCCCCGATCCCTCCATAAAGAGTACAGTTTTTAGAGGGACAATGTAAAAAACTAAAATAAAATAAATATGGGAAAAAATTACACAATTTTAAAGCGCCCCCGTCCCCGCGTGAAAGGGTTAAGAAAGATCGGTTGACTTACCTACAGTCAGGTCCATAAATATTGGGACATCAACACAATTCTAATCTTTTTGGCTCTATACGCCACCACAATGGATTTGAAATGAAACAAACAAGCTGTGCTTTAACTGCAGACTTCCAGCTTTATTTGAGTGTATTTACATCCAAATCAGATGAACAGTGTAGGAATTACAACAGTTTGTATATGTGCCTCCCACTTTTTAAGGGACCAAAAGTAATGGGACAGATTAACAATCATCCATCAAACTTTCACTTTTTATTACTTGGTTGCAAATCCTTTGCAGTCAATTACAGCCTGAGGTCTGGAACGCATAGACATCACCAGACGCTGGGTTTCATCCCTGGTGATGCTCTACCAGGCCTCTACTGCAACTGTCTTCAGTTAATGATTATTCTTGGGGCATTTTCCCTTCAGTTTTGTCTTCAGAAAGTGAAATGCATGCTCAATCAGATTCAGGTATGGTGATTGACTTGGCCATTGCATAACATTCCACTTCTTTCCCTTAAAAAAAACTCTTTGGTTGCTTTCGCAGTATGCTTTGGGTCATTGTCCATCTGCACTGTGAAGCGCCGTCCAATGAGTTCTGAAGCATTTTGCTGAATATGAGCAGATAATATTGCCCGAAACACTTCAGAATTCATCCTGCTGCTTTTGTCAGCAGTCACAACATCAAATACAAGAGAACCAGTTCCATTGGCAGCCATACATGCCCACGCCATGACACTACCACCACCATGCTTCACTGATGAGGTGGTATTCTTTGGATTGTGAACAGTTCCTTTCCTTCTCCATACTGTTCTCTTCCCATCACTCTGGTACAAGTTGATCTTGGTCTCATCTGTCCATAGGATGTTGTTCCAGAACTGTGAAGGCTTTTATATGTTGTTTGGCAAACTCTAATCTGGCCTTCCTGTTTTTGAGGCTCAACAATGGTTTACATCTTGTGGTGAACCCTCTGTATTCACTCTGGTGAAGTCTTCTCTTGATTAATGACTTTGACACACATACACTTACCTCCTGGAGAGTGTTCTTGATCTGGCCAACTGCTGTGAAGGGTGTTTTCTTCACCAGGGAAAGAATTCTTCGGTCATCCACCACAGTTGTTTTCTGTGATCTTCCGGGTCTTTTGGTGTTGCTGAGCTCACTGGTGCATTCTTTCTTTTTAAGGATGTTCCAAACAGTTGATTTGGCCACACCAAATGTTTTTGCTATCTCTCTGATGGGTTTGTTTTGTTTTTTCAGCCTAATGATGGCTTGCTTCACTGATAGTGACAGCTCTTTGGATCTCATATTGAGAGTTGACAGCAACAGATTCCGAATGCAAATAGGACACTTGAAATCAACTCTGGACCTTTTATCTGCTCCTTGTAAATGGGATAATGAGGGAATAACACACACCTGGCCAAGGAACAGCTGAGCAGCCAATTGTCCCATTACTTTTGGTCCCTTAAAAAGTGGGAGGCACATATACAAACTGTTGTAATTCCTACACCGTTCACCTGATTTGGATGTAAATACCCTCAAATTAAAGCTGCAAGTCTGCAGTTAAAGCACATCTTGTTTGTTTCATTTCAAATCCATTGTGGTGGTGTATAGAGCCAAAAAGATTAGAACTGTGTGTTGATGTCCCAATATTTATGGACCTGACTATATTACCAAAAGTATTGGAACGCCTGCCTTTACACAAATTCTTAGTCCGTAGGATTAAGGATGGGAATGATTGACCATTCTTCCAGAAGTGCATTTGTGAGGTCAGGCACTGATGTTGGACGTGAAGGCTGTAGTTATGTAGTTGGGATGATGAATATTAATTAATTATTACTATAATGCAAGATATTCCAGCAACAACCCAATTCTTCCAGAGAGATGACATTTACTTAGACTTCATAACAGAAGACAGTCCATAAGATACTTGCAACAGATGACAAAATCCAACGGAGGTACAGACAAGAGAGATGACAGGATATTCGTGCAACATTCAGACACCTTCAGAGAACCCAGTTTCTCCTGTCACATTTTAGCAAAACCGAACCTTCCCTCTTATACACGTTTTTTTCCCATGGGTGACAAGGGCAAGCAATTCGATTGGCCAGTTCTATTAGGCCTTTGATCTGCTTTTGTCCTTCTGAGTGACAGATAATGACCCTTAGCCGTAAACAGCTGCAGTCATAAACTGCCCTAATTTGCATTCTCTTAATAGTAATTATGTTGACCCCGATGGACCAAGGTGGTCTTTTATCAACATTAACATAGCATAGAGTCATGATCTGTCCCTTTGATATGCAGAGAATACCTGGTTTGATCAGTCTCTTCCTTTAGACCCCTTTCACACTGGGGCTGTGGCCGCATTGGCGCTAAAGCACCGCTCGCTTTAGCGGCGGTTTAACGATGTTTAAGCGGCACTTTTTGGACCCTAGCAGGACTCTTTTAACCCGAAAGAAGGGGTTAAAAACACCCGTTTTGCAGGGCTTCCGAAGAGCTTTTTTTCGGGTGCTTCGAAAGCGCTGCCCATTCATTCCAATGGGCAGGGCGTTTTGGGAGGGCTAAATACAGCCCCCAAACTGCCTCAAAGTTGCTGCTTGCAGGACTTCCCAAGCGCACCGCCCCAGTGTGAAAAGTCACACTAGAATGAATGGGAGGCGGTTTTCAGGTGCTTAGCAGAGGCTATTTCCAGCGCTAAAGTGCCTGAAAACCGTCCCAGTGTGAAAGGGGTCTTAGTCAACAAGTTCCCTTTGAAATGTCTAATTAGTGTCAGGGCTGGGCTCAGCCCTTCCTTCTCTGAGGTAGCCACTCAGCTGTCAGCTAATTGCCAGCTCCCATCTCTCTCTACAGTTACTCAGCTGTTGATGATATCCTGCTCGTCAGTCCTGCTTACTTAAGCCGTCCAGTCCAGAGGAGCTCTGCCTTGCTCAACATCACAGTGACGATCTCCTGCATTCCTGTTTAGGACTTGCTTTGCTGACATCCCTTTTGGCTCCAGATCCTGCTTGCTGTTTCTCTACTGTTGATCTCTGACTTCTGGCTTCTGCTGCTCCAGTCTCTGTGCAGGCACCCGCCTCGAGTATTACCTCTATAAGAGGTATGTCTGGTTCTGCTCTGCTTCCCCAGTGATTTTGGGGCGATCCAGTTCAATGCAGAGGGTTTCTCAATCCAGCTTGAGATATATTTTGAGATGCTGCCCTGGGCGTTTCCCACGGGCAAAAGCAAAGTAGATTTCGTGATATCTTTGCTTTCTTGGCCTGGGCTCATATCTTGAGCCTTGGCCTGGGCAAACCCTCTATGGGAGCCTTGGCCTGGGCAAACCCTCCATGGGAGACGCAAAAAAACTCTTGCCTTGAGCTACCCTGAGTTTGTGGCTTTGTTTAAAAGGGTATTTGACGTTCCCGCATGCTCCGCTTCTGCTGCCAAGTGCCTCATGTCCATCAAACAGAGTACAAGAACTGTTGCTGACTGCTCCATTGAATTTCGTACTCTGGCAGCAGAGGTTGCGTGGAACAATGAGGCCCTCATGGCTGCTTTTTCCCATGGTCTCTCGGATACCATCAAGGTTGAGATAGCAGCCCGAGATATACCCACTGAGCTGGAGAAGTTGATCATGTTTGCTAACCTTATTGACTCCAGACTCAGAGAAAAACTTTTTTTTTAAGGGACACTTGCGGAAGCCTCCTGTACGTTTGTCTCCAGCTTTGCAGTCCCACCCGTGCCTCCCTCACCTCCCAAGCTTCCTGGTACCGAGTCGGTCAGTGAAGGTGAACCCATGTCCTTGGGTTTTTTCATGTGTCTCTCTGCGGATGAGAGAACCTTTAGGAGAAGGGAGAGATTGTGCCTTTATTGTGGCCAGGCAGGTCACTTTTTGAAGTCTTGTCCTACCCATCCAGAGAACGCCCAAACCTTGAGGTCCTGTCACGGACAGACCTTAGGTGGTGTTGTTTCATCTCCAGTTATCCAGAAGGATAAGCCCCTGGTTTCGGTTAGCCTTTCTTGGGCTGAGTCACCCATCGAGATATAGGTTCTAATCGACTCTAGGGCTGCAGGCTTGTTCATTGATGCTGCCTTTGTATCAAAGCACTCGATTCCGCTGCAGCTGCGTAACACTCCACATGCCATTGAGGCTCTTGACGGGAGACATCTACAACCCTGCCTATGTGACTCATGAGACGGTTCCGTTGTCCATGGCCGTAGGGGCTCTTCACCATGAGATAATCCAATTCCAAGTTATTTCCTCTACTTCCAAGTTGGAGTCTGTTCTGGTTCCTGTGATTCCTCCTGATCGTAATCTGGCTACGGTTTGCACCAGTCTCACTTCTCTTTTGGGTGACAAAATTCTTGCTGCTCAGGTCCATGCTCCGCCTGAGAAACCTTGTGACCACTGCTTTGTCCCAGAGAGTCTCTGACTGCCGTGCTCCAGCCTTACCATTCTCCCAAGGCTGCTGGCCACCCTGGGAAGAATCAACTCATTTGGGCCATTTCCCAACAATTCTGGTGGCCTAGTTTACGTGCTGATTTACGTGCTGCCTGTTCCGTGTGTGCTCAGAGTGAGACTCCACGACACCTTCCAGTGTGCCTCCTACAACCTATACCCAATGGAGAGAGGCCCTGGACCCGCCTGAATTTCATTGTGGAGTTACCCAACTCCCAGGACAACACAGTTATTCTCATGGTGGTTGACCGATTCTCAAAGATGTGTTATTGTATTCCACTTAAGAAATTGCCCACTTCTGAGGAACTGGCTTCCATTTTTAGTCTACATGGGCTACCCAAGGTGATTGTCTCGAACAGGGGTAGTCAGTCTGTGTCCTGGTTCTGGCGAGCCTTTTTGTGCAGTTGAGAATTCAGCTTGCTTTCTCCTCTGTGTATCACCCACAGTCTAATGGGGCCGCAGAACTAGCCAATCAGTTCTTGGAGCAATTCCTACGTTGCTTTATGTCTGACCATCATATCAACTGGTCAGACCTGTTACCATGGGCAGAGTTTGCTCACCGCAGTGCCTTGTCCCCATTTATGGCAAATTATGGTTTCCAACCTTCCATGTTGCATGACTTGTTTGTTCCGCAGAGTAGTCCTGCGCTAGAGGAGCATCTCTGTGGCCTTCGTTCCTTTTGGGCACAAGTCCAGGAGGTTTTGTGTCATGCTAATAATAGGTACAGACTCCATGCTGACCGCAGATGCCTGCCTGCGCCTTTCTACCAGGTTAGGGACAGGGTCTGGCTGTCATGTCGCAACCTCCAACTTCGTGTTCCCTCACTGAAGTTTGCACCTCGGTTCCGTATTATTCTTTGCAGGATTAACCCAGTGGCTTACACATTAGACCTTCCTTCTAATATGCGTATTTCGAATGTATTTCATGTCTACTTATTGAAATCTTTGGTCTGCACTTTACCACCTCGGTGCCACGTCCTCTCTCTGTACAGGTTGAGAACCATGAGGAGTATGAAGTACAGTCCATTGTTGACTCCAATAGGTTCCGTGGGCACATACAGTACCTGGTGCATTGGAAAGGGTATGGTCCGGAGGAACGCTCTTCGGTGTCATCCTCGGACGTACATGCCCCTGTCCTCCTCTGTAATTTCCATAGGCATTTTCCCCTCAAGCCTAGTGGTCCTCCGAGGTGGAGGGGTCGTTGAGAAGGGGGTACTGTCAGGGCTGGGCTCAGCCCTTCCTTCTCTGAGCTGGCCGCTCAGCTGTCAGTTAATTGCCAGCTCCCACCTCTCTCCACAGTTACTCAGCTCTTGTTGATATCCTGCTCGTCAGTCCTGCCTACTTAAGATGTCCAGTCCAGAGGAGCTCTGCCTTCGCCTTGGTCAACATCACAGTGAAGATCTCCTGCATTCCTGTTTAAAGACTTGCTTTGCTGACATCCCTTCTGGCTCCAGATCCTACTTGCTGTTTCTCTACATTGATCCCTGACTTCTGGCTTGGCTGACTATCCATTCCAGTTACTGAACTTTAGCTATGTTTTGACTACGTTTGTTCTTTTTACTTTTATTAGCCCCGGAAGATTTTACCCCCTTCCTGACCAGAGCACTTTTTGCGATTCGGCACTGCGTCGCTTTCACTGACAATTGCGTGGTCGTGTGACGTTGTACCCAAATGAAATTGACATCCTTTTTTTTCCCACAAATAGAGCTTTCTTTTGGTGGTATTTGATTACCTCTGCGGTTTTTATTTTTTGCGCTATAAACAAAAAAAGAGCGACAATTTTGAAAAAAAAAAACCACAATATTTTTTACTTTTTGCTATAATAAATATCCCCCAAAAATATCTAAAAAAAATTTTTTTTCCTCAGTTTAGGCCGATATGTATTCTTCTACATATTTTTGGTAAAAAAAATCGCAAAAAGCGTATATTGATTGGTTTGCGCAAAAGTTATAGCGTCTACAAAATAGGGGATAGATTTATAGCATTTTTATTATTAATTTTTTTCTCCTAGTAATGGCAGCGATCTGCAATTTTTATCATGACTGTGACATTATGACGGACAGGTTGGACAATTTTGACACATTTTTGGGACCATTGGCATTAATACAGCAATTAGTGCAATTAAAAATGCATTGATTACTGTAAAAATGTCACTGGCAGTGAAAGGGTTAACACTAGGGGGCAGTGAAGGGGTTAAGTGTTTTCTAGTGTGTGTTCTAACTGAAGGGGGATGGGACTGTGTAGGGAAGATAACAGATCGCTTTTCATACTCTGTATGAACAGACGATCTGTCACTTCTCCCCTCAGAGAACCGGAAACTGTGTGTTTGCACACACAGTTCCCGGTTCTCTGTGCCTCAGCAGCGATCGCGGGAGCCCGCGCCCCCTAGTGGCCACAGGGCAAAGCGACGTTACATAACGTCATTTCGCCCAGCCGTGCCATTCTGCCGCAGTACAACTGCGTCGGCTGGTCGGCAAGTGGTTAAATAAGTGTGTTTAACTGTACTTCTGTCTCAGTTTTCGCAGGCAAATTTTCAAGGCAATGGCTGGTGTTAGTGCTTCAATCATCCCCGGCACCATGGTTGTTATGGTGTCAGGATGATTGAAACACATTATTTCTATCATTACATTGTAATATAAACTGAAATAGTTCAACTCACCATAATGCAGAATCATTGGGAGCCCTGAGTGTGTCACTTGCCACCATCTCTTGTCACTTGCCACTATGCCTGCCACCAGATGGGGATGTCACTTGCCACTATGCCTGCCACCAGATGGAGTTGTCACTTGCCACGCTGCCTTCCACCAGATGGGGATGTCACTTGCCACCATGCCTGCCACCAGATGGGGATGTCACTTGCCACCATGCCTGCCACCAGATGGGGATGTCACTTGCCACGCTGCCTGCCACCAGATGGAGATGTCACTTGCTACCATGCCTGCCACCAGATAGGGATGTCACTTGCCACGCTGCCTTCCACCAGACGGGGATGTCACTTGCCACATTGCCTGCCACCAGATGGGGATGTCACTTGCCACGCTGCCTGCCAGCAGATGGGGATGTCACTTGCCATGCTGCCTGCCACCAGATGGGGATGTCACTTGCCACGCTGCCTGCCACCAGATGGGGATGTCACTTGCCATGCTGCCTGCCACCAGATGGGGATGTCACTTGCCACCATGCCTGCCACCAGATGGGGATGTCACTTGCCACTATGCCTGCCACCAGATAGGGATGTTACTTGCCACCATGCCTGCCACCAGATGGGGATGTCACTTGCCACTAGATTGGGATGTCCCTTGCCATGCTGCCTGCCATCAGAGGGAGGAGGGCGGAACAGCGGTGCGGGCAATAAGAGATGTCATCTCTCTCCCCCGCAGCCGCACCGCTAACATTACTAGCTACTCTCGATTTTTTCAAAAATGGCACCGGGCGGCGCAATCACGCTACTGCGCATGCGCCGCCCGGCCGAGCACTTACGAGCTTTCCCGAGCTCGGCCGGCTTCGGAACGGCGCATGCGCAGTTGCGTGGTCGGCTCGCGGCTATCTTTTCTATGGGCACTGGTGCCCATAATAGACTTTAATGGGCAGCACGAAAGGGGGGTGGCCGCAAAGTCGCTGCAGGAGCGGCGCCGCCCCTACACCACTGCCGCCCCGAGGCCTGGCCTCGGTGGCCTTGTGGCAAATCTGGCCCTGTGTGCGTGTAAAGGCAGGTGTCCCAATACTTTTGGTAATATAGTGTATTATAGAGAGTGGACTGAGCCCATCCCAACGATGGAGTCTGAATTCACCAGGTGCCTGGACTGACACCCGTCTCAGCCTCTCAGCGAGCTGCTGAGATCCTGAGACTTTAATGAAAGAAATGCATTAAGATAAAAAATGTTGTTTCAATCTCTCTTTATTAAATTTTCATTTCATATAAACAATCATAAATATCACAACTTAATAAAAACAAAAAAACAAATAATGACTTCCAGTTAAACAAGACATTTCACAACAAATTCTTCATATTTCTATTACATAAAAGATTATTCATTCTAATTATAAACGTCTGTATCATTCATCACCAAGTTTCCTCATCCTAAACTCCTAAAAAATCTACAGCCCCTTACCCACCCTACCCTATACCTATCTCTTCCATACTTATCGCACTCATACTGCAAAAAATGATAAAAAATGTTTAGGCTTTAGAACTGCTTTAAGTTGTTTGCATATTTGGAATGTGGCTGGACGTTCCACATAAATATCTATCTTACTGTCCAAACTTTGCTTAACCACTTCAGGCCCGGAAGATTTGGCTGCTAAATGACCGGCCATTTTTTGCGATTCAGCACTGCTTCGTTTTAACTGATAATTGTGCGGTCGTGCGACGCTGCACCCAAACAAAATTGACGTCCTTTTTTCCCACAAATAGATCTTTCTTTTGGTGGCATTTGATTGCCTCTGCGGTTTTTATTTTTTGCACTATAAACAAAAAAAGACACATAGGACACTTTTGACATATTTTTGCGACCATTGGCAATTATACAGTGATCAGTGCTATAAAAATGCACTGATTACTGTAAAAATGTCACTGGCAGGGAAGGAGTTAACACTAGGGGGCGATCAAGGGGTTAACTGTGTTCCCTGCTACATGTTTCTAACTGAAGAAGAGGGGACTGACTAGAGGAAGTGATGGATCGTGGTTCCTAGCTATTAGGAACACACGATCTGTCACTCCTCACAGAGCAGAACAGGGACTTGTGTGTTTACACACACACTTCCGTTTTCTGCCTCTCGTGGCCGGCGGTCATCGCGTTAATCGGCCATGAGCATCGGCACCCCCGCAGTGCAGCGCGCGTGCCTGTAATCCCGATCCCACGAGCCGACGTACAGCTACGACGGCTCGTGGGATCTTGCCGACCTACCGCAGTAAAATGATGGCGGCTGGTCGGCAATCGGTTAAAGTTACCAATTAATTACACAGCAGAAAATACATTATATACAAACATAAAACCATATGCTTGCATAGAATTAAGGAAGGGCTTTACTACTAGTTTCCCCCTTATCACTCCCCAAAGAACACAGACAAGAGAATGATTTTACCATTGTTGGGAGTGTGGGATGGCCTTTAAGCATAGCACTTATCATGTTCAAATGTCAAATGTCTACTTTTTAATTACCTTTTATTTCATTTATATATTAAAAAATATATATATATTAAAAAAAAAAAAGTTTGTTAAAAATATAGAACACGCACAGATCCCGGCTGTCTCAGAGAGACCAGTGTGAGTGGCACCATGGGGCAGGCTCCATTGGAGTCTATCTTCTTAGTGGGGAATCTGTCCGCTGATCCCTGCTGAGCAGGTGAATGGCCGGTCCTAATCCTCCATAAAAAAGTTTTCCAAAAGTTTTCCAGCTTGTCTGTTTGACAGAAGTGGATCTAATGATCCATTGCTGTTTAATGGGATGGCCACACAAGGATCAAAATGCGGCTGGTCCCTGCTGAACAGAATTTCAATTAGTCAATGGGCAGCTTTAGATTACATACGCAAATGAATGACTCAGCATTCAATCATTACCTTCTTTCCTTGCTCTGTATAACTCCATTCAGAGATTCTATTAGGGCTAGTTTACTCTAGCGCTGCTCCCTGAAGAGCAATCTGCATTTGGATCGCTCTTTAGGGAGCAGTTCACAGGTGGTGAGGAGGTGTATCAACCCCCCACCACTTGTTTTAACCCCTTAAACTCCGCACTGGCATTGCATGCGATGGCGGGGTGCCCCAGTTCAGTTGAATGGGCAGCACTGCCTACTGAATGAGACAGCAGGGATACATTTTTGCACACTGCAAATAACCATGGCAGTTGCATATGTACTCTCCTCTCTGTTGCCTTTGCAGCATAAGGAAGGGAGGTTGGGGGCTGTAAAAATACTGTGGCCTAATGCCCCGTACACACGATCGTAAATTCCGCCAGCAAAAATCCTGGTCGGAAATTGCGACCATGTGTACGTGGCATTAGAGAGTGCCATTCTCAATGGTAAAAGATCCTTTTGTTCTCTCTCCCTCTTTAGGAAACACTGAATTCTAGCCAATCTTTTAATTAGAATTCCAGTTTCTTTAATTCATGTTGTATTTTTCCATTCTTACACCATGGTATCAATTCAAGAAGCAGGCAAATCTATTTATTTAAAAGAATTTTATGGAAAATAAAATATATAGTGCCTTTAAAAGTCTTATATTGCAAATAGTCTTCATTGATGTTGGAGGCAATTTACTCTAGATGATGGGAAAAGCTAGTATAGGTTATAATATAATGATATGCATACATAGAACTTGTTACCCAAAAGGATAGGGACATTCTAGTCTGTGTGGTACATGAAAGCATTAACTCTACCAGCTAAATGAAATGTAGGGGGACCACATACAATCTGTGTTCATTTCTTCCACTGGTGCTTTGATCTGCCTCTGGCAGACACTAATTGTGCCATGCTTTTGTAGACAGATTAAATGGCAAGGAAACATTAAACTGAAACACTCTGTTGATGAACATTGTTTCCCTTTTTCTTTTTATGATTTCTATACATGGAGCTAGTCAAGCAGATTCACAGCAGTTTATAGAATCTAATTCTTTCCTCATTTTCTTTTTTAATGGTTTTGCATTAGAAGCCAGCAGTAGATTAATAACACAAGTGATTTTTTTTATTTTCATGTAATCTCTTTCCACAATTTTTCTTTCACAGCTATGTATTTTTCTCAACATGGAGTCAAGGTTAGTAAACCTGTTTTATTTTAGACAGTAATAACTCCACTGTATGCCACATTATATTACATTTGCCTTAGCATTTCAGTAATGAAAATACATGATTGTGCATTTACATCCTTCACGAGTTAGACAATGGAGATAGGTGTAATGACAAGGGTTTTTAGCAGCTGGGCAAACTTTGCACACATCTGCAAACAATCCCAGTAGGCTTAAACATTACCCCCCGGTTCACACAACCCAGTTTTAAGAGCAAAGATATTTACTGTTGCAGAATACTTCTTCATGTGAATTACAACAGGGACTGTGCAACAACCTGTGCACGACACACAAGGGCATTACAAAGATTCTAAAGACCTAGGGAACCTAGGCACCTGGGTGCTTTACACTCTGGAGTGAGATATGGTGCTTCATATGTGGTGCCAAGGGATGAACAGAGGGCATGGAAACATTCCACTGACAGTAGATGTGGACTAAAGAAGAACTCTAGGAAAATCTGCTGGGTTATAAATAGTTAAATCTCAGGAGATGTATGCTACCTCCTGGATTACTGCCTATTATTTACAGTTTTTTTTTAAGCTGGGAAATATTGCTATTACTGTACTTCTGTCAATCTGACAGGGGACCTACATCTACACACAAGCCATCCTATCCACTCCAACCCCCTGTCTATTCACAGAATGCTTTGAATCCTGTGAATGGGTGTTTTTTTTTTACTCTCAATGTAATCTATAGACAAGAAGAATGCAAACATTTAGATTTTGAATAGCATTAGTTTAATTAAAAAACTATATAACAAACAGATAAGGGAGAAACCAAAGGCACAAACATCCCTATAAGACATTCCAAAATGGAAAACATTTTTCGAAATCAGGACTTTTAAGGTGCCAATATCAACGTACACATATTATAAATTTCACAGCTATTTTTGATATAAAGAAATACACAGACATAAAATGTATAAAACATAAAAATCCCAAAAAAATGATTGCATCATATACATAAAGGGATATAAGCTTTTATACATATTCATTGATGTTCACCTGGAGTAGTAATTTCAACATGTTTTGCCTTCATCAGGAGATTTTCTACTACAATGCATAATGCCAAAAGGTTTAAAGAGCCAGGATTCAGTCACCCAAAGTGCAAAGGGACCTGGTGAAGCCCCCAGAAGAATCCTACACAAATTGCATCCCATAAGAGCTTAGGGTGGCATATGGTGATCCACTGGAGGGGTACCAAGGACAATCCTACATGTACTTCTCTCACAAAAAGTTTTATACTAAACTATCACCACACAAGGGTAACATTACAGAGCATACCAGTCACAGAACAATGGCCAATGAATCTTGGCTCTACTGAGTTACTAACTGTGAAAACAGCATCCTGGTGCGCCGTCCAGACACCTGCAGTTTTCTAACTATCAGTAATTAACAGAACTGAATTGCTTTTACCTAGCAACAGTATATAAAGACAGTTCTAACTTACTATAACAGTTCCTGGTATATCCCACTGGCCAGTGAATGATGAAAAAGAAAAAAAATGTTGGCTGGCAAAGTTGGGACCCTTGAAGAAAGCACAATAGTTCCCAACAGACAATAGATTAACTTGTGCCAGGTTAGTCTCTTACCAAACCCAAGGCACCCACTTCTGGGACTCTGGGCTTGTGCTCTGATTCAGTTCAAGGCCTCAGACAGAAATAGGAGTTGCTGTGATTTCTCTCTTTCAATACTGCTGAGACATTCCTTCTTTTCCTTCCTTACAAGCAGTGGGAGTGCTCTGTAGTACAGTCTGATCTCACTAGGGCATCCAAATTAAACCTCACACCTCCCCAGGGAAGAAGTTCATGCCTCTTAGGCACGGTCCTGTGTGATGAGCAGCCTCTCTAAGGTTTCACCTAATTGTGGTCAGCTATTATAGGGTTCCATTCAGCCAGCAGTCCAGTCTCTTGTTATCACCCAATCTCCTTTAAGACTGTCCTCTCTTTTCCCCTCGGCAGCCTGCAGACCTACCTCTAATTGTATTGTTGTATCCTTCCAGGATTGACACAGACGCAGCCACACTGGCTGCCCTCTGCACTGGAGGCACTCCAAAGATGAGCATTGAAAAGTGGTCTCCTTAAAGATGGCTGCTGTACCTTTACATTAATAAATATTCAGTTTAACTCTGTCCACACTGCAGAAGAATAATACAGCAGCAACAAAGGAAGGTGCTCCGCAGGAGTTATCTGCTACAGTCCAGGTTACAATGGAAAACAACTTAACCACTTAAGGACCGGACCATTATGCTGCTTAAGGACCAGAGGACTTTTTCCAATTTGGCACTGCGTCGCTTTAACTGCTAATTGCGTGGTCATGCAATGCTGTACCCAAATGAAATTTGCGTCCTTTTCTTCCCACAAATAAAGCTTTCTTTTGATGGTATTTGATCACCTCTGCCGTTTTTATTTTTTGCGCTATAAACGGAAAAAGACCGAATATTTTGAAAAAAAATGATATTTTCTACTATTTGTTATAAAAAAATCCAACAAACTCAATTTCAGTCATACATTTAGGCCAAAATGTATTCGGCCACATGTCTTTGGTAAAAAAAATGTCAATAAGCGTATATTTATTGGTTTGCGCAAAAGTAGGGTACATTTTCTGGAATTTACACAGCTTTTAGTTTATGACTGCCTATGTCATTTCTTGAGGTGCTAAAATGGCAGGGCAGTACAAACCCCCCCCAAATGACCCCATTTTGGAAAGTAGACACCCCAAGGAAATTGCTGAGAGGCATGTTGAACCCATTGAATATTTATTTTTTTTTTGTCCCAAGTGATTGAATAATGACAAAAAAAAAAAAATATTTACAAAAAGTTGTCACTAAATGATTTATTGCTCACGCAGGCCATGTGCCTATGTGGGATTGCACCCCAAAATACATTCAGCTGCTTCTCCTGAGTACGGGGATACCATGTGTGGGACTTTTTGGGAGCCTAGCCGCATACGGGGCCCCGAAGACCAATCACCGCCTTCAAGATTTCTAAGGGCGTAAATTTTTGATTTCACTCTTCACTACCTATCACAGTTTTGAAGGCCATAAAATGCCCAGATGGCACAACCCCCCCCCCCACCAAATGTCCCCATTTTGGAAAGTAGACACCCCAAGCTATTTGCTGAGAGGCAAGTTGAG
This sequence comes from Lithobates clamitans, assembly GCA_037952925.1. Lineage (NCBI taxonomy): Eukaryota > Metazoa > Chordata > Amphibia > Anura > Ranidae > Lithobates > Lithobates clamitans. The sequence continues at coordinate 1,679,607 of JBBGZY010001461.1, forward strand.
TCCATGGAATATTTTATATTTTGACACAAGTTGCGGGAAAGTGACAAATTTTTTTTGGGTGTCTACTTTCCAAAATGGGGTCATTTGGGGGGGGGGGGGGGGGTGTGTGCCACCTGGGCATTCCATGGCCTCTGAAACAGTGATAGGCAGTGAAGAGTGAAATCAAACATTTTCGCCCTTAGAAAGCCTGAAGGCGGTGCTTGGTTTTCGGGGTACCGTACGCGGCTAGGCTCCCAAAAAGTCTCACACATGTGGTATGCCCGTACTCAGGAGAAGCAACAGAATGTATTTTGGGTTGTAATTTCACATATTCCCATGGCATGTTTGAGCTATATATCATTTAGTGAAAACTTTGTGCAAAAAAAAAAAAAAAAAATTGTCTCTTTCCCGCAACTTGTGTCACAATATAAAATATTCCATGGACTCGACATGACTCTCAGCAAATAGCTTGGGGTGTCTACTTTCCAAAATGGGGTCATTTGGGGGGGTTTTGAACTGTCCTGGCATTTTATGCACAACATTTAGAAGCTTATGTCACACATCACCCACTCTTCTAAGCACTTGAAGACAAAGCCCTTTCTGACACTTTTTGTTTACATGAAAAAATTATTTTTTTTTGCAAGAAAATTACTTTGAACCCCCAAACACTATATATTTTTTTTAAAGCAAATGCCCTACAGATTAAAATGGTGGGTGTTTAATTTTTTTTTTTGATACTATACCACTAAGGGAGGCGTATGCTGCGTGCGTGGGTGTTAGCGGTACTGGCGCTAATCTGACGCTGCCTGGGGTGACGCATATCACCGCCGGGCGATCAGGGGGCTAAACCTTTATTCGGTGATAAACGGCGGGTGCCCTGACACTATAAAAAATAAACGAACTAACCAGCGTCACACGTTTATACGGTGATCAGTGGTGAAAGGGTTAACTAGGGGGCAATCAAGGGGTTAAAACATTTATAAGATAGTATATGGGGGTCCCTGTCGCTATAAAACGCTGACGGCGAACCTAAATATTTACGTCCCTAACTAGCGTCCCCAGTGACACCAATACAGCGATCAGAAAAATGATTGCTTAGCGACACTGGCGACAGGGGGTGATCAAGGGGTTAAAACTTTATTAGGGGATTAGGGGGGTACCCTAGACCTACAGGGGGCTAATACTAACTGCCCTAACACAGTAACTGTCACAAACTGACACCATGCAGTAATCAGAAAAAACAAAACAAAAACTGATTGGTGTCAGTGTGACAGGGGGGGAGGGGTGATTAGGGGGTGATCGGGGGTGATCGGGGGGTAAAGGGAGGTGTTATGTGTGCCTGGCATGTTCTACTGTGATGTGTGTGTGTGTTGTGCACTCACATTTCAGTCTTCTCTCCTCGGCGCCGGAAAGGAAACTGCCGAGCCGAGGAGAGATGACATCACATCCCCTGCCTCTGTGTACTACACAGAGGCAGGGGAAGAATCTCATTGGCTGGGAGCGATCGCGAGGGGGGCCACGATCGGATGGCCTCCCCCTCATCTCTGATCGCTGCCAGACCAAAGGCGACCGGCTCAGGCACCGGGGGGGTCCAATCGGACCCCCCGCCCGTGGGAAGGCAATCACATACCAGGTACGTGATTTTGCCTGCCCGTGCCAATCTGCTGACGTATATCAGCGTGAGGCGGTCGTCAAGTGGTTAACAAACAAAATGAAAAAAAAATCAATATTCATGGTAAAAAATAAAAATAGAAATAAAACAATGAAATCAGCAGAAAAATAATGGGAAGAGTTAATTAGGCTCATTTTGACAGGTGCGACTTGTCAGCAACAGCTGCTGGGTGGGTAGCGACAGGAACAGAAAAGCAAGCTATAGGAAATATATACAGTATGTGTATATTTAAACTAAAATATAAGCTAAAAAATAAAAATAAAACATATCTAAGTAATTACAGTACATCTATCAATGCTGCAGCATATCCAGAAAGTGCCAACAAGCTCCTTAAAAAAAAAAATCATAAGTAAAACAGTTAGTGCAGACTAAATACATAAAAGTACATAACATGTTCTGTTTAAATGCCAAATAGTGATCAAACATATTTAAAGTGATAAAAGTATGTATGTATGTGACACTTGTAAATATAGTCTTTATAATCCAGAAAAGTCCATCACACATTGTTCACCACTTTTGATATTTAGCCATCTTCAATCACCAGCAAAGTGCCCACCACCTAGAGTCCAAACTCACCAGAACTATATAACCTTACTTAGATTTTGGGTCATATACATGTTAATGAAATCACAATCTCATGGTATCCGGAAGGTACAGTAAAAAGCATGATAAAAAGAAAATGTTGGGCTAAAAATCCCTAAATAACATAATACGTCCAAGCTGTACTGAAACAGTCCAAGTGACAAAAATAGAAAGCAAAACAATGTGATGTTTGAATCAAGTGCTTGTAAGTAGATAATCCAAGAATATCCTCCACCATGTGACATCACCAACATTCAGATATGGATGTGCCCTTACCCCAACAGGTGGACCCTCTATTATGGAAGGTCAAAAGCGCAATGGGAATTATCAGCTGTGGCGTGTCCTGGGACCCTGTAGTGCAGATGGTGTCCGTCTCTCCGGCCATCCATCCCACACTCAGTGTAAATCGTCCAGGCACCCAGCAAAACCCCAAAATAAGCAGGGGGCTCAAAATAGTGTAAAAAACCCTGCATATGCGGGTATGTACTTCACACTAAAGCGACCTAGAATTCCTGATAATTCCCATTGCACTTTTGACCTTCCATAATAGAGGGTCCACCTGTTGGACCCTCTATAATGCCGATTGCGTGTGCCCGGCGGACATCACGCATCGGCTCCTTGGTGACGTGCCGGGCGCGTGCGTGGCCCCTATGCCAGCGGGAAGCCAAGGACGTCATATGACGCCCGCCCGGAGGGACAGACTGTTTCTGCGGACAGTGTGGAAGTGGTTAAAAAAGAAATGAATAAAGTTGTTTGGATATTTATTAAACTGAATGATATTGGTGAAGTGTTGAATTTCTTGTATGGGAAGTTATTGATTCTGGAATATATATATATATATATATATATATATATATATATTTTTTTTTCAATTTGTTTATTCAATATAAAATCCATATTACAAGAGCATATGAGGGACCATGGCCAGTATAACATCAGAAGTAAGTTAGAAGGTAGGGCACATAACAAATGCAAACTGAACATGTAACCTGCATCACAGTCATTGATCTCGGGATTGGTGCTGAACAACTGGTCTTCATGAGGGAGTAGGATCCTGGGGAGTGGGGAAGCTAATCCACCACCCCAAAAGGATCACACTGTGGCCAGAGCTCCCCGGCTCCAACACCTGAATGTTATCTAAATGTTTTGCAGTGTTCTATGAGCATGGAAGTAGGCCTATAAAGAAATATCATAATATACAAACAACAGAAAAAAAATGAGAAAAACTAAACGAATGCAGGGAATCAAAAGCATAATCAATCGTTTTAACACGCAACATGAAGAAAATGAAGGGTAGAGAATGTCCAGTCCCATGGTGAGATTGAACACCTGAATTGGCTGGGTCCATAGAGGTGAAGGCCGGAGCCCATTTTCAAAGGAAAGAGGAGAGGAGAAAGAGAGGAGAGAAGGGGTGTGAGAGGGATGAGAAAGAGGTGAGCCGACTGGGGGAGAATGGGAGTGAACGTAATCAAATCGAGGTCAGGGGTGTAGGGGAGTATGAAGGTTGCCCAGGGGTCCCAGATTTTTTCAAATCTTTTGGTGCAGTCTAGGAGTACACTCGCCATCTTCTCTTGAATCATAATCCAGGAAATCTTTCTTTTCACTAGTAGCGTCGAGACAGTCGGTGATTCTGGAATATATTTTATACAGCCTGAGTTGTAGTGGCTAAGTGGCTAGGTTGTGTAAACGTTTATATATTTGAGTTATATTTGTGATGAATTACTCTATTGTTTTTTTAAAAACCAATAATAAATGGCCACAGCCTTAATAATTCCAACACTTGTCTGTGTTATTCTTAAAATTAAGATTTGTTATATATAAGGGTTGTTGTCCCATGTGCCTTTTTGTGATTCTGGAATCATTTTTTGACTTGGCAGTACTAAAATGCTAAATTTTGTTTTGCTGTTTTCTTTTTATGCTATTACTTTTCTTCTCATACATTTTTTTTGTACTCTTCTTTGTACTTCTACTTAAAATTTGTATGTTGTGCATTTTCTTTTCTTTTTTTTTTTAATCTAATTTTATCTGTGTGATTTGACTAGGTTTCTTTTGTTTTTAAATGCAGCACACATGAAAATTTGTTTTCATTTTTTTTATTGCCATTACATTAGTTTTTGTACTGCTGCACACCTGACTGCCTGCCTTAATGCTGTTTTTTAGCCTAAGGCATCAATAATGTCTGATAAATATCAACCATTTCAAAAACTCATTAAAACAATTATGTACATTAAAGCCTAGCAAGTAAAGGAAGACACAGTGCAGCTTCCTACGTGTTTTTCATGTTTCTGCTGCCCAGCCTCCCAGCTGTGATGGATAATTCATCCTAGGAGGGATGTCATTTACTGTACTAAAAGATATGTGCTTTGCATATAAAGCTTTCTTTGGACATGAAATGTCTATATCCACAATGATTGTGTGCATAGTTAAATTCTGTTTTGGCTGCACTGTAACTCTGTAGTTGTAGAAAGAAGTTACAGATTCAGTTCTGAAATTCCAAACGCTTTGATCTCCACTTGATATAAATGACATAACCCGATAATAAATGTTCCTTGCCACATGTACCCAGACACATGCTGTTCTCATTGCAATGATTAATAGTAAGTAAGTGTGAGCTTAGAGAAAATTCCACCTGAATATTAATGAAAGTTTTCTTTGATGCTAGCAGCTACACTGTTGGGTAGAATTAATATAGATAAGCAAAGTATTTAGAATTAGACATGTGCAGAACGAAAAAAAAATTGTTTTGTTTGGTTTCGATTCGTCATTTACATAAATTTGTTTAGTTAAATTTGTTTCATTCGTTTATTTCGTTTTCGGAATTCGTTTTGTTTATTCATTTTCGAATCGATTCAAATTTTTAAATCCGTCTCGAATCGAATAGTTTTCGAATCAATTTCGAATAGTTTTCAAATTCAAATAGTTTTCAAATTTCCAAAGAGAATAAAATAGAATAGAAAATAAAGGAATAGAATAGAAACAAATAGAATATAAAAGAATATAACAGAATATAAAAGAATTTAATATAATAGAGTAAAAAAGAACAAAATAGGATAGAAAATAAAAGAACAGAATGGCATAGAATAGAATAAAAAAAATGAATAGAATGAAATAGAAATATTATAACCATGTTCTGAAATTTGAATACAATAGAAAATTATAGAATTAAAAGAACAATAGAATAGAATAGAAATAATATTATAATTTTCCAAAATTCAAATAGAATCAATTCGAATTTGAATAGAATAGAAAAGAATAGAGTAGAATAGAATAGAAAATAACACAATAGTATAGAAAAAAACAACAGAATAGAATAGAATAAAATGAATATAACTATCATCCTATTCTAATCTATTCTTTTCTATTCTATTCTATTCAAATTATACTCTTTTTTTATTCTATTCTATTCTTTTCTATTCTATTCTATTCTTTTCTATTCAAATTCAAATGTATTCTATTCGAAATTCGAATTTCGAAAGATGATTATATTTTTTCAATTTTATTCTGTTGTTTTTTCTATACTATTCTGTTATTTTCTATTCAATTCTAATCTATTCATTTCTATTCTATTCAAATTTGAATTGATTCTATTTGAATTTTGGGAAATGGTTATATTCTTTTTATTCTATTATATTGTTTTTTTTTTTAATTCTATTCTTTTCTATTCTATTATAGTCTATTATATTCTTTTTTTCTCTTCTATTCTTTTCTTTTTTTATGTATTCAAATTCAAATTTATTCTATTTGAAATTCGAATGTCGGAAGATGGTTATATTCTTGCTATGCTATTCTATTCTATTCTATTTGTTTCTACTATATTATAGTCTATTCTATTATTTTATTTTATTTTATATTCTTTTCTAGTCTATTATTTTTTTTTCTATTCTATTCCTTTATTTTCTATTCTATTTTTTTCTCTTTGGAAATTAGAAAAGTATTTGAATTTGAAAACGATTTGAATTTGAATTCCGTCCGATTTTTTTTTTCATTATTTCGGATTCTTTTAAATTCGGTACTATAGTAATTTGGACACATACATATTTCATAAATACGAAAATTCGTCTGAATTTTTATTCAGAACTAAATGAACTGCAAGTCTACTTAGAATCTGCTGCACTGTGATCAAGTTCAAGATGGGACAATATGATACTTTTTGAAAAGTTTCTCGCTATGAACTTCTATAACATGTTTTTTCACCCTATTGTGTTCCCACGTACATTTCACTCCTAACTGATAGTTAAAATCAGGTAGTGGGAACAGAGAAAAGTGACAAGGAAAGGGAAAAAAAAGAAATTAAGCTGTGGACTTTTGAGATACTCCAAAATTATAAATCCAATTCATATAAAATAGAAAGATTTTATTTGCTGACAAAATTACTATGAAAAAAGGATTATGTAAAAACAAAATAATAGCAAACATAAAGTATAACCTCCCTATAAGTGTGTGCCTGTCCAGTACATCTTAAAGTGATTGTAAAGTCTACATATTTTCTATTTTTCAAATAAGAAACAAGTTATACTTACCTGCTCTGTGCAATAGAGTTTAACAGAGTGACCCTGATCCTCCTCTTCTGCGCCCCCCCCGCCCCCTGAAGCCACTTCCTACGGTTGCACACCTGCAGGTAGGGTTGCCACCTGTACGGGAATGACCCGGACAGTCCGGGTTTTGACACTTGTGCCTGGGTTCTTGTCCTCCCAATACCCTGACACAATTAGTCCCAACCTATCAGGTAGGGCCGGTACACAAGGGGGGGAGCCGAAGGGTCACCTGCCCACCCCGGGCGCAGTGTTGAGGGGGCGCAGTGGCCACTTCAGTTCCCCCTGCAGGATCGAAACTGTCAGCTTCTGTCCCCGATTTTAGTATGCTTAGATCCGCACAGGTTGAGTCCTGCATCTTACAGGTATAAAATGTCTGAAATAATATATGGGTGGTGTAGCAAAGTAAATAGGATAACCGTCAGAGTGAAATTATCTCACTATGAGCACTATCCTATTTCCTGCGTGCTTTATTACTATATTGAATCAAAAACTAACTTGATAAAGTGTAATACAACAATTAGAGAGCTCCCTTATTTAATATCACACTACCCCAATATAGTAAAGGGACACAAGGCCTTGTGTTTTACTAAACAGTCCTTCTTTTCTTCTTTTCTTCTGCTAGCAAAAACAAAGTAGATTTGTAATCCAAGGGGTTAATGACTCCTGATCAAAGTAGACTGAAAATGTGAAAGTAAAGTTCTGGTTTTCAGCACTATAACTAACTTTGATGCCAGGGACTCAGTACTAAATCCTCTTGACTTTACTTGTGGGACTATGGGTCCCAGCAATTCTGTCTTGTGTAGACGGATGTATGAAAGTGCATCAAGAAACTTTTGGGCAACAGCCCTCTCACCCAACCAGGACAGTGTTGTCAGAAGACTCCGTTCTGACGTACAGGGCTCTGTCTCCGGCCGGCCAGCACTGCTGCGCTGCTCCGCTCCACCGTTCAAGATGCTCCGGAACTCCCAGATGACTCCGACAGGCTCCTCTGGCTCCTTCCCAGTCTTGCCCCACCATCAGTCCAGCTCTTTGGTGTGTCACAGTACTGCCGCTCGGATCCCTCTTCCATGGAGGTGGGCCGCACTCTGCTGGAGACCTTACACAGATGCTCCCAGGCTGGCCAATGCGTGTCTCAGAGACCCAAAATGGCCGCTCTCAGCCTTTTTATAATCTTCCCACAATGCAGTTCTGTTCTCCTTAGATTCATGGGAGTTAATGAGCATTGTGGGTAGGTCAAGGTAATGTCCAGATGTAAACAAACAAAACACTTCCATGTCAATTTGAATAATAAAAGAAATAAAGATGCAGTCCTTTTATATTTTGGCCGCTAGATGGCGCCAGATGCTAAGATATAACATATATTACATTACATACCAAATATATGACCGTTACATAAGAATAATAAAACAATGCAGGTGGTGGGCGGGCTGACAGACTGGGACAGAAGCAGACTGAAGATGCAGAGACTAAACCCAAGAACACATAAGAATTACAGGTACAATGCAACTATTATCTGCACTTTTCAGCTGAGCGCCGTGGATATGTTTGCTAAAGAGGAGAGTACTCCGTGGAAATATTTTTTAAAGTGACTTTGTGCTATTAGGTGATCTATGTTGGAGGCACTGTGCTATATGTATTTCCTTATAGCTGACTATTATGTCAGGTTCACACCAATGTGTTTGCTGTAACTCGCATTTGTGTGGGCACAGCAGCCCATTCATTAAAATGCTTTTGCACCATGCGATTTCCCACATCTTAAAATGTGCTGCATCTTCAGATGCGTGGGGGTGCCAATAAAAATACAGTAAATGGCAGCCTTGCGTGTCTGTAAAAAAAATGGGAACTTTGCCTACAGGTGGTTGTGGGTGTGGAAATAGGTGCCATTTACATGCTGTCCTGCACATGCAACCACCCGCAACAGTGTGAACCTAGCCTCGGGCTCCTTTACAATTGTGGTTGGGGACAATAAAACATGCTGCTGAGCCTCATTTTACCTCTCCCTATCACTCACCCATTTAAGCTGAAAAGCTAGTAGGTGGAGGTGTACAGATGGCACTGCTGCAATATTTGATTTGCAGTTGCAGCAGGAATTATACCCTTGTCACTTTCAGCATGCACTATCGTCTGCTGAAGAAAACCTGTTCACGTGAATGGGGCCACACTGCAACCTCCCTGTAACTGCGTGCAATGCACACAGTTGTAGTGCAGCTTGGGGGGTTTAAAACAGGTGGTGAGGAGGCAGCATATTGCCTACATATACCTACTGTGGGCAGAAGAAAGAGGATGCCTGCTGAAAACACACCTCAGTCTCAGCACAGTGCTCTGACTAGGCTCTCCAGGACTCTCCCTTCTGATTGGCTAAGACACAGCAGCAGGCACCATTGGATTCCACTGCTGTCAATTAAAGACAGTGCGCCAATGAGGAGAGAGAGTGGGCAGGGCCGAGCCGCAGCTTTGTGTCTGAACGGACACATAGAGCAGCAGCTCAGCTCCGGTGCCCTCATAGCAAGCTGCTTGCTGTGGAGGCACTTGGCTGGAGGAAGAGGCCAGGAGCGTTGGCGAGGAATCTGACAAGAGGAGGATCTGGGCTGCCCTGTGTAAATCCACCTTAGTATCACTTTAAGGATTCATTTTGGAGTTTCCAAAAAAAAAAAAAAAAAATATATATATATATAGTAAATATTTTGTTATATCTAAGATTCACCACTTGTGATGTCATCATGGAGGAATGGAAGAACACTCCAGTGGCAACCTGTGAAGCTCTGGTGAACTCCATGCCCAAGAGGGTTAAGGCAGTGCTGGAAAATAATGGTGGCCACACAAAATATTAAGACTTTTGGCCCAATTTGTACATTTTCACTTAGGGGTGTACTCACTTTTGTTGCCAGCAATTTAGACATTAATGGCTATGTGTTGAGTTATTATGAGGGGACAGCAAATTTACACTGTTATACAAGCTGTACACTCACTACATTGTAGCAAAGTGTAATTTCTTCAGTGTTGTCACATGAAAAGATATAATAAAATATTTACAAAAATGTGAGGGTTGTACACACTTTTGTGAGATACTGTATATACTTGTAACGTGAGTCACTGCCTTTGTCTCTGAATGAACAATGGAGGCAGCATCAATAGTGGGCTCCAATTCATCCACCTCCAGTGAACATCAGTAAAGAAGAATATAATCTCCAGATGCAATGTTGTTTACTTCCAAAATGAGTTCAATTTACATAAACTTGCAATGTATTAGTAGTAGCGACTGTACAGTTTCAAGCATCCCTGCTCTTCATCAAGCTGTCAAACACACATCTTGCCACATTTAAAAAACAGGTGACAAATTAGGTAAAAAAACTTACAAAAATGTCCCACGAGCTACTTTGCCAGGTGTAGAGCAGCCCATTGAAATCAACACCCTATGTGACCTGAACAATCCATTCAATTTGTATCAGATCTGACAGGCCCTGGTACTACATAGCAGATGGGAGATCTAATGGAAATTGTACAATCAGATTGAATAGGAAGTTGGTGGAAGGTGGCAATGTAATTAGGGAGGTGTGGTCTAGAGTGGTGAACCCTATCACACTCCCTCTTCTGTGATGCAACAAGGAAGTGAAGGATTCTGGGAGATGACCTACAGGAAGGAAATGCTGATACAAGCTACAAGAAGTGATGGAATCTGAAAATCCATTCAAAGAAACAAAAAAACTAACAAGATTCTAAACCTCCTGTGGATGATGTAAGTGAGAGAAAAGCACATTGGGATGGTTGGGCCAGAAATGACATTGGAAATGCTTCTATTTATTATGAAAAGTGAAATTCTACCCGAAAAGGTATACTTATCCTTTAAATTTGATCCCATAAAACTTCTGCTAAAAAGATATACAACAAGTCACACTTGTCATAAATTGAAAGTGATTCATTGTTTGATTGAGAACCCTTTTGAATATGGCTCTGTCTGAAGCCCACATATTTTAGGATTGCATCCACCAATCGGCCATTTTGTTCACTAAAAAATTGAAGCCAAACTCCAGCTAACACTTTTCAACCAGTTGCAGCAACTTTTTTTTTCCTTTTGGGATAAATTCTTTACATAAATAAATAAAAGCTGATTGTTGTAAGCTTGTGGTTTGTCCCATTCCCGAAACTGATACGTTCTGCTGGAGAGCTTCTTCTTTTAAAAAACAGGTGAAAATAGAAGAAAGCAAGATTTAAAAAAAAAATGCAGCCATCGCATCCAAGAAATGGTAAGCTGCAATATAATTAATGTTTGTGTTTGTATTTAATAGTACTTTAAAAGGTATACATTAAAGCTTAGAAGGATAGGAAAACTATGTTTTTCATAATTTTGTTGGCCAGCTTCCCAACTGTGATGGATAATTCATCTTAGTGGGAATGCCATTTACTATACAGAAAGGGATTATGCTTTACATATAAGGCTTTCTGTAGAGTTTCAACATATGATGAATGCTTTTTTTCTCTGAACTGTAACTCTATAGTCATAGGGAGATGTTACAGATACTGTTCATAGTTTTACAGCACTTATGTAAACATATGAGATCATCTCTCATCGCCGGCTCTCCCTCCTCACACAGAGACAGCGTGTGAGGAGGGAGAGCGAACCGCTGCAGCAGGTAGGTGTAAAAAAAAAAAAAACAGACAAAAAAGTCATCAGTGTCATCTGTCATCCCTCCCCACTGTCATCTGTCGCTAGTGCCATCCCTCCCCACTGCCATCCCTCCCCAGTGCCATCCCTCCCCAGTGCCATCCATCCCCAGTGCCATCCCTCCCCAGTGCCATCCGTCCCCAGTGCCATCCCTCCCCAGGGCCATCCGTCCCCAGTGCCATCCGTCATCAGTGCCACATATTAGTGCCATCTGTCATCAGTGCCATGTATCAGTGGCATCTGTCATCAGTGTCACGTGTCATCAGTGCCACGTATTAGTGCCATCTGTCATGAGTGCCGCGTATTAGTGCCATCTGTCATCAGTGCCATGTATTAGTGCCATCTGTCATCAGTGCCATCTGTCATCACTGCCACGTGTCATTAGTGCCACATATTAGTGCCATCTGTCATCAGTGTCATGTGTCATTAGTGCCACATATTACTGCCATCTGTCATCAGTGTCACGTGTCATCAGTGCTATCTGTCAGTGCCACGTATTAGTGCCAAATGTCATCAGTGCCACGTATTAGTGCCATCTGTCATCAGTGTCATCAGTGCCACATATTAGTGCCATCTGTCATCAATGCCACGTCAGTGTCATCAGTGCCACATATCAGTGCCATCTGTCATCAGTGCCACGTCAGTGTCATCAGTGCCACGTATCAGTGCCATCTGTCATCAGTGTCATCTGTCATTGTCCTGGTGCTCCAGGGCCTTCAAAAGTGTAATAGGTAGTCAACAAGTTAGATATGTAATTTATGCTCCTAGAACACGTTGGGCCTCTGTATGTGGCCAGGCTGTGAAAAAGTCCCACACATGTGGTATCGTAATACTCAGGAGGAGTAGCAGAATGTATTTTCGGGCATTATTTGTGGTATATACATGCCATGTGAGAGAAATAACCTATTACAAAGACAATTTTGTGGGGAAAAAAAAAAATCTTCATTTTGCAAAGTATTGTGGGAAAAAATGACAACATCAAAAAACTCACAATGCATCTTACTAAATACCTTGGAATGTCTACTTTCAAAAAAGGTGTCATTTGGGGGGTATTTGTACTTTCCTGGCTTGTTCGGGTCGCAAGAAATGAGATAGGCCGTCAGTAAATCAAGTGTGATCAATTTTTTATGATTTGCACCAAAGCTTGTAGACTCTCTAACTTTCACAAAGACCAAATAATATCCACTAATTTGGGTTATTTTTACCAAAGATATGTAGCAGTATAAATTGTGGCCAAAATTTATGAAGAAAAATTAATAATTTGCAAAATTTTATCACAGAAACTAAGAAAAATGTGTTTTTTTTAAAAAAATTTCGGTCTTTTTTTATTTATAGCGCAAAAAATAAAAAACCCAGAGGTGATCAAATACCACCAAAAGAAAGCTCTATTTGTATGAAAAAAATGGCAAAAATTTCATTTGGGTACAGTATTACATGACTGAGTAATTGTCATTCAAAGTGTTAGAGCACCGAAAGCTGAAAATAGGTCTGGGCAGGAGGGGGGTTTAAGTGCCCAGTAGGCAAGTGGTTAAGATGTTTTTCAGTTACCCTTTTTGTTGATGCTGGAAACAATATTATTAGCAAAGATGACAATAAAGATTGTAGAAAAAATAAAACACGTCTCTTTATTTTCTGAAGCCAGAAATATAACAGAAATATTTAGTAATAAACAAGTAAACAATAAAGGGTTCAGGGTTATTTACTAAAAGGTGAAATGCAATTTAAAACAAAACGATAAAACTGTGAAAGAGTCCAACGAATGCAGAAAACAAAACTCCGGAATAGGAAGGGAAGTTTTTTCAGGAGAGCATGGGTGGAAATCCTGTGGAGAAATCAGAGAAGAAATTATGTACTCTCAAGCAGGTCTGGGACTATAAAATTAACAGAGCCCCCATAGATGGGTTAGTAACATTCGGTGAGTTATTCCTAGGTAATTAGGAGAGTTATTCCCAAATGTTAGGATCTTAAAGAAACAGTGTTACTAATATGTAATGCTATGTATCAGAGTGTGACACCTTTACTTTTATTTGTAAATGGAGTTCATTCGCCTATCCTTCTGGACAAAGAGGTCAGTGACTTTGTTGCGGAAGTCCTCTTTATTTTTCTTTCATTTCAAAGGTCTTTCTGTCTCAATACACATGATTGCAGAGATGAAAGTCGTCCTTGGTCAGTCCTATTCTGACTGTATGTTTTGAGTCTTTTTAAAGCAGAGAACGACCTTTCAACAGATGCTGTTGTAGCTGGTATAGTGAGCACCATCTGGAGTAACTTTTTTGCCTCTGGAACCGTCTGCATTAGATCATTCAGGGCTTAGAAGCTGTCCAGGTGATTTGCCTTTGTCCCTCACAAATTGTGTACTATATAAGCTGATAAGATCAGCCTTTAGTCTCACCAAGTCAAAGTACTTTGCATATTTCAATAGGCTCTGCAGTTTGGTGTCATCAAAATGGTGTGACATTTCATCAAATTTTGTGCACTCGACCAAAGCAAAGAAGCTCACTGAAATTATCAAACCTAGCTTTCATTTGAACACTGATGATGTCAAGGATGTTATAAAACATTCGTCTCCTCTCATCTCTGATCAGCTGTTTGCTTCTGTCATTGTCTTTCAGGCCTAGTGTAATGCAATTCTGCTGGAATTGATCATAGAAACGGTCAAAATCTTGTCTTTGGCGTTCCACAACTTCCATTGTGTCGTGGATTCATGAACATCAGAATCCTATATCCATTACCTTGTTCTGCAGCACACGAAAGAGTGCATCAGTTTCATTGGCAATACACTCATAGGCCATTATTAGTAAGCAGGTTTGGGCTTTTAACAGCCAGAGATTATATCCAACGGCCATCATTAGGGTCTCATTATCCCAAACATCAGTATTTTCACTCATAATCCGGAATACAGCATGTAGATCAGTTTGGCACATGCTGATTGTTTGGACAAGCCTGGAATTTGAACTCCATCTTATTGGTGCTGCTCTTGGTAAACCTCGTCCAGTATGTGGGTGCGCTTGGTTTACTTATTAAAAAATGGCGCGAGACCCCCAACTGTTCTAAAAAATATTTTACACTCAGGAATACATTTTGCTGAATGCATAGGCACTAAATTCTATTTGTGAACATAAAAGTGATTAAACACTGCTTCAGGTATCTTCTCTCTAATCTTGGCCTGCACCCCATTAAGGTCTGATGCCATCACAGAGGCTCCATCATAAGTCTGAGATACCAGCTTTTCAACACAATTGTATTTCTATAACACCCCCAAAACATAATCCGCAATAGCCGTTGCTCGGGTGTCACTCACATCATCAAATCCTAAAAACGCCTCCTTCACCTCACAAGTCACCTTACTTACAACCACATAATGCATTATTAAGGAGAAACAGGCTTTGTTTGTGATTTCTACAGCTACAAATGGGGCTGCATTAAGCTCCTCTTTGATGTAATTTCGAATGATATCAGCGATTGCTTCAATTAAATCGCTCTGTATTCTGTTTGATAAGCCAGAAAACACAGTGGATGTCACCAAATGATGCGCTAACCTCTCATCTTTCTCAGCAAAAGCATGTAATAGCACCACATAGTTGCCACAATTAGAAGAGCTTTCACTCTCATCGTTGCCACAAAAAGCTAATTAATACATTATTAAGGTGTTTTAAAATTTCACAGTTTTCCTTTACCTTAGCAATCTGGATGCTGATATTTAATCTCCGCTGTTCATCCAAAGCCAGATCTATTTTTGAGGCTCCAAAAGTTTTTAAAGCAATTTGGCTTTGAATGTGAATTGCTGATTGCTCATGTTTGTTTAGGCCCCTTGATAAATTCTTCAAGTCACAAAATCCTGCGTTAGTTCAAACGTTGTCTGTAGTGGAGAACAGAAGACAGAGAAAGCAGTAAAGGCTGTTTTTCGTAGCACAGTTACACAGCCAGTCTTTTCGTTGGTACCACTCCATTTAAAATGACCGTGTTATTTTCCTCTGTCCCTTTGTTTGAAGTAGGTCCATAAGCACAGGCATTGGTCTCCTGTTATTTACCACTTCCTGTTTTGATTAAAAGTCAAATTTTGAGAAATTTTGAAGATTTGGTATAGTGTTTTCCATTTTTGCAGTTGTTGAAAAGTACTAAACACAGCACATTCAAGAAAACATCAAGCAGGCATATATTAAATGGACATTGTCTCATTCAGTAGCATTATACATAAATGAGATAGAGGTCTCATTTTTCTCACAAAAAAAATAAAATGAAACTAAAAAATCATATTTATTATTTATAATAACTTATAACTTATTTGTTTATCTGCCTTTGTTCCCGCCCTACTTTCTCAGCTTTGGCCCAGGACACAGTAAGTCAGGACTGCATGCCAAACCTGTGCACTAAGGGTTTATTTACTAAAGGCAAATCCACTTTGCTCTACAAGTGCACTTTGCAAGGCAGTCGCTTTAGATCTGAGGGGAAGATCTGAAATGAGGGGAAGCGCTGCTGATTTTAACATCCAATCATATACAAGCAAAAATGCTGTTTGTTATTTTCCTTGCATGTCCCCGTCAGATCTACAGCGACTGCACTTCCAAGTGCACTTGCAGCGCAAAGTGGATTTGCATTTGGTGAATAAACCCCATCTTGCCATTAGAGGGAAACTTTCTGAGGGTGCTTAGTGTGCACCCTGAAAACCATGTGCATTAATAAGGTCTTTTAAAATTTCACAGTTTTTCTTTACCTTAGCAATCTGGATGCTGATATTTAATCTCCGCTGTTCATCCAAAGCCAGATCTATTCTTGAAATCTATTCCATTTAGTAAATAAACCCACATCACTATTTAGTGAATAAACCCCCACATCACCATTTAGTTAATAAACACCCACATTATTTCGTGAATTAACCCCACATCAACATTTAGTGAATAAACCCCCACATTACCATTTAGTTAATAAACCCCCACAGCGTAACCGAGCGCTGTGAGATGAAAAATTTTATCATCTTCAGCCAATTGGCTTACCCTTAAAAACCCATGCGTCAGGACGCAGGCAGTCAATCAGATTCCCCAAGACAAACAATCGTCTGGTCAAAGGTATCTATTGGACAGCAGATTTTTTATTTTTTATTTCTATTTTTTATTTCTGCATTCTGTAACAGCCCTGTAAATGCTGAGATTTCACTGGTCAAGTATAGGGCTGTTAGAGAATGCAGAAATAAAAAATAAAAATTACACTGTGCTCTATATAGCTACCAACAGTCCTGATTTTATTAAAACAACTCTTTATATTGGTTAAATTGGTAAACTATGAGAACTAATGAAAGTGCCATATATAATCTATATAATAAAAAAATAGAACCTGAAGCATTCTCTGATTATATAGATTATATATAGCACCTTCATTAGTTCTCATAGTTTACTAATTTACCCAGCATAAGGACTTGTTTTAGCATATGTAAACGGCGTTCAAACCACATGAATGTTAGAGTGAGAACTATAATTCTAGTGCTAGACCACCTCTGTAACTCTAAACATGTAACCTGTAAAATTTTTTGAAACGTCGCCTATGGAGATTTTTAGGTACTGAAGTTTGGCGCCATTCCACAAGTGTGCGGAATTTTAAAGAGTGACATGTTAGGTATCTATTTACTCGACATAACAGCATCTTTCACATTATACAAAAAAATCTAACTTTAGTGTTTATTTATAAAACCTTTTTTTTCCAAAAATAATGCATTTTAAAAATTGCTGCGCAAATACCGTGTGACATAAAAAGTTGCAACAACCACCAATTTATATCCTAGGGTGTCTACTAAAAATATATATATAATGTTTGGGGGTTCTAGCAAAAAAATAAGATTTTTTACATGTAGGAGAGAAGTGTCAGAATTGGCCTGGGTGGCAAGTGGTTAATTACCATAAGTAAGTAATATACAAATAATTATTACATATTGTTTTTAAGGTAATTTACTATAGTTTCAAAAACTGTACTTAAGCAGGTGGCTTAACGGACAAATTACTAAAGTTTGAAGTTATAACTTCCAACCAGTAATTTCACAGTAAAAGATAAATAATAAGTTATTATATTATAACATATAGCATAATAATATATGATTTAGCTTGATTAAAAAATTAACCTTTTCAGCAGCAGCAGATTTTCCCTCTTAACTGTGTGAGAAAAACATGAGGTTATGGGTAAACCTTATACCCATAAACCCATGTTCTTTCCTTGTAGTTATGAGGGCTGGGCTGGAAGGGAGCATGTGATTTTTAGACACATGCCCCCTTCTATGAGAGCCTCCACTGCAGCATTTTTATTTGACAGCTTGAACCAATGGTGCTTTACCATTAGTCTAAGGCTCCAAGCTGTCCATTTAGCTCAGTGCCTCTGACAAAAAGTCAGAGGCACTGTGAGTTCATCCTCTCAGTCTGCTGCAAACAGTGTGTGCCAGCTTGTATTTAAACTGTCCGCGCTATATGTAGCTTCTGACAGGCTGCACAAGGAGCCCCATATCCCTGGAACCAGTAGAACTTCGGCTACCTACCCCCCAAATTTGGGGTCTCTGTGACCCCAGATTGCCAAGCTAAGACCTTTGAAGCTCAATTGTTTTTTTTTTTTTTTTTTTTAATTTTTATTGCTCTGCCTCATCTGCTTCCCCTGACTGCACGTCTCTGCTTAATAGAAATTACATCATCTTATAATAAACCTTCTCTGACACAGTAGGGCCTAGACCAGACTGGTAATTTTCAGTACCTCTTATAGTGCTGATTCCACTACATAGTTTACAGCATTGGTAGCCATTTGCTCCATCAGTAAGTGATTGATTCCAGCCTCACCAATTAACCAGTGTAGCTTAGGTCTTATTCAATACACTAGACATTTGCTGTATTTGTTGCAACAGGTAGTATGTATGATAGTACAAAACATAACCTATGTGGTAATACAAGTTTTCTTTAGAGGTACCAGATATATAGTTCAAAGGCTCATCTGATCTGATCCTGCCATCCTGGCTATAGGGTCAGATTCACCAATCAGTATATTCTCTTCTATATTTGTTTGTACCCTCCAGAAAGAGATCAGCCCAGCATACTAGAAAAAAATACTATTACTTTTTTGGCCTTTTCCCACAGTTCTTGATTTCCTCAGTGATGGTGCTTTATTTTTTCCCTTCACTGAGTCCTTCTGGATGTCAACTCCATTAAATGTGTAGCTAAAGCCATTGTCTGCAAGTCCCACCGTTCCATTTGATGTAAATAGTCATTCTGTATAAAGACATGACACAGATAGGTATGGAAATGCAATTCTAATTTGTCAAGCTATCTGAGTAGATTACACGTCGCTGTATAGTTACATTGTGGATAGTACATTTGAAGATTGTCAATCACTATGCGCTGAAAGGTGTTTAATGTACTCTAATATCTTTGTAACGTTATGCTTTGGTTGTATTCGTCTTTAAACCTTCAATAAAATACTAAAAAGAAAAATGAAATCTTAACACTTTGCTTAGGGGCAAAACTATGTTTCTCTCTATTTCTCTTTCCTAAAGCTGGACTCCATGCAGACATTAAATGCAAACAATAATGCAGCTATTTGATTCTTAATATACCATTAAATACCATTAAATGTATTTTTTAAGCCAAACAGTTAAAATACCTGAATCTGATTTGGGACCAGCCTTGTACTGTCTACTGGATGGGCAAAGCAGCAGAGCACAAAAGGCAGGATGGAGTTGCAGCACACAAAGTCAGTCAGATGTACTGCATTCCAAGAAGTATGCTGATAAGAGGAGAGAGCATAGTGACACAGAGATGAGCTCATCAGTGTGTTGCTTCTCTTTTCATTGTCCAGGCACAGGTTGGGCATAGGGAGGAAACCTGTAAGCCTGCTAGGCAGTGATATGCATGAGGAGCAGAGCAATGTAAATCTCAGGCCTAAATGGACAAAAACACATATTCTTTGGCAGTTAAAACACCGTTATATCTGTCCCTGATTTCGAGGGACTGTCCCTGATTTGGAACAATGTCCCTCTGCCCCTCATTCGTCCTCATTTTTCCCTCATTTTGGTCTGATCTATATAGTATATAAAATGCACTTGTTATCTTTTAAAAAGTGTTTCCCAGTGCTAAACCATTCATCCAAATTCTAAATTGCTGCATTTTTCAATTTTAAAAGCCAGTATAAAGGAATAATAGTAGTAAAAAAGCACTTGTGGGTTTTTTTTGGTTATTTCCCCTTTTAGGTGGCGTGTCCTATGCCTACATATGTTTTCTAGTAGGTGTCCCTCATTCCCATCTCAAAATGTTGGGAGGTATGGTTATATTTATTGTAAAGCGGTAGTAAAGTCTTGATGAAAAAAAAAACCTCCCTGTGCAAGGCAATGTCATAATGTGGTAGTATGCATCGCATGCTAGAACATTATGAAAGACTTACCTAAAAACAAATCGCTCCAACAGCGAGGTGTCACCACTGACTGGGCTTCTTTCTTCACCCAATCTTCCTTCCAGGTTCATGGGCTCCAGCTGTTTTAATGGTCAAGCTGTGATGACATCACTCACATGCATGCCCGCAGGAGTCACAGCCATGGCACAGAGCTCTGAAGGGACGGCATGAGTATGCTGTCCCTTCAGAGTGTATGCGTCGGTGGCATCACAGGCTGTACAAACAGTGAATATCTCCTAAGTGGTGCACGTTTAGCTATGGGTAAGCTTATTATAAGCTTACCTGTAGGTACAAGTGAGCAAGCATTGTTTACTACCGCTTTAAAGGACCAAAGGGAGCAAATAAGAAAAGTCCATTGTTAGGGTTTATTCTTTAACCCATTTACGCTGGCGCCTCCAGGATGAGCACTGGTTGGGGGGGTTATGATCAAGTGACCGTCATGATTGGCTGTCACAGCAATCACATGATCAGAAAGCTCCCGATCTTAAGACGTGGTCGGGAGCTTTCCGTTAGCCGTCGGTAAGGCTGCTTTCACACTGGGGCGGTAGGGGGGCGTTGGCGGTAAAACAGCGATATTTTTAGCGCTGCTTTACCGCGGTATTCGGCCGCTAGCAGTGTGGTTTTAACCCCCGCTGGCGGCCGAAAAAGGGTTAAAACCGCTCGTATAGCGCGGCTATAGCTGTGGTATTGCCGCGGTATAGCCGCGCTGCCCCATTGATTTCAATGGGCAGGAGCGGTTTAGGAGCGGTGAATACACCGCTCCTTCACCGCTCCAAAGATGTTGCTTGCAGGAGTTTTTTTCTTCTCCTGTCAGCGCACCGCTTCAGTGTGAAAGCCCTCGGGCTTTCACACTGAACAAACAGCAGCGGCTGTTTTGGGTCGGTTTGCAGGCGGTATTTTTAGCACAATGACGCCTGCAAACTGCCCCAGTGTGAAAGGGCTCTAACTGTGCCAGGGGCTCGCAGAGCATGTGCTCTCGGCACAGCTGTGTCAACTACTTTGTCACTCAGCGCCGAGGCCGCATATTTGCATACTGTCAGCGCCTATGGGTAAAGAAATTCTAATTAAAAAGGTGACCTCCTAACTCAAAAATTGAAGGGTGGCCACTGTGTCTTCCACACAGGTTAAACATTGAAGTAACTGCAAATTTCCTAACCACATTTTGCAGCCTGCTTTTACCTACTATCCAGTTTGTACGCTCCTACATTTTAACTTCTGCATTGAACATTTTTTTTTACTTTAGCAAATGAATCTTCCACCACTGCTTGGCAATGAATTATACTTTGATGCTGTACTAAAGTACTGCATGTATACGATGATCCAGCATTTTCTGCAATCAAGATTGTAACTAATCCTAGTGGTTGTGTTCCTTTGACTGATTTGCAATCCAAGTTTTTTTTTTTTTAGAAGACTTGTTTTGACAGTATATGGAATATATAAAGAAAAGGCTGCAATGCATCTTGTAAGGTATTCTGTGTAAAACAGAATTCAATGACTATGAAACACTTATATGGAGTTTGATTATTTCCTAGAGGTAACAATTCATACATTTCTCCGTGCGGTACACTTTAGGTATGCCATGAATAAAATTTATACATGTGGGTATATTTCAATATAGATTTACAGTGATAAATAAGACACATTTGTTTTAAACTGATGTCAAGCAAGTCGGCTTGAACAAAAGAGAACATATTCCATCCCTGATGGAATTATCTTAAAGAGGACTTTCACTGTTATTTTCAAAATGGTGACTCAGGGATTGGGGATGGGTTTTTGGTCAAACATAAAATACACATATTGCTGCACTTATAATGCAATAGTTTGTATAGTATACATTTTGTGTCATAATCATTGTTTACACAGTTACAGACACTATTTTACCTTAAAGCGAAAATAAACCCTACAAAATAAAACAGAAAAACACAGCCTTATTGAAAAAGTTCCCCATGTGATTAGTAAGTAGGGATGAGCTTCGTGTTCGAGTCGAACCCATGTTCGACTCGAACATCGTGTGTTTGGTCATTCGCCGAATTACGAACGATGTGAGCCATTCCCACCAAATTCGAGTGGCGCGTCATGGCCCATAATTCACTGCGGCATTGCAGTGCATTGCTGGCTGATGATTGGCCAAGCATGCACCATGACTCGCATGCTTGGCTAATCACAGCGCTGTGTGTACAGAGAGCCGTAATTGGCCAAAGCCAAGGAGGCTTTGGCCAATTATGGCTCAGGGGGTTTAGTACATGCCCCACACTATATAAGGCTACCTGCACGTCGGCCCTGTGTAGTGTGTTCTGGCTTGAGAGAGAGATAGACAGAGAGAGACAGTGTCATTTGATTTAAGTTAGATAAAGTAGGCAGGTCGAGACAGTTAGCTGCACTTACAGTGTATTGTGTATATATATGCATCCCAGGTGTTGTGTATATATATATATATATATATATATATATATATATATATATACCGTATATATATATATATATATATATATATATATATATATATACTGTATTCAGTTTAGATAGATCTTGTTCTTCTCTTCCTAATATACTGACAGGCAGGCAGGTGTTTTTACAGTATTTCCAGTTATTGTACTGTGTACCCTGCACAGTTGCACCTACAGTATAACTACCTGCAGCCAGGTGCTTGTGTAGGCTCTTTGAAATATTTCCAGTTACTGTACTGTGCACCCCGCACAGTTGCACCTACAGTATAGCTACCTGCAGCCAGGTGCTTGTGTAGGCTCTTGAAGTATTTCTAGTTACTGTACTGTGTACCCCACACAGTTGCATCTTCAGTATAGCTACCTGCAGCCAGGTGATTGTGTAGGCTCTTTGAAGTATTTCCAGTTACTGTATTGTGTACCCCGCACAGTTGCACCTACAGTATAGCTACCTGCAGCCAGGTGCTTGTGTAGGCTCTTTGAAGTATTTCCAGTTAGTGTACTGTGTACCCTGCACAGTTGCACCTACAGTATAGCTACCTGCAGCCAGGTGCTTATATAGGCTCTTGAAGTATTTCCAGTTACTGTACTGTGTACCCCGCACAGTTGCACCTACAGTATAGCTACCAGGGTAGTCAACAGATTGGAACAGCAGACTGGAGGCTGGAGCAGTCTGGAAGGAGGATCCCACAGAACTGGAACTCAAAAGGGTCAGGCAAGCCGAGTCATACACAGACAGGTAAATAGGAGCCAAGGCAGAGGCAGGAGCAGGGTTGCTGGAACAAGCCGAGTCGGTATCAGGCAGGTGGCAGAAGGACCAGATGAGCAGGCAGATGCAACGTCAAGACAGGCCAAGGTCAGATGCAGGCAGACAGCAGGAATAGTCAAAAGGCAAGCCGGGTAATACACAGAAACAGATTTAGATAGCAGGTAACACAAAGGGAACGCTGTAGATCAGACAGCAATGCTTCTGTGTGTCAGCCTGGTTTAAATAGCACGCCTGGTGTTTGGGACTGCACGTGCTCCTGTGTGCGTGCGTGCATGTGCGTGCTCGCGCATGCGCATTGGCACCTGCACACGCGCACCAGCTTGTCCAAATCTTCTGTTTCTGGTAGGATCTTCCTGACATTGCCCCCCCCAAGGGACAGCCTCAGGATGCCCAACCTGGCCAATTTTTCAGGGTGAGAGCTCTTGAAAGACTGGATCAGTCTCTTAGCATGGCTGTTACCTTCGGGCTCCTATGAGCTCTCTTCAGGTCCATACCCCTTCCATTTAATTAAGGATTGGATTTGGTTATTTTTCTTCCTGCAATCTAAAATTGCTTCCACTTCGAATTCCTCCTCTCCGTCTACTATTACAGGCTCTGGAGGCTCCAGATTCCATTCTGGAAAAAAGTTGTGAAGAGAAGGTTTCAGTAAAGTCACATGAAAGACAATGTGAATCCTAAATGAGTCTGTTAGTTCCAGCTCATAAGCCACCTCGTTAATTTTCCTCTTTACTGGAAATGGACCCACAAATTTAGGACCCAGCTTTTTTGAAGGGCATTCCAACCTTAGGTTTGTCGTGGACAACCACACTAGATTACCAGGTTCAAGAATTAATTCCCCACGTCTCTTCCTGTCAAAGATTTACTTGTTATGTTCCTGCGTTTTTGTCATGGTTTCCTGTAATAATTTGTTATTGGAGCTGAAGAAATGAATAGTCTCCAGGACAGCTGCTACAGAGCATTCAAGAATGGAATTGGGCAAAAATGTTGGATGAAAGCCGTGATTGGCAAAAAATGGGGTTTGTTTCATGGCAGAATGGGTGGAGTTGTTGTAGACGAACTCGGCCAACCGAAGCAGGGAGATCCAGTCATCCTGGGAAAATGAAGAAAAACAGTGCAAGTATTGCTCGAGGGTCTGGTTGATCTTCTCCGTCTGCCCGTTTGTCTGTGGATGTAGGCAGAGGAGAAGGACAATTCAATTCCAAGAGACTCACATAGTGCCTTCCAGAATCTGGAGGTGAATTGTACTCTCCAATCTGAGACAATGTTGGCTGGTACTCCATAAAGCTTGATGGTTTCCCTGATAAAGACTTGTGCTGTCTCAAGAGCTGAGGGTGTTCCTTTCATTGGGATGAAGTGTGCCATTTTGGACAGACGATCCACCACCACAAAGATGGTGGTATGACCCTCTGCAGGGGGCAGCTCTACAATAAAGTTTATGGATAACATCTTCCATGGTCTGTCCGGAACAGGCAATGGTTTTAACAACACCCAGGCCTTGGTTCTACTATTTTTGCTTCAAAAGCAAGTAGTGCAGGATTCCACATATCTTTTGCAATCTACAGCTACTTGAGGCCACCAAAACGTGCGTTGCACAAGATCAGCAGTTTTGGTTATCCCAAAATGTATTTGGTCCAGTATAGTGACCCGTAGATTCTCAGGTATGAAGATCTTGTTTCCAGACCATCTCTTGCCTGTAACTTTCGGCGGGGGGGTGCCAACCCTGCGGAGGCTTGTTTGATTCGTGAGAACAAATCATCTTGTACCAAAAGAACATTTCCTGGAGACAGAATGGTGTCCGGGGGAGAGATTTCTTCAGATTTATGGAACTTTTGGGACAAAGCGTCAGGTTTCGCGTTCTTTGAGCCAGGCCGGTAAGTGACATGGAAAGAAAGACTGGAGAAAAATAATGCCCACCTGGCTTGACGTGGCCTTAATCTCTTTGCAGATCTTAGATACCCCAGATTCTTATGATCTGTATAGATCAGGATTGGGTGGGCTGCCCCTTCTAACAGGTACCACCATTCCTCCAGTGCTGACTTGATTGCCAACAGTTCTCGGTCTCCCAAGTCATAATTCCTCTCTGCTGCTAATAATTTACGGGAGAAGAAGGCAACTGGATGTAATAGGGCTCTAGTCCCCTGTCGTTGGGAAAGTACTGCTCCTACAGCAATTTTGGAGGTGTCAACTTCCAGGACAAATGGCAGAGTAGAATCAGGGTGTTTTAAGGCAGATGCAGAGGTGAATTTCTGATAGAAATGAGCAAATCCGATAATTTCCGATTAAAAATTAGCAAATTCACCGACACTTACGGAGCTTGGCAGGACAAGTTCTGATGTAATGTCTGACATAATGTCCAGGTTTTCCACAATACAGACATAGGTTATTCTGCCAGCAATTTTGGCGTTCTTCCACTGTAAGTGAGGGGTGGAGCACCCCCAGTTGCATGGGTTCAGATGTATCAGGTGCAGAAGCTGGCTGAACTGGAGGAGTCGGATGAAAGAAACTGGGGACCCTAGGTAACATCCAGGTAGGACGGGGAGGTCCTGTTGCCCTCTCTGATCTTCGCTCCCTCAGACACCGGTCAATCTGTACCGATAGGTTGACTAGTGCATCCAAAATTTGGGAAACCCCAACTCGGGCCAGCTAATCCTTTAGAGGATCTGATAGCCTCATGCGGAACTGGTAGCAGAGAGCAGCATCATTCCAGTTAGTGTCCGTGCTCAAACACCTGAACTCAGCAACGTAGTCTTCCACCGCCCTGTATCCTTACTGTAGTATATGCCGTGTGGCTTCCGCGGTTGCGGAAAGCTGGGGATCTTCGTATAGCTGGGCCATGTCATCGAAGAAAGTAGTCATGTTAGTTAAAGGTTCTGCCTTCTGTTCCAGGAGGTGATGTGCCCAGGTTTGGGGTTCACCCAGTAATAAAGAGATTATGAAGCCCACTTGTGGCTTCTAAAGAGAAATTATGTGGCTGCAGAGCAAAATATAGTTTGCATGCGTTGCGGAACGCCCTGAATTTACTGCGTTCTCCGGAAAACCTTTCAGATGAGTGGGCACTCTTTGTTCAAGTGGAAGCATAACTACTGCAGGAGAGGAGGCTGTACTGGCTGAAGAAGCAGAGGTATGTGGGGAACCCTGGGTGCCAGCTGGAGATGAAAGTACTAGGACACATTCTTCCAATTGGGTATAGCCTTCCTGAAGATCTTTAACAGCCCGTGTTAGGCCTGCGAGATGTTGACATAGTTCCTCTATAGGTGAGGCTCCTCATTTGGGCTTGGACATGCCTTTCTGATACTGTCACGTACCTGGTCGATGAGCCCAAACTGCAGAGGAAGGCCTCTCTTATGCCTCTGACTCGAGGCCCCTGATAGAGTAAACAGAAGGCGCAGGAGTGCAGAGTGCCTGGCAGGATCAACAGTAAGGAAGTGAGTCCGGAACTCAAGACGGCACTGTGCTTGGAACAGCAGACAGGAACAGCAGACTGGAGGCTGGAGCAGTTTGGAAGGAGGATCCCACAAGACTGGAATTTAGAAGGGTCAGGTAAGCCGGGTCATACACAGACAAGTAAATAGGAGCCGAAGCAGAAGCAGGAGCAGGGTCACTGGCACAAGCCGGGTCGGTATTAGGCAGGTGGCAGAAGGACCAGATGAGCAGGCAGATGCAATGTCAAGACAGGCCAGGGTCAGATGCAGGCAGACAGCAGGAATAGACAAAAGGCAAGCGGGGTAATGCACAGGAACAGATTCAGATAGCAGGTAACACACAGGGAATGCTGCAGTTTAGACAGCAATGCTTCTGTGTGTCAGCCTGGTTGAAATAGCTCGCCTGGCGTTAGGGACCACGCGCACTCCCACATGCGCGCATGCACGTGCGCACTCACACATGTGCACTGGCACCTGCAAACACGCACCAGCTTGTCCAGATCTTCTGTTTCTGGCAGGAGCTTCCTGACAGATTTTAACCTCCCTGGCGGTATGATTCTTTCTGATTTTAGGTGCTGAAAGCGGTACAATTATTTTGCATGAAAATTTGGCGTTTTATATTGTAGGTCTGTAATTCTTAACAATAACACACTTAAATCTGTCCAAACAAGAGTCTAGTAGATATCCCGGGTATGATAAAGTTTGAAACACAAAAACATAAATTATATTATAATAAAAAAAAATAATTAAAAAAAATTAAAATAAATAGTAATAAAATAAATTTCCACTCGATTCACTATCGCTCAATTCTGCAAGTGTTCTAATTTACTATCGCTGTTTTCTAGCTGGTCTAAAGCCATTTTTGACGTAAAGGGACACTTTTTGGTTGCTATGGACAATCTCCAGTTTCCAGGCAGAAAGAACAGTATATGCAATATAAAACTGCATGCAGGGCATGGGCCAGAGCACTGGGGACAAATGGGATGTGAAATGATTTCATACAGTACTGTAATCTGTAAGATTACAGTACTGTATGTGTTATGCTTTTTCCATTTTTTTGAATTTGCCGCCAGGCTCCGCCCCGTGCGTCGCGACGCTCGCAGGCAACGGAGCCTGGCACGGAGAGGCTTCGGAGGAGGACACAGCCCTCGGACACTGCGGGGGACATCGCAGGATCCCAGGGACAAGCTATGTAAGGAGGCACCAGGATCCTGCGATGCAATCCCGAGTGTGGCTCGGGGTTACCGCTAATGGTCCTGATTTTTAACCCCGAGCCACACTCGGGAATACCGCCAGGGAGGCTACCAAACTTTGTTGTAGCTTCCTACGTTTTGTTATTCTAAAACAATCACTGTGTTTCTCTGTATCCATGTAGGAAAGTGAGTCTAATGGGAGTGGTTTCATAACTAACAATCAGCTGTGCACCTGCAGGGCTCTAATGAGGAAAGCTGCCGGGTCTGCACCCCTTTAGCCGTGATTTCCTATTGAAAGTATCTCACCAAAAATGCCATTTTTGTTGCAGGGGATGCCTGAAATCTGGATTGTATCTTAGTGAAGACTTCTGGGAAAATCAGTAAGCCAAGCAGGAAATTACATATCTGGGGGGTGTTCTTTTGTCGTCGTCCCCCCCACGAAAGTGGAATTACTCTTTAAGGAACAGAGCAGCTTTGAGAGATTAAAAAATTATACACAGGAAGTATGTGTGGTATGCATGTAGGTAGGGCAAAGTGTATAAACTGAGTTTTATTCCGCTTTAAAAGAAAAGTTTTTTCATGTCCACAAATATGGACCACATCTTTCAATCATATGTGTTGCTATATATGTATTTGTAGTTACCCAGTCAAAATCATACAAATATACTGTATTTCACATGCAGTACATGTGAGTCTAGTAAAAACCTTTGCATGGATAGCTACATAAAATATATCAGTAATTAATGGAAAGATTTGAAAACTTTGAAGTCATATTTGCATCCCATCTTATGGTAAACAATGTCATATTTAATGTGCTGGGATGTGGTATATGGTTTGGATACTTGCTGAGGTAGGACATCTCTTATTAGGTTTTATGTAGGTTTGTTGCAATGATATATTTTTTAACACTTATGCCAGAGTCTGGCTTTGGTGCTATAATTTTTCCAGGTCAGGACAAGTATAAATGCAGGATTTAAATGACCATTATTCTCTGAAAACAGAATATAATATACTCTAGTTAAAGTGGTTCTAGAGGCTCAAGACTCTAGAACCAATGGCTCCCGCTGCTGTCAATCACAGTCAGTGTATATTATGTATTACTGTTTTAATTTTAATCTTTAGCATGATTGCGCATGATTGCGCACACAATTTTGATTTTCACATACGCTGGAAATGCTTGCAGCTTGAATAATTACTGTAGTGCAATATATGTGCTCAGCTAACGCCTCTTCTCACTGAGAAGAACAGATGATGTGCAACAAGTGGCGGCTGTTCCTTAAGGGGCAGAGGGGCACCAGCCCCCTAATCTCCATGTGCCGCCCCTAATCACCATGCGGAGAGCTGGACGTATAGATTTCCACAAAGGTTTTTTTCCGAAGCACATGATTAGAGCCTGAGGCTCTAATTGTCTTCAAAAAGGTAGGGCTCGGGGGGGTGCAGCCGAGCTCACCCACTTGTCTTCCGGCTTCTCCTCCCAGTCAATCAGGACAGGAAGTGGGTCTTAAGACCGGATTGGCCGGGAGCAAGCAACAAATCTAAATATCTCTCTGAGTGATATTAAGGTCTTGATATTATAGTTTTGACATTGGAAGTTCTCCTTTTCACCTCCTAAAGGTACCTGGAATTAGCCAGAGCTAAGCTGGGGTGTCACTGGGCCACCAGACCAGGCTGGTAATTGTCATCCTCAAATCCTATCAAATGTAATGAAGCCTTTGATTGATCATTGTTTTCCTACCTGACAGAAGATGTCAACTTCTGATCTTTAATAGATGATAAAGGATGTTAAAGAAAGGGTGACAAAATGATAACATAACTGTCTGAAACAGTTGAGTGTATTTTTTTGTCTTGTTAAAATTAATGTCTCTGTCACCCAGTCAAATATTATTCCCTTACAACATGTCTCAAAGGGCTTTAAACTGAACAGTGACATTTTGTTATGGTGTGACCTTTTTACACAATAGGGTATAAAAGAGTGCCAGCTGGTAAAGAGATTGTTTAGAATTATAGTAAAAGGAACCTTTTTGTCTAGCACTCAGTGGGTGCTGTAATAAACAGATGTCCAGTAAATTGCTCTACCTTGCAGAGAGCACTTTTTGCGACAGTAGATGAATTTTGAACTCAGCTGTACTTGTTCTCATTAATCTTTTTGACAAGCCTTTAGCACAGCACACAAAACCACACAACAAGCAAAATACAAGCCTCAGGTGGCTGAGATCAAGGGACACCTACTCAAATATATCCACGCTTAGCGACAGCAGCACATAGGTGGGTGGAATATTGCAAGCGTCATTTTAACAGCATCATGTTTCCAAAGCTCTTCTGTGTTTCCTATTTCCACATAAAAGAGACAGAATTCTAAATTGTTCTGGAATGAATACATGTGTGTTTTATCAAACAGTACAATGCACAATGCCTATGTGCAAAGGGCAGTAACCTATAATAAACAGATTTTATATTTTTCCTCATTTGACTACAACAGCTTAATAAATAAGCCTGAATGTGCATTAAACTAAAATGATACAGTATATACTAAAATAATATTATAATATGTATACTATTTCTATTTCAGAAGAGGATTGTGGCACCATTGTGATTTATTGAAGAACTTCCATGTCCATGTAACAACAACTTGGCAACACACATTACTCTCTTTTGCCAGGTCAACAAGCAATTTAATACATCTTGTTACATAGTACAATTATAAGCAATCTGTGTAATTTCTCATACTGAATAGAGTTAATTATTCCAATCAAATTCCCATTTTCAGTGGGCTTAATCATGACATTTATCCATTTAGCAAGTTACCGTATATACTCGAGTATAAGTCGAATTTTTCAGCACATTTTTTTGTGCTGAAAGTGCCCCCCTCGACTTATACTCGAGTCAAGCACTTTTCTGCAGCAAAAAATGTCATTTTCCGAACCGACTTTGGGGCCCCGTATCTCAGGGTTTCTTGGTGCTAGGAACCCCACATTTGGTGTGCAAACCCAGTGGAACTGGTACCATAACATATCCAAAGCTGAAGTTCCTAGCTCTAAGTGGCCCCGAGATACAGGGCCCCAAAATCGGTTCAGAAAATGTCATTCTCTGCAGCAGAAAAGTGCTTGACATTTTCTGAACCGATTTTGGGGCCCCATATCTCAGGGCCACTGGGTGCAAGGAACCCCATATTTGGTGTGCAAACCCAGTGGAACTGGTGCCATAACATATCCAAAGCTGGAGTTCCTAGCACCAAGTGGCCCCGAGATACGGGACCCCAAAACCGGTTCGGAAAATGTCATTCTCTGCTGCAGAAAAGTGCTTGACATTTTCTGAACTGATTTTTGGGGTCCTGTATCTCGGGGCCACTTGGTGCCAAAAACCCCAGCTTTGAATATTTTATGGTGCTAGTTCCACTGGGTTTGCACACCAAACTTGGGGTTCCTAGCACTAAGTGGCCCCGAGATACGGGGCCCCAAATTTGGTCAACTGTGTCCATATGCAGCAATGTCATTTCGGGACCCTTTGGGTTCAGAGACCCCAAATTTTGGCTGCAGCTAGGGGGCATCTAGGAACCCTTAACTACCGAGTTTGAAGTTCAGGGGACCTATGGCTGCAAATGGGCACAGTGAGGCATGCAAATGGGCACAGTGATGCTGCAAATGGGCATTGTTGACCCTCTTTTCCACTTACAGTAGCTATGCATTTCTCACCCTCGTCTTATACTCGGGTCAATAAGTTTTTCCCATTTTTTTTGTGGTAAATTAGGGCCTCGACTTATACTCGGAACGACTTATACTCGAGTATATACGGTACTCCTTTTCTCTTCAACATTAAAGCTTTTTTGGTATATTAAAACATAATTTTCTCAGATAATATCAAATCAACATCTGTTTTACCTTATGAATAAACATTTCCACAGTGGGACATGTAGTAGGTGGTCCAGTGTTTGTTAGCCTAAAAAAAATAAATAAAAAAATAAAAAAATTATCCTGTTCCTTTTACCACTTGCTTACTGGGCACCTAAACCCCCCTCCCGCCCAAACCAATTTTCAGCTTTTAGCACTGTCACTCTTTGAACGACAATTGCGCGGTCATACAACACCGTACCCAAATTAAATTTTTATAATTTTTTCCCCACAAATAGAGCTTTCTTTTGGTGGTATTTGATCACCTCTGTTTTTTTTTATATTTTGTTAAAAAAATTAAAAAATACCGACATTTAAAAAAAAAGCTGGACGTATAGATTTCTACAAAGGTTTTTTTTCCGAAGAACATGATTAGAGCCTGAGGCTCTAATTGTCTTCAAAAAGGTAGGGCTCGGGGTGCAGCCGAGCCCACCCACTTGTCTTCCGGCTTCTCCTCCCAGTCAATCAGGACAGGAAGCGGGTCTTAAGACCAGATTGTCCAGGAGGAGAAGTTGAGGTAGCCGTGACCTGGATATATCATGGCTGCTGAGCCCTGACACCGTGGTCAGTTTACGTGCTTCCATCATCTGCAGTCCTCCTCTGTCCTTCTCTGTGCTTCGGTGTCCTCCCCCCTCTCCCTTCCTGTCAGCTCTGTGTCTGTGCAAGCCCCCCTCTCCTGCTGCTCAAATTACAGGCAGGTCATTTTTTACAGTATCCTCTCTGTTTAATTATGTAAAGTGCGTCTGTGTCTGTGCTTTGTAAAAATAGGCTACTATATACCAGATTTGTGATCGCTGATTGGTGCTCATGTGGCCTGCTGCCTCTCTCCTCCACCCCTCCTGACTGACGTCAGCAGGGGGACCCTTGGCCCTGCCCGCTACAGCTGTCAGACCGAGAGAGGAGAGAGGTGGTGGGTCACATGAGCAGAAGATTATAAGATTATAAGACCAGATTGTCCAGGAGGAGAAGTTGAGGTAGCCGTGACCTGGATATATCATGGCTGCTGAGCCCTGACACCGTGGTCAGTTTACGTGCTTCCATCATCTGCAGTCCTCCTCTGTCCTTCTCTGTGCTTCGGTGTCCTCCCCCCTCTCCCTTCCTGTCAGCTCTGTGTCTGTGCAAGCCCCCCTCTCCTGCTGCTCAAATTACAGGCAGGTCATTTTTTACAGTATCCTCTCTGTTTAATTATGTAAAGTGCGTCTGTGTCTGTGCTTTGTAAAAATAGGCTACTATATACCAGATTTGTGATCGCTGATTGGTGCTTATGTGGCCTGCTGCCTCTCTCCTCCACCCCTCCTGACTGACGTCAGCAGGGGGACCCTTGGCCCTGCCCGCTACAGCTGTCAGACCGAGAGAGGAGAGAGGTGGTGGGTCACATGAGCGCCGACCAGTGCACTCAAATCAGGTATATAGCAGCTTGTTTTTACAAAGCACAGACACAGGAGCACTTTACATAATTGAACAGAGAGGATACTGTAAAGTGTTTATAGTGGCTTAACAACGACTTTAAGCTTCAGCAGAGACCGGACCAATTCTAATCAATCTATGGCCATTCCCAATTAAAAGAATTCAATCTAACGTTTGACTTCTGTCAAATGGGAATGCTAGAAAATTTTAATTCAGTCAGCAGTTGCAGCTCTGGCTGGTGTATTTTTATAGCAGAGGAGTCCCCTCTGTCAGAATACAACACCACAGCAGGGAGGATTCCTCCATCCACCTTGATTATATGGATAGGGGAATACATTTGCTTTGTTCTGTTTTATTACCAGCCCTCTAGCTGTTTGAAAAAAATTACCAATCTATGGGAAACCTTATGCTAGGTACACATGGGGAGTTTTTTTTTCTCGTTTAGCTCGCCCACTAGAACACACTGATCAGCATCAGAGCTATTGGCTGCAGGCTGCTGGTTTTCCGGCATGCCGTTTGATAAAAGCCAATCATTAGACTGGCCCCTGCAGGCAGGCTGCTATACACATGGACCAAATGTCAGCTGGTTTCTTTTGAATCAGCTCATATTCAAACCATATGTATCAGCCTTTAGGGCTGATGTTGACAGGCATTGTTTTCCTGTGTTTGGCATGCATTTGTAATGCAAATCAAATGCAAGTCAGCAAAATTTCATTGAACTCAATTCAAAGTCTTGGTGCTGATGGCACGCGACTATGCGGCTTGTCAGCAGGTGGGCCTTGGTGCTGAGCATATGGTTGCATATTTGCGTACCGC
The DNA here is from genome assembly GCA_037952925.1 of Lithobates clamitans. NCBI lineage: Eukaryota > Metazoa > Chordata > Amphibia > Anura > Ranidae > Lithobates > Lithobates clamitans. The sequence goes on from JBBGZY010001461.1 coordinate 1,713,388, forward strand.
ATTGCAAACACAGCTGTGTCGGGGCACGCACCCTGTCCGTTCCCGGAACAGTTACCGGCAGCTAACGGCAAGCTTTCCGATCATGTGAACGCTGTGACAGCCAATCATGGCGGTCACATGATCACAAACCCCTCCTCCTGACAACTGAAACCTCTTAAAGGGGTGGGAGGCTCAGGCGCCAAGGGGTTAATTGAGCAGTACACATGGCATTTCTTACACTGTGTTGACCTACTTAGCATTGTGATACATTTCTTAGGATACAGCACCTATTGAGGTGTGTTTGGATTGCAGGCAAAGCAAGTCAAATGCCCTTTAACATGAGCCTGCTGAAGCAGACAAATTTCGATCCACCTACTGATCGACTTCAGTACAACTACCCTGTCAGATTTTCTCCACTCAATCAAGAATTGATCACTTGCTGATCAATTCTTTCTGATGGCAGGGAAGTTTCCCCGTTGTCAGAATACAATAGTTCTAGGAGGAGGCAGGACACTAGGGGGAGAGGCAATACCCTTGTCCTTACAGTGCCTTGCAAAAGTATTCACCCCCCTTGGCTTTTTACCTATTGTGTTACATTACAGACTTTAATTCAACGTTTTTTTAATCTGAATTATATGTGATGGATCAGAACACAATAGTCTAAGTTGGTCAAGTAAAATTAGAAAAATATATACATAAAACTTTTTTCAGATATAAAAAACTGATAATTGGCATGTGCGTATGTATTCACCCCCTTTGTTATGAAGCCCATAAAACGCTCTGGTGCAACCAATTCAAATAATAATAATTTCACATAATTAGTGAAATGATGCCCACCTGTGTGCAATCTAAGTGTCACATGATCTGTCATTACATATACACACCTTTTGAAAGGCCCCAGAGGCTGCAACACCTAAGCAAGAGGCACCACTAACCAAACACTGCCATGAAGACCAAGGAACTCTCCAAACAAGTAAGGGACAATGTTGATGAGAAGTACAAGTCAGGTTTAGGTTATTAAAAAATATCCAAATCTTTGATGATTCCTAGGAGCACCATCAAATCTATCATAACCAAATGGAAAGAACATGGCACAACAGCAAACCTGCCAAGAGGCGGCCGCACACCAAAACTCACGGATCAGGCAAGGAGGGCATTCATCAGAGAGGCAGCACAGAGACCTAAGGTAACCCTGGAGGAGCTGCAGAGTTCCCCAGCAGAGACTATAGTATCTGTACATAGGACGACAACAAGCCGTACACTCCATTGAGTTGGGCTTTATGGCAGAGTGGCCAGAAAAAAGCCATTACTTTTAGCAAAAAACAAAATGGAACATTTTGAGTTTGCGAAATGGCATGTGGGAGACTCCCAAAATGTATGGAGGAAGGTGCTCTGGTATGATGAGACTAAAATTGCACTTTTTGGGCATCAAAGAAAACGCTATGTCTGGCGCAAACCCAACACATCACATCACCCAAAGAACACCATCCCCACTGTGAAACATGGTGGTGGCAGCATTATGCTGTGGAGATGTTTTTCAGCACTCGGGACTGGGAAACTGGTCAGAGTTGAGGGAAAGATGGATGGTGCTAAATACGGGGATATTCTTGAACAAAATCTGTACCACTCTGTGTGTGATTTGAGGCTAGGACGGAGGTTCACCTTCCAGCAGGACAATGACCTCAAACACACTGCTAAAGCAACACTTGAGTGGTTTAAGGGGAAACATGTAAATGGGTTGAAATGGCCTAGTCAAAGCTCAGACCTCAATCCAATGGAAATCTGTGGTCAGACTTAAAGATTGCTGGTCACAAGTGCAAACTATCCAACTTGAAGAAGCTGGAGCAGTTTTGCAAGGAGGAATGGGCAAAAATCCCAGTGGTAAGATGTGGCAAGCTCATAGAGACTTATCCAAAGCGACTTGGAGCTGTGATAGCCGCAAAAGTTGGCTCTACAAAGTATTGACTTTAGGTGGGTGAATAGTTATGCACATTGACTTTTCTGTTATTTTGTCCTATTTGTTGTTTGCTTCACAATAAATAAAAAAAAAACATCTTCAAAGTTGTGGGCATGTTCTGTAAATTAAATGATGCAAATCCTCAAACAATCCATGTTAATTCCAAGTTGTGAGGCAACAAAACAAGAAAAATGCCAAGGGGGGTGAATACTTTTGAAAGGCACTGTATCTCTTCGTTCTCTCTGCCATCTTCCAGTCCCTCTTTTCCTTTCTCTTTCCCTTGCCCCTCCCTTACCTCCTAATTTTCTTTTCTTTTTTATTTTCTCCCTCTTCCTTCACGGGTATTCCGAGAGCGCTGCGATGAGCTCGGGACAATTTTTGTTTGGCTGTTGATCACACTTTTTAAGTTTAAGTCCACATTTAAAAAAAAAAAGTACCGTATATACACGAGTATAGGTCGATCCGAATATAAGCCGAGGCCCCTAATTTTTTTCACAAAAAACTGGGAAAAAAGTATTGACCTGAGTATAAGCTGAGGGTGAGAAATGCAGCAGCTACTGTAAGTGGAAAAGAGGGTCAACAATGCCCATCTGCAGCTGCTTACCTCCCTGTGTCCTATGTATACCTCCCTGTGTCCATTGCAGCCTACCTGTGCCAAACTCTAAAATGTTTTAAATGTGATTTGTGCTTTAAATTCAGGCAGAGTGCCAGAGGCTTTTTTTTGGGGGTCCCCAAATCATTTGGAACCCTCCCTCCCCCCAACTGCTAAGTCAGCTGATTCCAATTCTCTATCTATCCTCAATCATCTATCTGTTGACTTTGCCAAACCCATACACACTATACCCACCTCTTTAGTGGTCAGATGTATGGATGATTCCCCAAAGCATGTATTGCAAGGGCCTGACTGTATACTTTCCAATGGTACTGTTTAAATTTTTTGTATCCTATTATTATCTTGATAGGTAATAGCAGAATGTCCAAATGTGCTCAAATGTGTACAATGTGTATTTATATCTTTGTATTATGACACTTCTTACCTGTCCAGTGGGCTGCCAATAGTGAAACTAAGGAGGGGCTGGCCAAAGTAATACCCATTATTTAGGCATTCATCTCTCAATGAAGTGGAGAGGGTTACCTGTCCAAGAGCTCCCCCCCTATAATGTTAGAAATGGCCCATGAGAGGGGGGAGGGGTAATATGATAGGTGTACCTTATACTTTGGTCTTTAAAAACTCCCTCAAATAAATGTTATCTTGATGTTGGCCAAGAATGTTTGTGTCTAATCTGCTTTCCCGGTTTATGTGCAAAATTACTAATTTTGTTTTTTTGTTTTGACTCCACAGTTTCCTTCCACGCCACAGGAATGGCAGACTGTGGCCTCCCACTTTGCCCAGCGGTGGGACTTTCCTAACTGCGGAGGGGCAATTGATGGGAAACACGTCCACATCGTCCCACCACCCAGCTAGGGGTCGTACTATTATAATTATAAGGGGTTCAATAGTATTGTGATGTTGGCGGTGGTGTCGGCTACTTATGAGTTCCTGTATGTGGACGTGGGGAAGAATGGCCGGATGTCCGATGGTGGAGTCATCGCCCAGACGGAGTTCTACAGGCGTCTCCAGAATGGCAGCTTGGACTTGCCACCTCCAGAAGACAATGTGGAAGGACTCCCATTCGTCTTCGTTGCGGATAAAGCATTTGCGCTGGGGGACCATCTTATGCGGCCATTCCCGATGAGGACCCTCACCCCGGACCCGAGGGTTTTTAATTACTGGCTGACCAGAGCCAGAAGAGTGGTGGAGAACACGTTTGGAATCGTGGCCAGCCGGTTCCGCTTATTTCTTACACCCATACATATGGCGGAGTATAAACTGAATCATATCACCCTGGCGTGCTGTGTTCTACACAACTTTTTACGGCAACATTCTGCCAACTATGCTAATAGAAAAAGGTTACCATCCAGCTAGATCATGTATGTTGCCAACATCCCTAGATTGATAGGTGAAAAAAATACCCCCAAATAAGGTTGTGGGACTTTAACGGCAACAGCGTAATGTAAAAACTATTTTATTCCATAGAAAAATGTATATATGTATACAAAACATTAGCATAGTTAATAAACATAACACAGTGAACACAATAGAAAGCTGAAACACAGCTGTACTGATGTGCATTGGATAAGGATGCTTGTAATGTCTTCCACGAAGGCCTACGCGTTTCGGGACTGAAACTGACCGTCCCTTCGTCAAGGGCGACTCGTGGGATAAGCTCTTACTGTATGGTGAAATACAAGATTGGAAAAATATAAATAAATACAACATTTTCAGACAATAATCCACACATTCTTGATTAACAATCTTTTTAATACCAACACAATCACATGTGCATTTAGAAAAGGTTTTTAAAACAAACCAACATGTTTGTTGTATAACAATTTTTGGGGTCACATTAGAAAAAGTAGAAATGTTCATTTAGGATAAAACAGGCATGTTTAAAAGCAACAAGAAAGACACAAATCTTGAACTTACAAAGTTCATATTTGGTAGAACTTGAAGGCAATATCAGACATGAGTATTTACAAACTGTGTTTGATATTGCGTTCAGATGGGGTGAAGTCACCCCCGGAAAAGCCACATTTTGAAGATGCACACAAATTTATGAATGTCAACATGTGCTACCTGCCATCACGGGGAACAAGGGACATGTTTTGGGGGTGCAACCCCTTCCTCACAGCTACTTTATTATTGAGGAAGGGGTTGCACCCCCAAAACGCGTCCATTGACCTCCTGTGATGGCAGATAGCACATGTTGACACACTGTGTGCCTCTTCAAAATTTGGCTTTTCTCCAGTTTGTCAAAAAATGTCAAAAATTTGTAGCACACAAAAAAACAAAGGGATTTGGAGGGGTTTTAAACTCTCCCTAAAACATCAATGATGTTCTTCATTTTTTGAAGAACTTCACTGATGTTTTTCTTGATGTTTTCCAAGTCCCTATGACACCCCATGATCTCCCCAATCAGGATCTGTGCACTTTCGGAGGTGAAAGGATCTGGATCCACAACATCACAATCACCTAAAAAGATAGAAACCAAAAGACACCATGTATTATAAATATGCCGGCATCCATCTCTTACCTGAGCCTGTGGTCGCAGACACTCACCTGTTGTGGTGCCAATTTCCACCATGTCTTCCTCCTCCTGCTCTGTGTTGCTTGGGTGGATTTCCCCTTCTTCCAGAGGTGGGAGGTCTCTGGTCTCCTCGGATGAGGGGTGTCCTCCCAGTCTTTTTTCCCCTATGTAAAAAAAAATTGGTATACATAGCACACAGATATTTGATGTCAGAACTATAAATATGAAACATTGCTTGGAAGTGGGGTACAATTGTCTATTTTGGCAGAGTTCCAAGATGTAGAATTTTTAGTGTCCTTTGTCAAGCTTCAATACTTTACCTGTTTTGTACAAGCTTCACAGATGGAGACACCCCTGTAGTATACACTGGAGCACCTGTGTGGGCCCCCTAATATAAAGGGAGTTCTTGTGTCCCACACTAGTGCTACAGCATCCAGATGTGAAAACTGCTGCTGAGTGTCCTCTCCTTACACAGAATCTAGTTTGCATTTCATTCTAGTAACAAACACATCTACACAACCAAATTAGTTTCAGACAAGTAGGCCCTAAAAAATGTGGGCAAATGCATATGGCCAAAACACTGGTGTTTTCTAGGCCGAACGAACAATGTTTTATACGAACGAATAATGTGCCCATGAACATGAAAGTTGCCTTTTGAAACTGGATAACAGTTAAGAAAAGCACATGGAGCAGCACAAACGTAATAAACATAAAGAATAGGAACACAGGACAACTACTTACTTTTTTGCAGCACTCTCCGGATCTTTCTGTACTGCTAATGAAATTATACAATTTCAGCTCCGACCACCGCTTCCTGAGCTGATCTTTCGATCGACGTACCCCGAAATTCCGGTGCAGACTCTTGACCACTTTCGCCATGATCTTGGCCTTTCTGACATTGGGGTTGGGGTAAGGTCCATACTTTCCATCATAGTCGGCCTTCTTCAGGATGTCAACCATCTCCAACATCTCCCCAAAGGACATATTCAATGCCTTAAATCTTCTCCTTCTGGATCCAGACGTTTCAGGCTCGGGGCTTTCCTTCTCCTCCTCCTCATTGCTGTAATTAGCACGCACCTGCTGTGTCTCCGCCATGTGCTCTTCACCCACTGCGCCGAACGAAAAGGGTCTCGGAATAGACTAGAAAGAACGTCAGGGGCGGGCGGAGTTACACGCATGAGCAGTGTGTATAAAGCGTAACACGCGTGTGTAGTACGTACGATCTGTGAGCGGAGGAAGGAGTATCGGAGTCGCCGATCGTGATAACGAAGGCAAGATCTAAACTTGGGCCTATACTGCTTTTAGATTGAGGCCTATATTGTAACAAGATTAGGAGAGTGTTGCCTGACATTAGGGTTTGTCTCGTGTTGTGTCTTGCAGATAAAATGGATGGCTTCAATGACCACAACTTCCTCCCCCTGTTCATAGACAAGTACAGGGAGCTGCCCTGTCTGTGGCAGGTGAAACATCCTCATTATAATCATTAACAAAAGAGGCAGACAGCGCTGGAGAAACTGCTGGAGTTGGTGAAGTCGGTGGTCCCCAAAGCAAACATCCCCTATTTAAAGGCCAAAATTGGTGGCCTGAGGAGCACTTATCTTAGGGAGTGCAAGAAGGTCACGGATTCCCAGAGATCCGGAGCTGGAGCAGATGACATTTATGTCCCCAGACTGTGGTACTATGAGAGACTTCGATTTCTGTCCGACCAGACTGGAGTCAGGGAATCCCTCTCAACCCTTCCTTCCACTCTTCCTTCCACCCCAGCTGAGGCTTCCGATGTCCAACCTGGGATTTCCAGCCAGGAAGAAGTGGAGGAGCCCAGCTTGAGCCAGGTATAGCATTCTTCTACAGATTTCTGGTCAATAAATAAATGATGTTTACTAGATGTTATTATTGATCACTAATTGCTGATTTAATAAAGTGTTTTACATATCAATAGACAGTAGTTTTCAAAAATAATTGAGACAAGAATGAAAAATGCTGGGCTCAGAATGATAGTCTTTTATATTTGTTAACATTCAATTTTCAACAGTCATGAGGTGAAAACTGTGTGTGATTGATGAATAAAAAAATAAAACTATGTCCCTTTTTCATATACAGGAAGACCTCAGTCAGGAGGAGGCAGTGGAATGTGGCAGCCAGGAGGAGGCGGGGCTAAGTGGCAGCCAGGAGAAGCCTGGGACCAGTGGGAGCCTGAGCGAATCGCAGGTTCCTCCCCTCCGCCTGCATGGCTGCCACCAAACTGCAGGGCATACAGGAGGATCAGCGCAAGCTGTGTGAGGACCTTCTGTATAAAGTCCTAAGTAAGGGGGTGAGTGGCGAAATCACACCCAATACCCACCTGAGTGAGTTGGCCCATCCCCCTCCTCCTCCTCCTCCTCCTGCCACAACTCCACCACCACAGCCACAGCGAGGAAGGAAGCGTGGAAGGAAGACCAGAGAGTGATGGCCCTGGGTTCAGTCTGGTCTGGCCAAAGATGCAGTCTCTTGTATGACCACAGCCTGGGGACACAGATGTCATCTGCTGCTTTCATGATCTCTGGGACTTCTGGACCAGACTGCACTCCCTTACATATGGACTCCTCAGGCCACGAATTTTGATGTTAAATAATTGATGTGTGCCCGGGGGGTCAAAGGCTTCACCAATTTCTGCTGTTTCTCCAGTGTTGCCTCCCTCTTTGTTTGGTTCTGAGCCCTTAATAAAGGAATTTTTTGTTTCAATTATACTTGCCTATGTGTGTTTTCCTTCAAAAAGGACAGTTTGTTGGTGAGTAGGCAGGTACATTTCGAATATACAATGTGAAAATAACAAGAGACACCAACACCAAACAATCTCCTTGAGATTAAATAATACAAGATATCAATGGTGTTGTGGTAACTTGACACACAAAACACACACAAAAATATTCTGGGGTAAAACCCAAAAAAACACAAAATAAAAACAGCCTTGAAAAAAATACAAACCCAAAAAAAAATAAAAACAGCCTTGAAAAAAATACAAAACAAAAATAAAACAACAAAAAAGAAATTTGGTCAGATGTGCTAAATCAAAATATATTGAGGGAATCCCGCTAAATAATAAAGAAAGAAGTTTATGAGAAGTCTGTGTGAATATCAGCAGCAAAACTACTTCATTCTTCTCATATTATAAAGAAGAAGAGAGTGCGCTGTATTAAACAATTTTTGACATTGCAGCGTGACGAAAGTACTGTATCCATTCCGAATGCTAATTTTTCCAGACCGAGCTGTTCCATCTCGGAATTTCTTCTGAGCATGCGTGGCACTTTGTGCATCGGAATTGTCCACACACGGTCGGAATTGACGCAATCGGATTTTGTTGTCGGAAAATTTTATAGCCTGCTCTCAAAATTTGTGTGTCGGAAAATCCGATGGAAAAAGTCCGATGGAGCCCACACATGGTCGGAATTTCCGACAACACGTTCCGATCGCACATTTTCCATCGGAAAATCCGACCATGTGTATGGGGCATTAGAAGGGTCAAGAAGGGAGACTTTGGTTAAGCCAGCCACTTACCGTATTTATCGGCGTATAATACGCGCCGGCGTATAACATGCACCCCAATTTAAGAGGGAAGTTTCAGGAAAAATTTTTTTTTTTTTCAATAAACCACTTTGAAGCATTACAGATTGGCATGTTTGGTATCTATTTACTCAATGTAAGCCCATCTTTTATATTTTACTAAGAAAATTGGGTGTTGTGTCACTTAAATTAATTTTAGTGTATTTTCTCCTGAAAGATATGTTTGATTAGCTGTGCAAACAAAAAATTGCCACCACCATGTTAATTGTGCAGGAGGTCTGCTGGCAGGAAGTTTCCACTTCTGTGGGGATTAGTGAATACCGATGTGTGCAGAGAGTTAGGTGTTACTTTTTGGGTGTATTCTACTTTATATGGAAGGCTGTGAACTACTACAATGCAGTACAGGAGGCTCATTCTACTTACCAGTTTCTTTCCTTGGAGTCTAAGAAAAGACGTGCGTGCCAAAAGCTGGAAAATATAGACTGCTGCTGACAATTTTTTTTTAAAGAGAGATTAGGGAAGTGCTCATTGGCACTAATAGATCTGTTAAAGCAGATGTAAGCCATTAAAGAAGACCATGTAGGTAGCAAAATGCTGTGTATCGTAGAGAATTTGGAAGTGAGGGGAGGTAAGGATTTTACCTTTTGTTCATCCTTTGTTACATCTTAATGCTGCTGATGCTGGACCAGTATCAACCTTTCTTGATGACTTCTCTGCCTGGCTACCCTACTTTCTTTCTTCTGAAATGCCCACAATCATTCCCGGGGACTTCAACATCCCTATTAATACTAATATTAAGGCCCCAGTTGATGTCTTTGCAGACGAAACGTGTTGGGTGTATGACGCCATCACAACCATCTGTCTACTGCGCTAAACATACTTTAATTTTGCTCGTCTAAACTTTGTTTTAACCTGATTTTTTATTGGATTTTTTATTGGAACCTTTTTAATACAATAAAATTTTCTGGTTATCCGGATTTCACACTATGTGGAGCCTTTTTTCTCCTTTTCCCTCGGTCTTAATTGCATGAGACCCAAAACGATCTTTGGAGGACAAATTTCGTGGCATCGCTCAGGATTGGGGATCCATCCAGGACCCTTTTGCCATGGACCAAGGACAACTGTAACCTTACCGTACCTAACGGTGTAAGCTCGTACGACTCACCGCCAACGGCCTGTGAGTCCACCACGTCCGGAAAGGGTATTCTATATTGCTTTTCACTTGGTTGAAGATTGATAAGTTCACAGGGGACAGGACTAGATGCTACTGTGAGATTCACATCTACACTCCAAGACACCTTTCCTCGATTGAATGAACTATTTAATACCCTGGGGACTCATCATTTATCTCCATCCCAATCTTCATTATATATGTTTGCCTTTGATCTGAGAGTCTGGGACTATTTTTGTACACATAAATTCTGAATATTGGTCACTATATAGCACGTTGCTATTTTATTTTTGAGATCACTTGATTTGTGTACACATGTTATGATTAATTTGTTTAATATACATTTTTATGGGTCTAGCAGGACTTAGTTTTCATATATGCACAGGTGTCTCTTATAAAACATTTCACATTAATGTTTATTGGCACAATATAGCGCTACACTTTTTTTCCTTTCATCCCTATTAATACTAACACTCCTGCCACTTCCAAACTTCTCAGCCTAACATCCTCCTTTGACCTGAAGCAGTGGATACATGCTCCTACTCACTCCGAAGGCAATACCCTTGACCTCGTTTTCTCTCACCTTTGCACTCCATGCAACCTCTCTAACTATCCATTCCCTCTCTATGATCACCACCTTATTAGTTTCACTCTCTCCCTCTCCTCCACCTCCTCTCCCCCCAACCGCCTAAAAGTTACCCGCAGAAACCTACATCATCTCAACCCTTCTCTTCTCTACTCTGCTATCTACAACCTCTATGACAAAATCCCACCCCTATCCTGAACCAACCTAGCCACTTCGGTCTAAAACGCCTCACTTCTAGCCTCACTGGACTCAATGGCCCTCCTCACTACACACAGAATCAGGCCTGACCCCTTTAACCTTGGCAAACAGATGTTACTCGAAGTCTGAAAAAACGTAATCATGCTCACGAGTGCCTGTGGCGTAAGACTAATGCCCTGTACACACGATCGGACTTTTCCGACGGAAAATGTGTGATCGGAGCTTGTTGTCAGAAATTCCGACCGTGTGTGGGCTCCGTCAGACTTTTTCCATCGGAATTTCCGACACACAAAGTTTGAGAGCTGGCTTTTTCCTTTTTTATCACTCTCATTAGCAACTTATCATCCCGTCCCCATCAACTCTTCTCTGCCTTCAACTCTCTACTTCGTCCTATACCGCCTCCACCTGCCATCTCACTCACTGCCCAGGAGATCGCCAATCACTTCAAACAGAAGATTCAATTCGTGAGGAGATCTCTACTGTTCCGATCCAATCATTACTTCCCTCTTTCAACTCCACCACTATAGACGAGGTTGCTAAACTACTTGCTAATGTCCACCTTACCACCTGCCCTCTGGATCCTGTTCCCTCATAAATGCTACGTTCACCCTCTGGCTCTATGCTACACTTTATAACCCACATTTTCAATCTCTCCCTCTCTTCTGGCATCTTCCCCAACTCTCTAAAACATGTACTTGTCTGACCCATACTTAAAAAGCCCTCACTGGACCCATTCAATCTTAACAACCTACGCCCCATCTCCTTGCTCCAATTCTTATCCAAACTCCTCGAATGTCTGGTCTACAACCGACTGAGCATCCACCTCACTGATAATAGCCTTCTTGATCCCCTTCAGTCTGGATTTCATCCTCAACACTCCACAGAAACTGCTCTCCTAAAACTAACAAACGATCTACTAACAGCCAAAAGCAATCAACACTATTTTGTACTCCTACTCCTGGACCTCTCTGCTGCCTTTGATACGGTTTACCACCCCCACCTCCTCAAAAAACTCCACGCCTTTGGCCTCAGTGACTGTACTCTTCACTGGTTCTCTTCCTACTTATCCAACCGCACCTTTAGCGTTTCCTACAACTCTACTTCCTCTTCTCCTCTTCCTTTCTCAGTTGGGGTCCCCCAAGGTTCTGTTCTTGGACCACTCCTATTTTCAATCTACACCTCCTCCCTGGTTTAGCTGATAGCCTCCCATGGCTTCCAATACCACCTCTACGCTGACAAAACCCAGATCTATTTCTCTACCCCTAAGCTCACTCCCTCTGTCTCCTCACGCATCACTAATTTACTATCAGATATATCAGTCTGCATGTCACACCACTTCCTCAAACTCAATCTATCCAAAACCGAACATATAATTTTTCCTTCCCCATATGCCCCTTCCACTGATCTCTCTGTCAAAATCGATGGCACAACTATAAGCCCATCCCGACATGCCAAGGTTCACCTGGATTCCAAACTCTCCTTTAAGCACCATGTCCAATCACTGTCCAAATCCTGCTGCCTCAACCTCCGCAACATCTCCAAAATATGCGCCTTTCTAACCAATGACACAACACAGCTCTTAATTCACTCGCTGGTCATCTCTCGCCTTGACTACTGCAACTCTCTTCTCATTGGCTTATCTCTACATAGTTTATCACCTCGTAAATCCATGATGAATGCTGCTGCCAGACTCATCCACCTTACCAATCACTCTGTCTTTGCTACCTCTCTCTGTCAATCCCTCCACTGGCTTCTGGTCGGCCAAAGAATTAAATTCAAAATACTAACAACTACGTACAAAGCCATCCACAATTTAGCCCCCAGCTACATCACTAGCCTTGTCTCTAAATACCAACCTACTCGTTCTCTTCGTTCCTCTGAAGACCTTCTGCTTTCTAGCTCCCTCATCACCTCCTTCCATGCTTGCCTCCAGGACTATTCCAAAGCCTCTCCAATCCTATGGAATGCCCTATCCCAATCTGTCCAGTGAAAAATTAAGGATGTTGTGGAATTAGAAAGAGTGCAGAGAGTGGCCACTAAATAATAATGTGTAGGGTTAAGCTAAGTGTTTGGTGTATCTGTATTATGTCTGCAGTCTCTGACCATGATAATGACAGTCGAAAAGGGGCACAAGACAGGGGTGACCTTAAAATGATGCCCCCCCTGAAAAAAGTTCTGCGGACGCCCATGTGCATAGCATGAATTTATCCATTGGCGTCGCGACCACCCCTATTCATGCATCCGGCCCCTTTCGGGTCACCGGGCACATGAATTACAGCGGCAGGTAAATTTTTTTTTGAAGCACCTGATTAGAGCCAGAGGCTCTAATAGGCTTTAAAATAGGGTAGGCTCAGGCCGCAGAGCATGCATCCTGGAGCCCACCCAGACGTCTTACAACAGCAAATGAATATTCAATGTTGAAACACTGATCCTCAATCCAGCCAATCAGAAGCGGGTGTGAGACCCATTTTCCGACTGACCAAAAAGAGAAGACTCCCGATTGGCCATCAAGGAGGAGGGAGGAAACGAAAGCCGCTGTGGAGAGCAGGAGAGCGGGAGACTGCCGAGCACTGGGAAGCCGCTGGTGCCATGGAGATTAGGAGAAGGGGAGGCCACCGAGCAGGGGAAGCCGCCGGTGATAGAGAGCTGGAGAACGGGAGGCCACTGAGCAGGGGGAAGTCGCCGGTGATTGAGTAAGTTCTAGTAGGTACTAGTGTCAGTTAGACACTTTTATACCTTACACTCACATTAGAAACCATGTGACATAACCCAAAACAACCTATTATTATGTTTAAGATAGAACTGTTGGCTTCCGGTTTCCGGCCCTCATGTGAGGGAGCGAGGAATGACGGTTCTGGATTACACAGCTTATAAAAAAACTGGCCCCTCTCGTCCGCGGATGGCGAGTGATTACTGGTCTGCCCCTTACCCGCACAGAGGCTCAGGTGGATGGACAAATTCCTTGTCCATGGCCCCTCCAGTGCCACTGCAGCCGCTGGCTCAGAGCTCTCCCTCCACACAGCCAACATGGTGGACAGAGCGGATGCCTCATGCATCTCCACAACCCCTGCAGGCTTTGCTAATCGTACGGCGTCAGTGCCCCCTCCACCCGAGGAGCAATATGCGGGTTTAGCCCAGACAGTGGCAGCTCTGTTGTCTCCCACAATAACTGCAGCAGTTGACAGGGCCATAGCTGCAGGGATCACACAGCTGTGGAATGAATTAAGAGACCACGCCACTAGGCTCTCTGAAATAAAGCACTGTGTATCTGAGTTGGAAGATGAGATGCAAAACCTGCACCACAGAACATCAGTCCAAACAGGTCCAGCAATTTATATTTGATGACCTGAAGAACCGCTCCAGGTGCAATAACCTGCGGGTATTTGGCCTACCAGAAGCATAGACCGCTAATTCATTGCCGGACATATGCGCCACACGCATCCCACGTGCCCTGGGAATTTCATCCCCCTGCACAGTCGAGAGAGCCCATCGGCTAGGGCCTCCTTCCAACGACAGACGTACACCGAGACCTGTCATCGTCCACTTCCTGAAATATGCTGACAGGGTCAATATCCTGAAATCATTCAGAAACTCCAAATCCCTATAGTTGGACAGCTACAAACTACTTCTATTCGCAACAAAAAAACAGGGGATGGTAGCGGGACTTTACTTGAGACATGTCAATGGATACAAAGACTGGTTGTTTCAGATCAAAGGGGGTTGGTCTGAAACAAGTGTTATATCTATAGTTGGTAAAATGTTGTAATAACCATAAATGTACATATAACCTGGGATACCATAATCTCCAAAGATGTTCAAAGTATAAAATGGTACAAAATATTTTAATAGGGTTTGCGTAAAACATACTTCATGGAATGCATTGTACAACATGGTTAGACATATACAGGCAGTAAGGCAAATGGTATAATTCATGTAATTGAGGCAGTTACAGAAAGAAAGAGGATGTTGTTATTCTTATATAATAAAACAATATGTGCATCCATAAGTTGGTAACTCTACGCGTTTCTTCTCTTTCTACCAATCATCAGGAGTCAGACGCAAATTAAATAAAAATTAAACCAATAGAAACATCTATTAATATATAATCAGTCAAGGATAGATGGAAAGTAAGTACAGAAGAAACATGTTTCAATAATACATACAATACAATTCATTGGTCAATGACAACCGGGATATGTAAGTGGTCTGGGTCAACAAAGTCTTACCCGGGGCTGAGGTCGAGCACATGCCCCCTGAGCCACGGACCACAGCCGCCGAGGAACCGCAGCACCCCAATATAAACACCACCAGGCAGGGGAGGCGCAACCAGGCCGCTGAGCACAGGATGGGCTGTACAAAGGAGGAAAATTGGATGAGAGTGAGAGGAAGAGGGGGTAGGGATGGATGTGTGTGTGTGGAGGATGGATGTATCAGTAAAGACTGTGTGGTGAAGTGATAGATGGGTGTTGTGTATGAAATACTAGGAAACTTGTTTCATCAAGATACATCTAGAATGGAGACCCGCTTCACATTCCATGGGCGACAATCGCAGCCTCCCCCGGTAACGTGGTTTGATAACATAGGTTCACATGAGGAAGAAAGAGAAGTACAGGCTGTGCTCTTGCTCTCCATTCTCAACCCACCTCTCTAAAACTCAATTTCGTTCTACCCCCTCCCTGGTTCCACAGTGACACCCTAACCGCAAACATAAATCTATTCATAGCATTTATTACTTTGTTCCCCACCACGCCATTAGGACCCCCCTCACTACTGAAATTTTATGAAAGTAGACTCATGGAACTTTAATAGGCTTTGTTCGCCCAACAAACATATGGTGATTCTCCGCCACTTAAAATGTCTAAAGGCAGATATAGCTGTACTCTAGGAAATTCATCTCACTACCTCCGACTTTACCCGCATGCACAAACTATGGAGCGAACGGCCTAAGATATCAGTAAGATTACAGTAAGTATAAGTACCATCATCCCAAAATGTCAAGATCAAGGAAAAGGAGGAGGGTAGGGCGATGGTCGCAGTTGCTGCTACTAAGATTTCCTGAACTGGGTGAGCTTGTCCTTATTTTTCATGTTTTGTATGGAATGTTTTGTTATTTTGCTAACAACTCTGCTGCGATAACCCTTTGTGCACTTGATGATTTGTTTGTATATGCTAAAACTACTCTATGTCATATTGTAGATATGGTTCTCCTGAAGAAGCGGTGTTAACCGCGAAACCGGTCGAGAAATAAAGTTGTACACTAGGGATGAGCCGAACACCCCCCTGTTCGGTTCGCACCAGAACATGCGAACAGGAAAAAAATTTGTTCGAACACGCGAACGCCGTTAAAGTCTATGGGACACGAACATGAATAATCAAAAGTGCTAATTTTAAAGGCTAATATGCAAGTTATTGTCATAAAAAGTGTTTGGGGACCCGGGTCCTCCCCCAGGGGACATGAATCAATGCAAAAAAAAGTTTTAAAAACGGCCGTTTTTTCAGGAGCAGTGATTTTAATAATGCTTAAAGTCAAACAATAAAAGTGTAATATCCCTTTAAATTTCATACCTGGGGGGTGTCTATAGTATGCCTGTAAAGGGGCGCATGTTTCCCGTGTTTAGAACAGTCTGACAGCAAAGTGACATTTTGAAGGAAAAAACACATTTAAAACTACCGCGGCTATTGCATTGCCGACAATACACATAGAAGTTCATTGATAAAAACGGCATGGGAATTCCCCACAGGGGAACCCCGAACCAAAAAAAAAAAAAAAAAAATGATGTGGGAGTCCCCCTAAATTCCATACAAGGCCCTTCAGGTCTGGTATGGATATTAAGGGGAACCCCAGCCAAAATTTAAAAAAAAAATTGACGTGGGGTTCCCCCTAAATTCCATACCAGACCCTTCAGGTCTGGTATGGATTTTAAGGGGAACCCCGCGCCAAAAAAAAAAAAAAAAACGGCGTGGGGTCCCCCTAAAAATCCATACCAGACCCTTATCCGAGCACGCAACCTGGCAGGCCGCAGGAAAAGAGGGGGGGACGAGAGTGCGGCCCCCCCCCCCTCCTGAACCGTACCAGGCCACATGCCCTCAACATTGGGAGGGTGCTTTGGGGTAGCCCCCCAAAACACCTTGTCCCCATGTTGATGAGGACAAGGGCCTCATCCTCACAACCGTGGCCGGTGGTTGTGAGGGTCTGCGGGCGGGGGGCTTATCGGAATCTGGAAGCCCCCTTTAACAAGGGGACCTCCAGATCCCGGCCCCCCCCCCTGTGTGAAATGGTAAGGGGGTACTTACCCCTACCATTTCACTAAAAAACTGTCAAAAATGTTAAAAATGACAAGAGACAGTTTTTGACAATTCCTTTATTTAAATGCTTCTTCTTTCTTCTTTCTTCCTTCATCTTCTTCTTCTTCTGGTTCTTCTGGCTCTTCTGGTTCTTCCTCCGGCGTTCTCGTCCAGCATCTTCTCCGCGGCGTCTTCTATCTTCTTCTCCTCGGGCCGCTCCGCACCCATGGCATGAGGGGAGGCTCCCGCTCTTCTCTTCATCTTCTTCTCTTCTTCATCTTCTTCTTCATCTTCTTCTTCATCTTCTTCTTCTTCTTCTTCCTTCTTCTCTTCTTCCTGTCTTCTCCGGGCCGCTCCGCAATCCATGCTGTGGCATGGAGGGAGGCTCCCGCTGTGTGACGGCGTCTCTTCGTCTGACGGTTCTTAAATAACGGGGGGCGGTGACATGACAGGACTTCCCTGTGGCATTCCCCGTGACGTCACAGGGAAGTCCCTCAAGTCACCGTGCGTCAGAGGGGGGCGGGGTCACCGGATGGCCCCGCCCCCCGTTATTTAAGAACCGTCAGACGAAGAGACGCCGTCACACAGCGGGAGCCTCCCTCCATGCCACAGCATGGATTGCGGAGCGGCCCGGAGAAGACAGGAAGAAGAGAAGAAGGAAGAAGAAGAAGAAGAAGAAGATGAAGAAGAAGATGAAGAAGAAGATGAAGAAGAGAAGAAGATGAAGAGAAGAGCGGGAGCCTCCCCTCATGCCATGGGTGCGGAGCGGCCCGAGGAGAAGAAGATAGAAGACGCCGCGGAGAAGATGCTGGACGAGAACGCCGGAGGAAGAACCAGAAGAGCCAGAAGAACCAGAAGAAGAAGAAGATGAAGGAAGAAAGAAGAAAGAAGAAGCATTTAAATAAAGGAATTGTCAAAAACTGTCTCTTGTCATTTTTAACATTTTTGACAGTTTTTTAGTGAAATGGTAGGGGTAAGTACCCCCTTACCATTTCACACAGGGGGGGGGCCGGGATCTGGGGGTCCCCTTGTTAAAGGGGGCTTCCAGATTCCGATAAGCCCCCCGCCCGCAGACCCTCACAACCACCGGCCACGGTTGTGAGGATGAGGCCCTTGTCCTCATCAACATGGGGACAAGGTGTTTTGGGGGGCTACCCCAAAGCACCCTCCCAATGTTGAGGGCATGTGGCCTGGTACGGTTCAGGAGGGGGGGGGGGCCGCACTCTCGTCCCCCCCTCTTTTCCTGCGGCCTGCCAGGTTGCGTGCTCGGATAAGGGTCTGGTATGGATTTTTAGGGGGACCCCACGCCGTTTTTTTTTTTTTTTTTGGCGCGGGGTTCCCCTTAAAATCCATACCAGACCTGAAGGGTCTGGTATGGAATTTAGGGGGAACCCCACGTCAATTTTTTTTTTAAATTTTGGCTGGGGTTCCCCTTAATATCCATACCAGACCTGAAGGGCCTTGTATGGAATTTAGGGGGACCCCCACATCATTTTTTTTTTTTTTTTTTTGGTTCGGGGTTCCCCTGTGGGGAATTCCCATGCCGTTTTTATCAATGAACTTCTATGTGTATTGTCGGCAATGCAATAGCCGCGGGTAGTTTTAAATGAGTTTTTTCCTTCCAAATGTCATTTTGCTGTCAGACTGTTCTAAACACGGGAAACATGCGCCCCTTTACAGGCATACTATAGACACCCCCCAGGTACGAAATTTAAAGGGATATTACACTTTTATTGTTTGACTTTAAGCATTAATAAAATCACTGCTCCTGAAAAAACGTCCGTTTTTAAAACTTTTTTTTGCATTGATCCATGTCCCCTGGGGCAGGACCCGGGTCCCCAAACACTTTTTATGACAATAACTTGCATATAAGCCTTTAAAATTAGCACTTTTGATTTCTCCCATAGACTTTTAAAGGGTGTTCCGCGGCATTCGAATTTGCCGCGAACACCCCAAATTGTTCGCTGTTCGGCGAACTTGCGAACAGCCAATGTTCGAGTAGAACATGAGTTCGACTCGAACTCGAAGCTCATCCCTATTGTACACATATCTGCCATCTAAAGTGTGCGGAATCCACTTGTTCAGACTATGTGGTACCTTCCCCTTTTTATGGTTATATGTAATGTTGTTACTTTTGTCGTTTACGATCGTAATTGTATGCAGCATTGTAATTTTTATAAACATTGTCTCTATTAAAATTGAACTTTTATAAAATATTTAAATTTTTGTCTTTCACTCCTTACCCTTTTTGTATACCTATACTGAGTACCGTAATAGTCCCCCTTTTTTCCCTTGTTGGGGGGCGGGGACGCTGGTTGACAGTAGCAGCAACTGCGACCATCGCCCTACCCTCCTCCTTTTCCTTGATCTTGATGCACAAACTATGGGTGGACCAGGTAGTCAGATACCCTGCAGTAAGAGGTAGAGCAGGAGTCCTCCTCCTAATACATAAAAACCTCCCCTGCGAAATAATCTTGACTCAGATAGCGAAGGACGGCTTCTCACAGGGTCACTCAAAACATATAATCATAAGTGGGTGTTAACCAATGTCTATGCCCGAAATTTCCCTTCAAAACAATTCTTCCGAAACCTAACCTTCCATATAGCACCACATATCCACCTACCCCTTTTGATAGCGGGTGACTTCAACACAGTTGTAGACGCATGGGAAGACAAACTAGCTGACAGATGTCGTGATACCACAAATCCCTCCTACACCCCCTCACACCTGAAGCAATTTTTGGACGGTCTTAAACGAACTGACTTTTGGAGAATGACCCATCCTGAGGGAAGAGAACACACCTTTTTCTCACCCCCCTCACAAATCACTCTCAAGAATTGACTACACCTTTCTTAACCCCCTTCTTCTTGAACACGCAGCAGAACCTTGCATCCGCGACATTTCTGACCACGCGCCAATTTCTGTCCAACTAACGGGACTAGTAACCCAGAATCCCTTAAGAATATGGCGGTTCCCTACCTACCTAGCCCATGACAAAACACTTTAGCAGATCATAAGTGACACTTGGACAACATTTTCATCCACCATCTCAGAACATATTGACAATCCCAACCTTTTTTGGGAAACCGGGTTTAGGGGGAAGGATTATTTCCTATGCCTCTGGCTATAAAAAAAGAATACACAAAGAATACTATGAAGCGAGCAAAGCTTTAAGCGTGGCTCAAGCCAACCTAGCTCTAAATAACTCACAAATTCACAGGGAAACTTGGAGGAAAGCCAAGGACTGCTTTGATCTGTGGGCAGAGGCACAGGGAAGATCCCGCAAATCATTACTAGATCTTAGCTTTCACAAATATGGCAATAAACCAGGCAAACTCCTCCCCGTATCTGTAAAGGCCCCCCACACCCCTACACATATAGCAGCTCTAAAAGACAAATCTAGTAATCCTACCACCTCCCCAAAACAGATTAACCTTATTCTAGAGGAATATTATGCCTCGCTATATGGTCACTATATGGTCAGGACCCAATGTGTGAAAATAAAGCCACATCATTTTTAGAAAAGATCCCACTCTCTACCATTGACAACTCTCTCGTGGCACAGTTAAATGCACTAATATCTCTCTACGAAATAACACGCACAATCAAATCACTATCTCCGGGCAAGGTGCCTGGTCCTGATGGGTACATCTCTGACTTCTACAAACTATCTCTAGACATCATAGCCCCAATTCTTCCATCAGTATACCAAAAGATATTGGACAAAACTAGTACCTACCTACAGGCCTCCAAGCCCACATCAAGCTTATACCTAAGAAGGGCAAAGACCCAACTAATTCAGGCTCCTATCGTCCAATCTCTCTGCTAAATTTAGATTCTAAATTTCTTTCCAAAACTATAGCAAACAGACTCGCTCCCATTATGCCTTCTCTCATTCATCCCTCTCAAGCTGGTTTCACTCAAGGAAGATCCGCCACATCAAATATTAGGAAAGTTCTAACGGTTCTGGAAATGGCTAGAACCAGATCATGAGAGAAATCAGCCATAGTAACACTCAACGCAGAAAAAAGCTTTCGATAATGTCAGCTTCCACTGGTTGAGCCTGGTATTGTCGAAGTTCGGCTTCTCGGGTCCCTTTAGCCACCTCATCCATGTAATGTACTCAGCCCCGTCGGCTAATGTGATTGCCGCAGGACATATCTCTGATAAAATTTGTCTTCACAAAGGCACCAGACAAGGCTGCCCCCTCTCGCCTCTTCTGTTTAACTTGGCAATAGAAGCCCTCTCAAGATTTTTACACTCTGCACACAGCCCTTTTCGCTGACGATATTCTCATATTCACCTCTAACCCCTCCGAGGATATGATACATATCCAAGAGATCTTTAATAAGTTTCGAACATGCTCAGGATTAAGAATACATTTTTCCAAAAGTGAAATCCTACCCCACTTCTGCTCACGCTCCCCACCCCCCATGGGCTACATCGTCGGTCTTTCCCATAGCGAAAAATCACATCAGGAATAAAGATAGGGAAATCTCCCTCTTCACTTTACCAACTCAATATTCTCCCCATCATACATGAAATAGTTTTGGAGTTAGAAAACTGGTCAGGCCTCCCTCTCTCACTGTTTGGCAGATGCCACCTTTACAAGATGGTCAGCTTCCCAAAGTTACTTTATCTTCTTCAAATGATCCCCCTACTATTAAAACACAAAGACCTCCAAAAATTGTACAGAGCCCTATCCATCTTCCTGTGGAAAGGCCCGCATAGCTTTACAGAAATTATTTCTACCCAAACATGAAAGGGGTGCAAACCTCACCAACATAAGATTATATAACCTTTCTTGTCTTCTGAGAGTGGGGTTAGATTGGACAACGCAAGCCTCCAGGTACTCAAATCACAATCTAGAATCCCAAATGACTATTGTCTATGTACTACCATCATTGCTGCACTGTGGGACCAAAGCCATTCCCTCTCATCTGAAATATAACCTCCTCATCCGGGACACTGTGGTGGCCTGGAGAGAGATAGAGAAAAAAATGGGTATTTTCCCTCATGTATCTAACCACCTTCCAATTTGTGGTCACCCTTTGTTCCCAAAGGCACAGCAATATCCCACATTTTCCACATGGGCTTCCAAAGGTTTATACAGATTTGCGCAACTATATATATCTTCGGGGAGTCCTCTCCCCTTTACCCAGATCTTGCACAAGTTCAGAATACTGACCCACCACTCACTATACATCCTTTAGGCAACTAGCTTTGTGGCCAGCATGTGTCCCAAGAGGGATCTACACTTCAAAACATTGTTACTGGACACATTTTTGAAACAGAACATTCACAAAATTTCTGATATTTATAAGTGTAGCCAAGGGTTTGCTACTATAGGTATTATAGTTGTTATTATTTCAAATGAGTTTGGCTCCCTCTAGTGTCTTATTAATGCTGTTAGGATTTTCTTTTAATTCCCAAGAAGGAACGCAGCAAAGCATTGTGGGAGATGTAGTTTGGAGGAGAAAGTGACTCTGTTAGCTGGATCAGCCCTGAACTACAATACAGACAATGCAAAGCGTGCAGCACTGCATGCTGGGAGCAGTAATAAAAGGACCAGCGCGGCCATTTTTCAGCCTCTCTGGACGCCATTCAATACCTGCCAGCAGGAGGTCTGTGTGTGTGACCAGGAGTGAGAGACTGCGGCCTATACAGTGCGGAGCTGGATCGTCAGTCTCTGAGGTACATCAGAGTAAAGCCCTGTCATCTTAGCAAGCGGATCGGTTTGCAGCATCAGGACATCTGGAAGTTTCCTGCACTTCAGCCATCTGGAGTAGCGGTTCAGTGCAGCGGTGCCATCTTTTCACCAGACTGAGACATCAGGAGGGTAGTCCGGACAGAGCCTCACAGCCTCTGAGTCTATTGCAGTTAGAGGGCACCTGCCCATTTCAGTAAAGTGCACGGTTTGCTGAGTGAGTTATTTTACAGACTGCTGGTGAGACTTGTAGTTCCACAGAGGTGAATCTACTTCTTCACAGGCATCATACAGCTGAACTCTGGGGTTTGTTGTTCCCTGCGCTGTAAGGTCAGTACTGTATTACACTCACACATAAGAAGGAAGTTACAAGTGCCATATTTCTTCAGTTAAGCAGTTATCAATGTACCATTTATTCTACAGTTTGCTTTTTCTCTCTTTTGAATTACAACCTGGGGGAGCCATTGAGTATATGTTATATATTGCATTGTATCAATGAATGTAGGGAACATTGTATTGCAATTTGGTGTGTGTATTGAGGCAGCGTGGGAAGGTGTTTAATATACTGTAGGTATTGAAGGATATTGAACACTTGTCCCATTGTACACCTGTCTACATATACTCCCTACAATGATTATTCAGTTCACAGTATTCATATCTAAACTGATTGCTACGAATTGTCATTAATTGTTTGTGTTTATTCACATGGTTAATTGTGTTTATTATTCACTCTAGTAAACTTTCTGAGTGGTTCAGTGACATTGTGTGAGTTTCTCATTGATAACATCCTATTGCAGAATGGAACCCAAGGTGTCAAAGGTAAGAGAGGATCTGCTGAGTTGGTGTAGCCAGTGGGGTATAGAGTCAATCAGCAGCCCTCATGGGGGGACCGCTACGTTTTGGAGGTCCCACTGAGATATCCCATCTGGGGTGCCAGAGCAGATCAGCTGATGCATCCAGAGTAGAAGAAGTCATGGACCTGAGTCTACTGCCACCGAATGGAGCCAGGAGTATGGGAGCCAGTTGGAGAAAACCACAGGTCTGAGGCTACCAGGAGTTTGGTGGTTCGATAAAGAGGTACGGCAGTTGATGAGAAAGGCTGTCCCAGAACAGGGGTCCTACCTCTTGGACCTGAAACATGACTTTAAGGAAGATTGTACCTATGTCCTCCTAGAATGGAAAGAGAACGTTCAGGCGGAGTTCCAGAAGGGGGTGGTGAGTCTAGCAGAAGTCCCTGTTGCAGGCAGTCCAACTGTCGGTAACCCAAATCCAACCAGTGCAGCAGTGGGAAGCCCAGTGGCCGGGATGCCTCCTGCATCATTCTATCTGGACATGAGTCGCCTAGCTGACAGCCTGATACAGAGTCACAAAAAGTCAGTCAATGAGGGATATCGGAAGCTACCAACCTTCTCAGGTCGTGTCCCTAGGCCAGATGGGGAAGAAGAATTTGATAGCTTGATGGATCAGGCGATGCAAGCCATAGAGGAATGAAATGTGTCAGGATCAGTAGAAAGACAGTGTATCAGCGAGAGCCTTCTGAGTCCAACAGTGGACGTCATCAGGAGCTTAAAGAGGGGGAAGCCGGATTGTGAGGCCAGGGACTATATTGAGGCTCTCTGTGCAGTTTATGGAAGGGTGGAGAAGCTATCTGATCTGATGTACAAGTTTGAGCATACCCACCAGTGGAGAGGAGAGAAGTTGTCTGCATATATCGTCCGAGTGGACCAAATCCTGCACCAGATCATCTTGAAGAAGGGTGTTAACCCTCAGGAGGCAGACAAAGTCCAGTTGGATTGGACCCTACAAGGAGCTAGGCCAAACCATCCCATCATGCTCTGATTGCTCTTGAAGGGCACCAGAGAGGCCCCTTCTTACCCAGAGTTGATGGGGTTGGTGAGAAAAGAGGAGGCCATCCTGGATGGAAAGAATCAGGAGGCTCGACTTGCAGCAAGGACACTTCAGAAGAATGAGAAAATAGCTGCTCAATCAGCTCAGGTGGATGGTAGCATGGCAGAGAGCGATGAGGAGTCCGATTTGGGGGAGCACACTAAGATTCCTGTAGTGCAATCCACCCTAAAAGTCACTCCTGTCAAGTCACCAGAAAGTAGAGCTCAAGTCCAAGAACAGGTACAGCAAGCTTTGTTACAAGTGATGGAAGCACAGGCCAAACATCAGGTTGAACGGATGGGCATTCGGAAGTGTTACAAGTGTGGTGATCCAAGACACTTCAAGGCCCAGTGTCCACAAAAGGAAGTGAATGCTGAACTGTTGGAAGATTTAGTGAAGATATTAAGGACATTACTGAAAGATCAACTGGCGGAAAACTCCAGGGGGTCTCAGTGAGGGAGCCAACTGAGAACCCCGATGAGAAACAGAGCTCCAGGAAGCAAAGGAAGAGATGGGCCAGAATGAGGCCACAGAAAGGAAGAGTGGTTCAATCACCCGGGCCATACCGACAGTCAAGTAACCCGGCACTGGGGTCAGGGAGCCAGGCGCAGAGGGTCAATGCTTTGCCGTCATCTAAGACCATGGTTAGGTCCTACCAGAACATCCCTAAGAAAGTTTGTCAGACTGACCCAATTCAAAGTGGTCTGGTGACACCACTCAGGCCACAGCCAGGTTCTACCAGAACACCCCTACAAGAGATTGTCGACATGGTCCTATTGAACGTGGTCTGGCAACATCATCTAGGGTTACTGTTAAGTCTTCACAGAACGCCAAGAAGAAGGAAAACCATAACCCTAACAGCACTCAGAATACCAGTGCCAGTTTCCCAGAATAGCTAGCAGGGCTGTCTCCGATCATAACAGTGCAAATAGAAGGAGTTTATACCAAAGCTTTACTGGACACAGGGGCTCAGTTCACGCTATTATACCGGGACTTCTGTGACAAACATCTGAGTCACATTTCTTTCCGCAAGCAAGAAGAGCTTGAGATCTGGGGAGTTGGAACCACTAGATACCAATATGATGGCTACTTTCCTTTCCGGGCCAGCAGCTGTGAGAAAAGAAGAAGCTTTCGACACTTTGGCTGTCGTGTGCCCCAGACCGCCCGGGGCTGGACGAAATTCCATACTGGTGGGAACTAATACTGAACTAGTGAGAAGACTGTTATCCTCAGTACTGAATGAAGATGGGTCTACCAACATTAAGATTTACCCGCAGTTACTGAAAGCTTGTCAGCGAGTGGCAAGAGAGAAGAAAGCCCCCAAAGGAAGAGTGGGGAGGTTGTGGAAATTGGACACTAAAGAGAGGGTACTGCAGCCGAAGGAGGTTTCTCATGTGAAGGTCACCATCAAGCTGACTTTGGCTCAAGCAGGCCCATTTCTGGTGTTGGAGACAGATGAGCAGGCCCGGGCAGCTGGACTGGAAATGGTCCCTGAGCTGGTTCCTACCCGAGATCTGCCCAGAACAGGAAGGAAAGTGCCCATCCAGTTGAAGAATGTGACTGATAAGCCTATTAAGTTCGGAGCCCATATGTTGGTGGGGCAGGTGAGTGCCGCCACTCCTGTTTCCCTCAAGAAGTTAAGGACTTATAAGAATAGCCGACAGTTACAGGCAGAGTTCCAGCGATGTGCAGAGGTCCTGTCCCCTGTTTGGCAGAACAGGATGAAGACCCAACTGATGAAATGGGAGAAGCTGTTTTCCAAAGACAATTTCAATGTAGGATGTGCAAGAAGTGTCAAACACGGAATTCGCCTTCAGGAAGACAAACCCTTCCAAGAACGGGCCCAGGAGAATACCTCTCAGTGACCTGGAAGACTTAAGAGAGCAGCTGGCAGAGTTGAAAAGGTCAGGAGTCATTCAGGAATCTCGGACTCCTTATGCATCTCCCATCGTGGTAGTAAGGAAGAAGAATGGGTCCTTGCGCATGTGTATCGACCATCAAACCCTGAATCGGCGCACCATCCCAGACCAGTACACCACACCCTGTATTGAAGATGCTCTGCAGTGCCTTACTGGAGCTAAGTGGTTTAGTGTGCTTGATTTGAAGAGCGGGTATTACTAGATTCTCATGCACCCAGAAGATCAGGAGAAGATGGCATTCATATGCCCAATGGGATTCTACGAGTTTAGTCGGATGCCTCAGGACCTGTCGGGGGCTCCTGCTACCTTTCAAAGTTTGATGGAAAGGACAGTAGGAGACATGAATCTTGTAGAAGTCCTGGTGTACTTGGATGACATCATTGTGTTTGGGAAGACCCTGGAAGAGCATGAGACCTGACTGGAAAAGGTATTCTCTCGTCTTTATGAGGAAGAACTGATGTTGTCACTGGAGAAATGCGTTTTATAGAAGTTCCGTTACCTACTTGGGTCATATGGTTTCTGCAGGAGGAGTCGCCACAAATCCTCAGAAGTTGAAGGCTGTCACTACCTGGCCTAGACCAAGAACTGTAACCGAGTTGAGATCTTTCCTGGGTTTCTGCTCCTGTTACCAATGATTTGTGCCAACTTCGCTAAGATCGCTAAGCCTCCTAATGATTTGTTGCAAGCAGTCACGGGAGAGTGAGAAGGAGTGAAACCCAAGAAGAGTGGCTTTCGCAGGAAAGGAGAGTCTGTCCAAAGTCAATGGACCCCTCTATGTGAAAAAGCGTTTTGGCAATTGAAGAATAGTCTCACAGAGGCTCCAGTTTTGACTTACACTGATCGTGGCCTGCCTTGTGAGCTACATGTCGATGCTAGTACAGAAGGACTGGGAGGAGTGCTGTATCAGGAACAGAAAGGGGGATTGAGACCAGTGGCCTATGTGAGTAGGAGTCTAACCCCATCAGAGAATTACCCTGTACACAAACTGGAATTCTTGGCACTCAAGTGGACCGTGGTGGACAAGTTAAGAGACTATTTGTATGGAGCTGAGTTTATTGTCAAGACGGACAACAATCTTTTAACTTACATCCTAACCTCAGCAAAACTGGATGCCACAGGACACAGGTGGTTAGCAGCTTTGGCAGGATTTCGGTTCAGTCTGAAGTACCGGCCTGGAGTTGGAAACCAGGATGAGGATGCCTTGTCCTGCAGGCCTCATAGAAGAGAAGAGGACCCACAGGGATGGGCTTATGTGATGGAAGAAGGAGTGCGAGCCTTGTGCCGGGAAGTGGACTAGAAAATGAAAAGGAGGAGTGGCTACCGAATACCTTAGAGTCCACCCATCTGGGATACCAAGACGTTACTGTGGATTGACACAACTGTCTAAGAGAGATTTGAAGAGAGACTAAGAGCAGGAACCATTGGGCCAGTTAGTGCTACAGGCCTTGAACAAGCAGGATCCCGGATTGTTGTTGAAGAGCCACATAAAGGGAGCAAAGATTATGCATCGAGAATGGGACCGAATGGGACAAATCAGAGTTGGAGTGCTGTACAGGCATTGCCCGTCTGGAGACAAGGAGGAGACGTTACATGACGAACATGGCCATTTAGGAACAGACAGAACCTTTCGATTGATTAGAGATAGATTCTATTGGCCCAATTTGAGAGGAGAGGTAGAGAGTTACTGTCATTCTTGTCTAACTTCCATCCAGTGGAAAACCTTGCCAGTGAGGGCCGCCCCAATGGGCCACTTGCAAAGTCAGGAGCCGTTAGATTTGGTTTGCATTGGCTTTCTGTGCTTGGAACTGATCACTTCACTTGCTATCCACAGGCTTACCCTACTAAGGATCAGAAGGCTAGCAGTGTGGCCAAGGTGCTTGTAGAGAAGTTTTTCGTGCACTATGGACTACCTGTGCGAATTTATTCAGACCAAGGAAGATACTTTGAGAGTCATCTAGTCCACCAGTTGTGTGCCTTACTGGGTATCAAGAAGTCTCGTACTACACCATATCACCCTCAAGGTGACCCTCAACCTAAACGATTCAATTGGACTCTATTAAACATGTTGGGAACTCTAACCCCAGACAAGAAACAGCATTGGGGAAACCACATAGCAGCACTAGTGCATGCGTACAATAGCACCAGGGTTGCCAACCTCCCGCAGCATTTTTTACTGACAAAACATGGCAAATTTACTGGCGAAGCACATTTTTTACTGGCAACCTGAGAAATTACAGAACTCCTATTGAAAACTAACATAGTGAATATTTGAACAGTATAAATATGATATGGAAACACTGACAATACCTACAAATCACTGATTTTTACAAACTGTCAGTAAATTTACTGGCGGTTGGCAACCCTGAATAGCACAGAGAGTGATGCCACTGGTTACTCCCCTCACCCTCTTATGTTTGGGAGAGAAGCTCGACTTCCTGCTGACCTGGCTTTTGGCACCTCCCTTGATGATACCTCTTTAACATCACACAAAGGCTACGTGAATAGACTGCGGAAGAACCTGCGACAAGCCTATGAGAAAGCCATGGAACACACTTCTATCAGAGGGTCTCGAAATAAACTGAACTTTGATTCGAGAGTGAAGATTCAGGACTTGCAACCAGGTGATCGAGTACTACTCAAAAATCTAGGAGTACCTCGAAAACACAAGCTGGCAGATCGGTGGAAGCCACAGCCTTACATTGTGTGTAAACAACTTCTTGGTTTACCTGTGTATGAGATCAGACCTGATGGAGAGAAGGGACCATTGAAGATGTGGCATAGAAATCACTTGTTACCACTAGCAGATGCAGTGAGGGTGCCTCAAGCACCCCTACTGCCTTCCCCAAAGCCAACTCCACCTCACACACGCTCACTAAAAGAAATGCCGACTGTAGCTGATGTAACAGATGAAGATGAGGAATTCGGAGAAGATTATGTGTATTCCCGAGCTTCTAGTCCAGTGTCCTCACCAGAAGGAAAAGGGGTTGATGAACAGGATGAGGAATTTGGGGAAGATTATGTGCATTCCCGAGTTTCTAGTCCGGCGTCTTCACCGAGAAGGAGGATTCAGGAGGATGAGATGGTGACTGTGCCTGCCTGGTTTCGGCCTATCAAAGATATCTCAATAGCCAGTCCTTTGAAGAGAATCCGAGAGAGAATGAAAGAGATGGAGACCATTGGAGCATTGCCAACACAGCCAAAAGAAACAGCCAGAATGGAATCCCAACAGCTGAAAGAAACAGTCAGAATGGTACACCAACAACCAAAAGAAACAGTCAGTATGTAACCTCAATGGCAAATGGAGATACATAAGATGGTCCGAAGGTCCCTTGGGCCAGAGTTTCAAACAATGTCACCCCAGCAGGATGTGGAAAGAACCAGGGCTGTAGAAGTTGTTTCTGAGCAAGAGACCAGAGATTTGATAGACTTCTCCAGTGAAGTGCTACCTAATCCTGATGTTGGGGAGCCATAATTAGTTCCTGAAACTGCAACTAAAACCCCCTCATTGAAATGAGTGTTCAGATAGTTGTTAGTTGGGTAGGGGGCGACTCTGCTCTAACCTCTGACACCAATGGGTGGGACACGGCAATTGCCCTGGCCTGTTCAAAAACTGATTATGAACTAACTGATAGTGTGTACAAGTGGTTTCAAAGAAACTCAGATGTGTGTCAGTATTTGTTAAATTTGGATTGGGGTTAGAAGCAAATCATCAATAATTTACTCTTTTTTTCAGCAAGTTGAAGTGGTGATCTTCATGTCTTTGGGGACCAAAGTATTTAAGTGGGGGGAGTGTGTAGGCAAGGGTTTGCTACTATAGGTATTACAGTTGTTATTATTTCAAATGAGTTTGGTTCTTTCTAGTGTCTTATTAATGCTGTTAGGATTTTCTTTTAATTCCTGAGAAGGAACACAGCAAAGCATTGTGGGAGATGTAGTTTGGAGGAGAAAGTGATTCTGTTAGCTGGATCAGCCCTGAACTACAATACAGACAAGGCAAAGCGCGCAGCACTGCATGCTGGGAGCAGTAATAAAACGACCAGTGCGCCCATTTTTCAGCCTCTCTGGAATGCCATTCAATACCTGCCAGCAGGGTGTCTGTGTATGTGACCAGGAGTGAGAGACTGCGGCCTATACAGTGCGAAGCTGGATTGCCAGCCTCTGAGGTATCTCAGAGTAAAGCCTTGCCAGCTGAGCAAGTGGATCGGTTTGCAGCATCAGGACATCTGGAAGTTTTCTGCACTTCAGCCATCTGGAGTAGCAGTACAGCGTGGCGACGCCATCTTTTTACCAGACTGAAACATCAGGAGGGGAGTCCGGACAGAGCCTTACAGCCTCTGAGTCTATTGCGGTGAGAGGGCACCTGCCCATTTCAGTAAAGTGCATGGTTTGCTGAGTGAGTTATTTTATAGACTGCTGGTGAGACTTGTAGTTCCACGGAGGTGAATCTACTTCTTCATAGGCATCATTCAGCTGAACTCTGGGGTTTGTTGTTCCCTACGCAAGGTCAGTGCTGTATTACACTCACACATATGAAGGAAGTTACAAGTGCCATATTTTTTTAGTTAAGCAGTTATCAATGTACCATTTATTCTACAGTTTGCTTTTTCTCTCTTTTGCATTGTGGATTACAAATACTGTAGTTTAAACTACAGGCTAGCTGAAGATATCTGGAGTCAAGGAACTTTTATCATCATCTATTTCTTCTGCAAAGCGCTGCTGTTCTATTTGTAGTTTGAACTTTGAATTACAACCTAGGGGGAGCCATTGAGTACATGTTATATATTGCATTGTATCATTGAATGTAAGGAACATTGTATTGCAATTTGGTGTGTGTATTGAGGCCTCCGTGGGAAGGTGTTTAATATAGGTATTGAAGGATATTGAACACTTGTCCCATTGTACACCTTTCTACATATACTCCCTACAGTGATTATTCAGTTCACAGTATTCATATCTAAACTGATTGCTACGAACTGTCATTAATTGTTTGTGTTTATTCACATGGTTCATTGTGTTTATTATTCACTCTAGTAAACTTTCTGAGTGGTTCAATGACATTGTGTGAGTTTCTCATTGATAACATCCTATTGCAGAATGGAACCCAAGGTGTCAGAGGTAAGAGAGAATCTGCTGAGTCGGGGTAGCCAGTGGGGTATAGAGTAATTTAACAGCCCTCACGGGGGTACCACTACATAAGCCTTTGACCGCTTTCTTTATAACATCTATCCACTCCTCCACCTCCTCCGCTTGGAACAAAGATTTACAATCCCTGGATGCTCTCAGCACCATCCTATTTAGTTATAAAACTACGTGTGCTTTTATAATGAAATTTTGGCGAGATCAACAATACAAAATTCTTATATTGCTTATATTCCTCTCCTAACGTCAAAAGATCTTCCAGTCCGCTCCAAGTGCCCGTTATGTAGGATATCCAAGCCTTCACTATTGCACAGACTCTGGTCCTGCCCTCATGTTCTATCCTACTGGAAGCATGTGGAACTCTTTGCATCTTCAATTACTGGACTTAGACCCCATAACATTTTCCTTCTACTGTTAGGTTCATTGGATACCTCCAAACAGGATATGACTAAGTCTCAATCCAGAATCCTGCAACACAATAAGGCCTGGATTGCTACTTGCTACATGGCAGCCAGGAGGGCAATCCTCAAAAAGTGGACTTCCTCTATCCCTCCTACCATCAAAGATTTAAAAATTGACTTACTGAACCTCCTCAGGACTGAGAACATGGACTTGCTCTTTGATAACTACCGAAAATCCATTTGATTCCAACACAAATGGGCCCTGTTTATGGAGCGCTCTCTCCATCATTTAGATAGATCTTTCCAGACCCCGATTCTTACAGCTCTGCTTGGTATTCATGTCTGCAAAAAATGGCGTGGGGGTCAACCCAAAATCCATACAAGACCCCTATCCGAGCACGCAGCCCGGCCGGTCAGGAAAGGGAGTGGAGACGAGCGAGCGCCCCCCCTCCTGAACCGTACCAGGCCGCATGCCCTCAACATGGGGGGTGGGTGCTTTGGGGGCCGTTGGTTGTCGGGTCTGCGGGCGGAGGGCTTATCGGAATCCGGGAGCCCCCTTTAATAAGGGGGCTCCCAGATCCCAGCCCCCCACCCTATGTGAATGAGTATGGGGTACATCATACCCCTACTCATTCACCTAGGGAAAAAGTGTCAATAAAAAAACACACTACACAGGTTTTTAAAGTAATTTATTAGACAGCTCTGGGGGTCTTCTTCCTACTTCGGGGGTCTTCTTCCGACTTTGCCGATCTCTCTGGCCTCTTCTCCCGGTGTCCGGTTCTTTTCCCGCTCTCCGGCCTCTTCTCCCAGTGTTCGACCTCTTCTCCTGGTGTTTGACCTCTTCTCCCGGTGTCCGGTTCTTCTGCCGCTCTTTTGCTAGCGGTGGCCCGGACTTCTGTGTCGTCTTCTTCCCTCTTCTCTTCTTCCGATGTTGACACAACGCTCTCTCCCACTGTAATGCTGTGTGAGCGCTCCGCAATGACTTATATAGGCGGTGACCCCGCCCCCTTATGACGTCACAGTCCCTGGGCATGCTGGGATGGTGATGTCATAAGGGGTGTGGTCACCAGGTGATGTTGACCACGCCTCCTTATGACGACTTCACAGTCCCAGCATTTCCAGGGACTGTGATGTCATAAGGGGGCAGGGTCACTGCCTATATAATTTATTGCGGAGTGCTCACACAGCATTACTTTCCCTCAAAAGTTTACATACCCCAGTTCTTAATACCGTGTATTGTCCCCTTTAACATCAGTGACAGCTTGAAATCTATTGTGGTATTTATGGATGAGGCTCCTTATCTTCTCAGCTAGTAAAGCTGGCCATTCCTCTTGGTAAAAAGCCTCCAGTACCTGTAAATTATTGGGCTGTCCTGCATGAACTGCACGTTTGAGATCTCCCCAGAGTGGCTCAATGTTATTGAGGACAGGAGACTGAGATGGCCACTCCAAAATCTTCACTTTATTCTGCTGTAGCCAATGACAGGTCGACGTGGCCTTGTGTTTTTGATCATTGTCATGTTGGAATATCCATGTTTGATTTGGATAGTTATTTGTTGTGTGTCACCATGGTTGGTTGCTGGTTTATTTTATTGTTTACCATATTAGAGGTGCGTTTACTTTTGTTTATTACTTATCCTTTTAATAAACCATTTATACTTTACATGCGTTTGGTTTACTCTATCGCAGTCCACACACTGGTCCCTGACATAATACCAAGGCCATCCCTGACCAAAAGTGCTGTACAGAGGAGCCATCTTGGCTCTGTTGTTTGTGCTAAAATGCATCCGGAAAGGGTTGTCTATTTTTCTTTACTGGTGACGGAGGATAATAATTATTGCCGTCGGATATTGAAGGAGTGGGCCAGAGATCAACTTTTAGAATGTATCCATCTTGCTCATTCTCTAGTTGATCAGGGCAGTATGCTGCTTTAAGACGTTCAGCTTTTGATTCAAGTGTGTGCAGAGCCAGCTTTGTCCAGTACTCCAAAAGGTAGTGATGACTTTTCTCCCCCCTTCAGTATGGCTCACGTAGAATCTTTAGTGTGGCTTTTGGATGATGACTCAGCGTATTTTTTGAGCACTATTCAGCATGTTTCCAACAGGTGCTAGTGGAGTGTGTTAACGCAGTACAGTCTCTTGTGCGACAGGCAGCAAGTAAACTGAATTTTGTTCAGCCATTACTACAAGCATGGTCAGATATATTGCACTCAGCCTCAGTAAGCTTGCAACAACCCATTTCTGCCACCAGACACCCTCCTGCTTAAATGTCTCTCTCTCCATCACCCACAGCAACCACAGTCTCAGCCCAATATACCCTCCCACCAACTAAGTATCAGTACCCTGTTTCCACTTGCTGCACCTACCCTGCCTCCACACCAGCCGATCTGCTCCAGCCTGCCTCCACGCCAACCGATTTGCTCCAGCCTGCCTCCACACCAGCCAATCTGCTCCAACCTGCCTCCATGCCAGTCGATCTGCTCCAGCCTGGCTCCATGATTGCCAATGGGGTTAGGGTAGCCTCTGATGGCCCTGAACCTGATGACCCACCTAACCCTGCCAACCCTCTGCCTGCTGTCCAGCCTGATGTTCCAGTACCTGCTTTCCAGCCTGATGTTCCGTTGTGTCCATGGCCCAGCCTGATGTTCTGGTGCCCACAGTTCAGCCTGATGTTCTGGTGCCCACGGTCCAGCCTGATGTGCCGGTGCCCGTTTCCCAGCTTGATGAGCTGGTGCCCGTTTCCCAGCCTGCTGAGCCGGTGCCTGTTTCCCAGCCTGCTGAGCCAGTGCCCGTTTCCCAGCCTGCTGAGCCGGTGCCTGTTTCCTAGCCTGCTGAGCTGGTACTCGTTTCCCAGCCTGCTAAGCCGGTGGCTGTTACCCAACCTGCTGAACCAGTGCCCGTTACCCTGGGCCGATGCTTGTTACCCAGCCTGTTGAGCCGGTGCCCATTACCCAGCCTGCTGATACGGTGCTTGCTAAATCGGTTCCTGATGCCCAGTTTACCGCTGCTGCTTTCCAGCCTGTTGCTCCAGTGCCTGCTGTCCAGCCCGTTGCTCCAGTACCCACTGTCCAGTCTGATGATATAATGCCCGATGCCCAGCTTGATGAGCTAGTTCCTGATACCCAGCCTGATGTTCCAGTGCCCGCTGTCTGGCTTGATTTTTCAGTGCCCGCTTTCCGGCCCGATGTTCCAGTGCCCGCTGTCCGGCCTGATGTTCCAGTGTGTGATGGAGATATTGAATTCCATATTTATATCAATGAGATTCAAGCGTACCATCGTGAGGACTTTCTAATTAGATTACCATGCCCCATTTTGTATGATGTGTACGTGTATGTATGAATATATCTATCTATCTATATGTATGTGTATATGTATATATATATATATATATATGTAATATATATTTATGGGTGTATATAGGTGTATTTTTTATAGGAACATGTGTACTAGAAGGTGGGCCTAATTACTGTTTTGGCATTTCAAACACACCTTTTGTGTTGGCCTGCTATCCGCATAGTAACTAAGTTACCCTATTGTTCGTAGAGAGAGCCAGGGCAGACATTGCGTCTCTCGAGTCCTTGTAATGCTAATTTATGTTATATCACAGAGGGCTGACGGTTGGAAATCAACAGGTACTCAGGTTCTCAGACAGAATGGCACCGGAGTTCTTAAAATCTTAGCATGAACTTCTGGACAGCTTCAGATGCGACCAATCAGAAGCCAACTGATTAAGCCAACTTAACCAATGAACTTTAGGCTTCAGGAGTAGCCAATCAGGATTTAATGCCACTTCTGAACCAATGAGGTGACCCTGAGTTCTGATTTGGTGGGAGTAGGTTCTAACAATATACAACCAAAAACCTGGAGAGGCTAGTTCTCTTCGGCGGACGGTCTAGATGCAGGATGGTTACGTAAGACTTCTCCAAACAATGTATCTCTATGTCTCTTTTCTTTCCTGTAACCTTTTCTATCGTAGGATTTGGCCGTAATACCTTATTAATCTCTTGATAGCATGGGTTTGACCATTATAGCAATATTTATTATCATTGGTAACATTGTTGTTTTTAAGGTTATATCATTTATGTTATAGTTGCTAATCTCATATTACCACAAGTTTCTTTTCTGTACAATAGTAAGTTTAAATAAATTAGATTGTTACCCTTTTCAAACAGATATCATTCGTTCTTAATTTCATGGGTTGATTCATATATAGATAAAAGGTTTTAATCACTTATGTATCATTAAATATATAAGTGAGGTATGTATAAAGGTATCCACGTCAAGTGCCCGCTGTCCGGTCTGATGTTCCAGTGCCCGCTGTCCGGCCTGATGTTCCAGTGCCTGCTGTTCAGTCTGATGATCCAACACCCGATGTCCAGCTTGATAATCCAGTTCCTGATACCTAGCCTGGTGTCCTAGTCCCAGTTGTCCGGCCTGATGTTCCAGTGCCCGCTGCCTGGCCTGATGTTCCAGTGCCCACTACCCAGCCTGATGTTCCAGTGCCTGCTGTCCAGTCTGATGATCCGATACCCGATGTCCAGCTTGATAATCCAGTTCCTGATACCTAGCCTGGTGTCCTAGTCCCAGTTGTCCGGCCTGATGTTCCAGTGCCCGCTACCTGGCCTGATGTTCCAGTGCCCACTACCCAGCCTGATATTCCAGTGCCTGCTGTCCAGTCTGATGATCCGATACCCGATGTCCAGCTTGATGATCCAGTTCCTGATACCCAGCCTGATGTCCTAGTCCCCGCTGTCTAGCCTCATGTTCCAGTGCCCGATGCACAGTCTGATGTTCCCTGTGCCTGCTGTCCAGTCTGATGATCCGATGCTTGATGATCAAGTTCCTGATGCCTGGCCTGATGTTCAAGTGCCCGCTGTCCGGCCTGATGTTCCAGTGCCTGCTGTCTGGCTTGATGTTCCAGTGCCTGCTGTCTGGCATGATGTTCCCACACCCGCTGTCTGGCCTGATGTTCCAGTACCCTCTGTCCAGCCTAATGTTCCAGTACCCTCTGTCCGGCCTGATGTTCCAGTGCCCGCTGTCCGGCCTGATGTTCCAGTGCCTCTGCCTGCCGTCCAGTCTGATTAAAATTTGGTTGGTCCCTGTATGGCTGGCTTAAGAGAAGAGTGAGGACTGGCTTTCTCCATGCCTCATGGTGACTATGCCAATTGTTATTACAATACTGACTACTGGAGTAGATTGTAGAGGGAGTAAGTGTCAAACGCTTATATTTTGCAGTGCAAGTGTGGCGCCAGTCAATGTCCTCGCTAAAGAGTAACTCCACTTTTGTTAAGGAAAAAAAAAAACATTCCCCTTTGTGTGATCAATGTACAATGCAAAGATTTTAATAAATTTTGCTAAAGATTCCTACCTTTTGTTATTCTGAATAAATAGTTGTTTGTCCATATACAAAGTAAATGTTCAGGGTTCTAATGAGGAGAGCACCAGGGTTGCATCCCTTTAGACGTGGTTTCCCTTTGGATAATAAAACTTTTGTTGCAGGGGATGCCCAAAATCTGACTTGCATCTTAGTGCAGACTTCTGGGAAAATCAGTAAGCCAATCACACAAGCAGGAATTTACATTTATTTTGGGGGGGCATTCCCTACACCATCCGTGTGCAAAATGCATTCAGAATGCCATATTACATTGCAGTTTACTGAAAATTACAGCACTGCAGATTGATAAAGAAAGATCATTTAATAATATTCAATTACAATATGATAGAGTTATTGCAATCGTACAGAATATACTCTATTCCTTTTTTTAAATTTGTTTTCCCAAGAAATCCGCCAAAGGAATGTTTCTCATGCCGCAGAATGTTGCTCCCTCCCTGACATTGGACAGGGCACATGGAAAGAGAAGAGTGGGGGGGAGGGGCTCACTGCCTGCTGCCATAGCCTAGGGCTTATCCCTTAGCAATGGAACAAGAACGATTCCTATAGACCAATACTCAGCTGAGACTATAACAATGCTCACTGAAATAGGAGCTGTGTGTTCAGTGGGGACCTGAAGGCTGCACGTGCCCAGGAGTGCACAGTAAGCTTAGGGACAAGACAGGGAATACAGTCAGGTCCATAAATATTGGGACATCGTCACAATTCTAATCTTTTTGGCTCTATACACCTCCACAATGGATTTGAAATAAAACGAACAAGATGTGCTTTAACTGCAGACTTTCAGCTTTAATTTGAGGGTATTTACATCCAAATCAGGTGAACGGTGTAGGAATTACAACAGTTTGCATATGTGCCTCCCACTTTTTAAGGGACCAAAAGTAATGGGACAGATTAACAATCATCCATCAAACTTTCACTTTTGAATACTTGGTTGCAAATCCTTTGCAATTACAGCCTATAGTCTAAAATGCATAGACATCACCAGACGCTAGGTTTCATCCCTGGTGATGCTCTGCCAGGCCTCTACTGCAACTGTCTTCAGTTCCTACTTGTTCTTGGGGCATTTTCCCTTCAGTTTTGTCTTCAGCAAGTGAAATGCATGCTCAATCGGATTCAGGTCAAGTGATTGACTTGGCCATTGCATAACATTCCACTTCTTTCCCTTAAACGCTTTGGTTGCTTTCACAGTATGCTTCGGGTCATTGACCATCTGCACTGTGAAGTCCAATGAGTTCTGAAGCATTTTGCTGAATATGAGCAGATAATATTGCCCAAAACACTTCAGAATTCATCCTGCTGCTTTTGTCAGCAGTCACATCATCAATAAATACAAGTGAACCAGTTCCATTGGCAGCCATACATGCCCACAGAATGACACTACCTCCACCATGCTTCACTGATGAGGTGGTATGCTTTGGATCATGAGCAGTTCCTTTCCTTCTCCATACTCTTCTCTTCCCATCACTCTGGTACAAGTTGATCTTGGTCTCATCTGTCCATAGGATGTTTTTCCAGAACTGTGAAGGCTTTTTTAGATGTTGTTTGGCAAACTCTAATCTGGCCTTCCTGTTTTTGAGGCTCACCAATGGTTTACATCTTGTGGTGTACCCTCTGTATTCACTCTGGTGAAGTCTTCTCTTAATTGTTGACTTTGACACACATAAACCTACCTCCTGGAGAGTGTTCTTGATCTGGCCAACTGTTGTGAAGTGTGTTTTCTTCATGCTATGTGAATGGGCTGCTTTACCTGCCCGGCACCTTTTTTTAAATGCAGCCACACGGAAATCGCATGGTGCTTTTGCACCATGCATTTCTGTGTGTGGGCAACCTCACCACGTTTTTCAGTGCATAGGGGTGCCATTAAGAGTGTGTAGCCGCATTTTGTGTGCAGCTGCATGTGAGTTCAAACAATTTACATGCATTTCTGCCCCCGCACAAATGTGAACCTAGCCTATTGCCGACCTGACTCGACAGGAGCGATAGTTTTTGCCATGGGTGCAAAGCAAAGCATTACAACCACAGCATGTAAACACACCCAATTGCTGCATTTGTAGCTTATGGTGGGGGGGGGGGGGTGCTAAAAACGTGGCTCAACTGTGTCTTTTTAATTCCACCCCTGAAAAGTCTAAACAAGTTTTAACAAACTATTTTTTTTTCTTTGCATCCAAAATAAATATTTATTTCTTGGACGTTCTCACACAGCTTGGTGAATTATCTGTGTTTTTTTGCAAGAAGCACAGGTGCAAATAGAATACAAGCTCAAAGCTATAACGAGTAAGCACTTAAGACAGCAGTCAAAACAGACACTAGTACTTGTATCTCTACGGGGATTTAAACTGCCCACATATTGCTTGACTTTTTTCTTTTGAAATAGCCGTTATATTTTGGCAGTGGGGTAACAAGTTATTACACATCAAAGAGACTGAAATTATATGAATTAAAACCATGTTCTTACATTCCTTCTGTGTCTTTGCCAACAGTTTAGGCCTATCTGTTGAAAAGTTATCTCTTTAGGAGGCTGAAAATGCCTTTGTTCTTTGTACGGAAATAAATAGGTTGAGCAGC
The DNA here is from genome assembly GCA_037952925.1 of Lithobates clamitans. Taxonomy (NCBI): domain Eukaryota; kingdom Metazoa; phylum Chordata; class Amphibia; order Anura; family Ranidae; genus Lithobates; species Lithobates clamitans. Next base: position 1,753,244 of record JBBGZY010001461.1, read on the forward strand.
TTGAAAAGGCAATTAGCGTGTGATGCCCTGCTGAAAACATATATCACAACAGTCTGATTTGTTTTTAGAAAAGAAAAACTCATTAAGATAAATGTGTTAACCTCTGGCAAGAATTGCATTAATTAATGGAAAACATTGAATATTATATTTATTGTCATTTTTCCAGTCTCATTTAAGTAGTGTTGCTGTATACCAATGTTTATTTATGAAGAAATGGAAGAGGCAGAGACAACATTGTTGAAAACTGTTTGCTATTTAAACTATTTTGGCAGCTACAGATTTTCCTTGTCAAAAGAAGTTTATTGAGTATACAATATTATAAAGATACATAAAGTAAGTTTACAAGGATCTATAAAGTAAGCTCATTGTTTTACAGTAGGGTTTATATAGGTAAATATCATGAAATTTCAAATATTAAACATTGGGTTCACGTAAACCTAAATTAAAGATATATATCATTTCCTTTGTTATTTTTGTAGGTATTTAAATGATTTATACCTACTATACATATTGTTTACAAGTAGAGTGTATATAGGTCAAATAAATTCTGATAATGAGCTTTAATCGTAAGGTGGAGAAAAGGAAAGAGAAAGAAGAAAAAGGGTTGAAAGGTAGAGGTATGGTCCACAAGGTTGTCCCGCTCGTCAGTTTATTATTCTTTTTAGTTCTCTTTGAAGCCTTAGAATGGGTGTCTCTGTAAGTCATTTAATCTGTTACCAGGGCAACAGGACAGAGTCATTGAAGTTTGACAGGAACTGTTGTTTTATCCAAGGATGCCAAAGTTTTTCAAATTTTGGAATTTGATTTTGATCGATGGCTACCATCTTAGCATGGGACATTGTATTATTCATTCTGTGAATTGTTTCTGCTAGTACCAATGTAGGAGATTTCCATGCCTTGGCCACTGTTTGTTTTGCAGCCGTTATTAGTTGGATCGTAAGTTTGAATTGAGAGAGTGTTAACCATTCCAGTTTTAGATTAAGTAAAGTTAAATATGGATCTGGTTGTATTATTTTTTTAAATATTTTAAATGCAATCACGAAGACTTCCTTCCAGAAGGTTTGGATTACTGGGCACGTCCACCATATGTGTAAATATGTGCCTATTTCTGGGCATCCTCGAAAACAAAGAGCTCAGGTATTAGGTGAATATTTTGCCACTCTAGCGGGTACAAGGTACCAGTGAGTTAGGACTTTATAATTTGTCTCCAGTGCTAAGATGTTGGGTGAAGATGACTTAGATGTGAGCCATATGTTAGACCAGTCCGTGTCTTCTAAAGTTCGTCCCAGGTCCTCCTCCCACCTCTGAACGTAAGAGGGTCTATTGAGATTTGCTACTCCATATAATTGATTATAAAGTGATGAAATTGTACCTTTAGCAAATGGATCTTTTGTACAGATTGATTCAAAAATGGATAATTGGGATAATGGTGTATCCCCCTTTAGGAATGGTGTATAGAAATTTTTGATTTGGGGATATCTAAATATCTCAGAGTTTGGTAGATCATATTTTTCTCTAAGCGATGAGAATGAAAGGAATGATTTAGATGCTATGAAGTCATTTAGTGTCTGAATGCCTGATGTTGTCCAAGCTTTAAAAGAATTTGGGTAGATCCATGCCGGATAAAAGGCCGGATTTCTGATAAAAGAAAGGAGAGGATTGTGTGGAGATTGTAACTGATATTTGGTTTTTAGTTTATCCCAGAGAGATAAGAAGTGTTTAGTTATGGGATTATGAATTTTAAAGCGGTCTTTAGGATCAAGCCATAATAAATTTGATATTAATAGAGGGTCATTTTCTGAAGCCTCTATAAATACCCATAATGGGATTTCCTGTTTTGCATGGTATTTGGACAGACTGGCCAAATGTGCTGCTCTGTAGTAGTTAGTAAAATTAGGGTATCCCAGGCCTCCTTTATTTTTGGGAAGATGTAGTGTGTGTATAGGTATACGTGGTTTAGAAGAGCCGCATATAAACGAAGTTGCTCTTTTTTGTACTATTCTCAAAAAATAGGAAGGAATTGGAATAGGGAGGACTCTGAATAGATAAAGCAATTTGGGTAGAATAGTCATTTTGATTGCATTAATCTTCCCTATCCAGGATAAAGGAAGTTGTGACCATTGTTTTATTAGATTTGTGATCTGTCTTAATACAGGAGGATAATTGGTTGAGAATAAGTCAGAATGAGATGCTGTTAAATGAATTCCAAGATATGGGATTGATTTTTCTGCCCATGTGATTGCTGTATCCATTATATAACCCATGAGTATCAGATATCTACCTTCTGGGTCTTTAATTTCTGATGATAAGGTGAATGGTGTGGATCGGTGAAATGCAATTAGAGTTCCCCTTTGCTTGGTACAGGCAGAAGCCGTGTAAATTTGTTGATAAAAAGGAGAAATATATTTTGGAGTAGAATCTTTGGTGAAGTGTATTTCTTGGAGGCATACTATGTGAGCCTTCTTGTTATGAAAAGTACGGAAGGCTTTGGTCCTTTTTTGAGGGACATTTATTCCCTGAACATTCAGGGAAAGTATATTCAGTGGTGCCATGGCAACAGATCAAATAGTTTTGACTTACTTTTTGTTATGCAGAGCTGACTGCGCAGATCAACCTGTGTGGACTGAAGAGATGAAAAGATAGAAAAGAAACCAGTGAATTCTGGAGTAAAGAGTAAACAAAAAACATATGAGATTAGATGATATATTGTATAAATTATTTTTTGCAAGTAATCACAATTTACCCGTGAAAGAGAGTAAATATCTCTCTCAGGGGAATAAGTGCCTTCGTCACACTCCCACATAATATGGTTGGGAGAATGAGGAGGGCTAATGGGGGTACACGGATCTTCCGCTTACAGGAGAGAAGTGCTATGTCAAAAGACATCAAAATGATGTTTCATTAATTGGAGTGCAGAATATAGTTTTTGTTGAAATTATTTATTCCAGGGTGGTTGTATATGGTTAGTCTTGCCCTAGGCTAAATATTTCAGTTAGAAAGGTACTGTTAATAACTTTGGTATTGATGAAGATAGTTTGAATTATTTTGGGATTTTAACCCTTTTAGAGTAAACAATTACATTTTTTATTCATATGTAACTGTTTAGATATGTTAACTCATAAAATTGAGGTTGTATTGCTTCAGATTAGAATAAACAAAAACATAATTCTAGGAACTAGTTAGGTAATAATATATTTGTTTTAAGAAAAGAAAGAAAGAAAAAGCTTCCATTACTTCTGGATTATTGAACATATTTGTCCTAAAAAGTAATAAATCTATTGTTATTACCTGATAATATATAACTGAACAAGAATTTCCTTATTTCACTTATATATTCTAAGGCTATATGAATCAGAAGTAATAAGAAATATAACTGGAATGTAACATGATCCCACACAGTGTGTGACTATCAGAATGCAGTTACATTCAGTTATAAATACAGGTTTTTTATAGAGAACCATCTCTTAGTATAATAAATGAAGAGATATCAGGAATTAGGATGTCAGTCCATTGAATCTTCTTGGTCCATGGATAATGTGGCATAACGGCCTCTTTTGTGAGAATGATGATTCCCATTTTGTTCTGAAATTTTGTGCTGCTGCCTGAAGGTGAAGATGATGTCATTCTTCTGCGTGTGGGAGAGTTGCTGCTTGTGGGTTCTGTCAGATTTAATTTTAAAAGGGTTTGTTGTAGTTCATCTGCTGATCTGCTTCTGTAAATTGTACCTTGGTAGTTAAATCTGACTGAAAAGGGGAAGCCCCATTGATACATAATGTTGTGGCGTTGCAGTTCCATTAATTGGGGTTTCATGGATCGTCTTTTAGTAATAGTAAGTTGGGATAGGTCAGCAAAAATTTGATAATTGTGTCCTTGAAAATTAAGTTCCTTTTTTTCTCTTGCAGCAATTAGTATTTGTTCTTTCGTTCTGTAATAATGAAATTTTGTGATTATATCACGTGGGGGTCCATCTTTCTTTTTGGCTGTGAGGGCTCTGTGTACTCTGTCCAGTTCTAAACGTTCAATAGGGATATCTGGCTTTAGTTCTTGTAATAGAGCAGTAATAGTAGATTGCAGGTCTGTCACAGTTTCAGGTATTCCCCTTATGCGCAAGTTTGAACGTCTGGCTCTATTTTCGTAATCTTCGAGCTTAGTTTGAAGTATTAAATTCTCTTCTTTTAATTGTTCCAATTCTGTTATATTTACTTGGGTTGTAATTTCAATTTCATCCATTTTTATTTCTAAGGCTGGGTGCGGTTTCCCAGGTCTCTTATTTCTTTGGTTAGGCTTTTTGTTATTTGGTCTGAGGTTTGTTTTAAAGCCTTATGAAGCATCTTTTCAAATTGTAATAATATTACTGGGGGATGCTGAGGAGGCTTGTGGAGAAGTTTGTGAGAGGATTTGTTCTGTATCTGACTCAAATGGAGAGTCTTGCTGTGACATTTTCTGTCTGTGGGAGCGCCCTGATGCTGTATCTTGTGAGGTGACTGGAGCTGCTTTAGTTGCAGTGAGTGCCTGTGAGCTCTTTGTGAGGTGATTTTTATTTCTGCCATGGTTTCCTCCCAGTACCATATTTCCTGCCCAAACTTTCACAGTTTGTTCCCTGGGGCAAAAAGGTTCAAATGGATACCTTTTGAGCCTGCAGGCTCCGCTTTGTCCTTCTCTTCTCTCCTCAGCGGTGCAGAGCTCTAACAATGCATGTCTGCTCCGCTAGGCTCCGCCCATCCCCCCGACAAGTACAGATTTTTTTACTTAAAAAATGATTTGCCTAAATTAGTTTTGCTTAGGAGAAAGTGACAACAAACACCTGCCTATTTGTCTAAAATCTTTTATTTAATTTTCTATTTTATAGTGTATAAAATAGTTATAGTGTATTATAAATAGTTTTATAATGTATTATATATATATAGTTATTTATTTATATTTTTATCAGGGACATCTGATGGCGGCATGATGTTAAAACATGTTGTGTGGAGCATTGGGAGGTGCCTGGTGAGAGGAAGTGCTGCCCTGGGTTTCAGGAGAAACAAGCAGAGCAGAAGGTTTTAAAGCAGTGGCAGGCTCAGAGTATGGCTCCCCAAGTGTACGTGATTTAAAGTGAAAGTGATCTGTCTTCACATAAGTGCATTTGTGTTGATTATTAAATAGTTTGATTTGCGGAGAGTGATATGATGTATCCTTTTGTATCTCTCTGAGCTGGTTATATGGATTGATCCTTGATGCTGATTAGATTAGAATTGGAAACATCACTGGAGTGAAAGCATATAAACAAAAAGGAATAGCTTCCAAAAAGAGATTCTTGAAATAAGGAACAGAAGGTATATATCAAAAATAGTAAGCTTTATTTTAAAGAAAGATCCACATAAAACATAAATTGTATCCTCCACCCCAATAAAGAGTTAAAAATTGACAATGATGTCAAGACACAGGTAGCTACCACAAACAATCAACTCTTATACTGTCTGATATAGTACATTTTTAAGCCGGCTAGAATTTTCACCTAGGTGGAAATATATTGTAGCAACACTGGATTGGCTTATCGCTAGATACCTCAGTATAAGCAGTCCACTGAGATGATATAGTCAGCTGCAGCTCTGATCAAAAGCTAAAAAAGAACTGTATAATTAACTGGTCTATCTCGGATGTAAATGTCAATCACCTGGATTATCCCAAGTTGTGAACACTGCGCGGTCCTGAGGATAGAAAATGTAAGCGGGGAAGGTAGGGATAGAGATTCACAGTGATACAGTGGGAGATTGATTACGGATCAGATAGACAGCCAGTATGTAAATCACAGGTTAGGCAATAGATCTGGTATCCTTATATAAAAGAAGGGTGATGGACAGTGAGGGTTAGTAGCTCAGTCGGGTATTAAATGAAAATGATCTTGCTCACCGCTCTCCGAATTCCAGGCAGTTGAACTGTGCTGGAGACAGTCTAAATCTCAGTTGTGTAGGTGGAAATGGAGCGTGTGAACACCCGTTCTGTGGGCATTGCTGGTGTCTGTTGTCTACCTCTGTAGGAGCCATTGATTAGGTTATGGACCTCTGTTCTTTGCCTCGACATCTGTAAGAACTTTGGCCCCCCCCCCGACACACTATATTGAGGTTACAAAGCATTGAATATCACAGAAAATCACTGAAAGTAATACTTAGTACCCAGTAGCAGTACTATATTAAAGAAAACAAGCACTAAACTAGTTAGTAAAGTTTAAGTAAACTTAATATATTGTTATCTGATATGGTTTGCAATGAAGTAAGAATAGAAATGGTTTAACAACGATAATACAATTTAGCATACAGGGTGATAATAAGAACTAGGCATAAGATCAGCATAAACTGTAGCAAGGTCAACTAAAGTGCAACAGTGAGCAGTAATAAAGACTGATTTACTGTTTTGGCTGCGTTTATCTAGCTAGGTTACTTTGCGGTATAAGCAAGGAAGCTGAGACCTCTGCAGTGTATAAATGTGCTTTTACTGAACAAAGATGTTGTACATACAAAATTATTACAATATTAGGAATACAGTACAAGACTGACAGATATATTAAGCAAGATACCTAGCATATAAGCAGAAACTATGGTCTGTAACAGTAGAAATATGCTTAAAAGTTACTTAACTCTGGTTACGGTGTGTTCAGAGTCTCCGTTGACAATGAGGACTCAGGCTTCTTAAGCAGTTGCTGGAAATCAGGCAAAACAGTCTTCAGGTATCTTATGGCTGGCTACAGACTGTCCTTAATGATAAGTCCCCTCCAGCTTATGCCTGACAACCTTTTTATATGTCAGATTGTTTACCATAGTTACTGACAAAGTTTACAAACTTGTTTACCTTAACAACAAAATAACAGACTGCTGCACTGTACCATTTTCAATTAGAGAGGCGTTCTCAAATTCTAATTCAAGATGGCACTTTGGTATCATACATGTTATTTGACCAGGATATTTGTTTACTGTACTGACAAAGACAATAGACTGCTCAACAGTCAATTGAAATGCAACAATGTTATCTAAGTTCCCATTGTTTGAGGACAGACTGTATACTTGTTACAAGGCATTAGTTTGAGAACCATCTTCAAACAAACTCAACAGTAACCTGATTTATGTTTCTATGACCAACTACTAAACAGACTAAACAGAGTAAAAAAAAAATAATATTGTTTATCAAATGCAACACATTTACCGAACACAGGAAATATACTGCCAAAGTGCATTGATGGTGACTGTGCTAGGCCTAGACTGACTAGCTGTTCACTATTTATAAAAAATTAAGGAAATGGGAGAAGGGAACAAAGGCAACTTACAAGATTGATTTACAGGATGGGCAGTCCTTTACGTTGCTCTTCAACGGCTATTGTTGTGGTCTTTTAGGAAGCATTGGTGCACTTAAAGCGGAGTTCCACCCAAAAATGGAACTTCCGCTTTAAAAGAAGGTGACCCCCTGACATGCCACATTTGGCATGTAATTTTTTTTTGGGGGGGGAGCGAATACCCTCTTACCATGGAAAGAGAGGAATGAGAGAGAAGCTTTTAGCGCATTTCTGGGAGAGTATATCTGGATGGGGCTGCTAGTGTTAAATATGTGGCAGGTAGGGAAGGGGCAGCCAGGCACGCAGTGGGTAATGTTATGCTAGTTGTTCAGGCTCTCCTCTCCTCTCACCCAGCTGCATTTGCCCCCCAGTCTGAGAGCAGAGATCAGAGCTTCTCCCTGGCAGGGGGGATCTGATCATACTAGATGGCATGGTGACATTGTGCTGGGAGGACAGGAGATGACAGCAGGAGGGGAAGGCAAGCTTCTTTCACTGTACACTGATCTGTGCTGGATCAGAACACTGACAGGCAGATCTACCATCTCCTGATCATTAAATATCTTCTTCCTTGCTGCAGATTCCATCCATACATTCATCCACCCATTCACCCATCCATCCATCCATCCATCCAACCACCCACCCACAAGCCACCTATCCATCCATCCATTCACCCATCTATCCACCCATCCACCCATCCATCCACCCACCCACCTATCCATCCATCCATCTATCCATCCACCCACCCATCCACCTATCCATCCATTCATCCATCCAGCCACCCACCCATCCACCTATTCATCCATCCACCCATCCACCCACCTATTCACCCATCCATCTATCCATCCACTCATCCATCCACCTATCCATCCTCCCATGCATCCATCCACCCACCCACCCACCTATCCATCCTCCCATGCATCCATCCACCCACCCATCCACCCATTCACCCACCCATCCACCCATTCACCCACCCATCCATCCATCCACCCACCCATTCACCTATCCACCCACCCATCCACCCACCTACCTATCCACCCACCTACCTATCCATCAATCAACCCACCTATTAACCCATCTATCTATCCATCCATCCACCTATCCATCCACCCAACCATCTATCCATACATCCATCCATTCACCCATCTATCCATCCATCCACCCACCCACCCACCTACTCATCCATCCACCCATTCACCCACCCATCCATCCATCCACCCACCCATTCACCTATCCACCCACCCATCCACCCACCTACCTATCCACCCACCTACCTATCCATCCACCCACCTAACCATCCATGCATCCACCTAGCCACCCACCCACCTATCCATTCATCCATCCACCTATCCATCCATCCACTCACCCACCTATCCATCCATCCATCCATCCATCCATCCATCCATCCATCCACCTATCCATCCATCCTGAGGGGGCCAGGTCTGTTTTGCGCCCTCCTAAAATTTTGACCACCAGCCACCACTGAGCCCTGGAAAGACAGAGAATCCCCTATGGTCCGAGCATCCTTGGCCATAACTACTGCAAGTTCTTCTACAGTGCCTGGGGTAGAAATTGCTGAGGCACTGTCAGTAAGCCAAAAACAAGAGACCAAGGAATTTCTGCTGAGAAATAGAGAGTTCTTTTCTAATTTTCCAGGGGTAATTTCAATGATAAAGCATCCATCTATTCACCCACCCATCCATCCATTCATCCACCTATAATCCACCCACCCATCCATCCACTACCCACCCATCCACCCATCCATCCATTCACCCATCCATCCATTCATTCATCCATCCATCCATCCATCCATCCTTGCATCCATCCACCCATCCATCCACCTATCCATCCATCCACCTACCCACCCGCCCACCCATCCACCCACCCATCCACCTATCCATCCATCCATCCATCCATTCATCCAACTATTCACCCATCCATCTATCCATCCACCCATCTATCCACCCATCCATCCACCCATGCATCCACCCACCCATCCACCCACCCATCCACCTATCCATCCATCCACCCACTTATTCACCCATCTATCCATCCACCCATCCATCCATTCATCCACCCACCCATCTATCCATCCATCTACCCATCAATCCACCCACCCATCCATCTACCCATCAATCCACCCACCCATCCATCCACCCACCTACTCATCCATCTACCCATTTACCCGTCCATCCATCCACCCACCCATCCACCTATCCATCCATCCATCCATCCACCCACCCATCCACCTACCTACCTATCCATCAATCCACCTATCCATCCATCCATCCATCCATCCATCCATCCATCCATCCATCCACCTAGCCACCCACCCACCTATCCATTCATCCACCCACCCACCTATCCATCCATCCATCCACCCACCCACCCACCCACCTATTTATCCATCCATCCACCTATCCATCCATCCACCCATCCATCCTGAGGGGGCCAGGTCTGTTTTGCGCCCTCCTAAAATTTAGACCACCAGCCGCCACTGAGCCCTGGAAAGACAGAGAATCCTCTATGGTCCAAACATCCTTGGCCATAACTACTGCAGGTTCTTCTACAGTGCCTGGGGTACACATTGCTGAGGCACTCTCAGTAAGCCAAAAACAAGAGACCAAGGAATTTCTGCTGAGAAATAGTGAGTTCTTTTCTAATTTTCCAGGGGTGATTTCTATGATAAAGCATCCATCCATCCATTCACCCACCCATCCATCCATTCATCCACCTATCCACCCACCCATCCACCCATCCATCCACCCATCCATCCATCCACCCACTTATTCATTCACCCACCCATCCATCCATGCACCCACCCATCCACCCACCTATCCATCCACCTATCCATCCATCCATGCACCCACCAATCCACCCACCCGTCCATCCACCCACCTACCCATCCATTCACCCATCCATCCATCCATCCACCTACCCATCCATTCACCCATCCACCCATCCATCCATCCATCCATCCATCCACCCACCCATCCACCCATCCACCCATCCATCCACCTATCCATCCACCTATCCATCCACCTATCCATTCATCCATGCACCCACCCATCCACCCACCCATCCACCCACCTATACATTCACCCACCTATCCATCCACACACCTACCCATCCATTCACCCACCCATCCACCCACCTATACATCCACCCACCTATCCATCCACACACCTACCCATCCATTCACCCACCCATCCACCCACCCACCCATTCACACATCCACCCACCCATTCACCCATCCACCCATCCATCCACCCACACATTCATTCACCCAATCATCCATCCATCCATCCATCCATCCACCAACCCACCCACAATCCACCTATCTATCTATCCATCCACCCACCTATTCATCCATCCATCCAACCACCCATTCATCCATCCATCCATCCATCCATCCATCCATCCATCCATCCACCCATCCATCTATCCATCCACCCATCCATCCACCTATCCATTCACCCATCTATCCATCCACCCATCCATCCACCCATCTATCCACCCACCCATCCACCTATCCATCCATACATCCATCCATCCATCCACCCACCCATTCATCCACCCACACATTCATCCACCCATTCACCCGTTCATCCATCCAACAATCCACCCACCCACAATCCACCTACCCATCCATCCACCCACCCACCTATTCATCCACCCACCTATTCATTTACCCACCTACCCATCCACTCACCCATCTATCCACCCACCCACCCATCCATCCACCCATCCACCCATTCATCCACCCATCCATTCATCCATCCATCCACCCACCTATCTATCTATCCATCCACCCACCCATCCACCTATCCATCCATCCATCCATCCATCCATCCATCCATCCATCCATCTATTCACCCATCCATCTATCCATCCACCCATCCATCCACCTATCCATCCACCCAAGTTCCACCTATCTATCCATCCATCCACCCACCTATTCACCCATCTATCTATCCATCCACCCATCCATCCACCCATCCATCCATCCTAAGGGGGCCAGGTCTGTTTTTTGCCCCCCTAAAATTTTGACCACCAGCCACCACTGAGCCCTGGAAAGACAGAGAATCCCCTATGGTCCAAGCATCCTTGGCCATAACTACTGCAGGTTCTTCTACAGTGCCTGAGGTAGAAATTGCTGAGGCACTGTCAGTAAGACAAAAACAAGAGACCAATGAATTTCTGCTGAGAAATAGTGAGTTCTTTTCCGATTTTCCAGGGGTGATTTCAATGATAAAGCATGATATTGTGACCAAGCCAGAGGTGAAAGTTAACTTAATACCCTATTGCATCCCAGTAGTTTGGCACCAAGTAGAGATGGGCTGAACACCCCCCCGTTTGGTTAGTAGCAGAACTTCTGAACAGGGGAAAAGTTCTATCCTGAAACAGCAAACTCCATTGAAGTCTATGGGAGCTGAACATGAGAAATCAAAAGTGCCCATTTTGAAGGCTTTTATGCAAGTAATTGGCCATCAAAAGAGGTATAGGGTTATGGGTGTCCTGGGGGACATGTATTAATGCAAATTTTTTTTAAAAGAAACGATTGTTTCTTCAGGAGCAGTGATTTTAATGATTCCTAAAGTGCAAGAATAAAAATGAAAAATTCCTTTAAATATAGTGCCTGGGGGTCCCCTTAGTCTGCTTTTAAAGTGGCACATCTGTAACAGGTATAGAACATGCTGCAGCAAAAATTACGTTTCTAAAGAAAAAATAAACGAGTCAAATCACATTTAAATTGGCTCATGGTTGAAAGTACCGACACCTGGCTATTTAAAAAAAACAAAAAAGAAAAAAAACTGTGTTTTTAGGGTCTGGTACGGACTTTAAGGGGAACACCAGGCCAAACTTTTTAAAAAAATGGCGTGGGCCCACCCCAAAATTCATACCAGACCCTTATCCGAGCATGCAGCCTGGCAGGTCAGGAAAGGGGGGGGTCAACCAGCTCAATGCTCAAAAAATTTAAAACGTGGCATGTGGAGTTTTTTAAGTACCGTAGTTTGACGCCACTCCATGAGCGCGCGCAATTTTAAAGCATGACATGTTAGCAATCTATTTACTCGGCGCAACAATTATCTTTCACATTATACAAAAAAATTGGGCTAACTTTGCTGTTTTTTTTTCTATTCATGAAAGTGTATATTTTCTCAAAAAAATGCGGTTGAAAGACCACTGCGCAAATACAGTGTGACATAAAATATTGCAACAATCACCATTTTATTCTCTAGGGTCTCTGATAAAAAAAAAAAGATATGTTTTTGGGTTCTAAGTTATTTTCTAGCAAAACATACTAATTTAAACTTGCAAACAAAAAGTTCTAGAAAAGGCCTGGTCAGCAGGTGGCTAGTCCATTTTAGTCTTGTCTGCTGCACACCACTATTGATGTAAAACTCATGGCCATACATCACCCCCCCCCTCCATGATTTCTATTATATCGACTATAACGAAAATTTTAAATATTATATGTACCCACCATTCCTGCTATATCTGTAAACACTTAAAGATTAAACATTGTATATTATTAGGATTCATTTGACTTGAAGTCACTTAAATGTTTGGAAAAGGCATCTAAAATCTATTTGGTGCGAAAGGTAGATGTTGCATTATTATAAAAGAAATTCTCAATACAGGATTAGAACACAGATTGTGAGACAGTGACTTGCAGTTGGGGATCAACAAAAAAATGTGTTTTGCAGTTGGAGTTCAACAAAAAATGCACATAGTGTATAAGTGTGGTTTCTATTTTAAAAATAATACATTTAGTTATCAACACAAAGGACATTACAAACAACATCCTATATATTTATATTGTCTTCAAGGAGAATAATAAGGCCCCTTTCACACTTGTTCAACTTTTGCTGCAACTTTGGACATCTGAGTCGCATGATAAGTCGTACCCCATGATTCCTAATGATAAACATTCATATCTGTGTGACTTCAAGTTGAACCGACTTCAAAGTAGTCCCTGTACTACTTTGGTCCGACTTTTACACAGGCATTCCCTGAAATCATGGCAAAATTGCGCCAAAAAAGCGGCAGCAAAATTGCGGCAGAATCGCACGACTTTCAAGTCGCGGTAGTGTGAAAGGGGCCTAAGCATATTCTTTGTATCTTGTAATTTGTTAAAAAAGATATTTGTACAGTATATGAAGTGTACTGTACAACATACAGTATGTATGTTGTGCTTGGGTGTACTGTATATGTTGCATTGAGAACTCATTCAATTTTTATACAGGTGTTTTTGTTGTCATAATAATTAATACATTATGTGTTGCCACTAACAATATTTGACACTAGTTCAAAATGACCACTTAATGTGATTGTAAAGTCTAATTTATTTTCCTATAAAAATAATAAATGTTATACTTACCTGCTATGTTGCAGTGGATTTGCACAGAGCAGCCCAGATCCTCCTCTCCTCAGGTCTCTCTTCTGTGATCCTGGCCCCTCCCTCCTGTTCAGTGCCCCCACAGCAGGTAGCTTGCTATGGGGGCACTTGAGCTGAGTCACAGCTACCTGTGTCCATTCAGACATGGAGCCCCAGCCTGCCCCCGCCCCCTCTCTCCCCGGATTGGCTAGCTAACTTTGATTGACAGCAGCAGAAGCTAATGGCGCCACTGCTGTGTCTCAGCCAATCAGGAAGGAGAATCTCAGATGGCTGAGACACTCGTGAACATCACTGGACAGAGAGGGACCTCAGGTGGGTACTGGGGAGGCTGAGTAGGGCTGCGGGGGGCTGCTGCACACAAAAAGCAGTTCTTTTGTGTGTCACCTGGAAATCAAATCTGCTTTATTTGTGCCCCGATAAGTGTCAGTTCCTTATAACAATGGAACAGAATGATAATAGTTTATCTTATCATGGTTTATTTTTGGTTTATTCATGGTCTAGTCTAATTACACTATAAAATAGCAGTCTTTATAGTACATTGTGTTTAATCTTTAAAGACAAATATAGATAATTTGTTTTTAGTTTTGGTTACAGTGAGAAAGTGATAGAAAAATCCTGTCAAGTTTTTCTTTCTGATCACACTAGTGACCTTTTCTCTCACTTCTAGACTCTCTGGTTCCTGTAGAAGAAAAGAGGGCACAAGTGTTACAAGGGCAGAGAGCATAGTTCCCAACTGTCCCTGATTTCGAGGGACTGTCCCTGATTTTGAACAATGTCCCTCTGTCCCTCATCATTCCTCCTCATTTGTCCCTCATTTTGGTCTGATCTATATAGTTGTATATAAAATGCACTTATAATACCAATATAAAGGAATAGTAGTGGTAAAAAAAGCACTTGTGGGTTTAGCCAATCTTGTTTTTTGTACAATTTTCCTTTAAGAGGGCGTGGCAAGGGGTGTATCCTATGCCTGCATACTTTTGTTGATAGGTGTCCCTCATTCCCATCTCAAAAAGTTGGGAGGAATGCAGAGAGGCATATACAGGACTAAGAACATTGTTAAAAAAATCTAACCCTTCATGACTTTTCTGGCAAGGTGTTTTTATTTCTCTCCATGTTGTTGGGGAGAATTGGCATCACTTCCTGTCATAACAGGAAGTGAGAGGAAAAAAAAGGGGGCTTAGATGGCAATAAATACCTCACATATTTTGCCCCTTTCTTCTTTATCCAAAGCAAAATAAAATGTTTTTGTTGGTGTTGAACTTTAAGCGTTAAGCCCACTCCAGCCTCAGCCATTCCAAATTTTGTTGCAGTGGGGACTAAGAGCTTCTATTCAGTTTTTGGTTTTCTGTCACCAGAGCAAAACTGTGGTCAATAAAAGCAATAAAAACCTGGTAGAGGCTCTGAACTTTGCCTAGTCTGCCCAAGAAGTGATTTTGTGGCTTCTCTGCCAACACTGGATGTTTCTCAGTGCAATGGGCTTGTTCTACTAAAGGAAAATAGACAGTGTTCTTTGCAAGTGCAAGTGCTCCAGAGCTTAATAAATGAGGTAAAGCATGACTAGAATACGTAGTCACATGCAATGAAAACAAAAAACAGCATTTTTGCTTGCAAATGATTGTTTAATGGAAGCAGAGTATCCCCTCATTTACTAAGGGTCCTTTCACACTGGGGCGGGCGTCGGCTTCGGCGGTAAAGCGCCTCTATTGTAAGCGGCGCTTTACCATCGGTATGCGGCCGCTAGCGGGGCGGTTTTACCCCCCGCTAGCAGCCGAGAAATGGTTAAAAACCACAGCAAAGCGCCTCTGCAGAGATGCTTTGCCGGCGGTATAGCCGCGCCGTCCCATTGATTTCAATGGGCAGGAGTAGTGAAGGAGCGGTATACACTCCGC
This sequence comes from Lithobates clamitans, assembly GCA_037952925.1. NCBI lineage: Eukaryota > Metazoa > Chordata > Amphibia > Anura > Ranidae > Lithobates > Lithobates clamitans. The sequence continues at coordinate 1,768,839 of JBBGZY010001461.1, forward strand.
TCCTTCACCTCTCCGAAGATGCTGCTGGCAAGACTTTTTTTACCGTCCTGCCAGCGCATCGCTCCAGTGTGAAAGCCCTTGGGGCTTTCACACTGGAATTAAAGCAGCGGCACTTTCGGGTCGGTTTGCAGGCACTATTATTAGCGCAATAGCGCCTGCAAACCGCCCCAGTGTGAAAGGACCCTAAGCTCTGGTGCAACTGCACCTGCAAAGTGCACAGTCTATTTGCCTTTAGTAAATCAATTTCTTTTGTCTTTTTGACACCCTGTCACAAGAAAATGATGGTAAATCTTTCCAAGGGTGAAAAAGAATGGCAATAAAAAAAAGGATAACTCTTAACCCATGTTTACTCCAACTTGCTGGAGTTGTATTTTAAATATTAGTTATAGAATATAAAAGACAACTTTTTCCAATAATTGAGATAAATCTTGTAGCCATAGTTGAAATTTAAATCTGTTGTGCAAATTAAAGCAGTATTTAGAAAATTGTTCAATGTACCCATTTAAGTGTGAACAAATGTTAACTAATTCAGCACATTTTCATCAAAGTAGCCTCTGTGTATTGTGAAAGACCTGTCTGAGCCTGTCATAACAGATCAGCTTCCTGTTATATTCCTTGTGTTGAATCACTTCAATAACTTTCATCTTTCAATAGAAAAATGGAAAGTTTACTGTTGCAAAGCTTGAAAAAACTTTCTATTTTACATATTTTTCCTACAAAAGAAAAGAGAGGAAAGCAATTTCACCATGTAGAACACACTCTTAAGTTTTTCAGCATTTTCCTGGTTTGACACGAGTTCTAGGGACAATGGCATAGCCACTGCTCTTTTTACTTAACTACGAGATGAAAAAATTAATTATAATAACCTTCAACAAAGAGCTATAATTTCAGATAAATCAGCCCATAAGCAACTTAATAAAAATCAGCCCATAAGCAATGTTATGTTTATTTACATATTTTTAATAGTTATGTTTTAAATGGTTGCCAACATTAGATTAGAAGCTGAATTAAAATAGAAAACACAAATTAAATGTAAAACGAAAAAAAAAAAATCCAAAGTCAGTAACATTGTGTAAAATGTTTTCCAAACAGGGCATGTATAAAATGTATTACCTAGATGTTTCTTTCTTTGTGCAAACAATATTAAAGTAGTTCTAAAGGCTGAAGGTTTTCTATTTTTGCCTTAATGCATTCTCTGCATTAAGGTTAACAACTTTCTGTGTGCAGCTCTCCTCCTTATACTTACCTAAGCCCGATCTTGATCCAGCAATGTGCTCAAGAACAGTGACTCTCACACTCCTCATAGTCTCAGAGACAGCAGCAGGAGCCATTGGCTTTTGCTGCGGTCAATCACAGCCAGAGAGCAGAGAGTGGGGGGCGGGGGGGCGGGGGGGTGGGACACACAGAGTGCAGCTTGGGATTAAACCTGCATGAGTGCCCCCGTAGCAAGCAGCTTGCTATGGGGGCCTTTGGCAGGGGGTAGGAGCCGAGAGTGTCGACTGGGGAACCCCAGAAGAGAAGGATCGGGTCTGCTCTGTGCAAAACTACTGCACAGAACAGGTAATAATGATATGTTTGTTATTAAAAGAACAAAAATCAAACCTTTACAATCACTTTTAATACTAAAACACCACAAGTCGTCAATAAATGTTGTAAAACGAAGCAAATGTTGTAAAAATAGATTAGGTGGAAAATGTAACTAAAAGTTATAGGTTAAACAATGGGGGTTGATTTACTAAAGGCAAGCTCTGCTGACTTCAATCATCCAATCATGTGCAAGTAAAAATGTTTTTTTTATTTTCCTTGCATGTGATTGGATATTTTTTGTAAGTGAAACTTTACCTCATTTACAAAGCTCTGGAGCAATTGCACTTGCAGAGTGCAACTTTGCAAAGTGCGCAGTCTTTTTGCCTTTAACCATTTAACCACTTCAGCCCCGGAAGGTTTTACCCCCTTCCTGACCAGAGCACTTTTTACAATTTGGCACTGCGTCGCTTTAACTGCTAATTGCGCGGTCATGCAATGCTGTACCCAAACGAAATTTGCGTCCTTTTCTTCCCACAAATAGAGCTTTCTTTTGATGGTATTTGATCACCGCTGCCGTTTTTATTTTTTGCGCTATACACGGAAAAAGACCGAAAATTTTGAAAAAAAATTATATTTTCTACTTTTTGTTATAAAAAAAATCCAATAAACTCAATTTTAGTCATACATTTAGGCCAAAATGTATTCGGCCACATGTCTTTGGTAAAAAAAATGTCAATAAGTGTATATTTATTGGTTTGCGCAAAAGTTATAGCGTCTACAAACTAGGGTACATTTTCTGGAATTTACACAGCCTTTAATTTATGACTGCCTATGTCGTTTCTTGAGGTGCTAAAATGGCAGGGCAGTACAAAACCCCCACAAATGACCCCATTTTGGAAAGTAGACACCCCAAGGAATTTGCTGAGAGGCATGTTGAATATTGAATATTTCATTTTTTTTGTCCCAAGTGATTGAATAATGACAAAAAAAAAAAAAAATTACAAAAAGTTGTCACTAAATGATATATTGCTCACACAGGCCATGGGCATATGTGGAATTGCACCCCAAAATACATTTAGCTGCTTCTCCTGAGTACGGGGTGTTAGGTACCTGGTAGGAGAGCCTGACTTGTAGGAGAAGACCTCTTATACAACGCTGGTTCAGGAGCCACTGGAGTGGGGACAGTGGTCTCCTGAGCGCAGTGGGGTAGGAGTGCCTGTTGAGCTGAGTCTCTGATGCAGAAGAGGTGAGAGATCCCGCAGGGATGGCTGGACTGCAGATCAGGTGAGACTGGAAGCAGCAGACTGGAACACTTGAACGTGCAGAGGTCTCTGGAGCTGAAGCTGAAGGTGCAACAGCAAGGACAACAGGAACAAGCAGGGTCAGACGATCCGGGTCAGCGAGGGTATGAGGCAGGCAAAGTACAGCAGGCAGAGGCAGAGTCGGTAGGCAGGCAGAGTTTGGCAACGGTATCAGGCAGGTAGCATAAGAATAGTAAGACAGGCCGGGTCGGATTGGAGCAGGACGGATGGTCAAACAAGCCGGGTCAGATAGGTAGCAAATAATCAGATAACAAATACTAGAATCACGAAGCTGAGACGAAACAGCAATGTGTCAAAGCACAGGGGGGCTTTTAAGTGTACTTTGGCGCCAAACTGGCGCTATCGCGAACGCGCGCACGCCCGTCCGCGCCCACGTGCACACGCACGCGCGCCCAAGCGCCGCGAACCCGTGCGCGCCCTAGCACCGCGCCGATGCCCGGGAACAACAGGTATTTGCTGAGCAGCGCGCAACGGCGCGCGCCGGCGCATAGGCGTACGCCGACGCCCCGGTTCGGTGCCAATGGTGCCCTGACATTGCCCCCCCCCAAGGGGCAACCTCCGGGTGCCCAAAAGCCTTTTCTTCTCCGGATGACTAGAAAAATAGGCTTGCACTAAACGCCTGGCATGCACATTACAATCTGGTTCCCAAGAATTACTTTCTGGGCCATAGCCCCTCCACTTAATTAGGAACTGGATCTGACCTTGTCTTTTCCTGCAATCAAGGATAGCCTCGACCTCAAATTCCTCGTTGCCATCAACCACAATGGGTTCAGGAGGTCTAGTTCCTCTACCGGGGAAGGGATCAGGTACAGCAGGCTTGAGCAATGACACATGAAACACGGGATGTATTTTGAGAGAGTCAGGTAAAGTCAGTTCATATGAAACTTCATTGATTTTTCTTTTGACCGGAAACGGTCTCATAAATCTAGGTGCCAATTTCTTAGAGGGACATGCTAGTTTAATGTTACTTGTAGATAGCCATACCTGATCACCAAGCTGAAGCTTCAATTCCCTTCTTCTCTTCCGGTCAAAGATCCTCTTGCTGTCCGCCTGAGCCTTGGATACTGCTTCCTGCAACATCTGGTTGTTATGGTTGATGAAGTCTACCGTACTCTGTACTGCCGGGACTGAGGACTCTGGAAGGAAATCAGGTAAAAAGGTTAGATGGAACCCATAATTGGCAAAAAAGGGGGATTGACCGGTGGCTGAGTGTTTGGCATTGTTGTAGGCAAATTCTGCCAGCGGCAGCAAGGATACCCAATCGTCCTGTGAAAAAGAGGTAAAACATCTGATGTACTGCTCAAGAGTCTGATTGGTCCTCTCTGTTTGACCGTTGGTCTGAGGGTGATAGGCCGAAGACAGGGCCAGTTTGATTTTTAAAGATTCACACAGAGCTCTCCAAAAACGTGAGGTAAATTGTACCCCCCTGTCAGAGGTTATGTTTACAGGAATTCCGTGGAGTCTAATGATTTCCTTAATGAAAATGTGAGCTGTTTCCATAGCTGACGGAGTTCCCTTTAATGGAAGAAAGTGGGCCATCTTGGTAAAACGGTCTACTATCACAAAAATAGCAGAACAACCTTCTGAACATGGGAGCTCCACAATAAAGTCCATGGATATCATCTTCCAGGGCCTATCGGGTACTGGCAAGGGTTTTAACAGACCCCAAGCTCTACTCCTGGATGTCTTATTCTGGGTACAGATAGGGCAAGATTTGACATATCTCTCACAAAAGTCCTTCAAATTGTACCAATTCCAGAGTTTTACAAACCCCAAAGTGACCTGCCAGTGGATGATCGTGAAGGAGTGCCAAGACCTTGACCCGAACCTCCTCAGGAACAAAAATTTGGCTACCTTTCCAGAACAGTCCGTCCTTGCTACTTAGGGTAAGGCCTGAGGGTCTGGTTGCTCCAGAAGATGCTTCCTTAATCTGAGAAAGAAGATCAGCTTGGATGAGCAAAAAATTGTTTGCAGGTAAAATGGTATCTGGAGCAGATAAATCCTTTGGGTTGTCATGCATTCGAGATAATGCGTCTGGTTTGACATTTCTTGAACCCGGCCAAAACGTAATGTGGAAGGAAAAGCGTGAGAAAAACAGCGCCCAACGGGCTTGACGGGGTTTTAACCTTTTAGCGGATCGCAAATATTCTAAATTCTTGTGATCAGTATAAATTAGCACTGGATGCACAGCCCCCTCCAACAGGTACCTCCACTCCTCTAATGCAGTCTTGATGGCGAGAAGCTCCCGATCACCGACATCATAGTTTCTCTCCGCAGGGGAGAGTTTTCGGGAGAAGAATCCTATGGGATGCATAACATCCTTACTGCCCTTTCGTTGCGAGAGTATCGCACCGACCGCTATCTCAGAAGCGTCCACTTCTAGAATGAATGGCAAGGATGGTTCAGGGTGACTAAGAATAGGTGCTGAAGTAAAAAGTCTCTTAAGGTTCACAAAAGCCTCTTGGGCTAGGTGATTCCAGGAGAAACGGGTATTCTGCTTGGTCAGTTGTGTGATTGGTGCGATTATAGCAGAGAACCCCTTGATGAACTTTCTGTAAAAGTTTGCGAACACGATGAATCGCTGAACCCCTTTTTTGTCCAGGGGTACCGGCCAGTCCAGAACGGCAGAAACCTTTTGTGGGTCCATCTTGATGCCAGTCGATGAGATAATCAAGCCCAGGAATTGGATGCTCTGTTTCTCGAATTCGCATTTTTCCGCCTTTGCATACAGCCTGTGTAAGCGGAGACGACCCAATACTTGACAAACATGTTTCCGATGGAGATCTAGGGATTCCGAAAAGATCAAAATACCGTCTAGATATGCGATCACAAACAGGTCTAAAAAGTCTCTAAGCACATCATTAATTAGGTGTTGAAAGGTTGCAGGGGCATTACAGAGTCCAAAAGGCATGACTAGATATTCATAATGCCCGAATCGGGTCCGAAAAGCTGTTTTCCACTCATGCCCAGCCCGAATGTGGATCAGATTGTAGGCCCCTCTTAGATCGAGCTTAGAAAAAATGACAGCAGTCCTTAATTTTTGGAATAGTTCGGGTATCAAGGGTAGGGGATACCGATTTTTAACCGTGATCTTATTCAATTCCCGGTAGTCAATACACGGGCGGAGAGTTTTGTCCTTCTTGGTAACAAAGAATATTCCCGCTCCTGCTGGAGAAGTAGAATGACGAATAAATCCTTTGGCTAAGTTTTCATCAATGTATGCTTTCAACACTTCTTGTTCCTTTTCGGATAGGGGAAAGATGCGTCCAAAGGGGATTTCGGATCCTGGCAGCAACTCGATGGGGCAATCGTAGGGACGATGAGGTGGAAGAGAATCTGCCCCCTTTTTGCTGAAGACATCCATGTAGTCATGATAGTGTTTGGGAATGGCTTGACGATTTGTCTGGTCGGAGTCCACACAAAGTAGGGTAGCCTGGGGATCCGAGTCTTTCGCCAGACAGTGTTCCTGACAGTAGGATGACAGAAATTTTATTTCTCCAGATGCCCAATGGATGTGTGGATCGTGGGCCTGAAGCCAGGGAATGCCCAGGATAATGGGAAACATAGGGGAGGAGATGGCGTCAAGGGTCAGCAGTTCTTTGTGTTGAGAAGAAGTCGTAGCGGGTAATGGCAGGGTTTCTTGTGTCACTTGTCCGGATCTGATACGGGAGCCATCAGCAAGGAAGACAGAGAGTCCATGGGCTTTAGTCTGTAAAGGGATGTTGTGCAGTTTGGCAAAACTTAAGTCTATAAAGCAGCTGCATGCCCCGGAGTCAATAATTGCGTTGACTTGGAGTGTCTTTTCTTGAAGCTGTAATGAGAGAGGAATGGCAAGATGGGTAGAATTTGTGGATAAAGCAGAGAGACTGGTAGGTATAGAAGATGAACACTTACTCATTCTGATTGGGCAATTATGGACATAATGCCCGGTTCCTCCACAGTAGAGACACAGATTCAATTGTCGACGTCGGGCACGTTCTTCGGGGGTCAGGGCAGGTCGCATCAGACCTAGCTGCATTGGTTCGGAGGTATCTAATGTGGTATTGACTGGAGGTGGACTTGGCACAGGTAAGTAGCGGGATGCAGGAATCGGTGCACGTGGTGTCATCCAGGTCGGGCGGTTAGGTTGAACTGCCCGTTCAGATCGGCGTTCTCGGAGGCGACGATCGATCTGAATGGTTAGGGTGATCAAGGCCTCCAAGGTGTTTGGAATACCAACTTGAGCCAGTTCATCTTTTAGATTTTCAGACAGTCCAATGCGGAATTGATGACGCAGAGCCGCGTCGTTCCACTGGGTATCCGCGCTCCAACGTCTAAATTCAGCAACATAGTCCTCCGCAGGTTTGCGGCCTTGTTGGAGCGCGAGCAGAGCAGATTCAGCTGTGGCAGTCAGTTGAGGATCCTCATACAATTGTGCCATGGGTTCGAAGAAGGCAGATAAGGATTGGGTTGGAGCTGAGTCCCCTTCAAGTAAACGGTGTGCCCAGGTCTGTGGTTCCCCTTGGAGGAGGGAAATGACAAATCCAACTTTAGTGGCTTCCAATGAAAAGGTTCTGGGCTGTAAGGCAAAAAAGAGCTGGCAGGCATTGCGAAAACCTCGAAACTTAGACCGGTCACCGGAGAATCTTTCAGGAGTGGGGACTCGTGGTTCAGGAGGAAGCATTACCACTGAAGGCCCTGGAACAGTCTGTGTTGGGGCGGCCGGTGAAGAGGAGGTTGAAGGATTAACCCCTGCAAGGTTCTGGACTTGTCCCTCCAGTCTGTTATAATTGTCCTGAAGAGCTTGCACTGCTTGGGTGAGGGCTGCCAGGTGTGTGCATATCTCCTTCAATGGAGAGGTATCTCCTGCAGGCTCAGACATGGCTGCTTCGTACAGTTAGGTACCTGGTAGGAGAGCCTGACTTGTAGGAGAAGACCTCTCATACAACGCTGGTTCAGGAGCCACTGGAGTGGGGACAGTGGTCTCCTGAGCGCAGTGGGGTAGGAGTGCCTGTTGAGCTGAGTCTCTGATGCAGAAGAGGTGAGAGATCCCGCAGGGATGGCTGGACTGCAGATCAGGTGAGACTGGAAGCAGCAGACTGGAACACTTGAACGTGCAGAGGTCTCTGGAGCTGAAGCTGAAGGTGCAACAGCAAGTAAAAACAGGAACAAGCTGGGTCAGACGATCCGGGTCAGCGAGGGTATGAGGCAGGCAAAGTACAGCAGGCAGAGGCAGAGTCGGTAGGCAGGCAGAGTTTGGCAACGGTATCAGGCAGGTAGCATAAGAATAGTCAGACAGGCCGGGTCGGATTGGAGCAGGACGGATGGTCAAACAAGCCGGGTCAGATAGGTAGCAAATAATCAGATAACAAATACTAGAATCACGAAGCTGAGACGAAGCAGCAATGTGTCAAAGCACAGGGGGGCTTTTAAGTGTACTTTGGCGCCAAACTGGCGCTATCGCGAACGCGCGCACGCCCGTCCGCGCCCACGTGCACACGCGCGCGCGCCCAAGCGCCGCGAACCCGCGCGCGCCCTAGCGCCGCGCCGATGCCCGGGAACAACAGGTATTTGCTGAGCAGCGCGCAACGGCGCGCGCCGGCGCATAGGCGTACGCCGACGCCCCGGTTCGGTGCCAATGGTGCCCTGACACGGGGATACCACATGTGTGGGACTTTTTGGGAGCCTAGCCGCGTACGGGGCCCCGAAAACCAAGCGCCGCCTTCAGGATTTCTAAGGGCGTACATTTTTGATTTTACTCCTCACTACCTATCACAGTTTTGAAGGCCATAAAATGCCCAGATGACATAAAACCCCCCCAAATGACCCCATTTTGGAAAGTAGACACCCCAAGCTATTTGCTTTGAGGCATGTTGAGTCCATGGAATGTTTTATATTTTGACACAAGTTGCGGGAAAGTGACAAATTTTTTTTTTTCTTTTTTTTTTGCACAAAGTTGTCACTAAATGATATATTGCTCACACAGGCCATGGGCATATGTGGAATTGCACCCCAAAATACATTTAGCTGCTTCTCCTGAGTACGGGGATACCACATGTGTGGGACTTTTTGGGAGCCTAGCCGCGTACGGGACCCCGAAAACCAAGCACCGCCTTCAGGATTTCTAAGGGCGTACATTTTTGATTTTACTCCTCACTGCCTATCACAGTTTCGGAGGCCATGGAATGCCCAGGTGGCACAAACCCCCCCCAAATGACCCCATTTTGGAAAGTAGACACCCCAAGCTATTTGCTGAGAGGCATGGTGAGTATTTTGCAGCTCTCATTTGTTTTTGAAAATAAAGAAAGACGAGAAAAAAATTTTTTTTTTCTTTTTTCAATTTTCAAAACTTTGTGACAAAAAGTGAGGTCTGCAAAATACTCACTATACCTCTCATCAAATAGCTTGGGGTGTCTACTTTCCAAAATGGGGTCATTTGGGGGGGTTTTGTGCCACCTGGGCATTCCATGGCCTCCGAAACTGTGATAGGCAGTGAAGAGTGAAATCAAAAATTTACGGCCTTAGAAAGCCTGAAGGCGGTGCTTGGTTTTCGGGGTCCCGTACGCGGCTAGGCTCCCAAAAAGTCCCACACATGTGGTATCCCCGTACTCAGGAGAAGCAACAGAATGTATTTTGGGGTGTAATTTCACATATTCCCATGGCATGTTTGAGCAATATATCATTTAGTGACAACTTTGCGCAAAAAAAATAAAAAAAATAAAAAATTGTCTCTTTCCCGCAACTTGTGTCACAATATAAATTATTCCATGGACTCAACATGACTCTCAGCAAATAGCTTGGGGTGTCTACTTTCCAAAATGGGGTCATTTGGGGGGGTTTTGAACTGTCCTGGCATTTTATGCACAACATCTAGAAGCTTATGTCACACATCACCCACTCTTCTAACCACTTGAAGACAAAGCCCTTTCTGACACTTATTGTTTACATAAAAAAATAATTTTTTTTTGCAAGAAAATTACTTTGAACCCCCAAACATTATATATTTTTTTTAAAGCAAATGCCCTACAGATTAAAATGGTGGGTGTTTCATTTTTTTTTTTCACACAGTATTTGCGCAGCGATTTTTCAAACGCATTTTTTGGGGAAAAAACACACTTTTTTACATTTTAATGCACTAAAACACACTATATTGCCCAAATGTTTGATGAAATAAAAAAGATGATCTTAGGCCGAGTACATGGATACCAAACATGACATGCTTTAAAATTGCGCACAAACGTGCAGTGGCGACAAACTAAATACAGTTTTAAAAGCCTTTAAAAGCCTTTACAGGTTACCACTTTAGATTTACAGAGGAGGTCTACTGCTAAACTTACTGCCCTCGATCTGACCTTCGCGGTGATACCTCACATGCATGGTGCAATTGCTGTTTACATTTGACGCCAGACCAACGCTTGCGTTCACCTTAGCGCGAGAGCAGGGGGGACAGGGGTGCTTTTTTTTTTTTTTTTTTTTTCTTTATTATTATTATTTTTTTATCTTATTTTTAAACTGTTCCTTTCATTTTTTTTTTTAAATCATTTTTATTGTTATCTCAGGGAATGTAAATATCCCCTATGATAGCAATAGGTAGTGACAGGTACTCTTTTTTGCAAAAATTGGGGTCTATTAGACCCTAGATTTCTCCTCTGCCCTCAAAGCATCTGACCACACCAAGATCGGTGTGATAAAATGCTTTCCCAATTTCCCAATGGCGCTGTTTACATCCGGCGAAATCTAAGTCATAAAATGCTCATAGCTTCCGGTTTCTTAGGTCATAGAGATGTTTGGAGCCACTCTGGTCTCTGATCAGCTCTATGGTCAGCTGGCTGAATCACCGGCTGCATTTTCAGGTTCCCTGTTGAGACAGGAGAGCCAGAGAAAAACACGGAAGACGTTGGGGGGGGGGCATTCCCTCCCACTGCTTGTAAAAGCAGTCTAGAGGCTAATTAGCCACTAGGATTGCTTTTACATGAAAGCCGACCGCTGGCTGAAAAGAATGATACCAAGATGATACCTAAACCTGCAGGCATCATTCTGGTATAACCACTCAAAGTCGTGAATGGCATACCTGAAGACAAAAAAATGGTTAACAATAAAGCACAGTAAACGGTAAGGTATAAAAAATTGCATACCTGAAAAGCAAACATGATAAAACATAACAACAATAAAACATTGCAGAATAGAATACAGTAAAAAAGAGCAGATCAATAGAGAGAGAATAGAGAGAGAGAGAACAATAAAACGACAACTATTTTTTTTTTATTTCATATATTTGTTTGTGTTTTTTTTTTTTTTTTTTTTTTTTTTACACTTTTTTTGTAACTAACTTTTATAACGGTAACCGGTTCCAGGTTCGGGTCTCTCAAAATGCGATGGCATCTTGGGAGACCCTGTGAAAGTGTGCCTAGTCTGTGCAATGCTGTACCCTACGCTAATACTCAACTAGTGAATGGTAGCGTTCAAAACATTCACCAATGCAAAGACCAGGATTGTCAGGACAGGAGGGACAATAATAGCGGGTGTCACGCCTATATCCGCGCTTGCTGCAGACACAACATCTTTTTTGGGGGGGGGTTCGTTGGGTAGGGGTACTCGGGAGGACGTAAAGAAAATGCCTCTCATGCAGCCGACTGCATTTGGTTGGGGATGTGAATGGGGGAGGTACGGGCGCTGCAGAAGCGGTGGGTTCCCAATTAGGATTGGCGAATGCAGCAGGAAGGGCACTATGGGCACGACGGGCCTGTGTTTGTCTTTTTGGTGGCAGCGGGACACTACTTGTGCTTGCCACCTCACCAGCTTGAACTGCACTTATGGGACTCGCCACGTCACCAAGTGTTACTGCAGTGCTGGTTTGACTACGACCGGGGTGTACTACGCCGCTGGTGCTTGCCAGTTCACCAAAACGCTACAAAAAAAACTGTTAGCGATCACAGGGATCCGGCCTGACTCTGCGAACGCTGCAGTTATGCGTTTAGTGTTTTGTAAGTGACAGTGATCGATCGATACTGCACTTGGGTGGGCTGGGCTGGGCCGGGCGGAGGGGCAAAACGCAGGTGCTAGCAGGTATCTGGGCTGATCCCGCTAACACTGCGTTTTTGGGAACCCTAAACTGCTGGGGACACTAGTATAGATCTAATCGGATCAGATATTGATCCGATCAGATACTATACCACTAAGGGAGGCGTATGCTGCGTGCGTGGGTGTTAGCGGTACTGGCGCTAATCTGACGCTGCCTGGGGCTGGTGCTTGCCAGTTCACCAAAACGCTACCAAAAAAACTGTTAGCGATCGCAGGGATCAGGCCTGACTCTGCGAACACTGCAGTTATGCGTTTAGTGTTTTGTAAGTGACAGTGATCGATCGATACTGCACTTGGGTGGGCTGGGCTGGGCTGGGCCGGGCGGAGGGGCAAAACGCAGGTGCTAGCAGGTATCTGGGCTGATCCCGCTAACACTCCGTGTTTGGGAACCCTAAACTGCTGGGGACGCTAGTATAGATCTGATCGGATCAGATATTGATCCGATCAGATACTATACCACTAAGGGAGGTATACGGTGCGTGCGTGGGTGTTAGCGGTACTGGCGCTAACCTGACGCTGCCTGGGGCTGGTGCTTGCCAGTTCACCAAAACGCTACCAAAAAAACTGTAGGTGATCACAGGGATCAGGCCTGACTCTGCGAACGCTGCAGTTATGCGTTTGGTGTTTTGTAAGTGACAGTGATCGATCGATACTGCACTTGGGTGGGGTGGGCTGGGCTGGGCGGAGGGGCAAAACGCAGGTGCTAGCGGGTATCTGGGCTGATCCCGCTAACACTGCGTTTTCGGGAACCCTAAACTGCTGGGGACGCTAGTATAGATTTGATCGGATCAGATATTGATCCGTACAGATACTATACCACTAAGGGAGGCATATGCTGCGTGCGTGGGTGTTAGCGGTACTGGCGCTAATCTGACGCTGCCTGGGGCGACGCATATCACCGCCGGGCGATCAGGGGGCTAAACCTTTATTCGGTAATAAACGGCGGGTGCCCTGACACTATAAAAAATAAACGAACTAACCAGCGTCACCCGTAACAGTTATACGGTGATCAGTGGTGAAAGGGTTAACTAGGGGGCAATCAAGGGGTTAAAACATTTATTAGATAGTATATGGGGGTCCCTGTCGCTATAAAACACTGACGGCGAATCTAAATATTTACGTTCCTAACTAGCGTCACCAGCGACACTAATACAGCGATCAGAAAAATGATCGCTTAGCGACACTGGTGACAGGGGGTGATCAAGGGGTTAAAACTTTATTAGGGGGGGTTAGGGGGGTATCCTAGACCTAAAGGGGGGTAACACTCACTGCCCTAACACTGTAACTGTCACAAACTGACACTATGCAGTAATCAGGAAAAAAAAAAAAATACTGCTAATGTCAGTTTGTGACAGGGGGGGGGGTGATTGGGGGGGGTCGGGGGGCGATCGGGGGGGGATCGGGGGTGTAAAGTATGCCTGGCATGTTCTACTGTGTGTGTGTGTGTGTTGTGTGCACTCACTTGTCTTCTCTCCTCGGCGCTGGAACGGAAACTGCCAGACCGAGGAGAGATGACATCACATCCTCTGCCTGTGTGAAACGACACACAGGCAGAGGAGGATTCCCATTGGCTGGGAGCGATCGCGAGGGGGGGGCCACGATCGGATGGTCTCCCCCTCGCCTCCCGACGCTCCCAGTCAAATGCCGACCGCCGATGGCACCGGGGGGGGGTCCGATCGGACCCCCCGCCCGCGGGAGGCAGATCACGTACGGGTACGTGATTCTGCCTGCCCGTGCCATTCTGCCGCAGTATATATGCGGTAGGCGGTCGGCAAGTGGTTAAAGACCGCCCACCACATATATACTGCGGCAGGGCGGCTCTATTGCGCAAAACAACGTACCTGTGGCATTTCTTTCAGACGTGGCTCAAGGATGTCTTCTGCTATCACTAATCAACTAATGACTATTAAATCAAATAATCAACTAATGACTATTAAATCAAATAATCAACTAATGACTATTAAATCAAATAATCAACTAATGACTATACAAATAATAAATTACAAGTCTTCTGTATTTTTTTAAAGAAACTAATTCTTATGCCGCTTACACACGAGTGGACTTTACGGCAGACTTTGCCCGGCGGACTTTTCAACGTACTTTACGATGGACTTTCTGAATGAACAGACTTGCCTACACACAATCCACCAAAGTCCGTCTAATTCGTACGTGATGACGTACGACCGGACTAAAACAAGGAAGTTCATAGCCAGTAGCCAATAGCTGCCCTAGCATGGCTTTTTGTCCGTCGAACTAGCATACAGACAAGCGGACTTTTCGACCGGACTCGATTTCGACGGATTGATTTAAAACATGTTTCAAATCTAAGTGCGTCCAACTTTTGAGAAAACAAAGTCCGCTGGAGCTCACACACGATCGAATTGTTCGACGAAATCCCGTCCGCCAGGCAAAGTCTGCCGTAAAGTCCACTCGTGTGTACGCGGCATTACAGTACAATCGTATTGTTTTCAAGTATTGAGGTCAATATTATACTGTTTACATTTACAAATGTTTTAAATTGTTATTTTTAACTGTAAGGCGATGGCTGTCTATCTTTTTTCCTTTATTCCTTCCACCAGGCGGTGCAGAATACCCTTATCATTTGTATAAAACCATGCTACAATGGCTGGCAACTTTTCATTCTTGGTGTTTCCTATTGGGAAAAGATACATTGTGATAAACAGCCATCTCATATCACTCTAAAACAAAGACACAAGACTATTCTCATGCTTTTAATAACAGAAATTTCTTCAAGGTTATCTAATGATAACTATCTTGTAAGCAATATTCACATAGCAGAATATCCAGATATTTGAATGTGTTTTTATGCCTCCTCTGTTTCTTGTGTGCATTTTAATATTCTGGTTATCTACTCTTCCAACACTAAAAGAAAAAATGATTCTAAATATTGTTATGGTCAATAACTCTGCCACATGTTATATATTTGTTTTAGAAACCTTATTTTTCTTCATAAATCATATATATCTAAATTATATTAATTTTAATGATACCCTGTTATATGTTCTCTTATGAGCAAGCGTTAATAAACATTCAGATGAAATTCAGATTTGTTTTATAACATTTCTGTTACGTATTTTTTTTCTTTCAGTGTTATGATTTGCGTATATTATAGCCTTTGAATGATAAATATGAAATAATGACATAGTTTTGTTATTCATCCAAGAAAAGCTAAGGGGAGAGAGACTGTACACAAAATGGTGCCATATTCTTATACATACTGTATATTTTATATGCAGTAGAAAAAAACATGCATCAAATTAACTTTTATACACTAAGTAGTGGTATTTATTGGTTGTTGTTTTCCAACAATTTATTATTACGTATTTATGTGATGTTATTTATTATTTATTGCATTTTTTGCACAAGAAACTAACATCCATATAAATATGTGTCAGTCTCCTAGGTTTACACTCTGTATTCGGGTACTGACAGAAATAGAGCACATCTCACTCCAAAATGTAATATAGCATGCAGATACAGACGCACACTGTATTCAATGCAAATTTAAGTTGAATAAAAAACTGGCTTCAGCTCAGTTCCTAGCCCATTGGTCATACCCCTCTGACATGTTTCACCCACATTGTGGTTAAAGGATCAGTTCACCTTTACAAAAAAATAACAAATGCAATTTTTTTTGCAGGTGAAAAAATATGCATTTATTTATTTTTTGTTAGGAGCCTGTAAAGCATTGCACCCACGATCAGCAGATCATGGCTGTAATGCCACGGGCCTGCAGTCTGTGTAACCGTCTGCCCATACCTCCAATACAGGTAGGCAGTTACTGAATGACCGGAAGCTCAGTGAACTACCTAGAGCGCTCAACAGTGCCCTTGTAGTTCATTGAGAAAGGCTGTCGGTACTTGTAGTTTTCACATTCACAGAACACTGATTTAGATTTAGATTGTGACAGAGAGTGGGGGGGAGAAGATCCCTCGCTCGCTGTCAAAACGGGTGATTGGCTGGGAATGCGGAGGCTGGTGCATCTGTAACATGTTACACGCTGAATATGGGTGTAACATGTTACAAAAGGTGAAATTATCCTTTAATCGTAGAGAGACCTAGAGTCAGTGTGCATCCACAGAAAATCTGTGGTTAGTTCCCCAAGATGTTTGGTACAACCTACCTACTGAGTGCCTTCAAAAACTGTGTGCAAGTGTGCCTAGAAGAATTGAAAAATTGATGCTGTTTTGAAGGCAAAAAGGCAGTCACACCAAATACTGGTTTGATTTGAATTCCTCTTCTGTCCATTTACTTTACATTTTGTTAATTTTACATAGTTACATAGTTACATAGTAGGTGAGGTTAAAAAAAGACACAAGTCCATCAAGTCCAAACTATGTGTGTGATTATGTGTCAGTATTACATTACATATCCCTGTATGTTGCGGTCATTCAGGTGATTATCTAATAGTTTCTTGAAGCTATCAATGCTCCCCGCTGAGACCACCGCTTGTGGAAGGGAATTCCACATCCTTGCCGCTCTTACAGTAAAGAACCCTCTACGTAGTTTAAGGTTAAACCTCTTTTCTTCTAATTGTAATGAGTGGCCACGAGTCTTATTAAACTCTCTTCTGCGAAAAAGTTTTATCCCTATTGTGGGGTCACCAGTACAGTATTTGTAAATTGTAATCATATCCCCTCTCAAGTGTCTCTTCTCCAGAGAGAATAAGTTCAGCGCTCGTAACCTTTCCTCATAACTAAGATCCTCCAGACCCTTTATTAGCTTTGTTGCCCTTCTTTGTACTCGCTCCATTTCCAGTACATCCCTCCTGAGGACTGGTGCCCAGAACTGGACAGCATACTCCAGGTGCGGCCGGACCAGAGTCTTGTAGAGCGGGAGAATTATCGTTTTATCTCTGGAGTTGAGCCCACTTTTAATGCATGCCAATATTATGTTTGCTTTATTAGCAGCAGCTTGGCATTGCATGCCATTGCTGAGCCTATCATCTACTAGGACCCCCAGGTCTTTTTCCATCCTAGATTCCCCCAGAGGTTCTCCCCCCAGTGTATAGATTGCATTCATATTTTTGCCACCCAAATGCATTATTTTACATTTTTTTACATTGAACCTCATTTGCCATGTAGTCGCCCACCCCATTAATTTGTTCAGGTCTTTTTGCAAGGTTTCCACATCCTGCGGAGAAGTTATTGCCCTGCTTAGCTTAGTATCGTCTGCAAATACAGAGATTGAGCTGTTTATCCCATCCTCCAGGTCGTTTATAAACAAATTAAATAGGATTGGTCCCAGCACAGAACCCTGGGGAACCCCACTACCCACCCCTGACCATTCTGAGTACTCCCCATTTATCACCACCCTCTGAACACGCCCTTGTAGCCAGTTTTCAATCCATGTACTCACACTATGGTCCATGCCAACGGACCTTATTTTGTACAGTAAACGTTTATGGGGAACTGTGTCAAATGGTTTTGCAAAATCCAGATACACCACATCTACGGGCCTTCCTTTATCTAGATGGCAACTTACCTCCTCATAGAAGGTTAATAGATTGGTTTGGCAAGAACGATTCTTCATGAATCCATGCTGATTACTGCTAATGATATCGTTCTTATTACTAAAATCTTGTATATAGTCCCTTATCATCCCCTCCAAGAGTTTACATACTATTGATGTTAGGCTAACTGGTCTGTAATTCCCAGGGATGTTTTTGGGCCCTTTTTAAATATTGGTGCTACATTGGCTTTTCTCCAATCAGCTGGTACCATTCCAGTCAATAGACTGTCTGTAAAAATTAGGAACAACGGTCTGGCAATCACCTGACTGAGTTCCCTAAGTACCCTCGGATGCAAGCCATCTGGTCCCGGTGATTTATTAATGTTAAGTTTCTCAAGTCTAATTTTAATTCCGTCCTCTGTTAAGCATGGAGGTGCTTCCTGTGTTGTGTCATGAGGATAAACACACAGTTTTGGTTACTGAAGCCCCCGGATTCACTCGTGAAGACTGAAGAGAAGAATAAATTCAATACCTTTGCCATCTCCCCATCCTTTGTAACCAGATGTCCTTCCTCATTCTTTATGGGGCCAATATGGTCTGTCCTCCCTTTTTTACTGTTTACATACTTAAAGAATTTTTTGGGATTTTTTTTGCTCTCCTCCACTATGTGTCTTTCATGTTCTATCTTAGCCATCCTAATTGCACCCTTACATTTCTTATTGCATTCTTTATAAAGTCTGAATGCTGAGGATGATCCCTCAACCTTGTATTTTTTGAAGGCCTTCTCCTTTGCTTTTATATGCATTTTTACATTGGAGTTAAGCCATCCAGGATTTTTGTTCGCTCTTTTAAATTTATTACCCAATGGGATACATGTTTCCTATTTGTGTGATTTATACTGAAACTAATTGACCTGTGATCGCTGTTACCTAAATTGCCCCGTATTTCCACATCTGTGATCAGGTCTGTATTGTTGGTAATCAGTAGATCCAGTAATGTTTTATTTCTAGTTGGTGCGTCTACCATCTGACCCATAAAATTGTCCTGCAAGACATTAAGGAACTGGCGAGCCTTAAATGAATGCGCTGTTCCCTCCGCCCAGTCTATGTCTGGATAATTAAAATCCCCCATTATGATAACACTTCCCATCCTTGCTGCTAATCCAATTTGTGATAGGAGAATTGATGAAAATAAACTATTAACACTTCTATTTCTGAAAGCATTCTTGATTTAAAGCATTTTTTCTCACCCGCCTAAGACTTTTGCACAGTACTGTATATAAAAACACATTATAAATACCCTTTTCTCCCCTTTTTTTATAACTGATCACATAATCTCTGTTTTCAGCTGCATAAGGAGCTCAGAGAGATGGAGGAGGAGAAACAGCATTACACTGGTCTTCTCAGTGAATGGCTGTGTGGGGGTTGGACGAATATCAGAACAAGTCTGATCATTGGAGGAGAGCAGGCTGAGATCCTAACACAGCTAGGGAACTAACTACACTGTGTTCTCATGCATAGCATGGTCAGTTTTTATTAAGAAAGGAGAGGGACTGGCAAGAACACCAGGTATTTCACACAAAGGAAGTAATACAAAGAGAACACGATACTTTTTCATAAAAGAGGCACATGTCAGGATAATGAAATGTTGGGTGAACATATTCTTAATAAAAGCATACAATATTAAACTGAAGTTTCTAAAGCAAGAAAAAAGTGTTTGGTTAGTGGTGCCTCTTGCTTAGGTGTTGCAGCCTCTGGGGCCTTTCAAAAAGGTGTATATATGTAATGACAGATCATGTGACACTTAGATTGCACACAAGTGGACATCATTTCACTAATTATGTGACTTCTGAAGGTAATTGGTTGCACCAGAGCTTTTTATGGGCTTCATAACAAATTGGGTTAATACATACGCACATGCCAATTATCAGTTTTTTATTTCTGAAAAATAGTTTTATGTATATATTTTTCTAATTTTACTTCACCAACTTAGACTATTGTGTTCTGATCCATCACATACAATTCAGATTAAAAAAAACATTGAACTAAAGGCTGTAATGTAACAAGATAGGTCAAAAGCCAAGGGGGGTAAATACTTTTGCAAGGCACTGTAAAAAAACATATGTATAAAATGGAAAAAAGGAGAAAGAAATCAATACCCTAAATGTATTATGTGGAGGAGACAGACCTGGGGACAATAAATCCACCACATCAATTAACTATTATTAATGAATGAATTAATATCCCACTCTATGTTCATTCCATGTGGAGCATAGCACTTGACCTGATATATCCACTTGGTCTCTAGACGTGATACTTCTCTGATCGTGTTACTACCTCTCCAGTTGTTATTAAATCTATTGATCCCGAGGAACACAGTGCCTCTAGGTTCTTGATTATAGCATAAGTCATAGTGTTTCGATAAACTGTGCTTCAGAAACGCTTTCTTTATATTGGCCACATGTTCACTCAATCTCACATGAAGCATTCATATTGTGCGGCCAATATACTGAAGCCCACATGGACACCGAACCACGTAAACGACGTTCTTAGATGAGCACGTGATAAAGGGTTTTATGGGAAACTGCTTATTAGTGGAACATGACTCAAGTGTCTCTGTCCTTCTACTCATATTTGCATTGATTTTACATGTGGGGCACTTCCTGCAGGGGAAAAAACTCCCATATTTTGAAAGAATCAAAGTTTCTTAGGGGGTTCGATGATATTCGGTGCTATTTGTAACCTCAAAAGGGGAACTCCTCTGAATATCACCTGTGGCTGTTCCAGTAGATGAGGTCCCAGAACCCTATCATTGCGAAGTATACCCCAATGTTTCTTCATAATTTGCTTTTTGAGTAATGCTGGTTGGAATAGGTGGTAAAGAAGAAAAACCTGAAAGAGTCATCCCGGTCCTTAATTATAGGGACCAGTAGATCATCTCTGACTCTCTCCATCTGCCCCTCTTATAGCATCCTCCAATTCCAATGGTTGATATCCCTTCTCCAGGAACTTCATCTTGAGTGCTGAAGCCTCCCGGAGAAAATCACTCCTATTAGTACAATTTCTCCTCTTAGAAATTAACTCTTAGGCAGTGACCTCAACCAGGCAGCATGATGACCACTGTTGGTATTGATAAAACCATTTATGTCAGTTTCTTTAAAGAATGTGGATGTCATAATGTCTCCACCCACGATCTTAATATTCAAATCCAAGAAATGAATTTCGGACTTACTGGCCTCATACTTCAAAATAATGCCTCTATCGTTGCAATTAAGTTCAGTCATGTAGGAATTAAGCGATTCTAAATTGCCCTCCCATAGGAGGAGGATGTCGTCTGTGTATCTTTTCCACAGAACCAATTTAAATGTTGACAAAATCCACAAATAAAGGCTGTATTATTTTTGTGGGAACTTGCAGAGGAATGTGACCTTTGTAGTCTGTTCTATGGCATAACACGCTGGGGTAAGTACGTCTCTATTCACATCTAGCCGTTTTGGGGCATTTTACTGCTCTAAGCCTCAGCTCTAAAAACACCCAACAGGACAAATCTCATTAATTTCAATGGCCTCTGTTCACATCTGAGCGTTCTGTTGCCTAAAGTAAAACGCTGTTGCTCAAAAAAAAGTACATGAGCTTCTTTTTTGGCTGATTACAGGCATTATACTGCTTTTACATTGGTGACCTTTTGAACTTCAAAATGCCTGTAGAAAAATGCTGCAAAAACTCTGCAACAAAACCTGAAAAAATGCCAGGTTTGCAGCGCCTAGATGTGAACGGAGCCTAAAAAGAAATAATATCCTAAATCATACATAGTGGTAAAGTGGTTAAAACAGTCCAATCCTCAACTTTCTGTCCCGTCATAACATATTTTCATCTGCAATGTCTTTTTTATAGACCCTTTATTTAAAGATTTCTTTTTTTACAGTTTTGTGCTTGTTATCTTGAAAATGTGGTGTTAATGGCCAGCTTGCCCAAGACACAAGGTACAAAGACTAAGGAGCCGAATGGAATGCACCAGCCCACTCTGCAAAAAGTGACGGACTTGCTCTCAGTTGTGGCCCTCGGGTACACTCTGCCTGACATCTATACCTAGTGCTTAAAAAAAAAGAAAATTCTCACAAAAAAAAAAAACTGCCTTGTGTTTACACATTTTGGTCTATTAAAATAGTTTACAATCTGTCTAGCCTCTATTTTTTTTTTTACAAGTTTATTTAACGTACTACATTGTAATTCTTATTGTAGAAAACACATGCTTAGTTTCTGTTTGCACAACTGGGACTATTCTATCTGGATACGTTAAAACTATCACCTTTCTGCTGGTCATTTTTTTATGAAGTGACTTTGAGGAAGTATACTTTTATTTTTAGCATAACAAAATACTTTCCTTATATGTAAGCCTTTTCCCTCTTCAATCTGCTTACAAAATTGTCTTGCTGGTGGTCATTTTTTTTCTTAGGGTTCTCTGAGTTGATGCACTTAAAGGAGATGCATAGCCAAAGCTCATTCGTTCTGCATTCCTGGCTGCCGCTAATGTCACAGAGCCAGTTCAGGCTGGGGAAATATTGCGACCATATGATCGGAGACCACCCAGATGCCTGGACCGGTACCTGGCTCAGCCTCTCAGTGATCCCTAAGAGCCTGTGCCAGCCGCTCCCACCCCTTCACAGCTCAGCGCTCCAGTGAGCGTGGGAGGCAGAGCAGACAGTGGCGACTGACAGTCACCAGCTCTCTGCTCACGGAGCACTTATGCCGCGTACACACGATCGGACTTTCTGGCATACTTAGTCCGGCACACTTTTTGACGGACTTTGTCCGCCAGGTGCGCTGGACTTTAAAACGGACAGACTTTCCCACACACGACCGGACTTTCCGACGGGCTAAGTCTGCCCGTCTTTCTGACGGACTTTCGCCGGAGTTACGGCGGACTTTCAGAATGAACGGACTTGCCCACACACGGACAAGTCCGTTCATTTTGAACATGACTCGGGTACGACGGGGCTAGAAAAGGAAGTCAATCTTGCCGCTTTTAGCGGCGAGAATGACACCTTGCGAGCCCCATCGCAGGGCATACCAGGCCCTTAGGTCTGGTGTGAATTATAAAGGGAAACCTCCTATGCCAAAAAAATGGCGTGGGGTCCCCCTAAAAACCCCGATCCGAGCACGCAGCCTGGCCGTTCAGGAAAGGGGTGGGGACGAGCGAGTGGCCCCCCTCCTCCTGAACCATACCAGGCCGCATGCCCTCAACATGGGGGGGTGCTTTGGGGGAGGGGGCGCCCTGCAAAAAAACGCTAAAATATTAGTGCTTTTAATTAAGTGTTTTTATTTTTTATTTTTTTTAGCATGAAGTATGTGCATGAAGCCTTAAGGGGCTGGCTTTTTTAAAAGCCTACTCACTGGGCCTTCTAAGCCAGATTACTTAAGTGCATTATTATTACAAAGAATTCAGTATGGATACTTCCCACATTATTTCACAAGAACGACAAAGCCCAAACACACAGGGTTTGCCTCAGACCCATAAAATCAGTGAACCCAAACCTCATTCCTATTCCAAGCAGATCAAAGAAAATTGTCAACAACTGGCCCGATTGTCTACCTCCTCACTCAATGGGAAGCCCATAAGCTCATAAATGTATTGTTCATGGGGAGTTCTTGCCCCTGGAAAACATTCACAGGTTCTCAGCCCCTTTCATATAAACCTTTCTCTTTGCTAACTCATCTTTCCCCCCTTCCTTATGGTTTATATAAACTTCATAAGCCAAATATAAGAATAACAGGGGGGTCACATGAATGTGTTTTGTTTGCAATAAAACAACAAAGAACTTAAAAGATCAGGACTTCTTTACAATAAAAAAGTTGCTTTCAGATATCTCATTAAGCTCTGTAAGAGTTGAAGAGTATTGATATACAGTAGTTGGAATATCTTCCATTTCACAATAGGTTAAATATTCTCATGTAAAAACAAGAAATAGTTCCTTATCACCCCGTCCCCAGAAAGCTGCCTCTCAGACCTCACTGAGGACCTGACACCTACAATATCTGGAAGGATACTGCTAGGGTTTCCTATTGTTTTTACACCAGAAAAGCAATTACAGTGTGTTGGAAGAAATCTTCTGCTCACACCATTTCGTTTTGGAAACAACTGTTAAATTCTAATCTACAGCTATACACGGACACCTATGCTAATAGGGGCTGTCAAAGAAAGTTTCATAAAGTTTGGGTACAGTGGCTGGAAGATGCTTCCACAGTTATGATGCAGGAACCAGGACTCAGGGCTTGGTTCCTGGAAGGTGTGTCTGCCCTTACCCCTAACCATCACTAAGTCATTTTGGGGCTATAGCCCAGTGTTTCTCAACTCCAGTCCTCAAGGCGCCCCAACAGGTCATGTTTTTAGGCTCTCCATTATTTTGCACAGGTGGTTTGATCAGTTTCACTGCCTTAGTAATTACCACAGATGTTTCATCTGAGGAAAATCCTGAAAACATGACCTGTTGGGGCGCCTTGAGGACTGGAGTTGAGAAACACTGCTATAGCCTAATATGGGTAATGTGTCCTTAGTATTTATTTTCATCTAGCACAAGCAGCACGCTACCAATAGTTGTTGGTACTGCGTACCTATCTATTTCTCAGAACAGCCTGCCCCTGCATGGGCTCGGATGCTTGGCCTTTGTCCATTTTTTCTGGAAATTCAATAAAATATTTTTCTAAAAACAAGAAATAGTAGGTTAACCTATAAGACCATCGTTGCAATCTTGTACATCCTTTAAGAATCAACTCAAAGTCTTATCGACATTTACCTCTACGTCTTAGATATTATATAGCTACTGATTTTGAATGAAATTATGTACTCTCTTGAAAATGCCAGTAAACAGAGAGCCAATTTCACGTGACCTTATTTTATTAGTTTGTAAAACCAAAGAGACGCCCTCTATAAAGCCATGAGCAGCACCACAGTAATTTCACATTATATATATGTAGCGCTGGTAGATTTTTTTAATCTACCGCTTATAGGTAAATTTAGTGAGTCATCTGTTCTGTACGTAGTTTAGATTCAATCTAATGTTAGATTAGCCTCTGTTCCAGCTTGGCTGTGTTGCGTGCAGTTCCACATTGTGCCTGTGGGTGTCGTTGTCATCATAGGTCGGTGTTGGAAAGCAAGAAACTGAAGTGTATGAGTGCTCTTCTGTCCAGGAGATAACTCGGCGGAGGTGGTTCTCCGTGTTGCATTCTGGGAGAGGGTATTTATGGGACAGACGCCATGTTTCAGGGAGTCTTTTTGCCTCGTGGCCCTCCTGGCCTAGAGGTATGTGTCAGTGAGTTCTACCTCGCGGCCTTCCGGCCTGGAAGGTTGCGTTGCTGCAGCCGGGCGAGTAGACCCAGAAGCCTGTCTGGGGCCTGCTATAGCTTGAAAGGTCCTATGCTGTCTGTCCTGCAGGAAGAAGCCGGACAATCGGGAAGATCCAGGGGAGGACCCATCTTGGAAGAGACCGTGCAAGGCTGGTCTTAAGAAGGGCCTGGTGACTCAATTGGAGGACATATCCTAAACAACCCTATCGCACAAGTACTGCCGGGTCAGCTTAAAGGTTCTGGTACTGTGTTTGCTGTTCATCGAAAACTACTACATCCTATGAGTTTGTTTCATTCAAGTCTGTGGCAGAGACTTTTTGTTCGTGCTGCGTTCCAGCTGCTAGGTTAGTGAGAGAGACCTATCTGGGCGGTCAGAGATTTAATCCTGAGCTGAGGATACATTCAATCTAAAGATTTAAATTCCTTGATGCTACACCAAGAAAAAGTATTTGAACTTCCCTGCAACTCTCCTTCTACCTCTTTCCTGCTACTTCTTTCAGTTATCTCTCATTAAAGCATTGGAAAAGTACTCAAGAGACTGGTGCGTACATTGTCTTATAGTAAGCTCAACGGGGACCCCTAGACCCAGTATTGGTGAAATTACAGGTAACAAGGTGATGGTAACAGCCCGCTTTAAATCAGCAGCTCCACCGTGAGTTAGTGCTACATGTGGGGGCTCGTCCGGGATTGTTTGCCGTTACCCTATGCAGCCCTGAGAAGTATTTCACCGAGAGTCTATGCTAGAAGAGGTTTCTGGACTTTGTCACTTTTTCCAGGAAAAGAAGGGGTTAAATTGCAGGACTTTATTTCTGACTGCGTAGGCTGCGGGTGAGAAGTAAAGGCCCGGGAGCTACGTGATCAGATGAACAAGTGGGAGGAGCCACATCTACTTGTTGCCGCATGGGACGCGGGTATATGTGTTTGGTGCCAAAGGAGAAGAGAGGCCTCGTGATCGTGTTGAGAGGATCAGAGTACAGTCATGTCTTCTTTCCCATTGGTACCGTCAACTATGGGGTCCAAGATGTTCCCTACGAGTACCGCTGTGGGTGCTATGTTGACCGGAACCCTGCTGACAGATACCAGCATTCATTTGAAGCCGCAGGGGGGGTTCGTACTATACACAGTTGGAGATATCGAAGGGCTGGGCATGCTTTGCCAAAAGTGTGAAGAACTGGCCATACATCTCCTTCCATTTGTCCGATGTTTGCAGTGCGGAGAATATTTGTTCACAGTGGAGCAACCTACAACGTCGCCCCGTGCTTATCGTGTGGATTGGGCTACAGGTATCGCCACAGTGGAAACCGCTGCCATTGCTGTTGGAGAGCAACACGCCGTGACCTCGTCTGCTACCGAGAGTGTTTCAGAGGGAGATGTCACTATTACCGCTTCATCAGCGGACATCACCTTTATTTCTACTTCTACCACACCTATCCCCGTT